>JAKOOJ010000061.1:1747500-2347500 GCA_022577455.1 Arizona elegans | reverse complement strand
TTGCCCAGGGTGTCTCATGTGTAGATATTCAATCATTTTCTCTCTGTCTGCTGCCACCATGGTGGTTGTGTGTATTGCAGTGTGCTTCTCATGCAGGGCCACAGTAAATGGGATGTGTCAAGGGCCAAGGCAGACAAATTCTCTTGCTATTCCTCTTCTGATCTCTGCGTGACAATTCTGCTGTATTCTGCTGAGAGGGGCATCCGAGGTAGCTCTCCAATGCCTCTCTGTCCCCACTTATGGGGGCACAAAAGCAAAAGTCACGAGGGGAACATGTGGGGGGTGGTCGAAGCAGCCAAGTTAGTAGGTGTGGTTTTGTGGCTGCCACGTTCCCACTCGGATAGTAAGACCCCCTCCTCAAGAGACGCAGCTGGGTCTGGAGCTTCAGCAAAACGATTTCTAAGGAAGTCACTCAGGAAAGAATGCCCTCTTCCAGCCATGGGCACTGCCCGTGATGGCCCCAAAGCAGGTCTTCTGCAGCTCGTCACTCCCACCTCTCTCTCTGGGGTGCCAGGCAACTGGCTCAGTGGGGTAACGCTGGAGGTCCTGATCCAATGCCAGAAAATTGGTTTCCCAGTGCAGAGTGGGCAGGCAGTAGGCCTCAAGCCCAGTGTGGGCCTGGCATTTTGACTCTCGCTGACCTCTTCCTACCCCTGGGCAACTTCGGCCTCTCTCGAGTCAGGAGCCTTTCAGTACCCACAAAAGCCTTTTTTGCACAGCACCATGTTTGTTCTCAGCAGCCTCCTGCAGGAGAGCTATAGTTGGGAAACAGCCCCAAGCCCTCCCCTACTCCCAGTGCTGATTCAAGTCCAGCAGAGCCTGTGACTTTATCCCCAGCACTTTCTCTTCACAGGGAAGGAGGGGCAATACTTTAAAGTCTTTTCTGATCTACTGACTCAATAACAGTTTTTGACAAAGGGCAAAGCAACTCTTTAGACTAATACACTAAATGTGAAGGCAATTCTAGATTTACTGGTGTAAAGGGAGAAATGCTTCTTTCAGGAGGGTCTTGTCCATTGCTAATTACACAGTCTACTTATAATGCAGCCTTCTGGAAATAATCTGGATGCTACAAATAAAAATAAAGTACATTTGGAATAACCTCGGGCAGCTGTGTCACGTTCCACAGCCCTCAGTGTTTACCTTCACTTGTGCTAGAGTGAGATCAGCGAGGCTGGAGCTGATGTGCTCCCTGGTCTCTGTAGGAACATTTGAAGACTCCAGGGGAAAAGGTCCCTCTTCAAGCCCTGCCTCTAAATGTCCTTGTGGGTCCCTCAGCTTTAGTGCTGGGCTTTCTCCTCTCCAAGCAGATGGTCCTTGCCAAACCCCAGCAGACAACAGCACCTCCGTTTCTACCCTGTGGCCAACAGCCAGAACTTTAGTCATCTCCATCTTGCAGTAGTGAGTTCCCTGTGTTCATTATGTGAAGAAGCAGCTTCTTCTGGCTCTTCTGAAATACTTCCCACCAGTTCCATGAAGGGTTTTGCAGCAAAAGGAAGAAACATACTTTCCAGAGGCCCACTTACTTTCCACACACTATTATACACAAAGAGATAAACCTCTGGATCTCTCTGTAGCCACCTTAAAAAAATATCCTTCCCTCCTGTCATAACAGAGGTGCTCAGATGGCTGGTAATTTTAATGGTGTTCTTGGGAACCTTTGACAGCTTGCACTTCCATAGTGAAATTTGCTTATTTGCTTTTTTCATTTCATTTCATCTCTCATTCATCTCTCATTTAATTTGTTTAGCTTTAATCACATCTATTTTTCCTCACTCAATTTGGAAAGAAAAAAGGACATTAAATTCTTTGCTTTGTGAAGGATTTTGCAAGTCTTAAAAATTCAATATCATCAATAAATTGACTATTCTTGGCTTTGAATTATTTGTGAAAATCTATCTCCACTAGTTTAGTTCCACTACAAACTGGAGAAACTCTGAAAAGGAAGGATGTTTCAGAACATGGGACAGCTTGAATAGAGGGTTAGACCAGTTCATGGGCCGATCTACCTACCAAGGCCATCCATCAAAAGAGCTTAGAATCCAAAGCTGCCTGGCAGTTCCCTGCCATTTGCCTCGTAGTCTGCTTGCAAACTTCCCTTTGACCATAAGAAACAAGGCAGAACATCAGTTTCCTGGTATTCGCTCCTATATTCCTGTTTTCAAGACACCTAGAAAAGAATAGCCCCCCCCCCTTTTTTTTTTATGAGTTGGCCTTCAAGCTGAGGAAAGGGCTTTCCACCAATTATCTGCTTAGCATGCTCAAGTATTTGGCCAAAAACATTGTCTGGGGCCTTTTACTGCACCAACGATTAAAACAATTAAAGTGCAAATGCACACAAAGCTACATTTTAAAAATATATATAACATAATAAGACACATGGATGTGCACCATAATATTTGAAAAAAATTACATGAGTAATAACATGTATAAGTCTTCAGAAAAGAACTGATTGCAATCTTGATTCTGAAAGAAAAATATATCTTATTCCATCCATATATATGTGTGTGTGTGTGTGTGGTGTGTGTGTGTGTTTTGCTGGGAGCAAGGGGGAGGGAGAAGAAAATGAGATTTGAAATGTGGCATGATCTCAGGACTTGCTTGGGTGTTCAGCTCCTATTTACAGATGTTTACAAAAAGCCATTTGCAGATGTTTCGCCACAAATAGTCACACAGGCCAAACTGTCCTCTGCTGGGTAATGCCAGCATTCACTCTCATCTGCCAGGGAGAGATAATGGGTCCTCTCCTGTGCAAAGGACTGCCAACCAGCTAAGCAGAAGGCTGGGCACAGACAAGGCAGGATGGAAGTGAAGAGAAGTAAATTTGGCCAAGAGGTCCAAACATATTTCAAGGTTATTGTTAGCTTAACTGTACTGAGTTCATTTGCTATTGCAAGATAAAACATTTTTGTTTATGCTGGATTTTAGGTCAGCCCAGTGGTTTCAAAGTTTTTCCTCCATCTCTTGAATTTCTATGCCTGGGAAGTTACAGAGGGCTAACATAAAAAGCAACTTGAGGGCAGGGGGGCACCAAAAACTGCTGGCACTCATCTGGGAACAGCCCATTGGGTCAGCTTTTAAATTCCAGTGGAAGAAGCTTCAGATTCTGGACTTTTCCAGGACAATGTGGCCTGGAACTGGGCAGGAGTCTCTGGACCATATCTGTGAGGTGGACGACTACAAGCCATCAAGAACCTGGACTTCCTGCAAGGAGAGAGGAACTGGCCAAGGGTAAGACCTTGGAGTATCTTCCTTTTCCAAACCTGGTTTTTGTTTCCATGGGGAAATATCTTTAAATAGTGCTTACGGGAAATGTTTGTGATAGGTTGTAGAGAAAGTGGTGGCACTTCAGCTCCTGCGGTCATTGGAGGAAATGGATTATCCAGATCCTTTTTAGTCTGGCTTCAGGCCTGGCTACAGCACGGAAACTGCTTTGGTCACGCTGATGGATGATCTCTGGCGAGCCCGAGATGGGGGTCATTCCTCCATCTTGGTGCTAATTGACCTCTCAGCGGCTTTCGATACCATTGACCATGGTATCCTTTTGGGACGACTAAGGGAGCTGGGAGGGGGAGGCACCGTGTTACGGTGGTTTTTTTTTTTTTTTTTTTTTTAATTTGATTTATATGCCGCCCTTCTCCAGAGACTCAGGGCGGCTTACAATGTGCTCAGCAATAGCATTCATCCTTTTGTATATTTATACAAAGTCAGCTTATTGCCCCCACAACTGGGTCCTCATTTCACCTACCTTAGAAATGATGGAAGGCTGAGTCAACCTTGAGCCTTGGCAAGATTCGAACCCTGCAGTAATTGCAGGCAGCCGGTCTTAATAACCAGCTTAATAACAGGGTGCCTTAAACCCCTGTACTACCAAGGCTCATTCTCCTCATATCTCTCTGGTCGGTCACAGTCGGTGTTGGTAGGAGGACAGAGGTCAACCCCTAGGCCCCTTGTGCGCGGGTGCCTCAGGGCTCGGTCCTCTCTCCCGTATTTAACATCTACATGAAGCCGCTGGGTGAGATCATCCGACGACACGGGGTGAGGTATCAGCAAAACGCGGATGATACCCACCTGAATATCTCTACCCCGCGTCAATTCAGTGATGCGGTGGATGTGATGTGCCAGTGCCTGGAGGCTGTGAGGGTCTGGATGGGAGTCAACAGGCTCAGACTTAACCCAGACAAGACCGAGTGGCTGTGGGTATTGCCTCCTAAAGACTATGTTGATTGTCCATCCTTGGTTCTGGGGGGGGGAGAAATTGTCCCCCTCAGAATGGACTCGCAATTTGGGTGTCCTCCTAGACTCACAGCTAAGATTAGAGCAACATCTGACATCTGTGGCTAGGGGGACCTTTGCACAGGTTCGCCTGGTGCACCAATTACGACCCTACTTGGATCAGGAGGTCCACTTTCACTCATGCCCTTGTCATCTCACGGTTAGATTATTGCAACGCGCTCTACATGGGGCTACCCTTGAAAAGTGTTCGGAGACTACAGTTGGTCCAGAACGCAGCTGTGCGAGCTGTCATGGGTGCACCTAGATACACCCACATTACATCAATTCTCTGCGAGCTGCACTGGCTCCCTATTGGTCTCTGGTCACAATTCAAGGTGTTGGTTATTACCTTTAAAGCCCTACATGGCTCAGGGCCAGGTTATCTTCAAGACCGCCTTCTGCTGCATAGCTCCCAGAGACCGGTAAGATCCCACAGAGTTGGTCTCCTCCAGGTCCCGTCAGCTAAACAATGCCGGCTGGCAGGCCCGTGGGGGAGGGCCTTCTCAGTGGCTGCCCCAGCTCTCTGGAACCAGTTACCTCCTGAGGTCCGGACCATCCCCACTCTATTGGCCTTCCGAAAAGCAGCGAAGACATGGCTTTTCCGGCAGGCCTGGGGCCGTTGATCTCGCTCTTGTGATCTGGCAAGATCCAGCCATGAATGGCGTGAATGAGTTTTTAATGTTTTTAATGTTTTTAATTTTTAAATGTTTTTTTATAATGATTTTTTAAAATGTATTGTGAGCCGCCCTGAGTCTTCGGAGAGGGGCGGCATATAAATTGAATTAATTAAATTAAATTAAATTAAATTAAATTAAATATACAATTGCTCTTCACAATTGCTGTTTGTCCTTTTAAAGGCATTCTTCTACATCTTCTCCACTGGTCTATTAACTTTTGGAGTACTTTTCTGCAAACTAGGCCTACAGAAGTAGTCTGCATAATTTGGGAAACTATGAAGTTTGAAATGTAATCTGTTCAAAAACTAAATTTAGGTAAGTTTTTTTAAATTTTACTTAACCAGGCAAATGGCTGGTTAAGTAAAATTAAAATCCATCCAGACTGCAAACATTGCTAAACATGCCTGAGTTGATGAGTAAAGGAAGAGCTGGCAGAACATCAAAAGATCTGCCAAGATAAGGGATTCTCAAACCCTGCTGTTGACAGCCTTATTCCCCAGAGATGGTAGCCAAGCAGGAAGTGGCACCCTAGAAGAAACAGGCTCCTTAGCACCAGGATTCGGAGCCAAGCCAGGTTCCCCAGTGCAGCCTGCTCACTGTGCAGGCAGTGGGAGGGGATCAAAACTACTCCTCTTCTACCCTAAGCTCAGGAGTCCCTGCTTTACCCCACAAGAGCAGCACCATGGGACACTAGATTCTGGGTTTGGCTATGCAAATTTTTACCTCTTTTTTTTTTCACAGCCAGAAAATATTCTCATCAGGTCTTAAACTGACAAATCTACATAAAATTATTTTTCCTTTTGGGTAACTGCTGGAAAGAGTGAAGGGCTACAGCCAAAGGACTGTAACACCTCTACACAAGACAGACAGGTAGAAGACGAGCAAAGCGCCTCCATGGACACCAGCAAGCAGCCAGAAGATTGAAGGAAAACTCCTTCCTCTCCCCACACAGGGACAGACTCAAAAGACAGTTTCAAGCAGGGAACTGTGAGCACCTGAGACCAAGGTAAATTAAAACAAAACAAAACACATGAGAATTCTTGGAAGCTTGGCATTCAGACAAATCAGCCATCAATAGACACAGAGAGATAATCACATTTACACACTATTGAAAAGAGACAAGAAAAAAGCTAAGAAGGAAACAAAAGGACCAGAACACATCCTTTCCAGCAGTCTACACCCAGATAAGCAGGGATTAACACTAGACAAACAATCAAACAGAAAGTGAAGGAGAAAACCACACCCCCAGCAACACTGGCAGGGCAAGCTACTGTATATAAACAGGGAGTAAACCACACTCCCTTCTGATGTTCCCTGGTCAGGTAATGAAACATCTGGAGGCAAACAAGCCAGCTCAGACAGTACTCCACAGTTTAACTTGAGCTATAGATATTGTCTTCTCCTGGAAGGGCTACCGTACTTCTTTCTTCTCATCTCCACATTATCTGCGTATCTATTGGGCTGTCTGGAGCTCTGCCCCTAAGGAGCACAGGGCACAGCCAGAGCCCTGAGGCAGAGTTGCAGGCCAAATGCTCTGGGCTCTGTGCTGAACCTCTGGGCAGCGCAGGAGGCTATTAACTTGGACTGGAATATTTCCGCAGCCCTCTCTGGATGATATGTGACTTCTGGCTCAGCTTTATGTTGAACATATTGTGCCTATCGAGCGGAATTGATGAGAACCACCCAGAATCAACTGAATGAAGCAAAACACAAACTTCCGTAATAAACGGGTTTCTACATGCAAAAGAGCTGAAGCCAGATTCCCTTAAGGGACTGAGGCAAAGTGGCACCAATAGGGCAGCATGTGCCACGTCTGGTATTAATCTGTCTCATTTAGACAGTGTTTTGTGATCATTATCTCATTAATCCCCACAAGGCCCCTGCCAGGCAAGTAGATCATCTCTCACAGGCCCACTGACAAAAGGGAGGGGGAGGAGGGAGGGGGGCTGTGTCATGCCAGGCGATCAACCCATGCGCAAGGGAGCTGGAGGTTGAGCCAAGGGCCCCCCTCCGGAGCCACTCACAGTGCCTCTTATCTTGGAATAGGTGGAGGTGGGATAAAAGGACCGCCTTAGCAGAGACCCCAGACCCTGTGATACGTGGTCCTTCTAGCGGGAATGCTGAAAGGGCTTTCTGGACAAAGGCCAGTTGGCCTTAGTTTGTGTGTTTCTGCCCACTGGCACTTGGGCAGGAGCCCCTGCAGAGGGAAGTGGTGGGATGACCCCAGAGGCTGCTGCAGCTTTCCGGCCTGATGGACTGGAGAGAAATTGCGAGGAATTCAGGCTGGTCCCTCTGGGGTTCATTAAGTGACTAGCTGTTCACGATGGCTTGTCACTTCTGACCTGAAAACATTAACATGAAGGAGGCCAGGGCAACAAGGCCTCTAAGAGAGGACTTCCACAAAAGGTGTGCAGAGGAACTCTGGGTGTGCAGCCCCACCCCCCTCAAGTCCTCAGGGTATTATTACAGGCTTGATTACTAATTGACTGACTGTATACGCTGTTTCTCCTCCAAAGCTTGTAAAAAGAACGACTCCCAGACCACCATCCGGCAGCACAAACACATTCCTGGCTCCCCTCCAGGCTTGGCACAGACCCCAGGATCACACCAAGGCCTCAAGGCTGATGTGGGAGGCACGCAGCCCCTTGCTGCGTGGGGGAAAGCCTCACTGGCCTCCTTCAGCCCTGTCTTGCTGGACAAAACTCTCCCCTCATCCTGACCTCAGGTAATAGCCGATGTCCTTCTCTGACAAGTGCTCCTGGGCTCCAGAAAGAACACCTGGGGGGCAGAAGAGGTGGAGGGCAGCCCTGACAGTATCACGGTGGAGGGGGACGGGGGGCTGCACAGGCCCCACCTCTGCTCTGGGCCCTACCTGCTGCTTGCTGCCTTTTGAGTCCCAAGCTTGAAAAGGGGTGTTTTAGGGCCATGTGTCAGAGAAGCAAACCAAACAAATGTCTGGGGACTCAAATGGATCCAGTTAGGGTATCAGGAGGAGACCTGGAGAATTCACAGCTGAAGGACAAATGTGGCTTCTGAATGCTGTTTCTGAGAAGGGACTGCTTACAAGCGGAAGTCCTGGATAATTTACTTGCTTGCAGTCCTGCAGTCATTGAAATGGGCATACTACTCCATGTTGCAAAGTTTGAGCAACTGATGAGGCATTAATCTAAAAAAGGGTATAAAATTCTAGTCTGCAGTGTCAATAATATGGAAGGTTTATTATTAATGGTTCTTCAGTATGCTTTAAAACTTATCCTGGTCTATATGAAATACTCTGAAAAAACAGGACAGCCCAGCAATCAGATGCGAAGCTGCTGAATGGCAGGTCTGAGGGAAGCTTTCCATTTAGAAAGGCAGCCTATCTTCCTGGCAATAGCTAGTCCTGGATGTGGGAGAGGCAGGGGAGTGTAAGGAGGAGTTCGTTGGTCATAGAGATAAGCAAAAGCAAATATTTCTTTGAACACATTGGAAGCAAGAAATGGACTATAAAATCAGGCCAAACCATTTTTATTGATTTTTGCATGTCATGTGATTTTTTTAAAGGGTAAGAAGTAGTGATGGATGGGGAACTGATGATGAGCTGGATCCAAAAGACACCCTCCTCCTTCTGGACGGCAGCCATGGAGCAAAGCCGGAAGCCTTGGCAATGGTAGCCCACCCCATTTCACTCCCTCTAAGGTGGCCAGCGAAGATGCCACTGGCTCAGAAGGCAGCAGCCAGATTCCTAGTAGGAAAAGCCTGCAATAGCAAAATCACTCTCTTCAATATGACAGAGCTGGAAGGCACCTTGGAGGTCTTCAAGGCATGGCCCCAGGAGACATTTAGGCCTGCCCTGCTGAAGGTGGCTCTGTCTGCCTGGTCATCTGAAGAGGCCTTCTTGAAGGGCCAGCCTTTCTGCAGCAGCCCTGCAGCTTACTCTCTTTCACAAAATACTTAAATTGCTGTGTTTCTACGGTCTTTGGCTGGGATGAAGATTCTGAGTGGCCCTTTCACTTTTTTACATAAAATTGTGTTGACTTTAATTGTTCCTTATTTGTACGCTGTCCAGAGTTTGTATGATTCTGTAACTGTAAAAATGAATGTGTGAATGAATGTCCAGTGGATTTTAATATATTATTTTATTAAATTTATTATGTTCACCTATTCCAGAAGATCCTGGGCAGCTTATAGTTTCCACTGTATAAAGTGCAATAGAGAATTTCAAGCTTCACAAATGGATATGGAAAGCAGGAATCAGGTAAGAAGACACACTCATCCTCCCTCGGGCTGCAGGCCTGGAGCACGCTGCTTTCAGCTTTTTCTGATTTTATGCTCAGCCTGGGGCCTGATTTAACCATTTCCTATATCTGTACATTCTACTCCAGTACAGATTAACTAAAGGAGATGGGCTGCCTATATCATTAGCCTCAAGAAAAACTCACCAAAGATGAAAGCCAACCAATTTTAGTATATTATGCCAATACAGCAGCTGGGATTATAACTGCCCTGGTTAAAGATGCTACATGAAGCGGCCAGGGAGCTCATAACAGTGCCAAGACCCAGGGCAAGCAGGACACAGGAGTGGAGGGCACAGGGGTGTGTGGAATGTGTGCCCATGGCTGACTAGTTTCATGTGCCCTCTTTTTTCATCCAGGGAAAGGGCTGCCCAGTGGAGCCCCTTCCTTGCCGCTGGATGCACCTCTTAAGCAAAGGGAAGGAAAGGAAGACAAAGGGCAAAGTGCAGAAGAGGTTCCAATGGGCGATTACAAATGCAAGAAAACCTGTTTTCTCTAGATCAAAGCTGTGTTGGGGTGGGGAGGTGGGGAGTCTCCTCCAGCAGCAGGACAGGAGGACGAGGCAGGCAGGCAGCCAAGCAGCTTCTGCCAGTTGCGGCACCGTCTCCAAACAACAGCACTGCAATGGGTCACAGGATGCCACATGCAATTGGGCACACTGTCATTCTGGGGAGGAGGAGGATTTTGCTGATCAATGAGCCCAGGAGGGAGATGCAGAGCATTGAGGAACATGAGGACCCTCTACTCCTCTGGGCAAGGATGACGACAGAGGCTGCAGGAGGCTTTCGGGAGGCTGCTCCACAGGTAAAATAGCAGCCCCTCTGCCTCCCAGCTTCATTTCCTCAGACTGCCCTGCTCAGCCAGCCCCACTTGTTGATGGTGCCGGCAATGCAGGCTGCAGGTTTCATTAGCATTAACTGCAGAGCACATCAAACCCTCAAGGCTATGGGAACGAAAGGCCTTCAATGGAGCACAGAAAAGACCTAAATTGGAGGTCAACCAAACCGGTCAGGTCAGCAGAAAAAGAGGGCAGATTGATCCCTTTGTCCTGCCGACATCAGGCGCAAGGCACTTAGAGATCTCTCTAGCCCCGGGGGAGCTGGGCCAGTGTCTTCAGTGGCCTGCAGATGTAGGGATGGACATTCAACATGCCCAGAGATTCTTTCCCTCCCTCCTCACCCCAGGAAGATGGAAGAAAGTTGCACTGATCTTGAGCTGCTTCTCCATCTCCCAGGTTGATTACCACTATGTGGTTTCCATTATGTGAATTAAGAACGAGCAGCTCCCTCTGGCCTTCTGAAAATCGGTCACCATAGAATGACAATAACCTTACATCACAAAGACGCTGAAAACCCTGATGAAAAATCTGCTGGGGTCTCCAAACCATCGCGGGAAGCCACAGGCTGAAGAAGAACCGAGGCAAGACGAGGCCAGAAAGCGCTCGGACCTTTTGAGAGCCCCTTTTCTGTCTCTTTCCAAAAATGCCTTTGCTCCTCCATTCCACTCTCGGTGCTTTACAGAGTTCATGGAGGACATCAATCAAACAAGCATTTTATTTATAAAGTAAACAGTCCTATCACAATAAAAATTTACCAATTAAAAAGTACACAGCACTTAAAAGTGCACAAAAGCAATGAAATCAGTATACAGCATAATATATTTAAAGACACAGTAAAAATAACACACAACTACAAAGTCCTAAACCTACCTACCATCTAACTTTGCTAATATGATTTATAGCAAAACAGGATCCAGTCTGGGTCAGTCACCGGGACCAGAATGGTTGAGAGAGAAGTTCCCCGAGGATGGGCTCCAGACTAGTGCAAAAGCTCAAAAGACTAAACCTCTGGTTGAGCCATTCTCACCTTCTCTCACAACCACCTTCACCAGTCAATCTGCTTTATTAAATAAATAAAGTTTTCAAATGGAGACAAAGGGGACTGGGGAGAAAGGACCCTGATACCTACACAAACTGGATGGAGCGACCAAAAGGACAGAAATGGAATTAAGTGCCTGTCCTGTGATGGTTTGCATAAATAGGGTTCCACCAAGACAGGTACTGGGACAGACAGTGGCCTTAAACATCTAACAGCATCTTGAACTAGGCTCTGGTCTTAAATGTAAGCCCTAGTGTGGGAAGGAAGCATGGGAAAAAGTTGAACAATGGACACTGCAAAATTCTGGACCAAGGTCAGCAGTCAAAGAGAGAACAAAGGAAGACCAGGTGACAGAGCAGCAGGGTCTGAACAAATAAAAGCTACGGGGTCAGAGGAGAGGAACTGCTGGAGGCAGCTTGAATGCCTTTGCTTGCTGGGGATTCCTCATCCTCAGCCCTCATTCAACGTTCTCCTGCTTCCCAGAAGGACCCAACTATGGTGCATCGGAACTATGGTTGAAAGAGGGAGGTCTCCCCTCTGCTAGGTCTACCATCAACTTAAGTCTTCCAAGAGTTTAGTACTATTCTGGTGAGGCAACTACTCTTAGATTTTCAAAAAGTGAATCAGATTCAGGCAGGAACATGAAAAGTGTGCAGAAAATGATATGCAGGTCAGAGGTGAGGCCTAAAGTTGTCCAGCCAGAGCCAAGCTCCAAAGGGACATGAGGGCTGGGGAGTTCCTGACCGACTGTCTGAGGACCATGGAAAGATAAAACACCTGCCTTTTCTCCTGTCTCTAAGTGTGGTAAAAATAGAGTCATTAGTCATTCACTCAAGGGGGCCTTGGATTTGTGCCAACAGCCTGT
The DNA here is from genome assembly GCA_022577455.1 of Arizona elegans. Classification (NCBI taxonomy): domain Eukaryota; kingdom Metazoa; phylum Chordata; class Lepidosauria; order Squamata; family Colubridae; genus Arizona; species Arizona elegans. The sequence goes on along the minus strand of JAKOOJ010000061.1, from coordinate 2,335,532 downwards.
GCAGAGGCAAACTAGAATAATATTTGCATACTGCAGGTAAATTCTCACCATGTTTATAACATACCCAGACAGACAGAAGCAGCAGCCCAAAGGAGCGTGAAGCCAAGGCCCCAGAGTTTTCCAGCAACCAGCAGCCCCTCTGGCTGTGTGGCACCCTTTTCAGCAAGCAATGCCCAACATGGCTATTTGCACGAGGCTTTTAATTAAAGGGGCTTTGCCAAAAGGGGCTCACAGATGTGCAACAGTGACCATGGCATTCCTTCAGGGCAGCAGTGGAGGCCCCTCTCTCTTGAGGATATGGCTTCATGCCCAAATGGGAGGGAGGGAGGAGGAGGAGGAGGAGGGGAAGGAAGACGATTTTCTATAGGCAGGCTAGTTTGCTGCTGCTGCTGCTGCTGCTGCTTCCTCCTGTAGATTGAGGAGGGTGGAGGCAGAGCAGGTCCCTCCTCTGAGCCTTTGATCTCTCCCACCTGCACTGCCACCCCCTGGATATGACCATGGGGGAGTTGAAAGGTCATGCCTGCCAAGTGCAATGAGAGTCCAATGAGAGTGAACAAGCAGGGCATTGGGAAGGCTGCTTACAGCTGTCCCCGTGACCAGGGGATGCCCTTGTTTGCATTACAGGTGTGGAATAAAATTGACATCCCCAATCGCTTTGATCTGACCTGTTCTGTGACCCTCCTGGGCCCGTTGCTGGTCAGTAGTGACCAGGAGGCCTAAATGGGGCTATTTCCAAATCCAGTCAGAGAGCAGCCCTGAGCTGGAGCCCTCCGCAGTGACCCAGCAGCCTCAGGCTTGCCCGTCACTCGCCTCAAGGGGCAGAAGAGATGCTGCCCCCAAACTTTGCAGAAGGAAGGAAAGAGACACGATCCTCAGAGACAGGACCACGGATTGACATGGGATTGGCTTGCAAATATACAATCTGCACAGCTTTAATTTTAGCTACTTCCCAAGCAAATTATTTGACTGACTTAATATTAAATATGGGCTTCCCTATTTTGGCACAAAAGCCTATATAAAATCTTTGGGTTTAGAAGCGGCTATACCTGTGTGTGTGTGTGTGGGGGGGGGTATTAGAACAATCTAAGCTGCTCCAGCATTTTTAAGCAAAGCTGGTGAAGGTTCTTTGGCACGAAAGGAGACCGCAGGCAGGAGGAGTAGCTGTCTTTGGCCCAGGAGCTCTTAGCAGGGGACTGACACAGGAAAAGGCTGATGGGCAGCCAGCCGCCCCTCCAGCACTTTAGCCAACCAACAGCCTCCCAGGCCTGACCAAAAACCCAGGGACAAACTGATGGGTGCAGGTGGCTACATTCAAAAAAGAATTAATGAGTAGGTGTCTTCTGCAGCGGTGGTAATTACCAATTTTCTCTATTTATGAAAATGTCATAAATATTGAAGTGTGGCATTATTATCTCTACAGCAATACTGATTTAACATGAATATGGAGATGTATTAATTATCTCAAAAGCTGTTCATTAAATTCTGAAAGTTACAAAACAACCTTTATGTCATTTTATTGCTCCAAAACCCTACATTTTATCAGCCTTCTTTTATTATTCCACTGGTGATAGGGGTTGAAGAACTTTGCTTCTTAAACAGGATAGATGTGGACTCCAAGTCGAAAGTACTAGTCACAATGAGTTAGGTAATCTATGCCTTTGATTTATAAATAAAAGAAATATAGATGAGTAAGTCAATAAAATCCAAGCCATCCCTTCAAAATGCATGAAGACTATCAGAAGAGCCTTCAAACTGGATCCCCTCAAAGGGACTTCTGGCCCAGGATCTTGTCCTTCCTCAGCCGTTACTACCAGATGCTTTTTGCACACCTATCCCAGCAACTTAATAAGTTAGTTAATTTAATAGCCCCTGAATGCTAAAACTGCATAAATCCACCCAGGTTTTCTGTCATGTAGACTCCTTTTAATGTTGTATGCCACCCGGAGTCTTACAGAATGAGGCACCTCTCTCTTGTTCTTCTATAAACCAAGAAGAATTTACAAGAGTGATACTGAATCAGGCAGGCAGTGTCACACCTACCTGAGATGAAGTAAATGGTGACTTGGACATAACAACTCAAGGCAAACTTAGATCAAATAGTAGTAACTCAATAGTAGTAACTGGGACAACCATTTAGATGTGAGCCAGCAATGTGCAGCAGCTGCCAAAAAAGCCAAAACAGTTCTAGGCTGCATAAACAGAGGGATAGATTACGTGAAGTGTTAATACCACTTTATAATGCCTTGGTAAGGCCACACTTGGAATACTGCATTCAGTTTTGGTTGCCATGATGTAAATGTCCCCAAGATGTGGGGACTCTAGAAAGAGTGCAGAGAAGAGCAACAAAGAGGATTAGGGGACTGGAGGCTAAAACATATAAAGAATGGTTGCAGGAACTGGGTATGTCTAGTTTAATGAAAAGAAGGACTAGGGGTGACATCATAGCAGTGTTCCAATATCTCAGGGGCTGCCACAAAGAAGAGGGAATCAAACTATTCTCCAAAGCACCTGAGGGCAGGACAAGAAGCAATGGGTGGAAACTAATCAAGGAGAGAAGCAATTTAGAACTAAGGAGAAATTTCCTGACAGTCAGAACAATTAATTAGTGGAACAACTTGCCTCCAGAAGTTATGAATGCTCCAACACTGAAAGTTTTTAAGAAGATGTTGGATAACCATTTGTCTGAAGTGGTGTAGGGTTTCCTGCCTAAGCAGGGGGTTGCACTAGAAGATCCTGGTCCCTTCCAACTCTGTTATTCTGTTATTCTATTCTATTCTATTCTATTCTATTCTATTCTATTCTATTCTATTCTATTCTATTCTATTCTATTCTATTCAGATGAAGACAACAAATTAGAACATAGAAGTACAGGAATAATGAGCAAGCAAAAAGTTGGTTGATCGAACAACTAACATAAACATGGACTCAATTAACTAAAGCAAAGAATGTTGCTACGTTTGCCCATGCAACCAATTCCAAGATCCATCCATCAATAACGCCGTCTCATTTGGCTTCTACCTGCCCCTCTTCTACAGAGATAGAATATCTTCCCCAACTGTCCCATTGACCACACCAGGTGGCTTTCTTTTTTCCAGCATCAGGAAAAAACCGAGGAACAGACGGAGCTTCTATACTCATACCAATAGGCATGGAGTGACGAACGGACAGAGCGATAATCTGGGTCTTTGAAATCCAGTCCTGAGAACCCCTGTGCTGACAACGGCTCCCATCCTGACTTGACCTCTTCTACTGGCATTCCTGGGATTTCATCGGCTGTGACCTGGCAGATATTCAGACCTTTTCGGTCTGGGAATAAGGGCACATTTGGTTTCTTGCTGTGGGAGACTCAGGGTCGTCTCCCACTGGGCCCACCTGGTTGTGCTGTGAGCCTGGCGCAGTGGGAGCCCCCACCCTCCTCTGCTTTTCGATGACCCCCTGCATTCAACTAAGTTAGCTCTGGCCCTGCTTGGAACTGCTAGTTGCTGCGCCTGTCACGCATTGCCCTTGGCACCCGAGAGCACCTTCTGCCTTTCCATCTGCCCACTTCAAAGGAGCCACCCGGGCACTGTTGATGAAGTTGGGGCTGAAGCTCCTGGGTCAGATCCCAGCTAATGAGTGGGTGACGACATACTTTGCTGGCAGTAAAGCAATTTAAAATACAGGGACCCAGAAAGGATTATAGGCTCTTTTCTGCTACTAATACAGTCAAAATAGATTTACACCAAATACATATGCAACTGTATTCTTTTTTCTGAAATGGATAAAGAAATATGCTGATAAACCATTTCAATAATCAGTACAGTTTCCAACATTATAATTCTTAATTTTATAGGAAGCGGTATTGTAATGACACCATTTAACAAAAGCAAGGCAGAATTCCCTTATAGCAGCGGTCTCTAATATATTAAAATGTATTGTGCAATAGGTAAAATAATTATCAATGAATTAAAAGTCCCATATAAAAGTCACCCAGAGTTGCCCTCTTGGGGAGATGCAAAGATTTGGATCCATTCTGGAGCAGGGTGGAAAGTGCTGCGCATCCTCAGAGATCCCTGGGTCTCCTGTGGGAGACAGGAGGGATGTTCAATGGCTCCTGTTTCCACCAAGCTCTGCCAGGAGGTGCCACAGATTTGGTGTAATTAAGAGCCATTTAAAAAGCAACCTCTGAATAGAACCAAAAGCCCTTTTTAAACTGTGCTGATGTGGCAGCTCCTCAGCCAGAGAAAAGTCCAGGTGCCCCTCAATCCAGATCAAAGGCAGAAAGGAAGGGGGCAGATTACAAACTTCAGACACATTTGAAAATTTTATGATACAGTAATTCACTTTATGTAGAATTGAATAGAACCAAAAGCCCTTTTTAAACTGTGCTGATGTGGCAGCTCCTCAGCCAGAGAAAAGTCCAGGTGCCCCTCAATCCAGATCAAAGGCAGAAAGGAAGGGGGCAGATTACAAACTTCAGACACATTTGAAAATTTTATGATACAGTAATTCACTTTATGTAGAATTAATGTGCTTGACTGACCGTTTATGTGGCAATTTACTTATAATTAGCATTGTGTGGGGAACAGATTTCACCATTGCCTTCATGCTGGGAACTCCAAGCCAGAGGTCAGAAAAAGAGATGAAAGCATAAAATATCCCCTTTGAAATATGAATGAGCTTTTAATTTACTGCTTTAAAAATACATATTTCATCAATGCCTGTTTATTGAATCATTATTTCATTTTTCCTCAAAAGTCATATTAAGGCTCTCAGGAACTTTGGTGGCCTTTCGAAAACTCCAGCGAGGGAGGAAGCTCTCGGATGGAGAAACAAATGCAGAGCAGGAGCTCAAACACGGCCCCTCCACCTCCTCTGCCCTAGCCCCCAGCCTCCCCACTTCCCCACCTGCAGCACTGCCCACAGAACCACCCAGGATGGCCAAGAGGCTGGGTCCCAGAGGGGCTACTAAGGGCTCTCCCTGATGAAGCCTTGGGGCAGAGCTTACCATCAACTGCACTGCTGGCAGCCAAAGCCAGAGCTGGAGGAGAGAGACCAAGCCAAAACAAGAAAGGAGCACGGTCCGGACCCCATGCGAGGGCTGCTTGAGCCCTGACTGTCCCTGGACTTGCCCGTGGAGGTGCAGGGAGGACTACCCTCCTGCGAATTCACTGGCTATGGGTTCCCAACAGGGGTGAAATGCTCCCGGTTTGGACCGGATTGTCCGATCCAGTAGCGATGGCGGTGGGTGGTTCGGAGAACTGGTAGCAAAAATCCCTGCGCCCCCTCCCCACCATGCCCAGCTGAGCCACATGATCATCAGAGGCTGGTTTTTTTTACTTTTAAAAGCATTTTTTCTACAACCTCTTCGGCCGAAAAAATGCTTTTAAAAGTAAAAAAAAAAAAAGGCCTCTGATGATCGCGTGGCTCAGCTGGGATCGTCAGAGGCTTTTCAAAGCATTTTTTTCTGCAACCCCTTCAGCCGAAGAGGCTGTAGAAAAAAAAATGCCTATAAAAGCCTCTGGTGATCCCAGCTGACTTGCCTGATCGTCAGAGGCTTCTAAAAGCATTTTTTTCTGCAACCTCTTAAGATAAAAGTTAAAAAAAAAAAAAAGTTGGCCACGCCTACCCAGTCACATTATCCATCACCACCACCAAGCCACACCTACAGAACTGGTAGTAACAAATTTTAGATTTCACCCCTGGTTTCAAAGGAGGGGCTTCATGTAGGAAGTGGCTTATAGATCATTTCTGGTCCCACCTCACCATTCATCCTACTCTCTCCCTCTCCATCTTTTAGTTATTGTATTTTGCATTTTTATAAACTGATACTTTCCAAGCCTCTTCTTGGGTCTCTTTGGTATTCTGGTGACTAAAGTGCATTTTGGGACCTTACATTTTTCTGCTGCCCAACGTGGGGCTCGAAGGCACCATTTTCCTTCGAGGTGGCCGCATTCGGCCCCTCACAAGCTGAACTCCTTTGAAGTTCAGGGGCCTTCACTATGGCAGACGGAAGAAACCAGCTGGGACCAGTAGCAAAGTCAAGAGCGCTCCTGGCAAATTTGACCCGATGACTTTGACCTGGTCATTTGCTGGCAGATTCCGATTCCAGCCGAACCTGAATGCCTTAATCAAAGAGGCTTGCACTGGGGGTTGTGGAACTGAGGTCTTCTAGGTGAGTATAAAACTTTTTGGGGGGAAGGGAAAGGGAAAGGAGTGTTGCCTTGTGTGTGTGTGTTGTGATCCACCAGTAGCCTGCGGCGCTGGCAGCAGAGTCGGACAATGAGGAGGTTGGGGAGGAACATGGGCCAGTCCTGGAGTCTGGGGAAGGCTCTGTGTCAGAAGCAGAGAGGGGGCCAGGGCCATCTGGGAATTATGTGCTGCCTCCGGAGCCTCCAGAGTCAGACATCAGTGAGGCAGAGGAACAGGGGAAGCCTGTTCCCAGTGCGCGCATGCGCAGAGCTGCTAGAAGGCAAGAACAGTTAAAACAAAAGGGATGACTCGGGAGTAGGGCTTGGAGATGATTGGCCCCTCCCATAAGACATAAAGGAGGAGCAAAGGCACGTGAGCCTTTGCAGGAAGCAACTTTGTTCGTTCTGGTCAGTTTGAATTCTGAAACTCCATTTTGACTCTGTGCTCAGTGTGGTCTTGCAAAGCTAATTGCCAATTAGGTCTTTGGCAGTGTGCCAAGGAAGATAAAGGTGGGTGCTTATCAGCCTTATCCCAAAAGAGTGTGGCAGACTTCTGGCAGACTCTTTACAGACTATTTGTGACTCATTACAGGCTGTGAATGAACATAATTCACAGCCGTTGAAATAAAAAGAGGGTTTTTGGGACTTAGCGTGTGCTTTTTACTGTCTCAGGAAGCATAGGTCAGAACAGAGTGACTGAGATAGGGGAATTACCTACTAGAGGTTTGCCTATACTTTGAAAGGAGTGTGACTGTTGGAATAAGAATTTTTAGATTCAGGGGAGGATTCTGACCAACTTCGAGCCAACGGGAAAATCTGAGAAATTCCCTTAGGCAATATGGGCAACAATATTAGCAGCCTGTATGGAACAAATAACCTAGTAAAAAGAATAGGGTCATGTTCTCCATTGGGCTGCATTGTAGCCCACTGAAACACATTAAAAACATGTTGTGTGTGTGTGGGGGGAGTATAAATACATATTTTTTAATGTATAAATAAAATAAAAAAACAAGATAGCAGGAATGAGATCACTGGAAGAAGCAAATGGCAGAGGCAATTCTAATTCTTACAGGAGCAAAATAGCAAGTTATTATTATGTCTCACTAATTCTACCTATTCTACTATTATTATGTCCCTTCAATGCAATGCTCAAACAATAACAGATATATATTCTATTTATTCTAGAAAGCTGGAAGTTCTGGAAATTATTACTATTTTCTAGGTAGCTCTGAAGAATTAAATTGCTGTCAGAAAAGGAGGTCTAGAGGCAGGGAGAGGTTAAGCTCAAGAGCAGAGGAGAAGAAATAGAGCCGATTATACAAAATTAAAAAGCAAATACAGGCAAGCGATTTCAAGCAATTTACAGGCCAGCTTTGGGGGAAGAGGACATTTTGGTGTAAAATGAGACTTCATTCCTCCTCAGCTTTCCTTCCATTCTCTCTTTTATTCGTAAATGTTCTTTTTCAGGCAGCCCTTCAGATCTCCTGCACTGAATTTGGTCCTGAATCTCTCCTCTGGCAATTGGCTCTGGAAACCAATTTGTTCAGAAAGAATGAAAAAAAGCACAAGACGCTTGAGAGTGGAACCTTTCTCTTGGAGTGGGTGGGCTGTCTTTTCACCGAGGCTGCTTTATATCCCCAGGACCCTACCTGATGCGCTGATGCGGGCAGGAGGGCATGATGAGGTTGGCACAGGACACCCTCCATAACATACAGAAGGACACTCCAGCCAAACTACTAACCAACATAGGCAGAGAACTATTGTAGCTAGGCTGAAAAATGGTCAGAGCTGCACAGGCCTTCTCAGAATTCCCATAACCTGTTTGATTCTAGATCAAGGATCACCTTGTTTTTTGATTGTGTCATACAAGAGTGGCCCAGGAGGAGGATGGGACACAATCGATGACGGAGAGACCCAGATTTTCTCTGCCTGTCTGGGGCAGCCTCCAAAAAGCTTCACTTCGCTGTTTTGGGAGAGGTCAGAGTCTCCTTCCTCCCTTCCTGTAGCACCATCACATGCATCTTATCTGCTTCATCCTCAGGAAGACCCAGCCAGCCAGGCTCGCCATGTCCCTCCCCAGCCATGATTTATGTTTGATTTGTACCAATGGGGATGAGAAGATTTCTGATTTCAATGCCACTTTTGCAATGAGAGAGAAGGGCATTCCAATTTACTATATGGAGTATTGATCCTAACGTTATTTTCCTTTGCAATAACCATTAGTCTGGTATTATTTGCAAACCTGTAATGCGAACCCGGTGGTGTAATTTACATTTCTGCTTTTCTTATTTGTTTGAACAAAGCAACCAAAAAATTTTGGCCTTTCAATCCATCACATGCATCAATAAAATCAGCAGCCGATATAAACTTGTGCATATGCTAAACAGTCCTTCCCAAGTCAACTAGAGAGAATAGAATTGTGAAGGCTTGTGATTGTCTAGATTGGAAGCGAGTCGATGTTACACTAGTGGGGCACAGAGACTCACCAGTTACACAGAAAGCCTGGCAGGCCATAGCCGAAGGCTCTCCATGTAGCCTTAAGCAGAGGCCATCACCCAAAATGCACAGGTGCCAATGGTGACAAGTGAACCATGGATAATTAACTGTGAGCTACTTGCCACCCTATGTTCTGGACACACAGCATTGCACTGTACTATAAATTAACCACAGAACTTGGCTCGAGCAACATCCATATCCTAGGAGGAAGTGGAACACACCAGTTCCCCATTCCATGCCCTAGGCAAGCGGGAAAGGGCCCAGCTGAGGCTCAGATGCAGGTTCAGAAGAAAATGCTACGCTCAAAGGTGGCAAGACACAGCCCTGCCCTTCCTTTGCCCTGCTCGGGGCTGGGTTGCCTGAAAGGTTTGATCATCTCTTCTCAGGGGAGGGGCTGCCACGATTGGCTACAGGACCCTGCTAGATCAACTTAGTGGCGTCACATCTCAAGGTGATCCTCTAATGATCCTGGCAGGCTCCTTTTTTTAACTGCAAAACAACCCACACCAAGTATTTTGATTTCTCTTGAGTCTCAAAATTAAATGGAACTCCAGGTCACACCCTTTACTTGTAGGCATTCTTCATGCAGGCATTCAGCCTGGCAATGGAGGGAAGGCATCGGCCTGCTTGCTTCAGAGCTCCCCAACTCTGCTTCATCCATGCCCTTCCCGGGGCACTGGGAGACCAGCAGCTTCTCCCAGCCTATGCACTGCTACGGAGCACGGGGGGGTGGGGAGGCAAGCTTATGGTGGCTCAGCTACTCGGGGGGGGGTCACCTTCAGTGGGACAGAGTAAACCAGCTGTAGGCAAACCTCTGGAGCCACCTGCTCTCTGTCCATGCGGCTGTTCTCCAGAAGGAGCAGGGAAGGGAAGAGGGAGGCCAAGGGATGGTTCTGTATTGCTCAAGAATGGCACTCAGCTGTTTCACACACCAGAACTGTGCAATATTCCAAAGTCTGGCACAGTTTTTCTTCTGTGGATCCTAAAGACAGTAAAATAAGGCTTTGGTGGCTGGACGATTAGGAGGAATTCTTCATTAAGAGACTGCAAATTAGGAAAACAAATGGGTCTGAGGCCTTACCTAAGCTACAAAAGAGGCTTCTTCCAAACACACAGCCTCTCCTCTGAGAGCAGATTCTGCAAAGGAGCCTTACTCTACCTACCACAAAGTCCAGAAAGTATTGGCTCTCAACTCCCAATGAGGTTGCACCTCAAGTGATTTAACTTAATTTCCCTGGAAAGTTTTTGGGGGGAGGGCGGTTATTTGGGTGGTTTGTATACGGCTCCTCCACCTCTGCATTCTTCTCTTTCTCTTCTAAAATTGCAATTGTATTAACTTGCCCCTAAAAGCCCTAGAGTAAGAGAGCAGCCTTTGATCAGCTGCTTCCTCTCTCTGTCAGGCAGTGATTTGAGGCCTGTGAGATTCAGCTTCTCGGAATAAATCGGTCTGGCAGCCCCAAGACTTCCTGGCCTTGTAGACCTTCTTCCTTCCCAAAAGGAGACGGAGGTGATGCCATCTCTGAAGGAGACTCGGACCAGGCGGCACAATATCTGAGCGGGTCCTATGGAATCTGTAGCTCTCGGGACGGAATGGGACAAGACAACTGGCTTCTGTTCCTGCAACAGGTCTGGCTGCAAACCTGGGCCTGGGGAGCAAATACTAAGAAGCGGGCTGCCTGACCTGGAATGTCACAGAAGAACATCGGAATACCAGGGAGCTCCATACCCAGCCTCCATTTTGCTGCCTCCTCACCAGGTTCTTAGCTTGTTGCTTGTATCTCCACAGTTCTTCCTCCAATTTTACAAGTCACAAGGTAATTGCCACTACAAGTTCAAAAGACTTTAAAACTTAAAGCAGTCAAGCAGGCAAATGAAGTATAGGTACAAATTCCCGAAGCTCAGCCTTTGACAGAACCAAACAGGAAGAGGAATTCTGAAGGGGGGTGACTGTTGCATTCCTGCCCCCCCAAAAAGAACCCTAGTATGGCCAAGCTCTGTTCCCACAGAGTCCTCCGGCTTGGCTGTAATGCAACACACACCATCAAATTCCTTCCCTGCCTGTCACATTCCACATTTGCAGCTTTCCAGATTCACCACAATGGATCACAAAATCCCAAGTCACCAGGAGTGTTACTGCCCATGCAAACCGTTGGAGAGAATGCTGTGGTCAGGCAGGACCAGGGCTTGATTTCCCACCCTCTAACCAGCACCGCACCTTCTCAACCACGTGGTCAATGTCCTGACCCATAGCATCCCCTGAGGGCCTCTTTAAAGCAGGAGCCACTTTCTGCCTCAGGTGCAGTCAGCCTGCCAGACAAGTGTGCTTAAACTTTGCATCTGATCAAGTTATGTCTATTGGGTCTGAAACCAGCAAGTCAATTCTTCCAAGTCCCTAAGTGGCGATTTGTGGTAATGTCTACATCAATACAAGGAGAGCAGATTGCTAGCTAGTTTATGTAAAGCAACTGCCTGCCAGGTGTCAATGGAGAAGCGGCCTCTGGGCTGCTCCAGCCTATAATGCTGGGGAGCACAAAAAGGGGCTGGGCAGGTGGTCTTGCTCCTCACAAATTGGGGCAGAGCCCCTAAGACTGAAGCCCCTCAGTTCTGAATCTACTATTTGCATGGTCAACCAGAACCCTCCCACCCACCCACAGCTGCTTCCAGGAGACACTTTCCAGCCCTTCTTGGATCCCTCCTCCGGCTGCGCAATTGTCAGTAGCAGGAGCCTGACGGTGCCCTTCCTTTTTCCTCTCAGGTAGGACAAATAAAAAGAAAGACTGCCAGTTTGGTTTTGTGGTGGTGAGTTCTAATCCCGCCTTAAGTACGAAAGCCAGCTGGGCGACTTTGGTCTGTTACTTCCTCTCAGTCCAACTCACCTCACAGGGTTGTTGTGGGGAAAATAGGAGGAGGAAAGAGTGCTAGGTAGGGCCGCCATTTTGAGTTATTTATACAAAGTAATAAAGGTAGGACAATTAAAAAAAAAGATATTACTTAGGAAATTCTAAGAGCATCGTAAGCAGGAATCAGACTAAAAATTACATACAATTAAATTAGATTTACTGCTGGGAAAGAACATGCATGGGTCATGCCATAGCTTTAACTAGTTTAGCCCTCACTTTCTCTCCCTGGTGCATTTCTGAAGGCTAGCGATTTATAGCTATCGGTCAGTAATCAAGCCAACCACACGACTGCACTGACCATCAGCACATCCAAAGGAAACGTGTTCTGTATGTCTGGGTCCCTTCTCCAACTCCATTAAGAAAAAGACTCTCCAAAAGGTTCTGTCACAAGAAACAGCCCAGAACGAGAATCAGGCTGTGGTCAGAATGGAAAAGCTCAACAAGCCCACATAATTCGGAGAAATTCGGAGGGGCCCCTTCTGAGATTAGGGGAGTGAAGTCAAAATGGGGTCCCTTCAAAGGCAGCATTAGGGAGCTTTCACCAGCCAAAATTTGGCTCCTGAATGGTGACGGCACTCTCCCCAAATGTTTTGAGCTGTCCACACAAAGCTTCGGACCTAAGATCCTCCTTTGCTTGGAAGCGAACCTGGAAAGGCTGTGGCTGGGCTCACCAAGCAGGGCCTGAACACCTCTCCTGGGCACCGGAAAAATCAGTGCAGCCACAGCAGAGGAAAAGCTGGGAAGCCCAAATGACTCGCTGCCCTTCTCCAGCCCCTTTCAGGCTTCTGCTTCATCTCAGGGCCACCCTGCGGGCTCTCTGCAGGGACAGGTGTGCAACGCCCAACACAGGCAAGGTAATCATCAATAAAAGTAGGGATGGAAGCCCCTCTTTCTCTCGGCCAGTCACAGCATCCTCCCCTTGCCCAGGGCTCTCTGCTCTTGGGTAGCCAACTGGGCTAGCAGCTGAAGAGCTTAGGGTTAACTTTGCAGTGGCCAACTCAAGCCATGCCAGGCCACATCATCTCCTCCTGCCAAGGACCATTGCAGCCCTCCAGGCCATTCCCAAGGCTCCTGAGCACCCTCTTCCTCAGAGGAAGAGCTTTCTTCTCAAGCAGACCAGACACTTTGCACGCATCTTGGGAAGGCTAAGGAAAAAAAAGCTCATGCCAGAGCAAACCAAAAGAGAAGGTGTCCAAAGCCTCTTCATCTTTTGCCAGCAGCCATTCTGAGGGAGGCTGGAGACAGATACCAGCTGGGTCACCTGCGCATAGGCATCCTCAGAGCATGATATCCCTCAGGATATCCCCCAGACCTCATCTCCCAGCCACACAAAAGGGGATTCTTTGTGCGGAAGACAGCAGCTCAAGGAACATTCCAAGGGAAGGAAAGAGCAGCACAGAACAAAAACAGCCAAAGGCTAGAAAGCAAAATGCTCGACCCACCTGGAGAGCCAAGAGGCCACAGTGTGACATCCTAGCCAACTCATGGCAGTGGCCAAGAAAATCCACAGAGAAGCTGGACCCATCCCCTACGATGCTGCTCTGAACGCTCCCTTAATCTCACGGTGGTAGAAGTGGCGGAAGAATGGGACTGGTGGGGGGATCAGCTGGAAGGGAGGGCCAGCATTTTTAAAATGCGTGCAGCAAATGAAGAAAACAGTTGATACCTTTAGGGACATGTGGGGAGGGAGGGAAGGAGGGAGGGAGGGAGGGAGGGAGGGAGGGAGGGAGGGAGGGAGGGAGGAAGGAAGGAAGGAAGGAAGGAAGGAAGGAAGGAAGGAAGGAAGGAAGGAAGAGCAAAAGCTTTCTATTATTCTGGACACTGAGGATGCAGACGGAGGCCGCTGGAAGATTAAATTAAGTATTATATCTGCTGACCCAATTGCCATGGTTACCGGACAGCGGAAAATATTAATCAAGCCAAACCTTTTCTACTGAACGTAAAGGGAGGCAGGGGAAAGAATACTAAATATAAATATACACATAGAAGGGCCCGGTCTCTCAGGCAAGGCAAGAAGCCATTTGATATTGTCAAAATGAGCATTATTGTTTTCTGCTGCTGTCATCCTGATGCTGGCTGCCCTAGAGAAGCACCATGTTCAGGGGCAAAGGTGCAGCAGCCCCAGGCTGCTCTGAGCACCATTTCCAAAGGAGATAGACCAGCACAGGCTCCTTTCTCTGCGGGTTGGGAGCCAAGAGGAATGCCAGAGAAAGGCCAGAGGTTCTGGGGGCTGCCTTGAGGGGCACGACCACCATCCTTGAAACAGAGGGAGGATTGGTGGCCCTCCTGGGGATCCCTGCCTAAACCTCCATCTGCCCAGCCCTCACTCATCAGTAGGCACCCTGCCCCTCAGTCTGCCCCCACTGCCTATTGGCCAGGCCAGCGCAGGAACTGCTTCCCAATTGGCTCCTTTGGGTCATTTGGCATCCTGAATTGCCCCTTCCCTTAAACCCTCTGTCTTTTTCACTTACTTACACATGATTGGACTTAGACCTCGGATTCCCCCCGCCCGCCCCCCCCCCCGCTCCTGCCCAACCATGCTTCCACTAATCAAAGGCATCATGGTTAATTGACCTTGATTGGTCTCTCCTCACCCCTTCATGAGTCTGAGTTGCTGCTCCTAGTTGGACCTTTCGCCTCCTCCTGAAGAGACGGCCAAAAAAGGCAGGCCTCCTACAACTGCAATAATCCAGACAACCAATACAGGGCAGCAAAGCAGTATAGAAATGGTTAACTCTTTGCTACCATCTAGTGGTCAGCTGATTTAACCCTGCAACAAGGTTTTCTGGCAGCCATCTATAGTGATTCATCTTGATTTAGACTGGCCCTCAACTGTACTTGGTGTGGATCCATGTCTACACCATAAAGGGGGTTTATGAGTAAGCATAAGTTGCAGATGGCTGCACATGGGCTGACATGCATGTCTCCCAAATCTCAACTAAGCATTGGGCGGAGATGCACGTCCTGCATGCTGACTGGTTGATCCAACTTCCTGTTGGTGCTTTGTTGTTTGAGTGCCCATGGCCAGAACATTAACATTTGCAGAAATATAAATGCGACATTCTCTGAACGACAGACACACGCATTCCCTGATGTGCAGTAATGCAGGCCCAACTTGGAAGGACTTGCAATGGGCGGAGTGGGAGATTGCGGGGTGGGGGGGGGAGAAAGAAAGCCTTCCTGCACCCCAACACCCTAAGAAGCCCAGGCCCTCCAGCCTGGATCCCCCTCTTTCTCTGGAATAGACGCTCTCCATGGCTCACTTAGGGGGGCCGTGTTGTCCAATACTAAATTGCACTGGAGTGGGAGCAGCCTGGAGTGCCTGGTCTGGGCCACTCTATTCAGCATCAGCAATTAGAATTGTAAATATATTTCTGCAGATGCCTGCAAAAATATATTTAATAACAACATTTAAAAAGATAGCTTTTCCTGCATTTCCATAAATGGTCCATAAAATACACAAACCCTTTGCCTTGCTTAGCTTCAGAGGGGATGCCAAGAACCGAGAAGATCTTGAGAGGTTTCTTGGTTCTTCAAAGAATTTCCAAAACTGCTTCACAGAGTCCTTGTCTGCTTATAGGAAACCCAGGCGGCTTTGCAAGCGTGGCCTGAAGAATGAGCAGCCACAGCCAGATCGCGGTGAAATAACAAGGGCTGAAGCGAGTGGAACTGAAAAACCTTTAATTTTGGCCTTCATCAGCCTTCAGCAGCTACACAAACTCCTAAAGAGGTGTACGATTTCCTCAGAGGAAACTGTCCATCTGTTGATCCAGGAGACAGGCAAGGGAGCAGCCAGATGGAACCACAAGCTTCCCTTCCACCTTCTGACTCCTTACTTGTTGTTTGCAAACCATCGCCAGAAGCACTTCCCTGGACATTCCCTGCTCAGAACCTTGCTCAAGCTGTCTTGGGCTCACCAGTCCAGCCATCCTCTCAGCCCATTTCCAGACGCAGCCAGGCTGCTGGAGGACTTGGGCCAGAGGCAATTCTGCATGTAATCCTTTCTTGGTTGGAAAATGATTACCCCAAGATGGGCAGTGTGGATGGCTCGGGGCAGCTGTGTCATATAAATTGTCAGCAATGACCATAAGCACTCAGAGAAACCATTTAATTCTTCACTCCCGCCACCGTGGGCTGATATATTCTTTCAAGGTCATTACCCAGGGCTAGACGGGTCGCATGATAAACGAGTGACAGGCCGGGGGGGGGGGGCGCCGAGTGGGCCTTACATTAATTAGACCGAAACACTACAGAGGCAGAGGGGCTGGGGGAGGGGAAGTAGAGGGCCTTTGTTTCATCTCCTGCAGAGGAAGAGGCTAGCTCCCCTCCCGGCTGGCTTTGGGCCGTGGCACTTCAGGGATTCACTGGCTCTTCTTGCTCTAAGGGGAGGGGTCTGCCTCCAGCGAAGGGAGGTGCCCGTGGCCTCCAGCTGGTGCAATGAGCGAATGGAGCACTTCAGGGATCCAGATGCTGCCAAGAAAGACAACTTTGGTGGAAGTGGCCTGCAGACCAAACCCAGCAGCCATCATGGGGAACGGCACAGTTGAATGTGCCAAATTTACTCTGGGAGCTCCTGGAGGGCCAGATCCTCAGAGTCTACATGCTTCTCAAAATGAAGGTCCATTGTAAGTTGTAGGAAGAGCTGGAAGACCTCCGGAGAGCAGGACCAGGACCAAGAAGATCCAGTGATTCTGTGCCAGTCCCCCTCTCTCACCCAACCTATCTTTTCAGGCTAGTTGTGGTGAGAATAAAATTACACTCCCGGGGGTGCCAGTCATGGATTCCACACAAGAGTGCAGGGTTTGGCAGTCAGGCAAATGTAAGGACCCAAGCCGCAGATTCTGCCCCCTGGTGGCTGGTTTCAGAAGACCCTCCTGGAACTAAAGGAGGCCCAGGCCAGGCCAGGCCTTCTCTTTACCTATAAACCATTTTGTTGAGGATAATATTCTCATCCAACCTGACTTCCTTCTGCAGGCCCCATGGGCATTCAGCCTGCCTCAGATGGAAGAGCTGGCCTGCAGCAACTAACCTCTTTTTCATGGCACTCAGCAATGCCCCTCTGATCCACCCTTGCTCCATCAAGCCCAGCCACTTCAGATCACATTGATCCCAAGGCAGGAAATACATGGGTAATTGAAAGAGGGCCCTTCTCTGCCCACTTCTGATCTGCGCAAGCACCCCCCTGGCCTTCCATGGATATTTATCCGACAAACTCTCTTCTCCTCCATTTCCATAAACAGCAGGCTGGTGTGTGAGCCACACCCAGTTCAAATATCAAAACCGGAGCTTCCTTCGTTTCCTCCACCACACGAGCCAGAGAGGTTGGCAGCCAAGAGATATGCCCAGTCATGCCAGCAGGTCAGAGGCAAAAGGTGGGAATGGGGTTCCCCAGATAAAACAAAGCCCAGAAACTTAAAGGCATGGAGGGCAGGTTGACCAGGGCCCAAGCCCTCTGTCCCAGTGGCAGAACACCATTGGGTGGGTTCTGCACAGAGGAGGCTCCCCATTTGCAGACCTCCACCAGTACAGAGCCCTGGCCTCTCTCAAGTTGGCCTTGGAATGCTCCGGTGGTCACAAGGGCTGCCCACCCCCCTCTGCCCACGACACCTGGCACTCCTGCTTCACCCTCAGTTTTCTACGAGGGAAGTGGCAGGTGCTGGCAAGTCTTGTCCTTGGACAAAGTGCAAATGAAGCAGCTGGTGAGAGGCAAGAGCTGGAAACCCTGAGACCAGCCCAAAGCTGGCAAGCTCACGTGTGACTCAGGAGGGCAAAGGCCAGCTGGCAAGCCTAGGCTGCCTTCTCCTGCGGCCATTAATTTTGTCTCCCCAAAAGCCCAAATTTTGCTCAGCAACAGGCTTCTTCCTGTCCTGCTTAGCAAATGCTATTACAGAAAGGTCTGAAAACAACAGAAGGGGCATCCCAACTGCTGCTGTCCTCGGGGTTGGGTTGAGTGCCCATCCTGCAGAGATTCTGGCCCTGCTGGCCTTGCCAAAGGTGGCACCCTCTGGTGCCCTGGATGGCATGGGGCTGGCTCAGGGCATGTGGATGATTCTTGTACATCAAGCCCATGCACACGGATAGGCCACGGCAGTACAGCCCCTGCCTGAAGCAGCGGGTTTTTCTAGGCTGCCATTCTGAGTGCCCATTCTCATGACCTTAAGGGGAGATCCAGCTCCAGCTCCGCCAAAGGCACCATCCCATCCACTCCAGGCAGAAGCCGCCTGGCAGAGGGTGGCACAGTGCCTGCCCCACATTTCCAGAGAAGTCAATGGACAAAATGTCCAGGAGGATTTGAGGTTGATGCCTACTTGCCTCCAGGATGAAAAAGGCACCATACAGTTCCTCAAACACATGTAAACATCCCTCTCATCCCATTGGAGCGGCAGACCAGAAAGAGGGTAATAAATAGAAAATGCACTCACACACCCTGGGATGCCCAGGCCAAGCACCTGCACAGCTGCTTCCTTCTTGGCTGCTCAGAAGATACTTGGAGTGCGGGAACTGCTCACAATCTGGCGGTGTGATCCACATACATGAGTGGTAATATGCCTGCTCCTGTTTCACTGCCTCTCCCACTGCCTCCCCCACCCCAGCCAGCCCATTCCTCTTGTTCTCATGTTCAGTGGTTATTTTAGCTTAATGCAATGAGATCACGCGGCTCCCTTCATTAGAGAGCCTCGCCGGCCGCCTCCTGCACCTATCGTTGCTTTCAAAGGATAAGGTTTAAGAAAATCAGCTCTTCTGTGCGAATCAGGCTAAAATGGCTAAAACACCATTTCCTTGTCCAAGGGGGACCAGTGAAGATCTAGCTCCAGCACAGGTCTCAGCCCTATTGGAGGGGGGGGCATTCGTGTTCCAGTCCAGGGTGCAGGAGTGGTAAAATATAGGTAAGAGTTTTTTGTGTGGGTGACCAGGATTACTTGGTTAAAAGGGGGGTCCTCCTGGTGTTCCCCTTGCTTCTGAGCTCAGAAAGATGGGACTCCCAGCAGCCTCCCAGATGATCCACAGCTAAATCCCGGTGACAAAAGGACAGCCAGCTGAAGGGTTCCCAGGCAGGCGGCTGCTTTTGCCAACTGTGGCACGGGCTGAACGGTTCCTCGGCCGCGAGAGCGAGCAAAGGACTCCTCCCTGCACCCCTCTGCTTCTCAGCCCCAAAGCCGCCTGGCACCGCCAACGGAAATGCACGGCCCCAAAGCAGAGGTCCATCTATTGGCCGGAGTCCCTCGGACACGTGGACTTGAACCCTGGCCTCTCACTTCAGACCCGGGATCGCCCTCACCCCCCCTCCTCCTCCCGGCTCCGAGGCTGCCTGGGCATAGACGGGAGCGCCTCTCCGCCCAGAGCCCTCTGCACTTGCGGGAGGGGCGAGGGAGAAGCAAGGGCGAGCTGGCCCCGACCTCCCGGCAGGTAATGAAGGGGTCTGCGTTCAAGGTTGCGTGGCCAGGAGACAAGTTGGCCTAATGAAAGATTGATCAGCTGTGCTGAAGGGCGCAGAAGGAAAGCAGGAAAGCGGCTACTATTGTTCTGCCTTGGCTGCGGTTGCTGGGCGAAAACAGGAGAATTTGCTTGAAATTTCTTTCGCTCATCTAAGGGGGCTGAGGCCTAGGATGCGTCAGGCTGGGCACAATCCTTAATGGTCTTTGCACGCGCGCCACTATCGTGCGCGTTCCTCCCCCCGCCCCCGCCCCCCTTGCTTCTGCCGAGGGCGGCGTCCTTGGTTCTCCCTAGCAAGAGCCGCCAATCGGCGCGGCGGAGGCGGAGTGCGGGGGCTCAGGGGTGGAGGGGCAGGAAATTGCTGTGGATTGGCGGGGCCCTCGTGCCACTTGCCAAGCAACACCGCCCCGCCACGGCTCTGCCGGGCACGAGGCGCAACGGGTTAGGCATGGCGCAGTGTTCGTGCTCCGCGCCCAGGGAGGGGCCGGGCGCCATTCGGCTCAAGCCCCCCAATCCCCGGGCGCGCGGATGCCTGGCCCGGGGCCGCAAGGCCAACGCCAGTCCCCAAAGGGCGCAGAAGGCAAGCAGGGAGCTCTGGAGAGTTGGGGGTCCCCTGCTCCGGCCCCGCTCGGCCTCTCCTCGGGGAGGGCGCGCGGGTTCGTTTCCTCCCCCGCCCGGAACGTCCTGGCCGGCCTCGCCCCTGCGAGACCAGCGGCGTGGCTGGCTGCCCTGGAAACCAGGCGGCTCCCGAACAAAGGCCGCCTCCCCGTCACCTTCGCCCGGCTTTTCAAAAGAGCATCTCCCGAACACAAAGCATCAGCGGGAAATGGCAATTTTATGAATCCTAATCAATCAAAGGGCTTATTAACTCAATGTGAAGCCAGATTAAAATCTTTAATTATAAATCGTGCTAAAAGGAAAAACAAAATGTACTTATGGTACACTGAAAATTCCGGATATTAACATCGTTATTATTATCTCTGGCAATATTAGATCCCCCCCCCCGCACTTGCAACGGGGCCGCCTCTTTCTCTTCCCAAAGAACAAGAGAACGGAGCAGCACCTCGTCCCTCCCTCCCTCCTTTCCTCTCAAGGCTTATTAAAATGTATTCTTTTCTATTGCACACCAGGCAGTTTGCAAGGAAGCCGGCTGAGGGCGGGGGGGGGGGGGCATTCAGGAAACCCCATTACAGCTGCACAGTGAGAGCGGCTGCGCTTTATTAAGGGAGGCGAGCTGAAGTTGGGGGCTGGGGGAGGGGTGATGCAATCAAATGTGAAGCATTTCTGCTAATGAAAGAGGCATGCTTGTCTGCGCAAGGCCGGATGATTGGCAGGAGTGCAGATTGGGAACCACAGGAAGGGCCTTTCCTCAAAGCCGCGGTGTGAGAAAAGGCGAGGGGTGGAGTTTTTATCAGGCGGACATTTGGGAAATGACCACAGCAAATTTAATCACAGTTGGAAGGAGGCGGGGGGGGGGGACGGGACGGGACGGGACGGGAGCGGCGCAGCGCCGGAGTCACATGTTTTATTTATCTGTTCAAAGTCACGGTCATCCCATTGTGTGACACAAACACCCCCGCATTCTGTCGTTTTGGAATACAACAAAGGCCAAAGGCTTGGCCGGAACGAGCAAAGTTCAGCCTTTTCATATTCAAATCATAAAAGCAAAATGCATCGCTCATTGTGATGCTAAAACCTGCATTTTCTGTGCATCTGCCTGACAGGCTGCTTGCCTTTGCCCCCATTTTTATCTCGCCTCTCTTTTTCACACGACCATTTTAAAAACATGCTATGCCCCAGTCTGGCTTCTAGCAACGGGTGAGGAAGCATCCCTGGAGACTGTCAAGAAAGGGAGCGAATCGGAAATCCTTCCTTCCTTCCTTCCTTCCTTCCTTCCTTCCTTCCTTCCTTCCTTCCTTCCTTCCCAGAGGTGCCCATTTCTTCCAGATCTCGCGGTCACCCAGACCAGTTGGGTCTTCCTGCCTCTCCCCCCCCCACACCCCTTTTAAGGTGTGAGGCAGATGGAATCGTCGTCAGCAATGCAGATTCTCCCCCCCCCCCGACACACACACACACACACGTTAATGCTATGTGTACAATTTTGTATCTTCGTATCCTGAGAGCGTCGATTCCAAAATGGATCCAAATTTGATTTCGGAACCAATGTCAAAACCTTCCTGCTTTTGGACATTTTGCCCAGCGTTCTGTGTTCCTGAGCTGCCAGCAAAGTAACTATTGGCTCTCTCTCCGGGTGCCCCAACCAAAGAGAAATTAAAGCACCTCACAATCCTGGAGAAGACGTGGGAAGAGAATCCCCCAAAAAAGGCTTTCCTGAGTATTTTTAGGACCCAGATTGCAACAGATCCGATCCGAGTAAATTCACGCGTGCATCTTCTTTCCTCCGGAGAAAATCTCCCATTCACCGGGGTGGGTGGGGGGTGGATTTATCTGACCCGTCCTCCTTCTGGGGAATGGGGCACACTCTCTCTTCCTCTTCCCCACATCTTTCAACACTGCCATTGCCCGCCCACCCGGCAGCCCCTCTTCGCGAGGAAGCAGACCCCACCGGGCGGGAGGCCGAGATGGGTGATGGCTGCCTCCGACCTGTTCTTCTTTTCCTCCGGAATCGGGGCGCTGATTTGCTAAACCTGACTTGACTTTCAGGAAATCTACTTACGCATCCAGTTTCAGTGAAATAGCAGGAGCCCTATATATTTCTATAAAGTAAAAAAGAGCAAATCTAATAAAATAATTCTACTTAACACTATTTTAAATATCGCTGCAGAAGATCATACTATCTAAGAGGTTGAAACATTAAAATCCCAAGTAGAACACAGGAGGCTCAAAAAATAATAACAAAATCGCCAGTAACATATTATCAGGATAATTCAAAGAAGCAACTAAATGTCAAAACAGTAGATACACTTAATTTGTATTTTTAAAAAGCAACCGTAAAGCTTTTCTCCAGAGTTTCTTTTTGTATTTTATTTCCAGAAATGAATAATACTTTTAGAAATTATTAAAATCTTTGCCAGCATATTAAAAACTAGATTTCCTTTAATACTGTATTATTCAAATTATATTTCAGAAAAAAAATTGAATTTCTTTTAAAAAAGAGCATTTTTCCTATGATATTTTCCTTCTCAAAAAGTTAATTTGAAACATAAAGTTTAGAGATGGGAATCTGCTCTGCTGATTTATCTGCACCAGTATATCCTATTTTACAATGCAAATATTTAAGAGATGATACATTTATGTGGAAAATAATATTGTTTGCAAGAGAAATAAACTTATAGGGCTGGAATAACGACTGATTTACAGTGGGTAGCTGGATTTATATTTGTTATAGAAAGAAAAATACCTTTTTCTGGTATTTTGAGGAAAAATGACAATGCAGACGTTTTTTCCCTAAGAAAAACAAATGAGAGAACGAGATTTTGAAAGCGCTATTTTTAAAAAAGGCCAACATATTTTAAATGGATCCTTAAAGTATTGCAAGTATTCCTAAGGAATGCGTGTCCTACTGCCTCCTAAACGAAACCAGCAGGTTTTTCTCCCATTTTCACACACCTCTGGCCGAATACGTCGTCCGGAGCATCCTCCCATCCCCAGCCACCGCGGGGATAAAGGGAGGCTGGCTAAGGGTTTAATCTGGATTCATTTTAGCAGGCTAAATCTCTCCTTATTGTTATGCAAAAGTCAAGCGCTCTCCCGGTTCGGACTAAATCATTTATCTTTATCATCTTCCTGCTCCTTGGACAGGCCGGGGGGGGGGTGCATTGTTTCGTTTGCCGTCCGAGGGCAATGATCCGGTCAAAAGGGCGCGGCAGCCTCGGCGGGGGGAGGGGGCTCCGGGGCCGTCAGCAGAAGATGGTCCGATCGAGCCCCGATCCCAGGAAGGGCTCACCGCAGGATCAGCGGCGGGATGGCCCGGAGACCCCGTCCGTAGCGCTTACACAAGTCCGCGCGCGAACGCCGGGTCGCCAGGGACCTCTCAAGGCCGCTGGCCTGGCCGTTAAGCCCGCGGATGGAGCAGACGAGCCACTTGCCGGGCTGCCGGGACCGTGGACTTGACCGTGGCCGCCGGCTAACCCAGCTCCAGATGTCCCTGGACCGCGCCTCCCCGTCTCGCCCGCCGCCAAACAGCCGGATTAGACGGCCCGGCCGGCGCCCCCTGCGAGGGAGGCTCTTCGCATTCCAGAGGCGGCTCTCGCCGCGCGGTCAGTTCGAGGTGGGCATTTGCGCCGCCGCCTCTCTTTCGCGGAGCAGGAGAAAAGGAGGCGGCGAGGTCTTCTCGCTAATTTTCTCTGGTGAAGAGAAGAAGCCAGGAACTCGTGGCGTGAACTTAATTTCGATCCAGACCCGGGGAGTGGAGAAATATGTAATAATACAAAGCTTTATAATTACTAATAATTAATAATTTAGACTTCAGAGCACCCGTTAAACCTCCCTGAGGAGACCAAAATCGAGGGTGCCTCCACCTCTTCAACCGGCATTTGCTCGAATATGGACCCGAGTCCTCGCTCAGATCCGCTTTTCTACAGTTGAATAGAGCGAAATTGCCAGGCTTTTGAAGCTGATCTCCGCTTCCCTTCGGAGAAGAGACGGGCTGTGCCTTAAAACTAGGGACCGCCTCTGTCCTGGACTCTCCCGGCCATTTCTCCCAAGCCCTCTGGATTTGCACGTTTTCTCAGAAATTGTTCCATAATTTTGTAAGCCTTGAAGTGATCGACGGGAGAGCGCGTGAGACCAAAGAACGGGTGGCAATCCCTGGAAAGTACAGCCGGTCCCGCGTACCTTTGAAAGGTCAGGAAAGCATCGGCTTCGCTCTTTTCCTGCATGCGGTGAACGGTGCGGTGATGCACAAAAGAAAGCGGCCCCGATTTAGGAGATTAAACACATTTTTGTTCGTTTCCCGTTTTAAAAAAAGTCAGCTTTTTAAAGGAAGAAACTTGTACATTCGGCAATCTTTCCAAGTCACCCAAATTTAGGTCTGCCTTAAATATCCCACTAGCATGACACAACAGCTCAGCTTCCTCACACCTCTTTTTGTGTGCTAAAAGCGCCCTTGTTACTAAGGTGTGGCAAGAAAAATGCATTTCCCCAGACTTCAAAATATTATTTCGTTTTTCTGGTTTCCTTAAAAGCGTTATTGCTGTCCTTTAATACTCAAATTAGAAGGTTGTTCTGATGTGTTCTTCATTATTAGCCCCTCTAAACGGTACTTTCAGAGGCGAGATTGTATCATTCATATCCATGCACACAAACACACACCCACACAGGCCAATGTGAGATTATTATTCTGTTGTGGTCCCTGCCCCCGCATTCGTGGATAAGTGTGTCCCAGATGCTTCAGGCCACAGAAATCCAGCAAAGCTGAAGGCCAGTCTAAAACGGCTGTTGCCCCGCAATTCCCTTTTCCTCTCCTCCTGGCTGCCTCGGAGGGAGCCCCTTGGGGGGAGAGGCACATCCCCTCTTTCATATTACAAAGGTGACAAAAGGAAGACAAAATGGGACATTCTGACCCCAAAGTTTAACAGTATTATTGCTACAAATAAACAGCTATTTCTCTTATCACCTTTTCAGGAAACTGCAACTGAGGACCAGATGTTAGCAGCCAGAAAACTTCCTCTCTGATAGCCAAGTGGCAGCACTTTTTGCCACAGGAGCAGAAAAAGCAGAATGAAAAAACAGCCAGGAGCCCACCCCCCACCCCCTTTTTTAAACTGGTCTTCATAAAGTCAGGTCCAATCCTGCACCCTCTGTGACTTTCAAGCAATAGATCTGCCTCCTTGTCCATCAGGACAGAGAGCAAACGGGTCACCTAACAGTGCTTTGGAGGTTCATTAACTCCACTGCCCCAACCCTTCAAATATGTATAATCTGTAGCCTGTGTCATTTTTGTTTTGCAGGTGTATTTATATTCCTCCTCCTGCTCCTCCTCCTCCCAACTTACAAAACATACACAGCACAACACATTAAAACAAGTTCAAATAAATAAAGCACATAAGGTGGCTTTCAAACTACACAAAATCATACCTCAGAAGAAACTGAGATTTGTAACTGATCCCAAACATCACTGATCAGAACTTCTCCAACAAAAAACATTAAAATCATGTTCAGAGTAGCAAAGATACATATGTTCAAAACAAATCCTTAAATTTAAATCCTTTTCAAACAAATAGGCTGAGACTGATTCCGGGCTTTATTATTTACTACTAATTAATTATTTGGATTAAAGTATGATTTTATTGTACTTGTTTCTTAACTTGTGTTCGCCGCCCTGAGTCCTTTGGGAGAATGGCGGCATATAAATAATTAATTAATTAAATAAATAAATAAATGACACAAAAGCTGTAGGAAATGAAGACCAAATTTGCAGAAATGTACATCAGCTTAACATTCACCGCCTTCTCGCTCAAAGTGCTGCATAAACTTAATAATAGCAGATTAAAAAGGAAGCTGCCATTACCCCAACCTCTCTGTTCAAGCCGCCCCATAAACAGAGTCCTTCCACTGACCTCCAACGCCCAAATATGCCCTCCCTCCCCAGCCAAACTGAGGAACACCTTTGCTATCCCTCCTCTGGCCTTGGATGCTATTAAGATGGAATATGAATTGCATGACAAAATGGGTTGGAAACCGTTTGTTTCTGAAAGCGACTTTTTATTGTGGCCCAGAGATTTATGGAAAGTCACAGAAACAGGATTTGTTCTGGAGGACTTCCTACTAGGTTTCACTTTCACAAGCAAATGAAATCCCAAGTCTGGTGACATCTTAAAAGTTAACAAATACATTATGACATAAAATTTAAAGAATGATAGTCTATTTCATCAGACTCAAGAATGTAGGATTTACAAAAGCTCGTGGAACGATATATGTATTAATCTTCAAGGGGCTTTTGGTTAAATTTGATCATTTCTGAGCCATTTGTTGGTTTAGTGCTGCTCTGGTCCTGAAGCTGCGCCATAACTGGAAGTTCAGTTTCCCCTCTTGGGCGGGAAAATATTGTCAGACCCCTGTCACTCAGACTCACTGCGCATGAGCAAAGGACAGCCCAGTGCAACTTCAGCCATGAGGCTGGGTGGAGGTCTATTCTTTAAAGCAACCTGAGATACGGGAAATGCTCAAATGCCATTCCTCATTTCAGACACACACACACACAAAAGAAACTCTACAGATATTTTATTTTCAGTGAGAGAATAAAATTAAATAATGTAATATGTTACCTCAATTCATTTTTAAATATCTCCTTTGAGAAAATAGGCGGATCTCCTCCCTCGGCCAAGAGCCTTGTTGACAAGCAAGCCTTGCTCCATCAGGCATCCCCCCACCCACCCACTCAGCATGCAAAGCACAAAGCTGCTCAGAAGTTTTTAATGCCCCCAAAAAGGATTTCTGCTGTGATGCAACTCAAGACCATGAGCCATTTTGTTAACGGAAAGCATTATTTTTTATCGTAGTTCACGTGTCGTTAGAAACAGTGGATGAGAAATGCAAGGCAAACCTCAACCTACAGGCCTAACCACAAAAATTATTCTATGCCTTTCCGGCTGATGGAAGAAATTTGTGGATATCTGACCTCTTTACCAATTTTTCTGAATAAGGCTGTCTTAATGAACCCCAAACCTTTCCGAAAAAGTTCCAGCTTCTCCATATGTATAGAATTCAGCTCCTCGATTTCTGTGGCACCTGGTTTTATTTCTCAAAGGCCTGCAAAGGTGAACCTCATCAGAGTAGAGTGATCTTCCCTTTGAACCCACCCACCGCTCTGAGCAGGAAACTGTGATACAGGGCCATACTAGGAGAGAGAGTGACCCCCAAAATACTTGTCACCTACTTAAAGGAGGCAAGTTGTGTGATATGTGGTGTGGATGTCCTGGAATGGAGCAAGGCCTGCTCTTCCACCTGTCTCTAGCAGGTGCCAGGATGCTTTTCAAATATACCCTTTGCCAGGTGTGTATTCTGTATAGACATTTGTGCTGCTATGTTTTCAGCCCATGCAGCAGGAGCAGCTGACTAAAAGAAAATACAGGCAGGCAAGAGGGAGTTAAGTAAATCATGTTTTTCTTTTTTTCTTTGTCGATATGTTTAGTTCTCTTCCTGCCAAGATTCATTTCACTCCGCTATCTTGCAAGAGACACATATGGTGCAGTGAAATTGCCATCCAAGAAAGCTTGTCCCAGCCTGTAGAGACATCATCAAATAAGATTAAAGCAAAGGAAAAAAAAAAAGATAGAACCTTTTTTTTGGGGGGGGGGGGGGGGTCTTGTCCTACAGAGAGCATCTGATGAAAGTCAGGGAGGTTCTTGAATGCTTCTAAAGGTTTTTCTGTCTCTTTCTTTACTTTGCCTGGTTAGGGAAAAAGCAGAGCCCTAACCAAATCTCTTCTTTTTCTTCGCAAGCCCAACAAAAAAAAGTGCTTAATAATATGGTTTTCACTTCCCCTCTGATAAATAGCACTTAAAGGTCCCAAGCAGATCTGCCTCTCCCTTCCATTCTGTTTCTCTCACCTCTCCAGTCCGGAGTTTAATTTGCCAGCACCAGTGCACCTGAATAGAATAACAGAGTTGGAAGGGACCTTGGAGGTCTTCTAATCCAACCCCCTGCTTAGGCAGGAAACCCTACACCACTTCAGACCAATGGTTATCCAATATCTTAAAAACTTCCAGCATTGGAGCATCCATAACTTCTGGAGGCAAGTTGTTCCACTGATTAATTGTTCTAACTGTTAGGAAATTTCTCCTTAGTTCTAAGTTGCTTCTCTCCTTGATTAGTTTCCACCCATTGCTTCTTGCCCTGCCCTCAGGTGCTTTGGGGACCTGGTCAGCCCTTCCCTCATGCCAGAGGTAGTATATCCGCTTGCATTTTAGAGGGTGGGCTTTGGAAGGAAGATCATCTCTCATTTTTAGGAATGGCCACACAGCAGTGGGCAATTCTATCCAAGAGTGAACTGTTTCCACACAGAGCAGAAAGGATTTAGTTCAGCCACAGCTGACTTTTGCTTGTGATCAATTTCCCTGTGTTGCTCCCTTGTCACCCTTGGGAGATCCAATCCGGCAGAGCTGAGCCTACCCACCCACCCACCTAGACTCAAGGGGGGGGGTTCCTGCCTCTTCCCTGTCACTGAAAGCCCACGCACCTTCTTGACAGATGGAGCTTTCTGCCCAGCGAATATTAATCTTACGGAAAGACCATAGAATGAAATAAAAGAGGAGGAAGATATGGGGGGGGCTTATACTACCATCTACAAATATGAGGCCAAGACATTTTTCATCTGGGCAAAGGATGCCTCTCCTTTCCCTATAGCTTGTCTTCGATGGAAGAAGACGGCAGGATATGATGGGTCTGCACAAGGGCCATGCTAAAAACAAATGGGAGGGAGCTCCGAGTCTCCCCATCCCCACCAGCAGCCAGAGGGAGACCACCAGGAAACCTCAAATACCCCCCCACCTCATAACAGAGGTGGAGGTGAAAGCATTGTCATCTTCCCCAGTCCTCCCTGTGGCCTCCACTGGCTGAGTATCTCTGCTCCTATAGGCCCTTCAATCTGCCCCCTGCAGAAGACTGCGTGACCTGCTAGAGCAGTTTCAGTGTTCCCTAGTTCATATTTTTAATTTTTGCCAGAAGAAATTAAACTTATTTATTTCAATTGTAAATTGAGGTAATGGGTAGAAAGAAAAAGGGAAGGTGTGCCTGGGGTGGGGGAAAGACAGATCAAGTGACCAATCAGTGATGTTGGGTATCTCTAAGGGGGTGAAAGGAGCCAGAATTACAAGAAAGGCGAAGCCAGTGATTGGCTCAGCACTGGGGAGTTAGACAGTGGGCAGGTTTACAGGCACCAAGGATGCACACCAAGCGTTGTTCTTTTTCCCCCAGTGGCTCTGAAATTCAGCTAATAATTGGCCCCACTCAAAACATCTGGGATTTTGGGGGAGGACCTCCTCGGTTTTTTGATGGTAGAAAGTGCCTGCCTCTCAAAGCATCTCCCAAATCCAAGACCAAATTGGTATTTGATGCCTTTTCTGTACAAAATCCATGACAACCGTAAGAATGGACTAATTTCACAGTAGATTTTGGCTTGGAAGCCTCTTACTTGCCTTCCCCCGTCTACCCCACCCCTCCGATCACCCCATGTCCTTTGTCCAAGCCAGGCAGTGAATGGAGAGCAGAGGGGATCCCTTGATTCCAGCTGTTTCCCACCCATGAGCCATATTATCAGCATTTCCCAAAGAGATCCACGTAAGGCTACATTTTCTGTCACTTCCTTTGGCCACATGAAAGCCACTGGATCAGGGAAAGTTGGTCTGGGATCCTGATCCTCTGTTCAATAAGTCCCCCATGAGGAGAAGAAGAAAGAAAAATCTGTTTGTGAATGGGGAAGGTTTCTAGAAGAGACAGAGGATGCCCACCCAGGATTAGGAATGGAGGAAGATGCTGTATTCGAGTCTCCGGATGGTTTCAGACAATTTCATCACTTCAAGTGATTAAGCCTTAGACCAATATCATAAAGCTAAAACAGACCAGCACCAGGGATTCCTCAAGTGGTTTTTGAATCAAATAGGAGCTAGGTTTAAAAGCTAAACAGGGCTGGACCTACTAAATACATGGATAGGAGACCACCAGGAAACCTGTAAGCTTAAAACTAGACTGGAAAGTCAGAGGAAACCATTTGCAATCAGATGAGAACAGATCGCTTCCACAAAACAGTGAAAGTTATGAAGTTACCAGAACTCTTATCTGACTCAGGGAGAGATCATGGCCATCCTTCTTTCAAAGTTGACCATCTGATAAAGAGACCGCTGGGGTGGGGGATGGGAAGTAAGAATATTCTAAGCAGAGCAACCAGCTTTTCAAACTTGTTCTTTCTCAAAATAAAATAAAGTTATGCTAGGGTCATTGTATGGCTTATATGGGGATCCTGTGAGATGTACGTCAGATTAGGCCAATTCTGTAGAACTGTTGTAGAATGGAGACATTCAGAGCAGAACTGGAGCCACCCCTGGGCTCTTTGTTTCTGCCCTGGGGGCCTCTCCCCTGTGGCCATCCCACGAGCACTGCCCTCCCCCACCCTGGGGAAGACTCTCGGTGAGGGCAAGGTCAACGGGGGCATCGCACGGAAGCTGTCACCACGGCTTCCACCTCAGTTTCTCCGTGCTTGTCAGCTGAAGGCAGGCGCTGCCACCACCTCCTGAAGGGGCTTCTCTGTGCTGTTTTACAAGGCAAATATTATCTGTTCTCATTTCCAGGGCAGCACGTTATTAAAAGCTGGTTGTAATCTTAGAAATTAAAAAGCCTTCCTCTGCTTGACATTTCATCTCTTGAAGTCCCCAGGGAAGGAAAACTTCACACGCTCCTGATCTCCCTGGCTAAGAACTTAGTTTCCCCTGGCAAACCTGGCCTGGCCTAAGCCTTGCTGGCTGGTCTGCAGGGCCACGAGGTGCCTGTTCCCAATTTGCCAGTTCCGGTGGGAGGGAGGTGGCAGACCAGACCCAAAGCAGAGGCCAGCACATGGTGACCACAGAGGAACAGGTTAAAGAGGGTCCCTCGCCCTGATATTGCCTTCCAATATAGCTGCTGGAAAGTCACAAGTGGAAATGCCCAGGTTATTTTCCTGAGAATTCAGATAGACTGTTCCTGTCTAACCCATTTAGCCATCCCAGTTGATGTGTAATAGGCTTCCTCATGAAAGGGGTGCATTTTTCTTCTCTGGAGATCTTCAGACAGAGGCCAGATAGCTCTCTCTTTCTCCACCACACTTTGGCAGATCCTGCACCAAGGGCGAGTTGATTAGATGACCTCTGAGGTCGCTTCCAACTCCACAATTCTACAATGAAAATCCAAAGATTGGAGGCTTCACACAGAGTCCTCATTATTTGGAAATGCCAGACGTTCTGTCCGACTTGGATCTTGTTCCAAGCTCTCCCTCCCACCTCCACAAGGGCCAAGGCCACTAGGAGATTCCCTGCGTGAGGAGGTCAAAAATATACTCTATTGCAACCATCTATAATTTAACACTCACTTCTCAAGGACCTGTAAGCATCCTCAAAATTATTTTGTAACAAAAACAAATTGGTTTCAAAATCATACATTATGGATTCTGAAATTAGGTTTGCTAAAAAATCTGGAAAGCAAATATCAACCTTAGAAGTTTCAACTATGGAAGAGCAAAACTTATGCTGGATGCAAACAATTGATCCTCCTCCCCGGTTCCTCATGGGCTTCCTTTATTACCCTTAATCGACATGCTTAACAAGAACAAAGCAATCACTGCCCGTGAAAATGTCTGGGAACACAATTGCAAAGCTGCTGTGGGTTTTGGATCAGGCAGGAAGGACCCCTGTGGCCAACTCCCCCAGCTGGCCTGGATTTGCAAGGATGCCTCTGCATTTCCTCATCAAACCCAGCCCTACTTGTTGCCTGGTCCTTCCCCAAAAGGGTTAACCCCACCCTCCAGACCATGGCCAGCTCACCCCCTTCTGCCATAGCTCTTGGGTTGCCTTTTGTTTCAATATGGCCTGTGTTACAATCCACGTGCAGCAGGAACATTTGTCTTTCACACACAAGATAAACACAACTGACATTTTGTGAAAGTAGACAAGGGTATGGCTACTGATGAGCAAAGCTGAAGTGTTTTTCTGAATGCCCTTTTATTTTATTATCACTTCACAAGGAACATGTTTCCCTTTTTTTGGGAAAAACCTTTAAATAAAGTTTTAAACGAGATAGAAAATTATATCCCTGCTATCAGGAAACCCATAAATTCCAAATGCAACCCTTATTTGGGATGAGCCATTAAAGTGATTTGCTCTGTTAGTCACTCCTACTTAAAAGTCATTTAAAATTTATTAAATATGATAAAAACTCAAATCGAAACTTTGTTTTAAGCTGCTTGGATTGGTTAAATCCATTCTGCTTTTCAGACAAGTACATTTTTAATTAATGGGGAAATGTAAATTGATTAAAACTACCTGTCATTTTCAATGATTTGGTTGTATATATAAGCCTTTTTTTTTTTAAAAAAAAGGAAGAACAACTTGCAAGCCATTAAGATATTTTAATATGATCCCCACAAAAAAACCATACAGAATGTTTGCTCTATTTTATGCAGGGTTTTTCCTGAAAGGAAAATAAAACAGAATGGAATTTAACAGTTTGAAGATTTTAATTATGGAAATTCTAAATAAATATAGATTGGCTCACCTTCCCTTTCTGAGTTCAACTGTAAATGGGTTTTGGTCTTCTCAAAAGAAATGTATGGAGATAAATTCTATATATGTATGACATAATTTAGAAGTAATGAATGAAGTTATTTTTAAGAACAGTACTTATTTCTAGTTTAATGAGTATTGTCTGAAAATAAATGTTAGTGGCTTAATGGCTTTTAGCCTCTTTTGATGCTATTTAGACTAAAACCTTGAAAAGTGGCATTTGCAAAGCAACTATTAAATAGTTCTCATCTTAAATTTTAATGACAATTTTGAATAACTATAAATGTATATCCTTATATCTTCAGAGTGAATAAAAAAACAAATGTTAAGTTTCAGTGGAAAGAAGTGGAAAAATAGTTTCCAGACCTTATTTGGATAAAGAACAAGAACAAAATTAGGATTGATTAAAAAGTAAGCAAATTGTACAGAATTTTCAATGGGCATATTCATTTGTCATCTGGAATGTTTAAAACTTTCTGTTTATCTCAACTTTGGTTATGCCATTATTTCTGTGTATTCAGCTGTGTAGTCCTTTAAAATGAGCTTCACACGCATCTCTTTTTGTAAATATATTATATATATATATTTGTTTATGTAAGTTTTCACGGGTATGTATGTGTGTATAGTTAATATTTCGGGTTTCTTCCCGTGTAATTGTGGATATATCCCTAAAAGGGATATTTATTTATTTTTAGGGATATATCCACAATTACACGGGAAGAAACCCGAAATATTAACTATACACACACACACACACACACATATATAAATATTAAACAAAAACATAAAACACATCTTTTCAAAACGAAACTTTTGCTCCGGTCACATATTAAAGCAAATCATGAACAAATCTTATTTTTCAATTAACACAACTAAATATTTTAAACAAATATTTCCCTCAAAACTGTCTAAGTAACTATGCCATTATCCCCAAAAACCCGTTACTTAAATCTTAAATCCTAACGAATTATCAATCCATTTTTCTCTTTCATTTGCTTAGATGGATACATGCATCTCTTTTATGGAACAGCCACGCGGGCTTACTGACATGCAGGCTCTCAGTACTGCACCACAATTATTGTTTTTTAAAAAGGAGAATCTGGAGCTATCAGGACTGCAAACATCTAGATAGCCACTAAATGGCAGCACAGAAAGTCCAAAAATTATTTGCTACCATCTAGTGGCCGTCCAGAATTTTGCAATCCAAAGCAAATGGGCAAATAAAGGCCATGTTATTCTCCAATCTAGGTTAACTGCATTGGCAAAATTGAAAAATGCTGGCTCCACTATAATTCCAAAGTACAGATTGTCCAAACCCAAAATTTCAAGCCCGGTGGCATAAGGGATTCTATTGTGAGTAGAAGAATGAAGTACTCTTCTTGTGAAGTACCTCTGGACCCGCATTTGCCACCAGCAAGATTGGCCAGGATGTTCTCGAATAGGTCTCCAAATTGTTGGAGGTTGATCTGTCCCCGTCCACACACACACACAAACACAGCCAGCTGAGGGTTAAGGAAACACTTTGGAACACACCCAGTTTCTTTATCTCCAACTTGGCAGCGATAGACACACCGTCTGCCAAGTGCCTTTATTTTCACAGGAAAACAGAAAGATAAATACTCAGCTTCCAAATGTCCGACAACAATAAATCTTTCTCTCAGCAGTTCCGAACAAGGCTTTAGTGACTCTCCAAGTTTAGTTTTGTTCGTCACAAGGATCACTGACCACCACCCTCTATTATATAGTCTCTGGGGTGTGGTCCAGTGACTCAGTTCTAATCCCTAGCACGCCTCCTAAGCTGCTGTAATCGTTTATCACGCCTTCAGAGGCGTGCGTCCCGGAATGATGTTTCTTCGTCACTCTGATCCGAGCCACCTGTCTCCCTGCTAATCTCCTCTCCCTCGGCCCGCACCTGAGACAATGCCAGAGGGGAGGGGCCTGGAGAGGGAGGCCTGGCTAACTCCTCTTCCTCATGCTCAGAGCTTTCTTCCTCCGATGGGACAGGCTCAGAGGGCGGGGCCACAACACAGGTGTGGACACAAACAAGGGACATTCTACCACATGTGGTGGACTTGTCCTAAGATTAGGAAATTTTGGGACAAGATTAAAAAATGGCTGGATGAAATAACAGACAGAAGATAGAAAGAAAGCCGGAACTGTTTCTCCTGGGTATTCTGGAAGGGAAAATGCAGAAAAGTATACATATTACACATACTAACAGCAAGTAGAATTGTGATAGCACAAAATTAGAAACAATCAGACACCCCTCCAGATCAAATCATAATAAAAAAAATATACAAATGTGCAGAGATGGACAGATTATCTATGGAAATGAAGGAGAGGGAAGACACCGAGTATTGTTTAATATGGAATAAATGGTATTCCTGGCTGGAGAGTAATCATAAAACTTAAGGGATGTTTTTGTTACGAGATCAAATTGTAAATAGAAGTCAAGATAATTTAGATAAAGATGTAAGTTTAAGATACAGATATTTAGAAGTATAATTTGTGTAAAGAGGTTAAATAGGCTAGAGATACCGATGCAGAAAAGTTGTTATTAGTATTGAAATTTTGATATGTTTGTTTTTGGTTGTTTATATTTTTTGTTTATTTGTGTGTGTGTGTATTTCTTGCTTTTTTGTGTATTATGTTTCTTTTTGTACTGTGTATTTTAATCTTTGGAAATTTAATAAATATTATTTTTAAAAAAAAGAATTCCAAAGTACAAATTGTAGGGATGTAGAAGAACTATTTCATTTTTCTTTTCTGGTTTCCTTCAGAAGACTCCAAAGCAGGTTTGTGTGGAAAGGGGAGCCCACAAAAGTATATTGCAAAATATACTTCCCCACACCCCACATGGCGCTCATTAAGGAAGCAGATCATTCCATACCTTTCAAAGGATGCCCAGCATTCAGCCCCCACTTTCATAACACGCTTAGGTCCAACCTTGGCTCACTCCTTGCCCTGTGGCCGTGCTCCATCCATCTTCCTTCTGCACCCCAGACAGTCCCACCAGCTCTGGTGCTCTGACTAGCCGAGTGGGGTGTAAAGCCCTCATTAGCTTTAAACATAAACTGCTCATTGCCTTTGACTCAGAGGGAGCACGCCTCCACCACTGGGCACAGCTCAGCCGGTTCCCAAGGAGACGCTTTGCAGCAGTCAATCTAAGGCGTAATGAACAAGCAGGGGCATTTTCAGCCACTACTGAGGGCAAAGGCAGCTGCCGAAGACGCCTGAAGATGCTGCCCTGAATTTTGGTTTCCTTTGATTGTGCCTTTTCAACCTTTAATGTACTTGACTCATTACTCACCGCATTACTCATTCTCTTGGACAGGCCGTTTCTCAATTCAAACGCCCTAAGAGAAAAGACCTCTAACTTTGCCCGCCCAGCCCTCTCAGGCAAGACACTCCACCTGCCACAATGGGGGGAATCTTCTGCAAGGGCCCCTTTGCTTTGGGGGGGGGGGGCAGCAGCACAGCCTGAGTTGCAGCTCTGAGAACCAGCATGGCCAACTCCTGACACCCACTCAGAGCCTGGGAGGAGGAGGCAGCTCTGCACCCTGTGGCCGCCAAGTCCCTCTTTTAGGTCACCCCCTGGATGCCCAGAGCAAAGGAGCTCCCAGGCCCAGGATGTCCCCAGGCCCAACCTGTTTGCAGGATGGAGTCAGCATTTGGAATCGATTCATCCATCTGGAAGAACCGAAATGGGGGGGGAGGGGATGCTCAAGATCTGGCACCAAGGAGCATTTTTTTTCTGCAGCCTGGCCATCTGAAGCAGCTAAAAAGCAACTCCTCATGCCTAGCCCCCAGCTTAATTTCCTCTCCATAAAACAGGGACAAGTGGGGTCCTCATCCCCTATATAATTAATTTTATTCTTTTTTTAAAAAAAGTAGAGGCTCTGTGTCAATCAAGCCTCCATAAGCTTGCAAAAACAAGGCTGTGAACAGATGTGAAGCTCTGAAACGTCCCACCAATTGATGCAGGATCTTCTACCGGAATCCCAGCCATCTTCCTGGGCCTCAGGAAATGGAGGGAGGCCTGTCTTCAAAGCAGCTGGGAAGTGACCAAGTCAAGGGCAGAAGAAAAGCCAGAGTCACCTAGCTGGTTTGGACAGACACTGTCTGTAGGAGTGTCCTTTCTTGCTTTGGACCCCAGGAGAGGGCAGCTGAATAAAGCAGCACCCTGCAGATTCCAGCTTGTTCTCAGAGAAAGCTGATCAGCAGCCCCACATTTTGCCTGTGGGGTGGAACCCCAGCCATCCCCCTTGGATTGCATGATGGAAGAGAAGCAGAAAAGAAAAAAAAGACACCTGGCTTTGTCTGGTTTCCTTCAGCAAAATGGTCCAATCTATTATGTGGGGAGACACTTTTCCAAAGAGGTCAAATCCCTTTTTTCCCAGGGGAAGCCAGGATCAGGGCAAAAGAGGAAAGAAGGTGAGGCCACCTCTCTCCTCCTGCCCAGTCTCTAGCTTCCTGGGTGGCTGGAGGGAAGGGGTTGAGACTTTTAAATAAGGCTGCATCTTCAGAGGATAGAAATAGCATCAAGCACATGAAACTGAGGCCACAGGCTGGCGGGAGCCAGGGTCCACCAATGCCACCTCTCTCCCTGATCTTGCATGGCTGGCAGAAAGAGTGTTCTGCATGGTACAAAGGAGAGAACACATGCGTGGCCACATCCTGAAGCATTCCTGGGAAGGACCGATGTGTTTCCTCCACTGCTATCTTTTCCATCCCTGCTCCTGTCCAGTCCGATGCTTGTTCTGGTGAAAAAGCGGCAGCAACAAAATTCAAACTCCAAAGCTGTTTCAGAAAAGGGTTTAGAAAGCTGTGCATACATCTCCTGTTAATAATCCAGCTTCTTAAGCATCTATTATTCAAAAAGCTGCACAGCTCATCTTTAAGAGATGTCTGAATCTATGGTATGTCTGATAGATCTCACCTCCTTCCCCCTTCCTCCTTCTGTCCCCCCAGATAGATGTTGTCTATTGATCTGAAGGTCTCTATCTGCTCTTCAATGCCAGGGTAACTCACACCAAGACAAAAAAAAGGGGGGGGGGAATATAGAAAGACAAGGTTTGAGAGGCTAACAGGCAACCACAACAATTGGCAGACAGACACACAGATACACCAACAACAAATAATATAGCTGATATCCCCCTCTAATCTATTCCTCACTGTAGTGACCCAAGGAGAAGAGGGTTGGAAAGCAGGCTATGGTTAGAAAAGGTTCTTTAATGCTGTAGCCAAAGTTTTAAAAAACCTCCAGTGGCCCTGAACTCCTTCCTTCTGTTTGAGCCCTTTATTTCCACTCAGAATGTTAAAGGCCTTAAAGAAACTGCCTGCTAAGATGCACTAAAGGGCCTCTCTTCTTCATCAGCATTTCTCTCCTCAACAGAGCCTCCTTTGGTAGAGATCTCCCTCAGCATGGAGGAGGAGGAGGGCAAAAAATGCTTCCGTGGACCTGGGGAAGGCCAGCAGCATGATTTTAACCCACAGTGTGGCGTCCACTCCTTGAGTGGGCTGGGGAGGAAAATTTCCCATGGGGTACTTCCTCAGGCTAATTTCCCTGAAACTTGTGGCTTTCAAGGCCATGAAATAAGTTCCAATTTCTTCTGCCTATCTTGTCCCAAATACCAGTCACTGTTGACGGCACATTCTTTTCCAATGACACTTCAAGCAAAACATCACAAGCCATGCTCTTCCTTCCTACAAAGTTTGTGTGTTGCAGACCAACCACATCAGCAATTTCATGATGGTTTTAAAGAGACTCCTGAGTATCAAGGGACACCTGTATTTACAGGTGGGTTAAATGCTGCCACTTTTGGCCCCTGGTTTCGGTGAAGCCTGGAGATGACAGTCTTCCCTTTTCCAAAGCATTAAAGGAGGAAAGAGACTCTAACCCCGTAAGTCCCAAACTGTACACCACGGCACCTCAGCAAAGTCACAGAGACACAGCTAGGTATTTTAAATTTTAAACTTTTGAGGGAAACATTTATTTTAATCTATTTTTGGGTTTGTTCTACCATAAAACTATTGATGCCATTTAATACATTTAGATAAGTATCAGGAGATTGCAAAATCTGTATCAATGAAATTGTATTTGTTGAGAATATTTTTGGCTGGAAAGACCTGGTGGGTTTTGTGTTTGCTAAGATTGGCTGTGGCCATGCCAGTCTCTTCATTGTCAACGCAAAATGAAAGCCCATCAGAAAGGATTAGCTTCAGTTTTTAAACATTTTTAAAATGTCAAAAAGGTCACAACGGATCCATTTCCTTATCCAGCATATTTGCTTGATGAAATTTGTGGTAACACTGCATTTCTACTTTTCATGTGAGTTGGCCTTAGAGCTGGACATTGATCCCAGGCTAATGAGAACAGACAAGGGCATGATGGGGTGGGCAGGCTTGGCATCAGCCACAGTTGTGGCAGATATGTGTCAGGCATGTGGGAGGTTCACAAAGAGCACTAATTGGGTGTGTGTGCGTGCGTGCGTGCGTGTGCGTGTGTGCAGAAAATCTATTAGAGGTTCCACCAACATTACTCATTTAGTTCAAATCACTGTGCAGTCAAATGGCTGTTTTATATCCAGTACTTCCCTGCATCCCATTGGATGCAAATAAGTTCCTATTACTCTGCCAGAAAAAATAAGAAAAAAAGGACCAAATATTTGGCTTGACCTTTTGGAAACATCAGAATAACTTGGTAAAGAGCCACCGCAGGTCCAGATGCACAAAGGACAAAAAGGATTACCAGTCTAGATCTGGTAATATCTAAATAATATCTTTGCTAAGAGACTGTTCTAAGTGTACAGGCCACTGTGGATGGGGAGCTGGGGAAGTAAGAAAGATTGTTTGAGGGCTCCTGTGTCCCACTAAATCTCTTTCTAACCCGTGATGTGGAGAGAAAGGTCAGTTCAACTGTCATTTCCCTTTAACAGATGCTCAGAGACTCTGCTGGGAGGCACAGCCTGCAAAAGCAGAAGGAGAATCTGTTTCCTGCATCCACTCGATTGATCATAAGCTCCCATCTTCTGCACAGTGAGCCAGGAGGGGCCAAGCCAGACCCCTCATCTGAACGAAAGCCCTTCTCTTCTCATGCAGGATGAAAGGTGGGACAGTGCTGTATTAGCCATAAGACGGCCTGTCTGGGAATGCAGCTGTCGATGTCACTGAGCAACTGACTCCTGTGTCCAGGAGAATTTGAAAAACAGGCACAATTAAGAGAACATAAGAGAGAATGGGCAAGGGGAAGCATTCATTTCTCTTTCTTAGCCAACAGACAAACAACACAAGTGGACACAATTGTCCAATAGCACTGTGAATGGACAAAGTGCATTCCCACAATGATCCAAGACAGTGGGGCACTCATCCCTCGTTCTGGCAGAGAAGCTGTTCTTTGCTCACTGTAATGTGAAATAACCAGCCCTGATTTAAGGAAATTAAGGGATCAACCCTGCCGCCAGCCAGAGACAGTTTCTCCCAGCCAATCTCTAATCCTAGCCTGGCAGGCCTCTAGCAGAAAACCCCTGGCTGGGGCAACTTGGATCTTGTACAAGTCTGGTCTCTACCTCAAGCCTGCTTTGCTAGGATCTGCTCCCTCGGGAGGAGGGCCTGCGGAGCCACTGGGCAACTGTTTGGGGCCCAGGCCAAGCACCAAAGGTGAAACCGAGCGGGGGGCCCTCTCCCAGGGATTGGCTGCTTGCAAAGAAGTCATATAAAACACCCGAGGTGGTAGTAAAATTCTAGAAAAACAAACTGGCAGAGAAGTAAATTTGTCGCTGCTAATTCAATGTAATAATTTCCCTAAAAAGATGATGATGTGCACTTAGGGAATACACTTCTAGGCTTACATCACATGCTCATGGGAATTTTGCCAAAGAATGTATTTTTTTAAATGTATGTTTTGTCTGACACCATCATCGAAGCTGAAAAAGGACCAAATATTTGGCTTGATCTTTTGGAAACATCCAAATCACTAGTTTCAAAATCATTGAAAGGAGGCCCTGTGATGAGGCTGAGGGACGAGAACAAAAGCCTCTGCTCTGGGGGGTGGGTGGGGGGAAACCAAGATCACACAACCTGAGAATTATGGACTCCAATCATTTACCATATAAAACAGCTTCATGTGATACTTCTATTGCTTAAAGGCAGCTGAATTTCAGTGCTCCCAAACCGCATCTTCGTTTCTTGCTAAAGATGCTGCTCAGATAGTGTTTCATTGCATCCATCCAACGAGGAGTAAATCAAGGATAAAGTGTTGACTTTTTTTCTGCATTAATGTGATTTCTTTAAGCTTATGTTCACAAATGTCTCACTGCTGCATGGGTCTAGGGAATGCATAGCTACCTTTATCAATTATTGCATGCTGCCTCCCACTACCACTAGTGCTATTACTACCACTACTACCACACGTACTAACAGTAATGGTAATAATAATACTCTAGAAAGTAATTGAGATGGAGAGAAGAGAGGGAAATTATGGTGTTCATCCCACAAAAACATTGCTTTCTTTCAGCTATTGTATTTTTTATGTTATCTTGCAACTGAGGCATTAGGAACTATAAATCACTATTTTACTGCAGGTGTCCTAAGCTTAATGGGGGAGGGAGGGAGAGAAAATAAGACGCTTTTCCCAGGCAATGAAAGAGTTTCCAACTGGATAAGGAAGAAAGAATGAATTGATAGGAAAAACAGAATTGCACACCACTGATCATTCTTTTATACAAAATTGACAGATTGAAATAAAATCAGCAGCTGGTATGTAATCCGTTCCCGAATGCGGCTGCTGAGTTCGTGGGGGTGGGGTGGGGGTGGCTTCTTCAAAAGGTGTGTGTGTGTGTGTGTGTGTGATGCTCCTGGAGAAAAGCTTGATCCAATTTAGCAGAAGGTCAGACTCAAAGGGCTGCATCTGCAAACATAGCTGCTTTAGCTCAGCTGAGCGAAGGCCGTTTGCTATTGCTTGCCTTGTGCATCGCCCCCCCCCCCATCTTTGTCTATTCCTTGCGGACAAAGGCAGGCAGGCTCTGGGCTCCTGCACCCTTTTTCTCCCAACTATCCCTCCGTCCATGGGGGAGGGAGGGCAGCTGTAAAGGAAACGCCTTTGCTTCTACCTTTCTGGGATCTTCAGTCCTGGTACCAGTTGCTCACTGACCCAACTCAGGAGGAGAGGATGAGTGATGAGGATGCAGCCCTTGGCAATATCATCCCTGCTTATTTTACAAAGATTTAATTCAAATGGGGAATGACTTTGAAAAAGAAGCAGCTGAGAAAAATCAGATCTTTGTTTGTTTATTACCAATTTGTTGAAATTCAGCAAAAATGCAAACCAGTCCAGAAAGGCAAATCAAGTTAGCAAAAGGACAGGAAGAGCTGGTAGTAGCACATATCTAGGACATGGTTTCACATGTTTCTTCACGTGTTCAGAAGAAAGCTTTCCTTCTGATCCACATTTTTAATCTGTGATTAATGAAATGTTTGATAAATAAAACCAACAAATCTTTCACAACCTCTTAACAAACAGAAGATGTGCCCAGTTTTTATGATCAGACCTAAGATTTGAAAAGTACGCAAACAGACAGCCCTACATTCAAAGCTGGATAAACTGATGTAACTTTATTACATAATACTGGAGGGAATTAGTTAACTGCTTCATTTTCCTCTTTCTGCTGTGTGAAACTGGAAGCTATTTGCTTTCGTTTCTTTAACTGGGAAGAAAAAAAATGAAGTGCACCTTTAAGAAAAAAGATGAAATTTATAAATCAGCCCTTTTGCAAGAAGGGAGTTTTAACCATAAACAACTGACATACTATCCCTATTGTAATGCTTTATCCTTTCAAAGTGCACAGTAGGAAATAGGCCACAGTTGAGAAGGAAATTAAGGAGACATTAAAATAATTTCTGCAGCCCCCCCCCCCACTCTCAACACATCTGGGCCCTCAAGACTCCCATTCCGATGAAAGCCCTCCCTGCCTCCTCACAGCCGGCACCCTAACTTGCCTGTGCCAGGGCTTGCCTTCAGGGAAGTGCAAGGTGCAAGGACATTCATCCTGCAGGGGAGAGTCAGTTTCACCCAGGGTAGGACCAGCTATTCTTCTGCCCCTGACTGGCCACCCTCCTCTTCCTTCAGATACTGCACAGCAGGAGGTCAAGGGAGGACAGGAGTCCCAAAGCCCAACAAGCATTTTTTCACTAAGGTGGCTTGTGTAGGCCGATGTGGGCCTCTTGCAGACACCTGGAGACCGTATGTGCAGTCCTGCGGCTGCAGCGCTGTCCAGCAGCAGAAGGTGGCTAGCTACTGCTTTCCTGATTCTGACAAAGCTCGACTTTCGTACAACAACAAGGA
Source organism: Arizona elegans (assembly GCA_022577455.1). Taxonomy (NCBI): domain Eukaryota; kingdom Metazoa; phylum Chordata; class Lepidosauria; order Squamata; family Colubridae; genus Arizona; species Arizona elegans. The sequence goes on along the minus strand of JAKOOJ010000061.1, from coordinate 2,292,979 downwards.
AGCTACAAGGTACGGCTTTGTCTGGATCGTATAAAAGGGAACTCACTGGGTGAATTTTTAAGCAGCAATCTGGTCCTTCATATTACACCAGGATGTGAATTCCACTTAAGGTACTGTAGGTTTGGTAAGCATTGAGGCCACAAGGAAGGATGTGCCTTTTAGGTGGGAGGAGAGATAAACTGAGCAGCCTTTGGACAAGAAGAGTTATGGGGTGCAAAGAGGAGAATTAGAGCCCGTTCATCATCTGTCATCCAAAAAGAAGCCAACTCTCAGCCTACGAACAAAAGCAGCTGGTTGCAGCTAAGAGGCTTATAGGAACCACATTCAGATCAATCACAAAAAGAGATGCACAAATTATGAACTATTGCAAATACACAAAAACACACTCTGCGGATAGAAACACTTGCTAGTGAGCAGGTAGATCTTTTTAAACCTCATTTACAGTAAAGTCAGCCAGGAAATTATAACATTTTGAAAATGCCATTATTATTAGCACTACTAGTCATACTACCATTATTATTTCTGCTTCTCTTAATATAATGCTTCTACGGAATGAAGGTGGGAAGTGGCCAGGGTTACTAAAGCTTTCTGTGTGTCTGGAGAATTTTGGTCCATCTACCACTGATAGGCCTCTGTTCCAGGGCTCAGCCCCTGCTCAAGAAGTTCTAAGAAACTCTTTGCTGACTTGATTGTGTAGGAAAAGCACACAGCTGCTTCCAATCTTTTCTGTGAAAACTGTATCTCCAGAAACACAAGAAGCCCACCAATCGCAGGAGATGCGAGGCTATGAGCTGTGCCCTTTGCAAGCCAGTGCAGGTTAGCCATTTCCCCCCAGGATGGCAGACTGCTTATCCTAGGATTGCAAGATGGGCTCTCTTCACAGCATTCATCCACCCCTCCCCGTAAGCAGCTTGGGTCCTCTGCAGCACACCAAGGAAAAATGAATGACTGTACACAACAGGGTCAGCAAAATGACAACAGCCCAGAAACTGAATATTAGAAGGAGATTTCAAAGAAGAGGAAGGTAGGGAGAAGATGGAGAGGCAAGGGTTAACTTTCAATATCCCAGTTATTATCAGTTTAAATCACTTTTTGGTTCTTATTCAAATTCATTTCCCTCTCTCTCTTTTGTTTAGGGTATAATCCAGTTTGGACAAACAGGAAGTGATATCATCTTTCCTGCCTGCAAAAGAAACCCACGTTGGATTGACACTGAGCTTTTCATCAGCACTGCACTACCCGGCATTTGACAGGATCATTGTTTGTTCGTTTGTTTATAAAATTTATTTGCGGTCCATCTCTTTTCCAATGACATTTTTAATGGGCTTTTTTGGATGGTATTTGCTTTCTTATTCAACAAACCTTTAGCAGACCAGTGTCCAACACACACATTGGCCATTTCTCCCATTATTTATTTATTTGTATTAGGATCCTGAAATAGCCAAAATGAGTTTGTATATCAAGCCTGGTCCTTTCTTTTTTTTCTTGCACACATTAAATGCATTTCATGTAGTTGGAAAGTCACTGAACAACAGTGCATGACTATCAGAGAGGACAGGTATTAATTAAGGTGAATCTCTTGGGGAAGGTTTTTTTCTTGGTCTCCCCCCAAAAAAAAACAAAAACCAAAAAAAAAACCCCATAGGAGAAGAGGAGAAGGAGGCCATGCCTGCTGCTAGAGTTTGTTCTGAGGAGAAAATCCACTATTTATTCCTCTGTTTCAGAACAAGAAATCATTGAATTATTCCCATTAGTAAGAATATCATCCTGCCTATGTTATGCACTCTGCCTACTTCTACAGGGAAGCCACAGGAAAAAAAGTCAGAAGTCTGGAATAAACCACTGCTACGAGTTATGGTTATGACTGTTGCAATAATTCGAGGATCGAACTCAATGAAGGATTCAGAAAAAGTAGTATTCAAACAAAGTATTATTTATTTACAGTAAGCATTCTATATTCTCTGGATGATTGCAGATAGAAGCGAGAAGGAGGAGCATGTATGCACTTTTTATATCAATAAGGCGGAGTTAGGGGTAGGAGTGGTTACATATGAATACATTAAGGAAGGGAGAATAAATTAACCCTTGATGTACTATATACATACATTTCCTATATTTGAGAATAAGGCATTTACCTGTGACAAATCCCCCTCTAAATGCCGATTCGACATACAGCAGTAATTACATTCAGGTTCAGAACAATATAAAACTTGTAATTTTGAAGTTAGATATTTATGTTGTTTAGATTGCAAAGGTTTAGTCAATATATCAGCTATTTGTTCTGTGGTTTCACAATGAACAGCTTTAATGAATCCATCCTGAGATAATTGTCTTACATGTTTGAATTTGATATCTATATGTCTAGATCTTTGACCAATAGCATCTGATCTAGATATCTCTATCGCAGCTTTATTATCTTCATGTATAACAAATGGCAATGAAGGACTTTTCCAGACGTCTGATAATAAATCATTGAACGATACAAGATTATTAGAGGCTTTTGACAAACAAACATATTCTGCCTCAGTTGTTGATGTAGCTACAAGATCCTGTTTTCCAGTATACCAGTAGACTGGACAGTTGTTAAGAAAGAATACATAACCAGAAGTGCTTTTCCTGCACTTAGTGTCACCTGCCCAATCCGCATCAGCGTAACAAGTGAGAATAGGTTCTTTAACATCGTTGGGTTCTAATATTAGGAAGAAATCTATGCTGTATTTCAAATATCTTAGTACTCGTTTAATGGCTTCCCAATGATACATTAAAGGTTTACTGACATATCTGGATAATAAATTAAGGGGTAGAGCAATATCTGGTCTGGTCCAATTAGATATATACAAAACGGAACCAATAACTGATCTATAAAGTGTATTATCAGTAAACTCAGGAGATGATTCATTCATATTTCTTAAAAAATCAGTTTGCATTGGAGTATCACAAAGCTTTGCATCACTCATATTACATTTATTCAATAGTTCTATAATTTTATCTTTTTGAGATAATCTAAATCCTTTTTTAGTCTTACTGATTTGAACTCCAAGATATTTATTTACTTTCCCTAATGATTTCAAAGAAAAATGTTCATTTAATTTTGTTACAAATGTATCCCTTTTTTCTTTATGTTTGCCAATATACAAAATGTCATCTACATAAATTAATACAAATTCTATTGAATCACCATCCCTTCTAACAAAGAAACAATTATCTGCAGTTGTAGCATTAAAGTTCATAGATTTGAGAACGTTGACCAAGCATTCATACCAGCATTTGCCGGATTGCTTTAATCCATACAAACTTTTGTTCAGTAACCAAGTTTCATTCCTATTTGTGTTTTGGCTATGAGGAACTCTTACATATATTTCTTTATCAAGTTTTGCATGTAGGTATGCAGTTTGTATGTCATATTGAAAGACTTCAAGATTAAGGGCTGATGCTATTACTAAAGCTGTCTTGACACTTTCAGTTCTTACAGTGGGGGAATATGTGTCGGTATAATCCTCAGGATATTTTTGAGCATAGCCCTGTGCAACTAGTCTTGCTTTATATAATGAATTGCCTTCTTCCAGATTTTTAATTTTAAATATCCACCTAGTGCCAATAATTGTTTTGTCTTTTGGAGCTGGTGTTGGAGTGTATACATTTAATTCTCGCAGACTGTCCATTTCTTTGGCCATGGCTAATTCCCATTTTTTTCTTTCTTCTATGGGGAGTTTTAATACTTCCTCATATGTATTGGGTGTTGATGTATTATCATTTATGTGCATTATATAATCCTTATATTTATTTGGTGTTTGATTCCTGTTACATCTAACTGTTCTCTCTGGTCTGCTATCGTTATCGTGTAAATATCTTGCTTCTTTTTTTGTTAATGAATCTGTTTTGATTTTGGGACAATTTCCTATCCATGTTTTATTGTTGCTCTTTTGTGTATTGTGGTCATGTTCTTCTCTTTCTGTCTTATCATGATTATCAATGTTTGATTTTGTACTTGGAAAAATCTCATTAAGATGTATCTTAGACCAATTGGCCTGTTCGTGAAATACAGCTGTTCTAGAAATTATGAATTTATTGTTATTGTCAATAAATCTGTATCCTTTTGTGCCAGTCTCATATCCCATGAATCTGAACCTTCTGGATACATTATCCCCGTTACGTCTCAATTGTTTTGGTATATGTACGTCTGCTGTAACACCAAATACATGCATGTGGGCTATTTTTGGTTTTTTATTATATACTAATTCATATGGTGTTTTATTTATGACACTAGACCAAATTCTGTTTAGGGTATAATTAGAATATAATAGAGCTTCCGACCAAAATTGTTTGCCTAAACCAGCATCTTCTAATGTGCATCTAATCATGGTTTGTAATGTTGAGTTCTTTCATTCTACCACTCCATTTTGAAATGCAGAGAAAGGGCTAGAGGTGAAGTGTAGCATTCCTTTGTCTTTTAGCCATTGGGAGAATTCCTTTGACATGAATTCAGATCCCCTGTCTGTCATGATTTGCTTTATTTTTACATTGTGTTGTGTTTCTACACGTTTATAAAATTCTTTAAACTTTTGAAATGTTTCATCTTTGTGTTTCAAAGTATAGACAAATCCATAATGACTATAGTCGTCTACAATAGTAAGGAAATATCGTTTTTTGTATGTAATTGATGGGGTCAATGGACCAACTAGGTCCATATGTACCAGGTTAAAGATATGATTTGATGATCTTGTTGCCTTTTTTGGTCTGGGTTTAGTTCTGAGTTTTGAGGACTTACATACTGAACATTCCAAATAATTTTTACAATCTTTTATTTTAACACCTTCAGCATGTTCAACCATTTTTTGTATTACAGGAAAACTAGCATGTCCTAATTTTCTGTGTAATATATGTGCACATTCATCATGAATTGGTTTTCCAATTATTGGTCTTTTGTTAATATGTGTATCTTTAATTGATGTGTTTTCATGGTTATGATTTGTTTCATGTTCCTCGTTGTTACTGTCACTGTCATTTTCATTTTCTATGCTATTGTCATCTTCCATGTTTGAATCAATGTTGTGTAGCCATCTTTCTTCAGTGACTAAGTATGGTAGATCTCCTTTGATAACTATATTGCCTAAGTTTGTTTTGTTTTTCTCTAGAGATGCTTTTCCTTTTGAGAACACTATACTTATGTCAGAGTCTCTGCTCAACTTTATTGCACTAAGAATGTTATGGGGTATTTCGGGTATTAATAAAACCCCCTCTATTTTCCCTAGACCAGGTAAATTTACATTTCCCCTTCCAATGACTTGAACTTCTTCTTGGTTGGCTACTTTAATTACAAATTTATCTTCTATGAAAGAAGATAATCATGTGTTGTATGATTTGTTGCCCCAAAATCAATGAGCCAGGTATTATCTTTTGAGTTTTGATTTTTGCTTATGTTATATTTATCTAATCCATTTAATGATCCAGACTTTTTCTCTCTTGAGTTATCTCTGCCCCCTCTACTTTCTCTGAAATTTGGTGAGTTTCTATATCTGTACCTGTCAATAGATGATTGTCTGTTATGGTATCTGTTTCTATTGTCATGGTTTTGTCTTTCTCTAAGGAATTTTGGACAATCTCTTCTATAGTGTTCTTTGGACCCACAATTATAACATTCAATTGGTTCTTGATGCCTGTCTTGAAATACTACCCTTTTGGTCTGTCTGTGTTCTTTGTGTGTGCTGTAGCGGCTTCTCCTTAAATTATCTTCAGCTATTAGTCTATTTGATAAACTCTCTATAGATAGATATCCTAGATTAATTGTGTCCAAATGTGATATGTAATTATCCCATGATGAGTCTAATGAATTAATGATAACGCTTTTCATTGTCTGATCAGATATTATTTCTCCCCTTAAATGAAGCTCTGCTCTAATTGCGTTTAGTGATAGTAAATGCTCACTTACAGTAATCCCAGGTTTTATCCTGGCTGAGAAGAAATTTTTAGACATTCTCGTTGTGGTTGCTACACTTTCACTATGAAACAATTTAAACATACAATGAATTATTTCTGAGACAGTTAGTTTATGCTTAATACTATGATAGATAGCAGGAGATATGCTAGATATTAGCAAATAGAATGGTCTGTGATGCAGGCAGTCCAATTTTAGGGTCCATGGTCTTTTGGGAGGGTTAGTTATGAAAAATAATAAATTCTCTTTTAAGAAAACAACCTGGAGCTGTTGACTCCATTCCTGTAAATTAATACCGTCTATTCTCAATTTTGGGAAATCACTAGGCAAGTTTCCAATGTTATTTGTTGCATTACTTACAACTGGAGGCTGTCCATGATCTTGTAAATGTTGATAGTTGCAGAATGGTGTAGGTATGCTAGCGATCAGTCTGAATGGTTCTCTCTGTTCTTCACTGTCTCTATATTCATCTGCGTGAGTTCGCGCATGCGCGTTGCTCATTTTGTTTCTGAAGCTGTCGGGAGAGGTTCTCGTCGCTGTAGCTCCCTCGTAGTGCTCTTCTTCTGACGATTCGCTTTCTGGCTCGGCTTTTGGTGTCCAGGTGGGGATCGGAGCTTGCTTCGTTCTGTCGTAGTCATCTCGGTTGAGGCTTCTGGCTCCCGGGATCGTTTGCGGTGTGGGTGAGTACTTGCAGGGTCCCCTGGGTTTGGGCGTCAGCGCTCTCGTCGTTTGGGCTGGAGTGGATGGAAGTAGGGACGCTTGTCCGCTTGCTTCTGTGTTCTTGGATTGAGTAATTTGTTCTTTCTTCATTATTTGATTTACAGTCTTTGGTACTTTCACTGATTTTTTTGTGATTTTCAGATTCGGGCCGAAGGCTGCAAAGAGTGTTCTCATAGCTGTTTCGATTTGTATTTTAGTTGGCGTTTCTTCGGTGTCTGTATCAGATTCTTCTGAAAAATAGGATTTCTCCTTTTTATTCTTTATGCTGGGTAAAGTCTTTCGCGCCAGCCATTTTGAATTCTGTCCTTTGATTGGTTCTGAGCTAGCCATTTTGGTGGGCTGGCTAATCCAAAATGGTTGCCATTCAAAATTTTGCGCGGGACCGTTAGTCTTCCTCTCGGTTATGTTTTCATCTGTAGGTGATTTGCTCACCATTTTGGATTCTTTAGGCTCTGGTGTGTTGATGTGCTTTTCTCTCGCTGCTCCGTTGTCTTTTATAATGTCTTGGAGGTTCGCGATGAGATTTTTGTCATCTTTACGGTTCTTCAGCAGTCTCAATATTTCTGATCTGAGCGTATCGTTTTCTGTCTCGCTCTCTTCTTGATCATCGGATTCATCGATTACCTCTTCTTCGTCTGTGGTGTAGTTTTCAGGTTCTCTTGTTGTTTCAGTTGTGGATTCATCGATCATTTCTTGATCTGTTTCTATTTCTTTATTGTGTGCCCTGGTGTTGGGTCTTTCTCTCTTTTCTTTGGAGTTTTCTTTCTTTGGCATGTTTGTTTCTTATTGAGTCAGCCAACCATCCTCTGCTACCAGATTGTTGCAATAATTCGAGGATCGGACTCAATGAAGGATTCAGAAAAAGTAGTATTCAAACAAAGTATTATTTATTTACAGTAGGCATTCTATATTCTCTGGATGATTGCAGATAGAAGCAAGAAGGAGGAGCATGTATGCACTTTTTATATCAATAAGGTGGAGTTAGGGGTAGGAGTGGTTACATATGAATACATTAAGGAAGGGAGAATAAATTAACCCTTGATGTACTATATACATACATTTCCTATATTTGAGAATAAGGCATTTACCTGTGACAATGACAATACTATTTATTTATTAGTTTGGCAAAGCAGAATATTGAGGAAGAAGCAACAGCAGGGGAAGAGCCTGGGAAATTGTGCCAGGCACTATATGTGTGAGCGAGGGGTCCCAGGACCCTCCTGGAGGTAGATCGGAAAGGTGGCAGACAACTACAGGACGAGAAATCCAAGCGCTGCACCTTCGGGACTCGGCATTTTGTTCAGCGGAGTTTCTTTGGGATTAGAGGGTTCTTTGCCTTGGTGGGGGGAAAAAGAGGCACCTCCATCTCCCTGATAGGTCAGGAAGGACAACTCTGAAGCCTTTGTTTTCTTTCTGCTGACAAACGGACGTAAAATAACAGGCTGGCATCGGCCACTGCAGGTCACTGCAGCCAGGCTGCTGTGTGTCAGAATTCAAACTGCTCCATCCATCAATGGCAGGCCAAAAATTAACGTGCCTTGGAAACTCTGCAGCAAGACAGTAACAACCCAATTGAAAGCCTGACCTTCGAAGAATGCTGGAGTAAGACGGAAAAATTATTCCATGCTCTGCACCAAAGCTGACATTAGAAAGGATTTTATACATACTCATGCAGATGCCACCTCCCCCTCGCATGCAATTCAACCGCTGGGCTTATTTGTTTGTTTGTGTATTTATTTAGAGAATGTATGTGGCCTCCCACTCACTTTCAGTGACTCTAAGCGGCTTGAAGGATATGGACATTTGAAACAGCGTGCAAAATGCAAGACTTCAAATGTTTTCCTTGTTACCTTCTTACACAGATTTGCATTTTGTACTTGTAATTAGCATGCCAAAACTGATGACTGGGATGTGGAAAGGCTGCACCCAGCAATGCAGAGACTGCTCCACTGCTACATACAGTGGGGCCATTGCCCAGGTCCCTGTGAGCCCATAAACTCAAGAATCACCCCCACCTATGTGTCCAGAGATGCTCCATCATGCAGGTCATGGGGGTTCCAAAGGTGCTTTTCAAAAGGCAACTGGACTTCCTTGGGTTTTCTCCTTGAAAACATTTAGCTTCTCATCCAAGAAGCTTCTTCAGAAGTAAAATGTTTTCAAAGAAAAAAAAGAACAAGAAAGTCCAGTTGCCTTTTGAAAAGGACTTGTGGGACATCACCTCCTAAGGGTCTCTGGACTGCAGCGTTCCTAATGTACTAATTAGTAAGGCATCCAAAAAAAAATACATGATGGTGTAATTCAGTTGCAAAGTGGAGGAGTGAGCCCACAGCAGAATAGATGCTGGAAAGAGACAGCCAGTAAAGACCAGTGATGAACTTGTGAATAGTTCAGATCTTTGCTCTCGCCCTGCTTCTGTTTCCTGGGCATCATTGCAAATGAAAATGAACAATTTCATACTCTGAAAAACAGATTATTCTGTTAGGCAGCCAGGAACAGAAACTGTTTAGAGTAGATCACATATGGCAGATAAACTGAGCGAGTACCTTCCTATGAACCTCCAGGAGTTTCTTCCTGCCTTCTATTGGTTCACCTGAGGAAGAGACTGGCTGGGGAGAGGCCTTAGCCCAAGGAAGGAAAAACATTTGGCAGCAGAAGAGTTTCATCCACACAACATGTGGGCATGTCCTGTGGCCTGTTCCTTGACCCTCTCGCAGCCCAAACCCCGACTGATGCAGAATCTCTTTCCAGTCCTGGATCCACATGGTATGGTGATGGTCACCATGATCCACAACAGATGCTGCCAGGTTCCTGCCGAGAGCTGGATCCCACCCCCCCATTCTGTAAAGCCAGTGGGAGGAGATCTACCCCACCCCATGGTACTTTTGCCTTCCTTTCTTAATGGAAAAAGCTATCTTAGCACATCATTTCTATATGAGACAAGCTATACACACACTATTTTACATGAAATCTTTATATACTATTTTTTTCCTGAAGATTGACTGAATAAATCAAAATAACTGAAAGCTCATTTAATAAAAATAAAGGAATGCAAATGAATCAGAAACCTAAAACATTAGATTGATGGGCACATCTTGGTTGCTGTAATTATTAAAGGTGTATCATCTTCTAAACTCTCATTGCATTAAATGGGTGATGTACATTTATTGAAAGTAATTAGCATCTTAGTGACAATGAATTGATTGACTGAATGTCTCTCCACATAATAAAGTGCTGCTGCATTTGCATCTGGAAAGACAGACAGATGAAACCTTCTGCTGGTTGATGCTCTGGATTATCCCCAAAATTTCATGGAGAATTTTAGCAACAGCAAACCCCACCTGGGTCCCCTAACCACCCATGTCTAGACTGTTCCCTTGTCTCTTCCTCTTCTCACATTAATTAATCCAGGACACTAGCTGTTCAACCCTTCCACTTCCTGCCTGGAGCACAGATGGAGAAGACCTTCCTTAAAACTCTGAAGCAAAATGGCATTCATGCAACTTCCCATGAGGAAGATGATGTATTTTGGAGAAGCTCTAGGAGAGGTGCTCAGGATATTTTGGCGTCTGACGTAAGATAAAAACCAAAAGCACAAGGATGCAATTGGTTCATCTAGAAAGGACACATTGTCTTGGTTTTTCCATAAGCATGTTTTGAAGGTCACACCCACAGAAATTCCAGGCAGGGTCTACAAGAGCCACTGTAAAGCTCCAATTCCAGCTTTGGCCCCACCATTTGTTTCCCATCCCATTCGACTGTTTCACTTCACTTTTTAAAAGCCGCTCTGAGCCTTAACGCCAAGATCTGCTGCTCCTTTCAAGTTAGTAGTCTTTCTCTGAATTAAATGGCAAAATGTTTTCATAGACGGGCTTTCTAGAAAAAGATGGGAAGGATCTTGTCACATGGGAGAGTTCTGAACTTTGGTGCTCTGCTGTCTAGACTGGGGCACCTTTTGCATTTACAAAAAAAGAAGAAGCAGCTTTCCATACAATTATAGCTGAAACCACTTTCCGTTTTCCTCCTCAACTCCCTGAGGAAGAAGTGGGGCTCTCATGTCAAAAGCCATCACTTTAGAACAATAAATAAATAAATCAACCAAAACCTTCCTGGGTTGGCCAACTGTAGCATAAGTAATTCAAGAGGCTGAGAGATGCCAGATAAATCTGATTACTGTAAAAGACAGGGATAAGCCTGCCTTCCTCTGAGAATTCAGAGAAAACAAAACAGCCCTTGGCTTCTCATTCAAGGCAAAAAAACCACAGGCCCCTCCATCAATTCAAAACCCAACCGCTTATGGCCCGCATCCCAGGCCTTCCTGTTCCTCAGAGACTCCATGAGCTGAAAGGGTCTACAGCAGGATTCCCACGGGTCAGCCACAGCACAGATGGGGATTGCAAATAAAGCTATGCAGGCTCCAAGAGCAACCCAGAAGTTCTGGATGTGGAAGAGGCCACCCTGGCCTCCCCCCACTCTTGAGGAGGGTTGAAGAGTACAGTGCAGGAATGGGCAAGGTGGGACCAGCTGCTCTAAGATAGCCAAGTGGCTAACCTTACAAGGAATGTTACTGCCACTAAATATAAGAACTCGTTCTGATGAAAACTGAGATTGCAGAAGCCAGGTTTTTAACTTCTCTCTTCCCTCAAATGGGAATTCATTAATAAAGCAACTTTGAAAAATGATTATGAGGAAATAATGTCACAATTGCAAATAATACTTGGTATCATTTGTTCTGTGAGATGTATGCTCTGATTTAACCAACAATTGAAAATAATGGACATCTCCTCCCAGCTGGTGTACTAAATCATAATTTCACTATAGTGTCAGCATTCCAAGCAACACACTCATAGTTGCCATATAGTTTTTAATTTTGCATCAAAACAGAACAGAGATATTTATGAAAACTGTTATTGCTTAGCAACAATCAATTCGTTAAAACAGTATTTCAAAAGACAAACCGTTTGTAGATTGGCTATAAACAGATGTGAACATCAGCATTTTGGGTTCCCCACCAAGCAAATCTGCTGAGCCTCATGAAATCTTGCATCAGGTTAGCTTAGTTGCTGTCTTTGCAGCTCAAGGAACTGTCAGGTTCCGGATTAGCAGGGGAAAAGAAAACCCCAGCCAACAGTGTGGAGCTTGTTGTAGAGATTTTACCTTCCCCGCTCCGGCACGTTCCAACCATCACCCAGTGCAGTTTCAGTGCAATATTGTCAGCTCTAAACTACTTTTCAGGGTTGAAAGAAATATAAAAATAAAATCATCTATTGTATTTTAAAATGCATATGTCCTCAAATGAAAAGCATAAATTAATTTGAAGCAGAGCAACTAATAAAGCATAATTCAAATATTTTTAAAATGGTTCTTCTTAAAAGCCAAATAAGTTAGTGAGGAAGAAGCAGAACTCTGTGGACAGATCCAAGCAAATATTTTAATTTAGCTCCATCTGTTCTGGATCACTCATAATTCAGGTCTAATATTTTGCCTCCTGTTTATTAAATTCTATTTATTAACCTGATTTATATGTCCCCTTTCTGTTCCTTAAGCATCCCCCATCAACCTGATGGCCCTTTGCTAGCAAATGAACAAAGTTGCATTTTATGCCTCTTCTGGCTGTGATGCCCCCATTTCAGTCTGTGTTTAATTCCCCTGTGATGCCCCCCCAAATAAAAATTCATCTGAGTAGCTGGATGCTGGGTGCAATTTGCTCTGAGAATCTAACCGGTTCCTCTTCACATTTTTGGCAACATCAGATTTGTCACTGAGAAACTATAAATCTTACACATAAATTGTACTTTAATTTCAGGTGCCTTTCCTTCTGATTCTTCTTGGGACTTTTACCTAACATAGTTGCAGATACTGAAACTAAAAACTAAAGTTTATATGTTTTATAAAGAGAAAATAAAGCTGATGTCTTACTTGGAGGTGAAATCTATAGAAATAATTTATACAGCTTTTAGATTGCTCTTCCTTCTGCCTGTCTCTCACCTATTAGCAAATGGGGATGTCCCCCTGGGGTCTCCCTTAGATCCTCTTATAGCCACTGGCCAACTCTTCACCCACCCTTCCCCACATCCTTGCCACCTATCTCCGCTGCAACTGCCATGGCCACAAGGTGAAGTCTTTTTCAAAGGCAGTTGCATTTACAGTATTTGTTCCACCTGCCCTCCTGGTGATCCACACAGGACATCCAAAGCTCTCCAGCTCTCCAACTTTTCTACTCCACCTGAGTAGAAAAGCACCAGGACATGGGACCCCAAAGGTCTCCCGAACCTTTGCAAGGAGACCCATTTGCTCTTGCTTGTTCCATCATTTCATCATGTGGAAGGAATTTCCTTGTTTACTTATCCAGCAGCACCAAGCAAGCATGCAAAAAGGGATCCAAATCCTCCCCTTCATCGGCCTTACGTCTCTTTAGCCAATGCTTGACAAATCTTTCAACCCAAACGGAGACAGCATCCAAGCCAAACTTCACAGATAAACAGGAAAAGTTCAGCAACCCTTCTGGCTCCTTTAAGAGGCTCCTGAACAAATATACATACAGTAACTGGACCACACTTTGAAATCACAGAGTTCTGTAGTGGCTATGTATGTGTATCTATGTAACATGACAAAGATAAATTCCTATTACTTCTTAGTCAAGCTATCATAGACTAAAAATAAGTATTCTCCACCAACATGCAATGAAGTGTCCTTTTCTACTTGATGAATTCTCAGACCACTTTAAATTTGGGAAGATTCATTTCTTTGAAATGAGGCTTTGGAAGGTCTGCTTGCTTGACCCATCACCTGCTCCAGTGCCCGATGTCTGGGTAATCTGGAAGATGACCAACACTCTCTGGACATAAATGATCTTGGGCAGAAGTCTCTGATCCAAGAGACTAATAAGAGAAGGAGGTCATAATTTGAAGTAGATGGATGGACGGCTATGATTTATTTACATTTTAGAGACATTTATTAGAGAGTTGCTCTGCTAAGGAAGTCAGTTCCCACACTGCAGGGAAAACTAACAGGACCTCTCCGGAGTATTTGAAATACCCCAAAATAAGATTTGGGAAATGTATCAAAAATGAAACAAGCCAAGGGCACTTCTGCCAAGCTGGTTTCTGAAGTTACTTCCTAGGCCTAAACTGTCTGATACCAAGAGTGGAGAAAAAGGGCCAAGATACTCAGAACATGAAGCAAGGGTTTGGAAGGCTCTTTCCTCTAAGAAACGAGGCTGCAGGTCTGTCCATCCTGCACTTTCTCTCTTGCATGTTCAGTGGAAGAGTGAGAGAAATGGTTGAAATCCAGACAAAGGGCTCCAGCGTTGGGCTTCCTTGTTAAAAAAAAAGCCTGACCCACAGTGAACAGACCTGTCAAGGTGATGCCGGTTACCCTGTAGTTAAATACCCTGCCTGGAGCAACAGGGCTTGGAGCGGCTCTCATACAACCCTGTTTCCCTATTGACTCCAGACGGGCCTTGGATTTCACCATTTTCATGATAAAATTTGCAACAGGAAATGTACCAAGCAAGAGTGCAAAAGAGAATGTGAAGGAACATGGCAGGAAAAGGAGTCCGAATCTACCTACTGATGTGATGCTTTAAAAACAACAAGGATTGTCCAGGGGCTTAGAGCATCCTGTGTGACCGGCTCAAAAGCCCCAAGTCCAGCAGTGTGGTTGTGGAGTCAAGACTCAAATGGTCAGAGGACAACTCCTCTGAGTTCAGACTCCTCTAGTTGGAACAGCGCTTTGCCGATCAGTGAAATGGAAAGTCACCACAGAGAACAGTGCCTCTTTGGCTCTGCTTTGGGAGCAGTTTATTTCAGACATAATAAATTGGGAGGTTTTTCTGTCCCTCCATAAATCTAGGGGTAGTGCAAATGAGGGGCTGCTCATTAGGAACAAAAGAACAGGGGCTCCCTAGGCAGTGGCAGCCAGCGCTAACATTAAAGCCCTCATTAAAAGGACCTATCTTCTGTTAAACAAGAGATATAATTTAAGAACATGGTAGAAATGTGGCATCAGTGGCTTTAGAAGACTGGAAGATGGGAGAGGTCCCGGAAACAGGCAATGAGAGGGGTGGGATCTGGTTTACTAACAGCAGAGCAGAGGCTCCTTTGCACCCTCCTGGAACAGAGGCCGCAAGAGAGGCAGGTGCCAGTTTGGGCTTGCAGATAAATGGCCCAGTCCACGCCAAGGGTGGGGAAGCAGAAGAGACATGCCCTCGGCCCCCTCTGGAGTTCAGTCCTAAGGGACCCCTTTTCAGGGTGCCAGAGAGAGGGGGCTGTTTCCGTGGCAGTGCGCTCTGCGGGGACCGAAAATCATCCCAGAGGATTCTGTTCTCACCATCATTCAACAAAGCTGCCATTCCTGTCAGTGTCTTCCCATCAGTAGGATAAGTCCCATTACGTAACTCTTTGGTAGAGACTGGCAAGGAGGGCCCCATAAAGGACACAGGCTCCTTTTGCCCAAGCCCTGCCCCTTCAGCTGAAATGCACCCCTTGCAAAGCAACCCTCCCAGCAAAGGTCTTCTCACCCACCTGGCTGTTCCCCTGTGCAGCCCCTGCAGAGAGTTTCATTCACCAGAAGGCTACACCTGCAGAACCGTGAAATATAAGTGGTGGCCTGGAAGGAGGGCCACTTTAAATCGCCTGGATTGCTGAAAAGGACATAAGCATCTGTAAGTTAACTAACCTAATGAATCCACCATGTATCTATTTCCTATTATGTCCCATTAAGTTTAATGGGATTGATTTCTGGTTAGGTAAAATGGAGTTTACAAAGTTACCAGAACATTTGAGTAAGTACATAGCAGCAGGCAATAACTTGTACACTTTTATCTCAGCAGTTTCCTTTAGTAATGCTGGGTGATAGACATACTTTACCTTTTAATTCTATACAAGCTACATTTTTATTGGGCGCATTTGAATATTTATGGTTTGCAGTGTCATATTCAGTACTTATTAAGATAGTTGCCTTCCCAGGTCTTTGTGAACAGGTATGGGTTATAAATCAAAATCAATAAATGCACAAAGAGCAGGAAAATTCTATGATCAACTGGTCTTAAAATAGGATAACATGACGCATCATCACAACCAGAGTTTCAGCATTTTTATCTTACTCTACCCGTAAGGAAGTAGTTCAAGTAAATTAGAAGTAGAAATTAGAACTGCTAATCAAGCAACTCCACTGGGTTTCTAGGTTTCCATTTTTGTTCTGCCGGAAGGAGACCTGCAGAAGCGCCCAGGCAATGCATTGCTGGAAGAGGTGCCCTGGGGCCCCTGCCAGGCCAGAGAGCCCACAGAAAGGGCAAACCCCCCAACTGACCTGCCCAGAAAGGGGAGAGATACATGGGAAGGGGCAACAGCCAGAAGAGGCCTTTCCTTGGTCCAGGATTTACAAAACTAATTCAAGGGCCTATATTCATACATATTCATACACACACACACACACACACATATGGGGGGGTGGGGTGTCTGGTCTCTTGAAGGCCATGAAAGCAACCAAGTTCTTGGCGCTTTATGAAGCACATCTTTGCCAGAGATCCAGGCTCTCAAAACCAAGGAAAGGTGCCCCTGGCAGGAGGGAGAAACCTTTTGCACAATGGCTACTTTGTGGCCCTAATAATGACCCTCTCTAGCCAAATGCCATTTGCTGTCCTTTTTGCATGTGAGATATTTTTTGAAGCAAGCTGTTCTCATTTCCCTCGATGGACAGAAAGATATCGGTCACCTCCCTTCAAAACTCTCCCTCCTCTAAAAGTGGAGCTCTTCTCCTTAATCCTGCACCCTTTCACAGTTAGTAAGGGAGGGCCAAGATTTCTGCAGGCTTTGAACGAAGGGAGCCCAGTCCCAAGCCAGAGCCCAGTAAGAGTGGCTAATTCTTAGTCCAGGCCCAAGGCTGCCACCTTCTCTGTCCTAAAACTTTTCTGGAGGAGAAGCCCTCGAAAAAGACATCCACCCTACGTCTTCCCAGGTTTGTGTTCTGTCGCTTTCTCCCACTGGCAATCGGGGTCCAAGAGAGACCTCTGGCTGTGCCTGACCTTCCCAAGGCCTCCTCTGGCCAGACCCTGTGCTGCCCAGAGGAGGCCTCCTGCTCCATTAGAGGGTCTCCCGTGGGCTCTCTGGGCCCCTCACTAAGATGCGCCCTTTGCTAAGGCACAGGTGCAGCACGCAAAGCCCCTTGAGAAATCGTCCCTCTGGCCTACAATCTATCAGACGGTTGCACTAGGTGAGGAAATCATGCCAACGTTCATTCCCCCTTTTAACAGCTCCAATACAGTGTACAACGTGGCTCACTCACCTGGGTTTTGGGGCCAAGAATATTTCCCTAAGAGGGGCCAGTGGGCAGCAGAACAGCAGCAGAGAGGTCTGGGGCTGCGTTCCTCCCCTTCAGACAGGAGCACCAGGTGGGTGGACTGGAGCCTTTGGGGATGCAGTCCGTGGCCTGTAGCCCCCAAGGAGTGGAAGGTTGGCCAGGGAACCAACTTTCAGCCCCTCTTCATTCCGGGTCCCAGCCTCACTGGATGCCCTGGAGCCTTGCCAGAGCTGAGTACCACCCCAGGTCCCCCCCCCGCTCCAGAGCAGCTGCGTTGCGGCCACACAGACCTACCAGCCTGTTGGCAAGCGCTCCACTGGCCTTGGACACCAAGGAGAATCCTGTCCCAGCCACCTGAAGGGCCACTTTTGTTTCGGGAAAGATCAGGGAGAAAGCCTCACTGTTCCAGAGCATCGTTTACATGCTGGGATAACAAAGTCCCAAAATGTCTTCAAAGGCTCCATTTCCCACTTTTAACTCATGACCAGCAGGACTCTTTGTGAAGCTTCCTGAAATGGGCATTCTGAGCCTCGTTCAAACAAAAGAGTTGTGAATTCATTAAACTATTTAATTATGCCGTGTTATTTTGGACCATTAGCCAGCATGCAGTCAATAAAGCCATGGGATGGTCTTTCCCCAGAAGACCCCCTGGCCATTTCCAGTCTTTATTCCGTGACAAGGGAGCCCTCCATCTCCACTCCCCACTCCGCCATCGCCACCCCACCATTATTGGCCAGCTGCCCAGTCCTGGCTTTGCCAAGAAAAGCCCAGATTCCTCCCCCCCAACCATGTTAACTCAGGAATGGGGGGGGGGCTCCTCCCCATCCAACTGAACCTCAAAGCCTCCCAAGCAGCCGCAGCTGCGTCTCACTTGGCAGCCAGGCACAGGAAAGAAATCAGCTTCTTTTTTATACTCTAGTAAATTTGCCTTTTACATCTCTGTCTTCTCAGATGGGCTTGTTATTGAGCTCACTGTCCACAAATTCCATTGATCTCAGGCTGTGACTCAATCCATATGCCCGTGCCTGACACCAGCACAGCAAGCAAGCAATACAAATCCTGTTCAGGCTACAAACTTATTGATTGTATAGATTTCTCCCAAAGTTGTGATAATGATATATCATTGTTAAATTTGGTAGAACAAACTGCTTTCCCAATCTGTCAATGCAAGCATGACAACCAATTCACAGCCTGGTTGCGTTCCTTCCTCTGAAGGGCGGCAATGGCTGGCAAAGGCTGCTGCCCAGGGTGGCTGATGGATGCGGTCCTCCTGGTGGCCTCTCCTGACCTGGGGCACCTCTTGGGCCAGACTGCCTGCTCTTCTCTTCCTTTATAGGGGAATCTGCTGATCAGCTGCGTTAAACAAGCCATGTGCTTCTAAAAGTCTGCTTTCTAGTCCTTCCAAGTTCAGCCCCAATACATGGAAGGTGGCCTGATAGTTACCAATCATAAACCATTTCTCCTGGTCCTGGCCTACACCTCTGAACAAGTCACATCTGGGAGCCACAGCAGCTCTTCTCTCAGTCCTTGCCTCCAGAGAAAAGGTTGCAGGTACATAGTAAAAATCATTTCAAGTTTTACTTGCTGCTCCTCCTCCAATGTTGTAAGACACCTGGAATCACCTCGATGTGTGTGGGCAACCATATAAATTTGTCTAATAAAAAATAATAAATAAAATAAACAAGGATAGCCGTTCCTGGAGGGATGTTCTGAAACAGGTAGAGGAAGAGACATTCAAATATTCCATTGGCACTCTTTTTGCTGGAATTTATTTCCTTCCTTTCTTTCAAGGCAGTCATTCCCACCTCTCTGGCCTGCTTACTGGCCTTTTCTTTCTTCTCTCCATTGTGGGGAGGGGAACTCCTTGCTCTGTGGGATGGCATCCACCTTTCAAGCCCCTTTTCAATGCAGACCACCCAGCCTCTGCAGAGATTAGCTGAGGGCACTGCTCTCCCACTGGGCAATTTCCACACCCTGCTTATCATTAGTTATCAAATTCACGAAGAAACATGCTTTTTAAGCAGGATAAAAACTGAAGTGGTTCGGGAATAACGAGAGGCACAAGCAAGCAAGTGACAACAGCTCTTTAATATACAGTGAGACTTCAGCAAAAACTCAGGGGCTGCAGTCCTCCTTATATACAATCCAGGAGGGACTGTCAGCCAATCAGAAACGTAGGCAAGTTTGAAACTCCCGCTTAAAAAGTATCAATACATAACACCCCTCCCTTCCCAGAAGGCACTAATACTCAAAAATTAACATATGTACAAACAAAGTCTCGCAGGTGCTTAGGACGAGTTCTCGCCCTAGTTGACCTGCGCAGTTCAGAGTCTGGTGGGGCGTCGAGCTGGTCGGAGGGACTCTTTGTCTCTCCCAGCTCCGCCAATGGAACCTCCTGGATTTTGTCCGGGGCGTGGTTATCCCCGGCTGGGAGTGGCGACTCGCTGGGGCGGCGCTGGAACCAGGGCTTGTCAGCTAAGTATTCGCGCGACCCCGGGCTTGAGTTAGCTGTTTTGGAGAAGTGGTCATAGTTAGGCTCGGAAATGTCTAAGTTGATGTTTGCCTCGCCAACCACCCGTTTCCTAAGTTGGTCTATGTGGCGCTTCTAGAGTCTATCTACCCCAACGTCCACCGTGTATGATTTTGGGCCTGTTATCCCCACTATGGTTCCTGCAACCCATAGAGGACCGCTGGCATAATTGCGAGCGAACACCGGGGACCCGACCTGAAACTGCCTTAAGCCACAGGTCTCTCCCCTAAAGTTTTCGTGCGAGTAGTTAGGGTGAAGCCTGTCCAACACGCACCGGAGCTTCCTTCCCATGAGGAGCTCTGCTGGGCTTCTCCCTGTTGCTGTGCATGGTGATGCATGCTGAACTGCTAGGAATTGATCTATCCTGGCCTGCCAGTCCCCATTGTCTAATCTGGACAGTGCTTCCTTGGCTGTCCTGACAAATCGTTCAGCCAATCCGTTGGAAGCCGGGTGAAATGGAGCTGATAGGGCATGGCGGATTCCCAGGCCGGCCAAGTAACCTTCGAAAAGGGTTGCTGTAAATTGAGGCCCGTTGTCCGATACCAAGGTATCCGGCAGGCCGTGGGTGGCAAACAACTTCCTTAGGGCCTTGATAACGGCTTCGGCCGTTGTAGATGGCATTAATACAATTTCGAGCTATTTTGAGTAGGCATCCACAACTATTAAAAACGTTTGGCCATGGAACGGGCCGGCAAAATCAATGTGGATCCTCCCCCATGGGCCTTTTGGTTTTTCCCACTCTCGGATGGGCGCTACTGGGGGATCGGGGCGAGACTCCTGGCAGGGTCTGCACTTCCCCACCCACTCGGAAATGACCTGGTCCATGTTGGGCCACCAGACATAGCTGCGGGCTAAACACTTCATCCTAACAATGCCCGGGTGCCCTTCGTGCAGCAACTCCAAAACCCTATTTCGTAGTTTCGTTGGAATTACCACCCTGTCACCCCATAGCAAGCACCCCCCTTGCATGAACAGTTCGTTCCGTTTGTTGGCAAACCCTTGGTACTCCTCCCCTACCACCTTGTCCGGCCACCCTTTCAGAATCCAACCCATAACAGTCCGGATGACTGGGTCTCTATTTGAGGCTTTCGCCACCTCGCCGGAGGAGATGGGGCCCAAAGTTAACGTGTCCAACAAGAGGACGGAGGCTTCCGGCGTTGGGTTGTCCAGTAGGTCGGGAAGGGGGCAGCGGCTAAGGGCATCCGCGTGACCCAGGGTCCTCCCAGGTCGATGGACGAGTTGATATGAATAGGCCGACAAAAAAATGGCCCATCTGGTCAAGCGAGGGGAGAGGGCAGCGGGGGTTGGCCTGTCGCCCGCCAGCAGTCCTAGCAAGGGTCTATGATCCGTCACAAGTTCGAATTTTCGGCCATAGAGGTATTCGTGGAATTTTTTAACCCCCGCAATCGCAGCCAGAGCCTCTCTGTCCAACTGGCTATAGTTCCGCTCTGTGCTGGACAGGGTATGGGAATAAAATGCAATGGGCGCCTCTAGGCCGTTCGGCAGTCTATGGCCTAGGACTGCACCAACTCCTACGGGGGAGGCGTCACAAACTAAGACGAGCGGCAGCTCTGCATTGTACTGTATCAGGAAACTGTCCTCAGATAGGAGTCTTTTCACTGCCTCAAAAGCGGCTGCTTGCGGTTTCCCCCAGACCCATGGTACATTTCTTCCTAAAAGCTTGTGAAGGGGATCTGCAACCGTGGCTTTATCTTTTAGGAACATTGAGTAGAAATTGAGCAGTCCAAGGAAGGCTTGGAGCTCTGCTTTGGATTTGGGGGCTGGTGCGCTCTTAATAGCTCTCACCTTGCTTTCGGTAGGGTGGATGCCTGTGCCGTCCACCCTGTACCCCAGAAATTCTACAGAGGGGACCGCTATCCTACACTTGTTTCTTTTAAGTCTTAGTCCCGCCTCTCTGAATCTGGACAGGACGTTCCGTACCCTGTCCCCCAGCTGGTGTTCGTCTTGGGCGCTGACTAAGACGTCATCGAAATAGGGCACCACTCCTGGGAGTCCTTGCAACAGGCGCTCCATGGTGCTTTGAAATAAGCCGGGTGCGACGCTCACCCCAAATTGGAGCCTGGTGCATTTAAATGCACCCCTATGAGTCACGATCGTTTGCGCCTCTGCCGTGGCGTCGTTGACCGGTAACTGTTGGTAGGCTTGGGCCAGGTCTAATTTGGCAAAAATTTTTCCGGGGCCCAGGGAGTGTAGTAGATGGTGCACGATCGGCACCGGATAGGCGCTCGGCTGCAAAGCCTTGTTGATCGTGCACTTGTAGTCGGCGCAAATTCTTATTGAGCCGTCGGACTTAACTGGGGTGACTATAGGGGTCTCCCACTTAGCATGGTCAACGGGGACCAACACCCCTTGCTTAATCAGTTTGTCCAGTTCCGCATCGATCTTCGGTTTCAATGCGAACGGCACTCGTCTGGCCTTTAGCCTTACTTGGGCTATGTTGGGGTCTAAGTTTAGTGAAATAGGGGTCCCCACATACTTGCCCAACGTGTCCCCGAAAACGTCCTGGAACTCGGACAGGAGGTTGTCTTTCAGGGTTGACTTGGACATCAGGTGGACGCCGGTGAAGCCCATGCCCAGGGCTCGGAACCACCCCATGCCTAGAAGGCTAGGGAGCTGCTTCGTGACGATGGTCAGCGGCAGGTCCTTCTCGTAGTCTCCGTAGGTGACCCGGAACGTGCCCACGCCCTCGAGGGGGACTCGGTTCCCCTGGTAGTCTAGGATGCGCAGTCTCTGTTTGGAGAGTTGATCCTTCCGGAACAACGGCAGGAGGGTCTTTAGGGTCGCCCACGACATTATGGAGAGAGCTGATCCGGTGTCGATCTCCATCGAGCACGGCCTTCCGTTGATCTCGACCACCGTGCTGACTTTGTCCTCGACCGTCGTGCTGGCCTGGTCGATGTGTATGCTGCGGCCATCTCGCGGTTCAAATTCGCGCCGTTTTTTCGCGCCGCCTTCTCTCGTTGGCTGCTTCTGACACGCTGATTCCGGTTGGCTGCGGCGCTCACGTGGTTCGTGTCTTCTGGGCAGAATGGCTCTACAGACTCGCGCCAAGTGCCCTTTTTTCTCGCAGCGCCTGCAAATAGCCTCCCTGTATTTGCAGGACAGTCTATCGTGGTGTCCGCCGCAGCTGGAACAGCTTTGCCGGGGGCTGCCAGTGTCTTTTCTCTGGTGCTCCGTTCGGAAGACGTCCTCATCCGACTCGGACTCCGAGCTGGATCCGGCGTCTTCTCTGTACACCGGGGCAGACTTGGGGTTGTCTTTGCTGGTCAGCGGACGCTGCAGCGTTTCAGCGCCTTTGTGGAGGCTTCATGAGCCCTAGCCTCGTCTAAGGCTCCAGCAAGCGTCAAATCAGGCTTGGCGAGCAGACGCCGTTGCAGCCTAATGTCCCGAACACCACAGATCAGTTGCTCAAGCAACGCATCGTCCAAATCTCTATAGTCGCAATGGGTTGCGGCTTTTCTCAGGCTGGCCATGTACGCACTGACCGGCTCTCCCTCTCGTTGAACGCACTGCCTCAGTTGGTATCGCTGCACGAACTTTGAGGGGACGGGAGCGTAGTGAGCCCGGAGAGTTGCCATCAGGGTGTCCCAGGAGACGGTTTGAACCAGCGTTGGCTCACACAGTGACTCGGCCATCTCGAACACGTCCGGTCCGCAGTGACTTAGGAATAGGGCTCTCTTTCGATTAGCCGAGAGGCCCTGCATGTCGCTGGCTTCAAGCGAGCATTCAAACCTCGTTAGGTACGAGACCCATTTTTCGCGGGTCGGATAGAAAGGCTTGGGCGGAACGTAGACAGACATGTTCGGTATGCCTCCTGTGGTTCGCCTCGTTGCCTAGCTGAAGCTCGTGGTCTCACTGGTTGGCTTCTTGTAGCCTCAATCCCACCTTCGTCGCCAATGAAGTGGTTCGGGAATAATGAGAGGCACAAGCAAGCAAGTGACAACAGCTCTTTAATATACAGTGAGACTTCAGCAAAAACTCAGGGGCTGCAGTCCTCCTTATATACAATCCAGGAGGGACTGTCAGCCAATCAGAAACGTAGGCAAGTTTGAAACTCCCGCTTAAAAAGTATCAATACATAACAAAAACTGTCTTAATTCTCAGGCATCTGTGCTCCAAAACCAGTGCCCTTTCCTTCCCCTCCTGTGGAACTCCCGGCTTGACGGCTCCATGCTGGAAGGGCTCCTGCGTTGCCTTTGCTCTTGCCTGGACCTGGAATCACCCTTCCGCAGGAACATGAAAGATTCAAGCCAAGAGCTGGCTCTCTGGATCCGGTGCCCTTCAACCTGTGAGCAGGACCTCCTTCCCCGCATGAAGGGAGCTTTTTCAAAGGCCACCCCCAGAAGCCCAGCAATTAGTCATCCCTTGGCATCAAAGCCTCTCTACGGTTGGCTTCTTTGTTTTTGTAGGGAGCTCTGGAGACACCCTGCTAGTCTGCGCCCCTGGAAGGAGGCAGGCAAAAGTATGGGGGCCCAGAAGGAGAAGGATCTCCTCTCCTCTCCTCCCTCCCTTCCCACCTCAGCCTGGATTGAGGTGAAGCCTTGCAACAAGCCCTCTATTCGTCAAGGAGGCTGTGACAAAAAAGGAAAGAAAGGTGCCCCAAAGAACCAGACTGGAAGAGACCGTCCTTGCCTCAGTGCTCTGGGCTCTAGCAACTGTCTTCAAAAAGTAAGGGAATGATAGGTTTGTGGAAGTCTCTTTCCCTTCCTAAGGAAAAGCGTTAGGTTGACAGTGAAGGCATATTTGCTTATAGGGTTCTTCGGTGGGGGGGAATCTTACACTGTTTATTATAGGAGGCAACCCCCACCCCCACCCCGTTTTCCCTTCTTTTTGTAGGAATAGCATGCTTCTATGTCTAAGACCGGCAAAAGAGGAAAAAGCGAAGAGGAAAAAACACAAACAATTGAGTTAAAGCAAAATGTATTTTGGAAGGCACTGCACTGCTTTCCACATCCCAGTGCCTCCCTAATGGAAAATCCAACAAAAATTGTGGTCACAAACAGAAACTGAAAGGAGAATGCACCAACAACAGCCAAATCAGCAACCACTGATAGGTTGCTACATTTTTACAGACATTTAAGAAATGGACGAATGTCCCCAGGTTTCCAATACATGAAGCGGATTGTCTGAATTTATTGTCTGTCTTTCTTCTTTGTGGTGTAAGGTCTGACTGTGTCATTACACAAACACCAGACAAGAAGGTGCTGCCGAGGGACTCGTCTTAAAAGTTTGGCCAAGAAAAGCACCTTTCAAACTACTAATAATGTATGAAATCCCAGGGCGGCACCACCCCACGGTCTCCCCAGCTTTGGAGGGGGAGATACTTTCTGCCCTTAGGATCAACGATGGAGACAGCTGGTTTGAAAGAGGCTGCATAATGTTGCATACAAACAATTTGCAGAATTAAAAACAGTCATTCTTATTTAGGGTGACAAACCCTCCACACTCATAAATGGCCTTCCCTGACCCGTTGCTCCACCCCTCCTTAAAAGTCATGAGCTCCTTCTTCACATTGTACCCCCTCAGTGGGTGTCTCTTGCCAACCATGCCCTGTCCCATGAGGGCCAGGGCATTCCTTCTGCCACTTGCACCCATGCCAAGGGCACTGGGCCCAAGGTAGTTCCAGAGCACCTGGGGGTCTCCCTATGGAGCCTTTGGCGACTGCTGTCAGCAGCTGCAAGCACAGGGGTGGAGCAGGTGGTGAGCTTCTGCTTCCTAGATTTGGCCAATATTGCATTCCACTTAATTCCTACATATGATCTGACACAGTATACACTCATCTGCTAACAGCTGTGCATACAGAACACATGTGTTCTTGCGGTTTACAGTGACTGGCATAAAAAAGTGCTGGCAGTTAAAGGGAATTGGTTATGCTTGAAAAACTTCCTACACAAATTTTGTTTATTTGGGCATCCTATGGTTTTCCCTTGACCCACAGGCCATAGACATTCTCAAGGACAATTTTGAGGAATAAATATTGCCAATGCCCTCAAGTCTGCCAGCAACTTCAACTCTGGTGCATAAGGACAGAAGAGAGAAGGGACAAGAAGACATTTCCATCTGCTCTAGAACCAGGATACCGTTGCTGTGTGAGCAGCAAGTTTCTTTTTGCAATCCCAGAGGTTCCTTCTAGCTTTTGCCCCCATGGACTATCCTTGCTCTCCAGCTTCGGGGTCTGCACTCCTGGCTGAGGGCCTGCTTGCTTCGGGCCCTGGAGCTGCTGGATCACAATGGAGAGGTTTGTGCCCCTCTCGGCTCCCAGGTAGAATCCCTGCTTCTTGAAAGGGGCAACAGCCTGCCTGTGCACATCCAAAGATGGTTTTCCCCCCCTCACTTGACACCCAGAATATTATGGGGAGCTGAAGAAGAAAAGGAATCCACACTTGGAAATTAATCGTGTCAGGCTGTCTTCATATATCAAGCTAATCTGAAAGGGCTTTAATTTTAATAAAGGATAAAAAAGATTTCTTTGCTAGATTAAACTTGCAATTGTCATTCATATATTGTTTATAAGGTGCTCATCTCCTTAGTGTTTTTTTGTTTTTGATTTTGTATACTAGTTAGCAGCGAAGACTTGTCTGCATGTATCAGAAGGAATAAAGAGCAAAATGTCCTTAGCTGTCAGTTTTAATAAGGGAAGTCAACGTGCCTCCATTCAGGTTAAATATTGCCCTGTCACATTTCAATAGAGTCAACAGAATTTTTAAAGAAAACTCAAAAGCACAGTGTGTGCAAAAAAGAAAAAAATATCTTCCTTGTCATTGAATGTCAAAGCCCCGTTTTATTTGTGAAGGAGGGGAGGGGGGAGGTAGGACAGAAATTTCTTTTGTAAAATGAGAAAAATTACTGCTCATAATTGGTGCTGACATGAAAAGGGGCTCTTTTTGTGAGAAAGACAAAGAAAATCTCTAATTTAATAATCACCTGCAAAGTGTTATTGTGATGGGAACAAAACATACACCAAGTCATCTCTTTTAATCAACTATCTCATTCTTAACCAATCCCGGCATTTCCTGAGGCTTCAGCACACGGGGAACCTTGGCGTGAACGTGACTGCCCAGGCAGAGAAGGGGCCCTTGAGAGAGAGGCTGCCAAGGAGACGCCTGCCACTCCACCATGCAGCCCAGGGGCCTTCCTTCCTCCGTAAGGCCACACGCTCAGGAGCCAGGCTTCTTCACACCAGGCCCAAGAAAATCCTAAAACCCCCAACTATCAACTTTTCATATTTCAATGTTAAAATGGTACTTACTATGTTCAGAACTAACCACTTTAAGGCAATAATAATTATTTATGCAATATTAATAAGTAAATTATGTCCTGATATAAGTCAATATTTATATATTGATATAAATGCATATAATTTGCATGTATATTTCTAGAACTTTGTATTACTTAGTATATTGTTAAATCAAATAAGTAAATAAATCACCAAATGTAATTCAAAATGCTTGTGCTGTATTAACACACAAAATAGTGGGGAGGGATAATAATACATTATTTGGGAAACTGCTTTCAATTTTCTCTTGCCTCTGAAGACTATTCAGCATGCCTGAGTCAAAAAGAATTGTTGAACTTGTTTTATTTTATTTTATTTTAATTATTATTTTATTTATGTATTTCGCTTTGAAAAAAGATATCTGAGTGGGATGCTAGCACTTTTTAACTATATAAAAGGGTACTACGCAGAGGAAGGTTGATGTATCTTCTCTAATATTTCAAGTGCCGGACACAGAATAATTTTCTTAAGTTCCATCACAACAGATTCTGCTTAAATGTCAGGAAAACATTTTATGGTAGAGCAATTCAGCAATGCAACCAATTACTGAAGCAGGTGTGAAGCTCCTTCACTAGATATCTTCAGGCAGAGTCCAGACAGTCCTCTGTAAGTACACTTTCATTTGGATCCCAGCACTGACAGTTTTAAATGGTCCATTTCAGCCATATGATTCTCTGGATCTCTGGACATACCCTCAAGATTCCTCACCTGCTACCTAGCCAAAGAAGAAGGATAAACTGTGGGTGTTCGAAGGGAGACTTCCAGGTCCCCTAGTTAGTATGCCAGATTGTTCAATGCCAAATCTTAACGACTACACTTTCTCAAAATACATCTCACCAGGCATTTCTTTACTGTATATTTTCACTTCATTCTGACATCGCCCTATGCAGATAATTTAGCTCTGGTAATTTAATCCCTATAAGCCACTATGCATTAATCTTTAAAAGGCCCCTGTTGCATCTGTTAACCCAAAGGGCATAACATCACGATACCATGATACTTTGTGACATACAAAAGTAGTTTTTAATTTGTGCTCATTATCAAAGCCATTTTACCACAGCTGTTCTAAGTGCAAAGTGCTCACAAATCAAAGAAAATGCAAGGCATCACTGGGGTACAAATAGATTTAAGGCTGGCATCGTTTAATGCTGCCAATTCATGTATTGAAAACATTTACTCTCTTGGCAAAACTGTGAAAATTGGTCTCTTATTACCCTTTAACAGATGTCAACTGAAGTCAGCCTCTGCCAACTTCCATTTTGACTGGCCTGTGGAATTGGTCTCCCAAGGAAGGAACGAAGGAAGGAAGGAAGGAAGGAAGGAAGGAAGGAAGGAAGGAAGGAAGGAAGGAAGGAAAAGAAAGACTGTTGCCCAAACCCCAAATACAGGCCCTGTGGACTGCAGTGGGCTCCCTCTCCTACATGCACAATTGTTTCTGATTCTGGTTTTTTTGCAGTCTTAGCAGCACTTATTCATACTGCAAACTGTTTTTACAGCCCCCGTTCTTAAGGCACCTCTCCCACCACTTTTGGAAGAAAACAAAGCATGGTTGAATCAGGATGCTTCACCGTTGGTTCAGTTTGTTGGCACCCACTAAGCAAACCCTTCAGCTCAGTGGTGGTAACCATTCAAAAACTGTACAATATTTAAGGCTCTTCCCATTTCTTAGTTGTTGAAGGAAGGACAAGGCAGTTCTCAAAAGTTATTTAGGTATCAGGAGACTCTTTGAGGTGAGTTTTGATCCATGACCTCTGACACTCAGAGGACAGCCCTGGGTAGAAGAGCTGGTTAGTTTTCAACTCCCCTTGTAGTTTCCAGCACTGCTTTCTCACAAAGGCCTTATGACTGCCATCCTTGAATAGGTTCAAAACGGAGTACGGTCACCTGTGGAGCTCTGTGTTGCACAGAAAAATTGGCAGCATTTTCTTGGGGATCCACTTTCTCAGTCATCTTCAACAGTTTTGAAACCAATCTCTTTATTCTTTTCCAATATTTTTCCAACCAGATAAAGCTTCTGATGAAAACTCTAATTGGGTAATTTGAGGTCAACTTCTGTCTATCATGACTCTGGGGTCAAGATAGGTCTGCCATCTGGTATTTGAAATACATTGGACGCCCCTTCCAAACTATGGTGCTCTCTATAATAAATCTCCATGATTAGCAAAATCTATTTCTCACATTTCTAATAATGCCAGGAAAGGAGTTTTATTTGGCAGTAAAACTAGTCTATTTCATTCTTAAGCTATAAAGCATACTTGTTTATTTTAAAGTGAAAGGGTATCCTTACATTGAATATGTTCAATTCAGAGCGGAACAATTATTTTAGCCAATATTAAATAAGAGCCAAAGATATCCAGCACTTATTTCACAATTGTCCCTGAAATTCCTGGAAATCCCACAAACTGAATAATAATAATAATAATAATAATAATAATAATAATAATAATAATAATAATAATAATAATAATAATTTTATTTCTATACCGCCCTTCTCCCGAAGGACTCAGGGCGGTGTACAGCCTATTAAAAACACAAAAATATCAATTAAAAAATAATTAAAATTATTAAATAATTTCAGCCCAAATTAAAACCCAAAAATTTAAAACACCCAATTTAAAATAATTTACATTGATAGCCCAGCCTGACAGAACAGCAGGGTCTTGAGGGCACAGCGAAATACACGGAGGTCGGAGATCTTGCGCAATTCCGGGGGCAGTTCATTCCACAGGGCAGGAGCTCCCACAGAGAAGGCCCTCCCCCTGGGTGTCGCCAGCCGACATAACTTGGCCGATGGTACCCTGAGGAGCCCCTCTCTGTGGGGGCGGATTGGCCAGTGGGAGGCTACTGGTGGCAGAAGTCGGTCTCGAAGGTACCCGGGTCCTAAGCAATGGAGCGCTTTAAAGGTGGTGACCAACACCTTGAATCGCACCCGGAAGACCACTGGGAGCCAGTGCAGCTTGCACAGTGGCCATAGGGATGGTGTGACAGTGGCAATTTGAAATAAGTTTTCCTGAGGAGACCGTTGTAACTTTGAATTATCATTAAACAAATGCTTGTAAGTTGAGAGCTACATGTAGTAGACAATTTCTGCCTTTCAGATTCAACTTTCAACAGTAACAGAACAAGCAGGATAGAAATAAACCAGCACTCGGTATGCCTTGAGAAATGTATTCAGATACCATGATGAATATCAGAACCAAGCAAGCCAGAGCATTCCAAGAGCATGGGCACCTTTGAACTTTGCTGTTGGAGAAAACTCCTGAGAACAGACATGGACAACCAAGAAAACAAACATCTGGATCACTGAGCAAATCCAAGCAGAGTTCTCACTGGAGACACAAATGACCAGCTCAAATTATCCTACTTTGGCTACGCTACATCATGCCAAGACCCAACTCTCTGGAAAAGACTTCCAATGCTTGGAAAGATGGAAGAGAAGACGAGGGTGACCAAGAGAAAGGTGGAAGGACTCAGATATAGTGCGGATGAGTACACCATTGAGAGTCTTGAAAGAACGGGCTAGGGATAGATTGCCATGAAGAAAGCCTATTTATGTGATCAAAGTCAAAAATAACTTCAAGGCACATAATCAATCAATCAATCAATCAATCAATCATTCAATCAATGCTTATAGAAAGCCTGTGGTTTTCCAGCACAGAAGCTTTTTTGGGAGCAGCACTCTTCTGAGAGACTGTGGTTTGACTTCAAAACTTGTTTTATTCCTCAGAAACTATGGCTTCTGCCTGCCCTGAAAGTCATATTGAGCAAGGACTGGCTTAAGCAAGGACCTTGAGAAATCTTCAGGAAAGGACTGCTTTGAAGGATCTCCAAGAGGATGGGATGGAGGCAATATCTGGAAAAATAATAATATAAAAATCCAAAGCTGTTTTTCAAAAGGCATCTGGACTTTCTTGGGTTTTTTTCTTGAAAATGTTTTGCTTCTCATCCACGTTCTAAAGAAACTTCTTGGATGAGAAGTGAAGCTTAATATGAACAGAAGTTGCCTTCAGAAGTTGTGGGAGCTTCATCCCTGGAGGCTTTCAAGAAGAGGCTGACTGCAGATAGGAGTATTGGGAAATACAGCTGGGAACTAGATATTTAAACTATGAACCAGTTAAAAATTAGATTTAATAAAATAGGAGAATAAACTTGAAATAAATAAAATAAAGTATTCCGGAAGTAACAAACTATAGAAGGAAATGTTGATTGTTTATGAAATGACTTTAAGAGAGGAGGAAAATACTTTTTGTCAAGTTTATGGATATTAGATGTCATTTAAGAGAAGTAAAATCTAGATTTGAGGTAATGGGTTTTAGGATTGAGGAATATATATGAAATATTGATTGTTAAAATGATAAAGATTTAGAACAGTGTTTATTGTTTAGAATTTTGGGTGTAATAGTAGAATGATAAATGTTTAGAATAAGATTTTTTTTTCTTTTTTTTTCTTTTTTTTTTAAAGATGTCAATGGATAAAATTTGCAACAAAATTGATTGAGCGAATGTGAATAATTGTACTCATTTTATGCCGGATCAAACCCTTGCTCTAAAACGATGTATTTTATGTTTTATGTTTAAAAAAAAAATTGGAAAAAAAAAAGAAGAGGCTGGACTGCCATCTGTCAGAAATGGTGCAGGGTCTCCTGCTTGGGCAAGGGGTTGGACTAGATGACCCACGAGGTCCCTTCCAAGTCTGTTAATTTGTAATTTGAAATGTTTTCAAAGAAATAACCAAGGAAGTCCAGTTGCCTTTTGCAAAGTGCCTTTGGGACCCCCACGACCAGGATGATGGAGCATCTCCATAGACACATAATATAAGAAGTACAATTGCATCTGCAAGAAACAGGGCTACAATCACTGAAGATCTGTAGGTTATATGTAGTTGAGAAAAAGAAATGTGCCTAAGAGGAGTAAGAAAAATTGGTTTTTCTCCAGGACTCCTAAAGTCAGCTGAGAACACCATGTAAACAACTCCTTTGAAATTAAAGAATTGCAAAACTCAAAGATTAAGAGTTGAAGTATTAAGTGGACTTTTCAAGCACAATGACGTTATAAAGAGGGAAAGGCAAGGCAGAAAAGTCCAAAATGGCTTGAAAGAAGTCCATAATCTTTCCACTAATCCAACTTTAATTATGGCCACAAATAGATAAGGTACCAGAGCATTATTTAAGGCAAAATAGAATTTGTGTAGAAATGCTCATGCTGTTTCTATCACAAATGAAAACAGTACCTGTGGAGTTTATCGTTGGGGTACATGAGAAAGCTGTACTTTTACTCCAAGACTAGAGCAGTCCAGCTATTTGGGGAGGTGGGGAGGTCAGTGTTGTGAACATGGCCAGGCTTCCAAGACACACACACACACACACCTGTCAAAGGGAGAGGGTCGTTCTTATACCTGTAATTCACAGCATCTTCTCCCCTGCTACCTATAGGATACACATGTTGCTTGGAAATAATGTCTAGGGAGGTGGGAGGGAGGGAGCTGGTTCTTCTAAATAACTGCTCTTCGTCCTTTTTCTTTCTATTTAGTTGTAGCTGCCTACCTATTGATCAGAACTTTTCTCTGCTTTTCTTCTGGGAACTCACTCACTGCATGATTGCACACTTTCCTTCAATCTTCCCTCACAGAAGTTCTCTGTAGTAGGATGGGCTGAGACTGACCAGCCAAAGCAACCAAGGGGGCTTCTGTGGCCAAGGTGGATTACAGCCTACTCATATTGGCTCCCATGCTTGCCAAACGCTTTCCTCGGCCAATCCTTTGGCTTCACTTCATCAGATATCAACTATCGCAATGGACCGGCTCAACATATTCTGTCCCTGCTTCTGAGTTTGATGCTGAAATTCTACTTTCTGAGTTAACAGCAAGAAAATTTATAATCCCTATTCTGGTTAGTCAGCAACTGGCAGCCCCTGGCCAACCTTTGAGTTTAGTCATGTTTTGTGGGAGCCTCAGGGAATAAATATCAAAACTTTGATATTTGGAAATTGAAAAGCATCTCTGGAGGCAGCCCTGGTTAACTCCTTTGGTACCAAGTTCACCAAGAAGACTGCCTCGCATCTTCTCCACAAAGTCAGCAGGAGCCACCTGGATTTTCCACAGCTGAAGGTTGGTTGGGAGCAAAGGCTCACCATCCCTCCCCAATGCAGTGGGGCTGTTAGGCAGTTTCTCTTTTCCCCAGAAGACTTGTGCTGCTTGGCTTCCTCTATGCAATGGGGAGCCATGCTTGTTGTGGGGGGGGGGGTGTCCTTCTGCCCTGACTGAAACATTTCTTGTCTTGAGTGGTGGAGCCAGTAAGGAGAATAAGTCGGGTGACACCCCGTCAGAAGAGCATTCCTCTTCTCTCATGGGGTCTTTTCCAATCAGACCCTGAGAATGTCTCATGCTCCTCCTGCCCAAAAGGATAAGCCCAGTTCTGTCGTCATAGCTTTACCTGGCCCTCTAAAAGCAAGGTTCTTATTCTTGTAACTTGTTTTTTTTTTCCATCCATACCATTTTTTCCTAAGGTTATTTACATTTGTGCTTTGAGCATTCCTCTTCCTAGAAGTGTTTTTCAGGAGAGGAGAAGGAATAAGGTAAACTTGGGCCAGGGGTCCCTTCCAATTTCTCCTTTTTTCATAAATAGTAACAAAACCATGTAGCTATTTTAAATTCCAGGGATGCGTTGGGCCTAAAATGGAGGGAAAATTACATTAAAAAGAAAATCACGACTGCACTGGAGTGCCTGCTCTCTCTGTAAGACCAGGGGATTGGGATATGGCTAAAGTTAATTGCATTTCCAGATGACAAACCTCTCACCTCTGAACTGAATGGCTCTTTATAAAAGCTATCAGTAATAAACTGTAAATCTCAGCCAGGATTGCAAATAAAGGTCATCCCCTTTCACGCTGCCACTTCTTTCCCAGCCCTTATTATGTTCCTGTCTGAAGTCTCTGGCCTCCTGAAGGCACATCAGCTGTTCACAGAAGAGGGAAGGGGCTTCCCTTGCCCCAAGAGCGCAAGCTCCCAAAAGGGAGGCAGGATTCTGGAAGCAGAGGACTTCTTCAAAACAGCTTGTCCTCTTGTCCCTCTGTTTGTCATGCTAATAGGTGGGCAAATCCATCCTTCAAAGCAGATGTTGAAGCTTCAAACCAAGCCCCCCCTCCCCCACCACAGCAACTCTACAAGGTCTCTCCAAAGGGCCCAACCTGCTGCCAATGGAGTTCAGTTCAAAACAAGCGTCCCTGAGAGCTACTTTTCTTCTATGGTTCCATTTGCACGGAGGCTTTAAAAGAGAAGGCTTGTGGGCTGCCCTCTCCCTCAGAATCCTGGACTGAAGGCCTGAGCAAGAAACTGCATGGATCTTTTGCAGGCAGAGTTGTGTTCGGAAACCAGACTATGTTAGAAATGAGTCTCCCGGTGAGTGTTCTGGATTTTGTTCCATTTTCAACTGCCTTCAGACGCAAGCACCACCTCTAAATAAGCATTAGGAATTGAAAATTACATCCATACAAACACAGATCTTTTGAGTGTCTCACAAACATGGACTGTTTCTCACTTTCCGAAAGACAAAATAATTCCAATATAGCAAAATCAAAGGTAGGACAAAATAAGTATGAAAAGATTGGGGTAGGTAGGGTGGGTGGAGAACCTGGTATGCTACTCATGTGGGATAATCACTGATTCTCTCCTCCTTTGCATTGCAAGAATGAATTGAGCTCTGTACTGTCTGCACAGAAGAGGAGCCAACCCAATCCAACCCAGCCAACCTCACGTAATTTTTAAAGTTACAGTTCAAAATCATTGGATTTTTAAAGTCACAGTTCAAAATCATTGGGCAACAGAATGTGCCAACCCCTTCCCCTTCCCCTTCTAGGAACACCTTAGAATTTTAAAGAATTTCTCTTCTCCCGTCTTTCTCTCACCCTCAGAGAAAGACACTTCAATGGACACTAAAGCCCTCAGAAACCTATCGACTACGAATTTATTACAAAATACTGTTCAAAATAATGGCTAAAAATCTTTAGAGCAAAGGAACAAAAGCAAAAAACAAAAAACACCCCATCCCAAATTAAAAAGAACACCTTCTTGTCCTTTATTAGTGCACTGCATTCCAACTACCATCAAAATGGGTTTAGCAGCTTTTTCACTTAAGCACCTATTTGGGGGTTTATCGCTCATCCATGAAACTTTGCTCAGGTATGAGATTTATCCTTACGGTTTTCACCCGAGCAATAGATTTAATTCTTAAATTTGAAGAATCCACTGTGGATTTCTGTAGATTTCCAACAGGCTGTTTTGGATGCTAGATCACATGGGGGATGAGCTGTAGCAATTGTATAAAGACCCCTGAACAAAACAGTCCTGCAAAGTGAAAAGGCAAGACAGTGGCAGCAAAAGCTAAAAAGGAAGAGGAAAGGGCTCCATTGCAAAAGGAATTGGAGAGCCATTTCTGCCATTCTGGCATCAGCAGGGCAAAGTTTACCAAAAAGGCCTTGACTGATGATTAATCCATGGTACAGATGCAAACGGACTTCAGACAAAAACAGACCAGGGGAAACTCCTGGGAGATAAAGAGTTAACTCTCCCCACTTTACTTTTTCACTTAACCTCTTGATATCAGCTACTGATGTAAGGAAATATGGAAATACGGCGTGTCGTTTGGCCCTTGACTATTGAGTGCCCCCATAAACCTCGTGAACAAAGACTGAACCAGATGTCGCCACTTCTAGAGAGTCAAAGATGATGCCCACCAGACCCCTGTCCCAGAAGAGAGACGTGGGTATACCCCTCCCTATCTCTGGAGGTGGGGGCAGAAGGAAAGTGAGGGGAAGGTGGAGCAGAAAAAAACAGAATTCGCCTCTGCTCTGCTCTTGTCCTCCTATTTCAACCTTCTGCAACCAGTCAATTTTTGCAGAGGTTGATCCTGTGCTGATGTAAGAGAAACCTGAAATAGGCATCTAACCCAAGCTGGCTCCTGTTTCAACTATGCCCTTGGGCTGTTTTTTAAGAAGTCACTAGTCACTGTGGCAGAGAGATGCATTTGAAAATGTTTTGCTCATGCAAACTTCTACAGAGAGGACAACCCAGGAGATGGGGCGCGGCAATATAATCTGGCAGTGGGAAAACACCAGCTCCAAGCCCCAGTGATTCTGCTGCAAAACAGCTTTTGCAGCTTAATTTAAGCTTCTGTTATTGGGCTTTACAGTGATCCAGTAAGCATTCCATGGGAGCTCCATCTCTATTGCTCAGTCTGCTAAGATGCATTCTTGAAAACCTCCCTTTTGCAGACCTTGAGCCCTCAACAATAGTTGAAAGTTTTAAAAATATGTTTTGGAGTTTCAGAATGACTTGATACTCATTTCACCTCTAAAAAGTGGTTGAAAGCACGCTTTCTGCAGCATGACCCCTTGCACAGTCCTCTCCAAGGCTTCTCTTCAGGAGGAGCAAAAATGAGAGGATGGTCCCTGAAAGCAGAGCGCAAAAGTTGTCTGAGGAGAAAGTAGTGCTCTCCCTCTGCACGCCATAGGCCTGGAAAGCTCCGGTACTCAATCCTCAGTTTTCACAGGCCTAAATCTCTACAGTTGGCTCCATCCTTCAAGGGAAGCTCCGCTGCTGCATCCCCTCAGCAATGAGGCACAGCCACTTTCCAGCTCCCTCAAATCCTGAGAATCAATGCCTCCACCCCACCCTCCCAATCCTTCTATGGCACACAGAACAAGAGCCAAAAAACACCATCAAAGGGTCACACTGTAATTTGTTAATTCACATTAAGTCAGATTGCAGTTCTTGTAGAACAGGCTACAACACACAGAGGCATCTTTCAGCCAAAGCAGGCTTTTGATGTGCCCTACAAGCAGGGCAGAAGCTACGTATCCCTAAGTCCTCAATGCCAGTGGCCCTTTGCTGGTCACTGCAGGACAGCAGACCTCAGTTAAGGAAGAAGGCATCACGGCAAAAGAAAGGGATCTAGGCAGCCTTGAAAGCCAACAGCTGATCTTAAATGTTCTTTATTACTTCCGCAAAAATTCTGATGAGTAGTTTCTGAAAGGGGATCCTATCCCTTTAACCCTTTAACCCTGACTCCAAAAACATTCTTAGTTTGGGAATGAAAACCAAGGTTCACCTTTCAATGGTGGCTGTGGGGAGGAGGCATGAGAGAGGATTAATTTATGTGTACTTTTTTTACTATCACAGCCTGCACTATGACCCCAACAAGACTGGCTTTTCATAATGCACCAAAAGTACAACCTCTACCTTTTCTGACAGAAGATTATGCCTTCTATTGTTTCCAAAAGAAATAGAGAAGCTCCTATTTCTCAACAAGGAAGAGCAACAAGGAAGTGATTTCATGGCAGGTCTCATTCATCAACCCTGAAAAGGTGGATCTAGCCAACAGCCTCTCCAAGCAAGCAGCAGGACCTTCTGTACCAAGGATTTCAGTCTTCCTTCTACTATCCTAAACTGTAAGGTGGCTGAAAACCCAACCTCTCAGGATTCGTTGTTCAGGAGGTACCATTTTTGGTTCCACTTGTTCCCACCCACCCACCCAAACATCATACATCAAGTTAGCCAGTGGCCTCTTCAAAGTTTCCCTCTTAGAAGATACAAGAAGGAAGCTGTAGGCAGAGTAAGCTGATACTCTTCCAGACCCTGACCCCCGAAAGGGACTCCTGGCTTGGACCTGCCTGACATGGACCTACAGTCACCAAGAGCATCTTTCCATTAACAGCCTGTGAACAGCAAGGATCCTACCTGGACTCAGTGCCCCCCTTGTGACTCAATTTACCTCCTCCTCCTTGGCAGTCTGCTTCTTCTGCCCTCACCCCCTGCACAGAGGGGAACTAATCATTAGAGTCCAAAAGATCTGCAATTATTTAATGCTTACAGAAACATGAAAGATGGAAAGGACAGCTGCAGAAAACCAGGTTTAAAAGCCCCAGCTCTGAAATCTCTTGAGGAAACTCCTCTTCCAAGAGAAAACAGACTTTTCCAAAGCTGCTGTCTCACAACTCCTTGCAGATTCATATTGGTTTGAAAGACAGATCCCAGGACTGGCACAACATACAGAGGGAATCCTCATCTCCTTATTAAAAATTAAAAAGCTCCAACATTATTTGTCTCTCATCATCACACAAGCCAACCAACTAAAGAAATAGATACAGTAGTTCCAAGACTCCCAGAATAGCATAAACCAAAATAAATGTGTTTACCAGAGTGACTCTCTAGGCTGCATGGATGACTTGTTCGTTGGCCCCTAGAATTATTAGTTTAATGTATGGGCTGCTTCCTCCTTTTCCTCTTTCTTCTTGTTCACAACTTTTACTTACGCCAGTAAAAATCAACCTAATAAAATGTCACGGCCGGTCCATACTTCCCTCAAGGGCACCCACAGCTGCACCAAAGGACATTTGGCTGACATTTGTCACACACGGAGTTCACAGGGAGGCCTGGCCTCCACGGGCTGGAACTGGGCCAGGAGGCAAGTGGAAGCCAACTCCAGGCAACTGCAGATGTGTGAGGAAATGTAAGTGGCAGGAAAGATCCACTTTGAAATGTCCATCAGGCCCTCTTGGGACAGGGAGGGGGAAAGAGTTGATTTCCAAAGTGGATGCCCTCCCAGTCAATTTTCACAACCGTTTCCGGTTCACAGAAACAAGAGGCTCCTAGGCATGAAGCAAAGAGGTCTCATCCAGTGTTTCCCATCATTCAGAGAAGTGGCATCCGGATGCAGAAAGGGACTGGAGTCAAAACCCCGAAGGCAGCCCCAAACAGCATCCCCTTTCCAGGAGTACAACACATACCAAAAAAAAGCCTCTCAGTCCAAGTACCAAACATGCAAGGGGTGAACCAAGAGCAGCAATCATAATCTTATAATAGGCAATGCCAGACCTTTACCTGAAGAGGAACAGCAACAAACAGAGGCATCAGTAAGGCAGGTAGTGATGGATTCACTAGAGGAGCCCCCATTACGATGAGGTGACGGAAGGAGGCACTGAGATTCTTGCGAGAGTCACGCGTGCCCATCGTTCAGAGTACCACAACTTCATGGACCTTCAAACAATCAAGGGAAGGATGTGAGCAGTCCACAAGTTCTTCCTCCTGAATGGAGAGCCTGAAAACTAAGCCAAGGTCCTCCCTGGATTTGTGATGCAAAGGTTTCCTCTTGCCCACCATCATCTCAGACGCCTCCACTTGTTTTCAAAGACTTGATACTTCTAGAAAGAAGGGAGACAGATCTGGGCACAGGATGCCTCCAAGTTGTATTTGTCCCCAAACTGCAAGGGTTTCTAGCTGATATTATAATAGTCCAGTAAATAACAACCAAGGAATCACCTTGGGAAGCATTTGATTCTTTCTTTCTCTTTCTCATCACAAGGCTCTTCGTTGCTCCCAAAACAGCCATCACAGTGTCAGATGGAATAGCACATCAGCAATGGGGCAGGGAAGCGATTGTGATGCCTAGAGCAAACCACACCCAGGACTTAAATTCCAGAAGCACATTTCTTACTCCTTTCCTTCCCACTGTAGTGATGCAATTCTGTACTACTCTAGCTGCAAAATCAGTTCACTTCTGGAACTACCTGACGATGTGCACCCTTCTCCCAGTGAGTTTTGAAGATGTGCCCCTTTGTCTGGGCTGTAGCTCTAGAGGTGTCTAGTGTCAGGAAAGGCCTGCTGAGCCTGAGCAATCTCTCTGTTCCTACAGATGTGGGAACTTTTACTCACAAACCAATCTGCAAGTGACTGTAGATGCAGAACAGCATCTTGGTCCCAATTTACAAATGGGAAGGTTTGACTGAAGTTTCCAAGCCAGAGAGGGAAGCAGAAAGAAGCAAGATCACAGTTCCTTTTCAACATCCTAGAGAAAAAAAATCTGTGTCAGTTAACTGTATGAGTGAGGGGGTCACTCAGGTAAGACATATCACGTTCTCTGGCATAAGACAATCATCCTTTTTCTGTGACAATGCAACCTTAACTTTTCAATGACACTTTACTTTTTTTAGCTATTACAGAGGGTGTCCCAAATGAGACCTCATCCTTCCATGGCAAGTGAAGGAAAATAGCTGCTAAGTAGAGGCCTTGCAACACTTGAACCTTTGCAAGTACAGATATTAAAAAGAAAGGATTAAAAATGCAAGCAGAGAATAGGCTGCTTCCTCACCAACTCATATTCCACCCTCCTCATCTTTCTTTCCAGAATAGGAAATTGTTATAGACCACGTAAGGAAACTGAAGAAATAAGAAATCCCTATTTTGGGAATGAGGTTACTCCCAACAAAATGACGGGAGAATTCTCTGCAGGGGTCTTCCCCCTGTCCCTCCATCTGCTTCAGCAGCTGCTCTTTTGACTCCATCCTTTAAATTCTGGATCCCACCGACTGAAAAGCCCCAGGTCAGGCAGCGTTCAGACACCAAGCCTGCCTTTTGACAGGCAGGAGCACCAATCTGGCCTAGTGACCCAGGCCGGCCCCAGGCTGATCCATCTCCCTCTGGCAGGGCTGTCTGGAAAGCCTCAGGCAGAGAGATCCTCTCCAGCGGTTTTCCAGACATTATCCAATTTCTAAACGCTAAAATATATAGTTGACTTTTTAAAAAGGAAATAATCTGTTTTAATTACCTAAAATGCCTCAGCCAGCACAAGTTGTTGGGCATTCCGAAGAAAGATGGCAAACAGAAGAAATTTTCTTCAACGTAATTGTGTTCCTGCTGCTTCAGAACACCGACCCGAAGGATCGTGAAAGCTGATTTGGCTCCTGCTGTCTTCAAAGGAACGTCTTCCTTCAGCCTTTCCAAGGCCAGCAGCCTCCGGAAGGCCTCGTGGCTGCCTAATCTGCATTTTCTGTGGAAACATTTCACTTCAGCCCTAACATTGAAGCAGACAAGCACAGGGAGGACAGAAGGGAATAGAGGTTCCAAAGGCCGCTTCTCCCGGCTTCTTTGCTGCCCAGCCATCCTGTTCCCGCCAGAGCTTCCCTATCCAGGCTGGGGGCTTTCTCCCAGTTCTTCTTCTCCTCCCCCCCCCCCAGATTGTAGGCAGCCCCTCCCTTGAACTTGCCATTTTTTCCTGGGGCTGGGGGGGGCATGCCTCCGAGGCCCACTGGTCCCAACCCTTTCTCCAAGCCGAACATGTGCTGCCAACCAGAACCATCCCCACCCAGCTAAGGAAACCGGGCCCTGCTCGGAAGAATATTCATGGAATATTAAGTTCAAATTCTGCACCCTGAGAGGACAACAAAAAGAGCATGAGGGACATAGAAAGGGGTGGCTGTGACATTGCCTGGAAAGGCCGCAGGGCTCCCCAATTCCCTCCATGGGCTTTCGGAAGCCCAGTCAGTCCACCTTAATTTGCAAGAGTTCCAGAGATTAGCAGCTTTCTCTTCAACCATCAAAATCCAGCATTTCCTCCAACAACAAAGAGCTGTCCTAACAGACCTTCCCTTCCCTTCCCTGGATGTGCTTTCTCCCGTATGCTCCTCCCCAGCCCTACATCTTCTGGGGGGGGGGGCGGGATTCCTCTGCTCAGTTGCTTTTTTTTTTTTTGCCATAGGGCACTAATAAGCAAAACATTTTTTGCTAAGGCCACAGCTGGGACTCCTCCACAAACAGCTGTTAATAACTGCCTGGAAGCAAGAGACGATGTTGGCCTTCCTGAATGAGCTCCAAAGTCTTCAGATGCAGCTTCTCTCCAAGGGGGAGGGGGGAGATGCAACCAAGACTTGCTGGGCCACAGGGACCAGCCTGCCCCCACTTCGCCTCCCTTCAACAAGACATGGAGATTGAAAGCACTTTATCTGCCTCGCTCCAGGACCAGCAGACAGATAGGCAGAGGCAATTTGCTTGGGGAGAGGAGGCAGCTCGTGAGTGGGGGTGGGGATGGAATAATAACCATAATAATAATAATACCAGAGTTGTGCCAGAAATAGGTGATGACAAGGATGCCTGCTGCATACGCTGGCTGGCTGGCTGGCTGCAAAACCATTTCCAAAGGCAGGTTTCCAACGGAAGAACTGTGGTCAGTTGCTTGGCTGCTTTAGGGGTGAGGGGGCTGATGCATTAGTCCTTCCCCACCCCCCAATCAGCTGGACATCAACAGCTGAGTTCCAGCTTCAGTGTTAGAACCAACATTCTTTTCCAGAAGGTAGCTAAAATCCCAGATAGTGTAATTGTGCAGAACTTCATTATCTGTGTAATTTTACCTCCTTCCCTGCTTGCAAAAAGGGGTGTCCCCTGTTCTGTATTCACAAATGCTGCTGCTGACCCACTGCAATTGTTCCTTCCTCCTCCTCCTACAAAAGGTCCAAGCAACAAAAAAGTAGATAGTGCTTTTTCTTTTCTTCAGTTACTTCATCCAAATGCAATTTGAAACCAACTGCGGCAATGCAATGCAATGCAAAAACACAGGTCAAGTGAAGGGGGAAACCACACCTGGGCCATGCTCTCACCAAGCAAAAGAAATAGAACAAACATGGAAACAGGATTTGTCTTCTTATTTTAAAACATATTTATACCCTTAGATCCATGCTGCAAAAAGGATCTGATAAGGTGGAGGTGGAGTGAGGGGAGGGGAGGGGGTAAAAGGCAAACAGCAGCCCACCCTCCCACTCACCCACCCCCGGTATCTTGGACACCAGCTTTTGGAGCCGTGGTTCTTTGTGAGAAGGGCCACACTGTGTTATGGCAGAATGATGATGGAGAACTGCAGAGAAAGTAAAAACCAACACAGCCATAAATGTGCCATGTGTTGCATTTGTGGAAAAGCACAGCCAGGAAAGCTTGCAAGGAAGAGATACTGATGGGTGAACAACTGTTCCCCGTGTGCGTCTGGGCTGGTGTTGTGGGTTTGGGAAAGCTTTCAAAGGTCAGGAAATACATTGTCTGGTGAAATTTGCTAAATTAAGAGAACTGGGGGAAATGGATAAAATTTGGTTCTGCTTGTGGGGGGGGAATTCTTTGATGTCTGGATTCCAATTTAACCCCCAACTGAGTTCTGAGGATCAAGTGAACCAATTATGTTTGTCAAGGCATGGAGGTGTTTAAAAACCCTAACCCAAATCACTCTGGATTGACAAAGCTGTTGTTCTGACCAGGCTCCTTTTGTTGGAGTGCCTCACACCCACCCACACACCCGGTGGCCTTTTGTTCCTTAGACACCAATGAACAACGGAGTGGGGGTGGGCAAGAAAGGTGCATCCTCTGTTTTCTGGCTGTTGCTGATATCACATATTCATTACATTGTCCAAGTCAATGTGGAAGACTCAAATCATTTATCACAAAAAAAATATTACCTTAAAAAAAGGTAGCCTCCCCAGGCCCTGCTGCCCTCAGAGAGGCACCCAGAGTCTCCAACACATCATCTGCCGCAACCCTTCACCAAAATGAGGGACCCCTGGGAGCGTCCATCCAAAGCAGCCAGTGTGAGATTTTGATGTGGTGGGCATCAGTGCCACCAGCCCTTCGGCACTTCCCCTCCTCCCACTCCTGGCTAGTGAGAAGGATCCTTCACCTTTTCAAGGGGGGTGGGGAGAGGAGCTTTCCAGCACCCAGAGAACAACCATTGTCTCTGTCAGCAGAAAACACTCCACACTGAAAAAATAACCTTGGTCTATAACTGTAGCATGAACCATACCTCAGAATTTTTTAGGCTGTTATAAATGTTTAAACCATTAATAATAAATCCAGGCTGTTTAAAGAATATCTCCAAACATCGTAAAATATTTAAGCCTAAGAGCCCCTCCCTCATCATAAAAAGGTGAGATTTATTGCAAAATGTTGGGAGGAATATAATCAGCTGGGGGGGGGGTGTAATATCCTTTAATATTTATACAACTGTCAAAAACCGAGTATAAATGGCAGTCCTT
This sequence comes from Arizona elegans, assembly GCA_022577455.1. Lineage (NCBI taxonomy): Eukaryota > Metazoa > Chordata > Lepidosauria > Squamata > Colubridae > Arizona > Arizona elegans. Next base: position 2,249,359 of record JAKOOJ010000061.1, on the reverse strand, counting down.
TTTCCCAAAGTGTGTGGCATTTTTACAAAATGCAGAAAAACTCTACCAGGGATCCTGCAACCAGGGAGCCCAAACAACCTCCTGTTGTCCCAGGTGTGGTTCAGAGCAAGGGTCATTTCCGGGGGCAGGGGCTGCTCCAGAACGGGGTCATTGAAGAAAGCACAGACTCCCGCTCAGCTGGCTTTCTCAAACTTTTCTACTTTTAAGCCACTGAGGCAGTGGGCAAATTCTTTGTGCCTGGAGCTCAATAACGTGGCAACATCCATGTTGCCAGAAAGGGCGCACAGACCAATTCAGAGCCCCAGGCTAAGCGCATCCTTAAGCAACACTTGTTTTCAGATTGGGATCCAACGTGCATTTTGCCTAATATCACTTTGGTTTTCTTTTGTAAAGTTGAATTCTGTCGCATATTCCAGACCTAGGTTGCAATCCTGCCTGCTTTTTTCCTCCAGAATGGAACATGCAGATGTTTGTCGTGTCCAAATGAGCCGAGTGTCCCGGTACCTCCTCTTTTTTAAACCGTTGCAGTCATAGCGGCCGCGGTCCTGAAACCCCAAAAAGGATTGTGCCGTGGCCTTTGGCGGTTTTGTGATTCTGGAAACGTGGCAGCGGGAAGTGGCAGGAAAGGCAGACAGACAGATGAGCGCCTGGTGCCCTCCAGTTACAGGAGGAATTTGCCCCAGACGTGCCAAGGTGCCGCTGATGCCAGCCTAACGAACGCCAGAGCGGGTCCTTAAGGGTCTTGGTCTCCGGAGGGAGCACAGAAAACTGCTGTGCCTCAGCCCATGGTAATCCGCGACTTCCCGAGCCGCTGGATGGCAGCGCCACTTCCTGGGCTAGCCATGGGTACGAGATGATGCTTCTTGGCTCGAGACTTGGCTAGCTTGGACCTGGCCCGCTTAGGCCCAGAGAAGATGCTCCTGTTGTGTCTGCCCTCCAAATCTCTCTGATTTTACGGGTTCCCAAGTGCTGTTGTTCCTGGAGGTCCCCCCACCCCCTGCCCCCGTTTGTGCCCTAGGGAGTGGGCCACCTCCAGACTTCATTTTCCAAATGGGGTGGGGGTGGGGGGACCAAAGATGGGCATTCCCTGTTGAGGAGGGTACAAAGTAAGCAAAGAATCCTTTTGAGCCAGGAGGAAGACGGAGGTGGGAGGGGAGAGCTGGCAAGCAGGAAATGGAGGAAGCCAGCCACTTTGGAGCCCAAGGCCTTGTAACTGTTCAACAGTGTTCAACAGAACCAGCCAGGGTCCTGAGCGTGCTTTCCAAAGCGCTTCAGCCGGCTCTTCGTCCTGCTCTCTCTGGGCCTGCCCCTCTTGTGGGGTTCAGATCTGCGGGAAAGGGCAGGTGGGGCCCCGAAGGGAGCACCGTGATGCCACCCACTTTCCCTGCCAACTCCGACAAGCCAGAAACAAGGCCAGGCTGGCATGTGAATGGCCACCCTTCATTCCACAGGTGGCCCCGGCACCAAATTGGCATAGTAGTCCATGTGGATTCTGGAGAGAAAGCAGGTCAGCAACAATTTCCTTGGGGCACCTTAAATACCAGCCATGGACAAAGCTTCCCCTCCCAGGCTGATGGGGAAGGATGACCTGTTAGGCCAAAGCAGAACTGTTTTCCCCTCCCAGTGGAAGATCTGCCCCTCCCAAGCCAGCAGTCGCTTTGTCCTTCCCCACCTCTGATCTCCTCTGCCCTCCACCCCACCCACCCACAAGGCCAGCTTCTGGGCCACCAATCAAGGAGACAAAAGGGTTAAGAGTGAAAGCTCATTGCTGCCCTAGAGGTTGCTCTTTCCCCACTGGAGCTTTCCTGGCATGCTCCAAGAAAGGTTGTGCTCCCAAAGGAAGCTCCCTGCTCCAAAGGGAGAGGATGCCAGCGCCAACAGACTTCATAACCTCCAGCAATTTGAGATTAACCCCTCCCATCCAGGTACCTGCCTTTCAACTGTAATAAGGAACAGAATGTCTGAGGATGGAAGGCGGTTAATGTGGAGGATGCAAATCTGGAAAGCATCTGGAGGGATTTCCCGCCCCCCCTTTAATTTCCTTCAGATGTTTATAATTTCTGAAGACAAAAAGGGGAGTATTAAAAGCTGTCAATGTGATTTTTTTCCCTCTGAGAGGTTCTGACACCTCTATGAAATCAAAGAGAGTGAGGGAAAGGGTAGACAGTCCTCTTTAAGGGCCATCCATGCCTCCAATTCCCGCCAATCCTACGGTGGGGGGGGGTGTGTCTTCTTCCCAGGTAGGCCTGGCTCTCTTGCTCAGTGGGACACGGGGCAGTTCTGGGCAGAGCTACCATCAGCTGCTTTGTGTTTTCTCTTAATGCTGTCTGAGCAGTTGGTAATGCTTTATCTTCTTTCCATTCAAAAAAAGGAGAGCAAAAAAAAAGAGTTTTAAGAATGAACACCTATGGAAAGCAAAATGATATTGTATTTTATCGAGTCAAAAAGAGGGCTGTGAAAATATTTACAGACCCCTCGCATCCTGGGCATAAACTGTTTCAACTCCTACCCTCAAAATGACACTATAGGGCATTGCACACCAGAACAACTGGACACAAGGACCGTTTTTTCCCCTAACACTATCACCCTGCTAAACAAATAATTCCTTCAACACTATCAAACTAGTTACTAAGTCTGCACTACTATTAATCTTCTCATCGTTCCTATCACCCATCTCCTACCACTTATTTATTTATTTATTTATTTTATTAATTTAATTTGTATACCGCCCTTCTCCCAGAAGGGACTCAGGGCGGTGAACAGCCAAAATTAAAAAACATACAAATACAAAAGTTAAGATAATTAAAAAAATTAAATAATTGGCTACCCAATTTAAAACCCCAAATCCATAAAATTTAAAATCCCAGTTAAAAACCATTTAGGCTAGGCCGGCTTGATGAAATAAAAACGTCTTCAGGGCTTTACGGAAGGTCCGGAGGTCCGGGATCAATCGTATTCCGGGAGGCAGCTCATTCCACAGGGCGGGTGCCCCCACAGAGAAGGCTCGCCCCCTGGGGGCCGCCAGCCAACATTGCCTGAACGACGGCACCCCGAGGAGGCCCTCTCTGTGAGAGCGTATTGGCCGGTGGGAGGTTATCGGTAGCAGCAGGCGGTCTCGCAAATACCCTGGCCCTAAGCCATGGAGCGCTTTAAAGATGAGAACCAACACCTTAAAGCGCACCCGGAAGACCACCGGGAGCCAATGCAGCTCGCGCAGGAGAGGTGTTACGTGGGAGCGCCACGTCGCTCCCATAATCACCCGTGCGGCCACATTCTGCACCAGCTGGAGCCTCCGGGTGCTCCTCAGGGGAAGCCCCATGTAGAGAGCGTTACAGTAGTCCAGGCGTGACGTAACCAAGGCATGAGTGACTGTGCACAAGGAGTCCTGATCCAGAAAGGGGCGCAACTGGCGTATCAGGCTAACCTGATAAAAAGCCCCCCTGGCCACGGCCGTCATATGCTCTTCTAAAGACAGCCGTGTGTCCAGGAGGACGCCCAAGTTGCGAGCCCCCTCTGTGGGGGTCAGTGACTCGCCCCCAATAGCCAGCGATGGCACCAGCTGGCTATACCGGGACGCCGGCATCCACAGCCACTCGGTCTTGGAAGGGTTGAGCCGAAGCCTGTTCCTCCCCATCCAGACCCGCACGGCCTCCAGACACTGGGACATCACTTCGAGGGCATCATTGGGGTGGTCTGGGGTGGAAATGTACAGCTGAGTGTCATCAGCGTACAGATGGCATCGCACCCCAAAACCACGGATGATCTCACCCAGTGGCTTCACATAAATGTTGAACAGGAGTGGCGAGAGGACCGACCCTTGCGGCACCCCGCAAGCAAGGTGCCTCGAGGTCGACCTCTGCCCCCCTGCCAACACAGACTGCGACCGGTCAGAGAGATAGGAGGAGAACCACCGCAGCACGGTGCCTCCCACCCCCAGTCCCTCCAGCCGGCGCAGCATGATACCATGGTCGATGGTATCAAAAGCCGCTGAGAGGTCTAATAGGACCAGAACAGAGGAGCAACCCCTGTCCCGAGCCCTCCAGAGATCATCCACCAATGCGACCAATGCCGTCTCCGTGCTGTACCCAGGCCTGAAGCCGGATTGGCATGGATCTAGATAGACGGTTTCATCCAGGAACTGTGGGAGCTGTCGCGCAACCACACTCTCCACAACCTTCGCAACAAAGCGAAGGTTGGAGACCGGACGATAGTTTGCCAAAACGGCCGGGTCCAGAGAAGGCTTCTTGAGGAGGGGCCTCACCACCGCCTCTTTCAAGGCGGGAGGCAAGAAACCCTCTCTCAAAGAAGCATTTATGATCCTCTGGAGCCAGCCTCGTGTTACCTCCCGGGTGGCCAGTACCAGCCAGGAGGGGCACGGGTCCAATAAACATGTGGTTGCGTTTAGCCTCCCCAGGATCCTGTCCACGTCCTCAGGAGTCACAGGGTCGAACTCATCCCAGATAACATTCTCAAGACCAGCCTCAGTCACCCCGCCGGGATCTACCCAGTCAGAGTCCAAGCCTTCCCGAATCTGAGCGATTTTATCATGCAGATACTGTGCAAAATCCTCAGCCTGCCCTTGCAAAGGGTCTTCCCGCGCTCCCTGATGTAGGAGGGAGCGAGTCACCCTAAACAAGGCGGCTGGGCGGTTATCTGCCAATGCAATAAGAGCGGAAAAGTGGTTACGCTTTGCCGCTTTTATCGCCACTAGATAGGTCTTAATATGAGACCTAACTAGTGTTCGGTCGGATTCGGAGCGACTGGCCCTCCAACCATACACTTATGACTGTATGACTGTAACCTTGTTGCTGGTATCCTTAAGATTTATATTGACTGTTTCCCTATGACTACCATTAAAAGTTGTACCTTATGATTCTTGACAAATGTATTTTTTCTTTTATGAATTCCGAGAGCATATGCACCAAGACAAATTCCTTGTGTGTCCAATCACACTTGGCCAATAAAGAATTCTACTCTGTTCTATTCTATTCTACTCTACTCTACTCTACTCTACTCTACTCTACTCTACTCTACTCTACTCTACTCTACTCTATTCTGATGATGATTGGATAATGGACATGGCAGTTCCTGGAAACAGCAATATAGAAGAGAAAGAACTGGAGAAGATAATAACATACAAAGACCCGCAAATAGAAACAGAATGACTGTGGCAAAAGAAAACAAAGGTAGGACCAATAGACGCCTTGGGTGCAATCCCAAAACATCTGGAGCACCACTTGAACACCAGCAGCATTGACAAATTCACCATCAGTCAGCTTTGGTTGGAACAGCTTCCATCCTGCAACGAGACCTCTAGCAACATCAGGCATCAACATCTGCCTATCCCAGGTCCTTGGGAAAAACTTGATAGTGGACAAAAATAGTGGACTCAGGGCGGCTTACAATGTGTTGAGCAATAGCCTTCCTACTTTTGTATATTTATACAAAGTCAGCTTATTGCCCCCACAAACTGGGTCCTCATTTCACCTACCTTAGAAAGGATGGAAGGCTGAGTCAACCTTGAGCCTGGTGAGATTCGAATTTACAGTAATTGCAGACAGCTGGTGTTAATCACAATGCTATCAGTCTGCTGAGCCACCAGGCCCTGAGCCACCAGACTTAATGGTCAGGGGACGAAACTGAGGAAGGGCCTGCCTTAATGGATCAAGCAGTTAAAAGTGGCACTGAGAAGTTTGTACCTTCAGACTTGCAAGAGTCTGTGAATGTAACAGTAAGTCTACCTCATCTAGTTGTGCCTGGTTTGTCTGGGGGATTGACAAGCAGCAAGAGACAGAGCTTGGAAGCTGTGTGCAGGGCGCCCCAGAGGAGTGTCATGTCCAGGCACCTGAAGGAAGTTGGAAGGAGGGGAAGCCCTTCCAGCCAAGGTCACTTTGTCCCTGCCGTTGTTCTTACTTTTTGGCAGAAGGAATGTGGGCAAGAGGTCGTTGCATCCCTGTTGCTGAGAGAGTCCCATGAAGATGACTGGCCATTTCTTTCTGCAAGAACTTTGCCTTGCCTTTTGTGGCTGGATGGGGGGTCCATCACCCATCTGGCAGCCTCCCCCCTCCCCTTCCCCCCAGCATCTCAGGGTTGTGCTTGTGGGCGCCTAGGTTCAGACTCCATCCTCTCCTGAAAGGAAGAGCTGGAGGGACGGATGAACGGACACTGTTGCTCGTGGCACAAAGAGCTTCTCCTGGCTGGTCGTTCTGTTGATTTACTCCAGCTGCCCTCTGGATATTTATCATGAAATATTTCCTTTTAAGGGAGGGGGTTCAGAGAAGGAAAAATAATTGAGAGAGGGCAGGGGAGAGCCTTTAGAAACAGATTTTACTGTCCCAGGGAGAGTATGACAGCAGCAATTTACCATTTTCTGCCCTCCCAATTCTCAGCGTGCCTGCCGCCTCCTTGCCCCTCCCTCCTCGTGTGTGCCTGCGCCCCTCCCTGTCTTTGCCCATATCATCCTCCATTTCCTGATAACTTTGCATCACGCTAGTTCATGCCGAATATAAAATGGTGGTGGGTGGAAAAGAAATGGCGGAAAGGATGACAAGGTGATGGCTGGCATTTTGACGGGTCGGCGACTGAGAAAGATGGAGAGGGATTGCCATAGTTCCAAACCCCCTTTTAGCTATTTAAATTCAATCAGGCAGCCAGAGATGGTTTCTGCTATGAATTTCTGATCAGGCGGCTGATCGGTTATGAGAAGGGACATAATCCCACCAAGGGAGAGAAGGCTGCTGCTTCTCCCCACCAGAGCCAGCATTTCTGCTTTCTGCATAATTCCTCCCTGGCCCCTTTTCCCCCCAGCGCAAACCAGGCAGCTCTTTTTGCTATGAGAAACACAGGCTGAGGATTTTACGGATTGGCTCTCTGCCCTTGCAAACCAAGCCAGCAACAGAGAGAATTTGGCCTCTTTCAGTCGTTCATTGCCTGCCTGCCTTTCTCCCCCATCTGCCCTGGCACTTGGGAAAGGGAGAGCCGAATGCAGGGCACCTTCTCCCTTGGCCTTTCTATGGCAGGTTGCATGCCAAGGGGGATGACCTCATCCCTTTCAGGGTCTGATAAAAGCAACTTGCAGAATTTCTGCATAATGCAGAAAAAAAATCCCAATTATGCTAATTTTGGAGTATGCTCGAACCAAGCTATCTTTGCTGCTGTCATCCAAACAGTAATTGTGATACCCCTCAAGGTTTTCAACCTTACCCCTCTATTGACAATGTCAGTTTGTTCATAATAAGAGTGCTTGGATTTTGCTTCTAGAAGACAAGTCTATTTAGGATGAAGGGAGCTTTTCCCCCCTTGAAACCCTGGGGGGGGGGTGACAGTCAGAAACACCGACGCATTGCCAGATTTGTGATTTAAAAACAAGAAATAATGCCCATTTTCTGCCGAGGAGGAAAATTGGCCACATTAGCTAATCCCAGAACAGCACTGGCAGGGGCCACCCGCCGTCTTCAAGGGCCGATGGCCTGGGCCCCAGACCATCACCTGGCAGCCAGGCTGGGCTGGTGCTGAGCTTGTCAGCAAAAGGAGGCGGCCGAGGCAGTTGCAGGAGCTCCTAGGAAAGACCGAATTGCATCATCTGTACCAAATAGTGCCTAAAGCTTGGTCGCCCTTTGGAGTGGCAGTCGGCCGCTGTAGTTATGGGCAGGGGCTTGCTTCTCCATAATTTTTCCTGCATAAAACACTTTACATACAAGATGCAGAAAACTTGAGAGGGGGTGTGTGGGAATCACTTCCTGTTGAGCAAGAGTTTTGCCACACAACTTTGTGGAAATAGTGCCACCCCCTGTCTAGGAAGGAAACAGCACAATGCATTCTGACTGGATGCAAACAAGAGCAGGGCAAACACCCCACCCATGGCAGGGGCACCAGGCCCTGGGCACTGCTCAGGAGTGGCCAAAAGAGAAACGGGCATCAGCTGCTTCCTTACAGGAGGGAGGGGTCCCCCATTCCTTGCTCTCCATAATATCCTCAGGGGAGGGAGGGGGCGAAGAATAACCAGTGGGGTGCAAAACTCCAGACGACCACTAGGCAAAAGAGGAGAGCTCTTTGCTGCTGCCGTGAACTGGTTGCCTAGACTTTTGGGTCCAGACCTGGTAGCCTTAAGGAGACTCGATCTGTTCTGGGGCAGATTCTGAAGAGCAGCTGCTGCACCTGCTGTGCCTTGACCTGTGGGAGAGAGGAACGAGGCTGACCTCCTGTCTGGCTGCAAACCCTCCAGGATTGGGCCTGACCACGTCTCCCCTCCGCCACCTTCCCCCACTCCTCTGATGCTTTCTCCTCTGGAGATGCTTGCCCTCCGTCGTCAATCAAAGGGCAGGCGGGCTCCTCTGATGCAGTCTCTTAGGGGAGGCCGGAATTTTAACCTGGGTGACTCCATTTGGATCAATGGGCCTTCCCAGCCCCTCTCTGCTGCCAGAAGCCCCCCCTCAATTCGCTGGCTAATAGGGTTGAGTCAGAGAGGGTCCCCAATTGGAGGTCTTTGTGCTCTTGGGCCAGAGCCGCCTAACAGGAGAAGACACAGCGGCTCTTGGTGCAGAGTTGTTTTTATTCTACCTAAGCAGGAAGATGCTAAAGTCTGAGCAGCCAAGCAGATCCTGTTTCTTTCTAAACTTCCCTCCAACACACTCCAGCTGCAGTTTCCTCTGTTAGAGGCAATCCTGATCGTCGCATCTCCAGGGCCCACTTTACCTGCAACTCAATAGGAAATAAAATGATTTGATAATTGAGAGCCTCTGTATCAGTCATCGTACAGCAACTGCACTGCAACCAGAGCAAAAGGTTGGAAATCAGAACTGCTCCAGGAATTACCCAAAGCATGAAAGGCAGAGAGAGGGAGAGAGACGGCTTGATCCTTTGTCTCAAGCTTTGCTTTCCTTCCTCCAGCTTTCCCCAACGTGGCGCCCTTCAGAGACCCTGAGAACAGCTCTTCTTTCTTCTTCCTATTTGGTTTTAATCCAATTACCGTATTGGGGTAGGTGCCACTCAAAGTCTGTTAGGACAATGGCTCTAATGCCACCTTTTGACGACAATGGCCGGGGGGGAGGGGCATTTGTTGGTTTTGATTCTGGCTACAGTTCTATGTTTTCTTTTCCTGGTTTGAATTCCTGGAAGACGACGGAGTTTTTAGGAAAGCCTTTTCTACTCCTTATAACGTTTTAGAGAGGGCCAGCTCAACCACCTTCTTAGGATCTCCTGCAAAACCTCTCAGAGCACTCAGCACTGAGGAAGGAAGAGCTCCTCCATCTTGGCCCCTTGGCTCAATTGTTTCCCTTGCAAGAGAGGCCTCGGCTAATCAAACAGCTCTCGGCTCTTCCTCCCTCGGCCCGTCCCTGGGTCCTTCACCCAGATTACTCCCTGCCCCCAAGCACACTGGGCCTGCATACCAGAGACTTTGGTGCTGGCCTTGTGGAAACAGCAGCCCTGGGACGAAGAAGAAACCCCAAGGTTTCTTCCTAGGTTGCCGCCGTGCCCCAGGAAGAGCAGCTCCCCTGAGTGGCAGCAGTGGAGGCATCGCTTGCCCCCGTTCTTCCCATGCAGAAGATTCAGCCTCGATCCACTGACATGAATCCCAGGGCATCTCTTGGGGTGTTTTCCAGTCATGAGCCACAGACAAAGGAAAGAGGCTGCTCCCTCACCAGCTCCTTCAGAAATTGGGAGGAGGGAGGGAGGGAAGCAGGCAGGCAGGTGCTGGCTTCAGAAGGGGAATCCTTATCTCTGGCAGGGGTCACGGCCAGCCAGGGTTGTCAACCAACCAACCGCCTTTGTTCTTTGCAATGCTGCTAAATATCTGCCCCAGAGTTTAGCAATAGGAGGGGAAATTATGCACAGAGCTCAAGTGGGGGTGGGGGGAGATCAGTTTGGCCGAAAGAGAGCTGGTCTGAGTCTGGGACACAGTTTGGCCTCTTGCACAAGGGAAGGCTGTTTGGGGGGGAGAGGCTGAGGAGGAATCAGACTCAGGAGCCCTTTTAGGGCACCTTCCCCTCCCCCAAAAGGACCCTTCCTGATGCTCTGCATGCCAAGGGGGAAAGAGGACTTCCACTTCCCTGTTATCATTTCTCCAAAGAGGCATAAGCTATGCAAGGCTTTCTAATTGCAGAAAAACAATTCTATCATGACATAATTATGCAGATATGGTGCCATTTTTCTTTTATGTTAGCCTTCATATCCTTAAAAATCAACAGGACAGAGTTATGCTGGAAAGCAATAAAGCACGGGTAATTTAATACCAAATTACAGGCATATTGAAAAGTTTACATGAAGTTGAGAGCAGACGGAGGTCAGGTTTTCAACAGGGCTGCCTTTAATTGTGGCCATCAGCTTTAGTAATTCAGATCTTGGGGATCAAAGACACATGTATCAGACTCTCTCAACAGGCAAGGCTGGATACAGCTGCCAAGATCTGTTGCTGCACAGCCATCCCTCAGGGTTCCCTCAGTGGCACAGCCACCCCTGCTGCTCCTAAACTGGTCCCTTTTGAGGGTAACCAACAGAGGAGCCTTAAGAAAACTGCCTTCTGCAGAGCCTGTCCCAGGCCATTGGCTTGTGTGAAGTCCACATGTGCAAAGAAAGGACCTTTGTTCAGTGGCTACTTCTGTGAAAAACTTTCCCTTCCTTCCTTCTCGGTCTTTTTCCCCTTCCCCTTCCCCTTCCCCTTCCCGCCTACCTTTTACATCAAATAAGACATCCATTATCTGCAAATCTGACCAAAGCTGATTTTTCCAGATCTGCCAATAAACTTCAGAGGTGAAACTATTTTGGCTTGGCCAGGGCTGGGGATGGGTCAGGATCAGGAAGGCTTCCTGGGCTTAGGAGAAAGAGCTCCTTGTTGAACCTTTTGGCACAAGGAGTTATCCTGAAAGAAGCCATCTTTTTCACACAGCCAAATGCTAAATGGAAACACATTTTGCCTCTCATTCCCTCTCTCCCACAGAGTGAGGGCTTCCCGGCACTTAAAAGAAAGACCAGGGGGGCTTTGGGGATTTCCCAGGAGTGAAGGCAAAGATGAGGCACAATTTAGGGATGGGCAGCAGCAGGTCTTCTCGTTGGAAGCTGCACTTTCAGAAAGTGTGCTTAGATAACTCACCAAGAAGCTTCCTTCGCTCGCCAGCATGGGGCCAGCAAGAGACCCCTCAGAGCCCAGAACTGCCAAGGCTGATGGGAGAAAGAAAGCTGGGCCGCCCTGCTCAGCCTTTTTTGGCCTGCTCTCCTGGCCCTGAGGGACAGGAGTCTCTGCTGGATGGGGAGCATGGCAGAAGCCGCCAAGATGAATGGTTTCTAACCGGCACCAGATTTGGAGGGCAGACACCTGCCATGCCAACGACGTCTGTTGCTCCTCTTTGATCCCAAGAGCCAGTCTTCCCAAAGGACGCTAGAGTTTCCGCAATGCACTCGCGGATGGGACTGGCCCCTTGGCCACATCTGTGGAAGACCACATTTGTTCTGGCCCAGTGGGAAAGGAAATGTTATCAAGACTTCAGCTGGTTTTCTCTTCAAATGCTGCCTTTATATCTCAAATTAAATTCTTCAGCAATATTCATCATTCCTTTTGAAGAATGCTAAGCTGTAACATCATATCTCTAGTTATTTATTACCTGCCTTATGGTTTGAACAAATATGATTTTGTTATTCCACTCTGTCAAAAGCAAAGCACATCTGGTTCTGGTTGGCAAATTACGACAAAATCCACTGAATCTACAATGCGAATTGAAAAGCTTGCGGATGATTTCGGAGGTGGGGGATTGGATTCCCCTCCAGCCCTGCAAGTATTTCTAGCCCCCCATGTTGCTGGTCCTCCTTGCTCTTCCCTGGGCATGAGGAGGGGGGTGCAGGCAAAAGCATATGGTTATCCTTAGTGGGGGGGGGGAGTTCTGTTCTACCCCTTTGTTATCTTGCTGCTGGCCTGGCTCCCTACACAGGCAGGGCTCATGGGTCATGGCAGCCAGGCAATGTAGCTGGGCCAAAGTGATCCTCTGAGCCAGGAGAACTTTGTGGTTTTGCTGAAAGCCCATCTTTCTTCCTGCTCTGTGTTTCCTCAGCACCCGCACTGCCCTGACAGAACAACTCAAGATTGGGCCACATCTTGGTGGGGAAACAAGGGCAGTCAGGGTTCAGGCTCCTTGGCCACAAGCGCTGGACATCCAGGCCTTCTCTTCTGTCTTTCTCAGCCCGGCTGAATTCCTCCGACTGGTCGGCTGTTCCTAGAGTGGCTCTTCATGCCACGGAGGGCGGATGGAGGCACCAGGATAGGGGAGGGAACAGCAACTACTTGGGGACATCTGGAAAGCGTCCCTGGTGCACCTTGTAGTGCTCTGCGCCTCTTGATAAATTTTCCAGGCTCTGCTTTGCTAACAGAAAGCACATGGAAGCAGCACTTGGGACCTGGTCAAGAGGCCTCTCTTTTATCTTCAAGAAGATTTGCGACCTGTAGCCTGAGCTACTGTATCATGATTTATTCCAGCCTGCTGTGACAAGCCCCCCCTTCCAGCCCACCGCTTCCCAGGACGCAGCCTCTCCTTCCATCTCCCTGTTAATCAGAGCCAGACTCGGGGTGCCTTAACCCAAGCTGCTTGGCACTAAGAGCCCCATGGCGGCTTCCAAGTGGGCAGTCCAGAAGTCAGAGTTGGCTGCACCCCCAGCTGCAGCCACACAGGGCTGTTGATGCTGCCCTCTGGGTGGGACTGTGGGCAACCCTTTGGTGGGCACCCTGCCAAGCCTGCTACCGCAAGAGACACTGCTCAAGGGGAGCCCCAGGACAGCCTTTCCACAAGGGAACAAGGAAGGCATTTCTTGAGGAGGAGGAGGAGGAGGAGTCCCTTCCCCAGGCCAGGCCAAGCTGCTTCCTTCCTCCTCCTCCTTGCCCCAAATGGCTGGATGCAGCTCCTCTGCATCTCACACCCATGCACTGGCCGGGGATGCGGATGGGGAACGTGTGACGAACTGAACTGGGAAGGCTGCAGGGCGATTCTCATGGCTTATGGGCTACTAGGGGTCTTATTTTGCTGCCAGCACATTGGCAGGAGGTTGTGAGGACAGACTCTGCTTCAGACTTGGATGGACCCCCAATCTAGGGCCTGAATAGAACACTGGGGACCATCAAGAGGGAGCAGCGGAAGCCTCACTGCTGGCAAGGTTACCCCCCCCCCCCAATCCACCAGGGCCTGAACTGCAACTGCTGTGGTCCCCAGAGGGCAGCAACTAAGCAGCTCCCCTCCTTTGTTATGCCTTCCCTCGCTTCGTCCAGGAATTGAATTAGAGGCATAAAAGGGGGGTCTCAGGCAGGAATATATTTCCTGCGCCTGGGAGAAGGGAAGGAGTGGAGGTAATTGCTTGCTTCCCCATTGTTCTCAGCTGCCATCCAGAGATTCATAGAGCAGTTGCGAAGATCACTCCCCCCATCCCCCCATCCTAATTCTTCACTCCACTTCCAAATCATCAGCCACACACACACCCTCCATCCCCATCGCCCCCATCCCGCGCTTATTCCACCCTAGGAAAAAAAAGTAATTTGTCTGTTTTATTTATGATGGCATGAAGGTCTGCTGAGCAGCACATCAGACGACCTGACAGCGGTCAACCCTTGCTCTGCCGGCGTGAATTCAGGGCTGCCTGCCCCCCGCCCCCGCCCCAGTGTAGAAGTTAACTCTTCCTCTGCCACAGGGCAGCACAAAGCCAGGCAGCCAAGAGCAGCCCAGGTAGTGCTTGGGAATCCCTTTCCAGCACAGCAAGCAGAGTCCCTTGGGCTCCATTGGGCAAGAGCCTGGATCTGCAGTGGGCCCCCTCATCTGGGGGATGCCTTATTCAGAAAGGGGCTTCCCACAGACCGGCTGTGTTATGGTCTGAGCTGAGGCAGAAAGACAACACAGCAGGTGCCGCAACCCAATGTGTCCCTTCATACACACACACACACGCACACACAGTCAAGCTTTCCCCCAACCAGCCCAGAAATAATATCGGGATTGAGGCCGGAGGATTCCTGCAGAAAGCACGGCTTGTTTTCAATACCAGAAGAGCCCCCCACCCCCACTGCAACTCTTGAGCAGCTGCCATTTATTTCCAGGGAAGAAATGGAAAAGAACTTACTGGAGAACATTGAAAGGGGGGTAGGAAGGCAGGCAGCAGGGGGTGTTTGTCTGGAATCAAGTACAGGGAGTCCTCAATTTCCGACCACAACCGAGGTCGAATTTTCTGTTGTTAAGTGAGACATTTGTTAAGTGAGTTTTGCACCGTTTACGACCTTTTCTGCCACAGTTGCTAAGTGAATCATTGCAGTTGATAATTTAGTAAGACAGTTGTTAAGCGAATCTGGCTCCATTGATTTTGCTTGTCAAGAGGGTTGCAAAGGTGATCACGTGACCTCAGGACACAGCAACAGTCATAAGTATGAACCAATACAAGCATCTGAATTTTGATCACACGATCATAGGGATGCTACGAAGGTTGTAAGTGTGAAAAATGGTCATAAGTCACTTTTTTCAGTGTCATTGTCTTTGAACGGTCACCAAATGAACTGTTGTTAAGTCAAGGACTACGTGTAAAATGTTTAGAGTCAAAGAGTTAAAGAAGGAGAATGAGGTTGTGCTTTCCTATTTTCACCAGCTGGGCTTCTGGGTGGCATCCCCAAGAAGCCAATGGAGGACACCCAAGGCCATTTGCCAAGCACTAGGTGGATCTTCCTCTGGTGTCCAATCCTGCCGAGCCTCGGGTGGGTGGGAGGGAACAGGGCTGTCCCCAGCCAGCCTCCCTGGGCTTGGCAGGGACTTCTGGGCCTTCAGACAGCTGTCTCCTGGCAAATGCTGGCACTTCTGGTCCTTTGGCCACCAGCCATTGTCATTCCTGGTTGCAACAATCTAGGAACACAGCTGGGGCATTTAGCATCATTTAGCACTCTGAACATTCTTAGGTTTTAAGCCCAGAAAACCTGTATTTGTCTCAGAAGACACTGTGGGGCTATGTTTTCTACACGAATCTGATTTCTAGCCATTTGGAAATATTCACATCCTACCAAACTGGAGATCTGCACATAAGAAGCAGCAAGAGATGAGAAGCATGCCTATAAAATGCAACATAAAGAAGTAGGCATGAAAATAAAGAGTCCAAGAATGTGACAAATGTACTTTGTCCCAGTTTGTTTTTGATACATTTCAACATTTGCCCTAATCTCCAAACGAAAAGAAAGGTGGTTTTTAAAAACTGTATCCCCCCACCCCCATGCAGAAGGAATGCTGAATTGAACTGGGCAGAAGATTTAGATTTTCTACAGCATGGGTGTGTGTGTGTGTGTGTGTGTGTGTGTGTGTGTGCACAGCTGGACATGCAATGCTGAGCAGCCATTTGTGTGTCTGAATTTGAGCCAAAGGCCAAGAGGAAGACACCTCTTCATTCTAAAAACAGCTCTCAGAGAGGCAAGGGCTGACTCCCGAAAGGGGCCAGCTAGAATTCTTGCACAGCTGTTAAACTATTAGCATTTCTGTTATATTATTCACAGGAACAATGGAACAAATAACAGCAATATTGGCAAGGAGCGGAAAAATAACAAGGCTTCTATTTACAAACATGTTAACACTCATAACAAAACCCTTCATTAATTCTAGTCCCTATTTCATTTAGCAAAAACAAACTAAAACCCTGTTTATATTAAAAACAGCTTTCACATTTTCAGATTAAAGTATATGTTGTGCAAATCCTGATTTTGGGGACATTTAGAAAAAGCATGACTGCATTTTGAAACAAAACTTTGGCATGACCATCTCAACACAGTTATTAAACAGAACGTTCACAACTGTGTTGCCCACTTCATTGCCTCCTAAGAAAAGACGGGGGTGTTGCATTACTGATCTGCCAATGAGGCATTAATAATGGAAGCAGGTTAATTTCCCTATAATGACCCCACCAATGTAATTGGAGCAGGACCCTGCTGCCTTTTTCCAGGCCCAAAGCAAAGCACGAGATGACGGAAATATTTTTCCTGTATTCGCTCAATCTTGAGAAGCATTAGAAATACAGAGAAAGTCTGCAAGTTTAGCGCTTTATTTCAAAGCAGAAAGTTAACTTATCTTTCTCGCTTGCTCTTTGCCCTAAAAACTGCAGCAAAAGCATTCCGCTGCCTTTTTCCTCTGGGCCGCTGCTGAACTACCGGGAGATTTAGCCCAATTTATGAATCTTTATGGCCTCGTTGCAATGTGTAATGAATTGCTGAAATATTAAATGTTCAAAACAAAATGGAAGTCAGTGCTGAAAAATGCCAAGCAGAGAGCTTGATGCTACAGCGCTGAGCGGTAATTTAACAGCCCCCTCCCGAGCAAAGCATTGGTTACCCAGAGCCCCAAATTGGGCAGCATTTAACTCAGTTATTGGGCTGATGAAGGGAGGGGGAGTCGCGCAGGTCTCTTTCAAGAGGGAATGGCGGGGGGACGGGGGCGCTTTGGCTTTTAGAAAACCTGCCGGGGCCCGAACAAGCCCTTTCCTCCGCCGAAGCGCCTCGTCCGTCTGACCGCGGGAACTGACCGCTTTGGAGGGCAAAAGCTGCGGGGAGGAGAGTTCTCGCCGGCCAGCATGGCTATCCCAAACTGCGCCCGGGCCCGGCCCTTCCGAGTCCAACCGCCCCTTTGGGAAGTCTGCCTTGCGAGCAGGGCGTTTCCCGCGGCGTCCCGGCCCCGCTTACCGAGCCCCGCCCTCACCTTCCTTTCCCTGCCCGCGGGGCTCACCCGGCGATCCCAGGCGCCTTTGATGGGGAAAGGCTGCCCCCTGCCGCCCGGCCGCGAATTCTGCGCTCCGACCAACCACAGCAGGTGGGCTGGGCCGGGCCGGGCCGGGCCGGTCCTCGAACGGGCAGCGCGACTAGCGGAAAGCAGGCAGGAGTCGGGCCGGAGGGCCGCGGTAGACCGCCCTTCTGCCCGCAAAACATCCCCCCCGCCGCCATTTGGGAGGCCGAGGGAAGCCCTCCGGTACCGGAGCCGCCTCTCCGCGCGCCCCTTCAGCCTGGAAGTGGGGAGGCTGGCTGGCACAGGCGGGTGGGGGTCGCACCACCTTCCGAAAGGCCTTTCCACCTGGCCGTCCTTTCCTCGGCAGCTTCCCCTTTTGGCCCGAGTCGGGGGGCGGGCGCTGGAGTGGGCGGTCAGGCGGCCAGTAGGAGCGGACACCCCCTCCCCCTCTCTGGCTTTGCTGGCGCGGTGGCTCCTCGTGGCGGCCAGGAGGGGCAAAGGAACGCCCCCCCTGCAGCCCGCCGCCCCCGGCACAGAGGGAGGCGCCTCTTCCCGGCTGGCAGGCGCTTGTGCCTTCGAGGAGCGGGAGGATCCGCAGCCTCCTCCGGTAGCCCCGAGGTTGGGGCTCGCGGGAAGCTGAGTTGCAAGTCGGAGAGAAGCGCGAAAGGATCGGGCGCAAAGCTTCCGAGGGGTTCGCGGCGCTTTTTTCGCCGTTTCTTACCAGCCTGGGCTGCTCCGCCCGGGAGCTTCATTAGCGGAGCGGCGAGGGGGCCGCGCCTTCCGGGCCGGGCGGCGCCCCAAGCGAGCTCGCCCCGGCCGCCCTCTGGGCTGCTCCTCGGTCCAGGGCCTGTCCCAGACAAGCGCGCTTCCGCCCCGCGGCTCCTTCGGCCCCTCTGGGGCTGAGCAGGCCAGGCGGGTCGGGAAGAAGCCTGGGGGGGGGGTGAGCAGGGGGCTCCCGCCGGTGCTGCGACCTGGTTCAGTAGGGACTTCCCAGAGAGACCCCACCCCCACCCCATTTCTGGGTCAGGCCCTCCCTGAAAAGGGAGCCATTCCCTGCCCCCCAAGGCCCACCCAGTTCGGCCAGCTTTTCAATTCCGGGGGCTGCTGGGCTGCTGTCTGGGTCTGGAAAGCTTTCTTCTTGCTTGCTTGCACATTGATGCATAAATTTTTAAAGATAATTGTGTAAGAAACACAAAGAATGATATCAGATTTATGATGTATTCTGGGATAAATAAATGATGAGAATGATAATAAAATGTAAGCAAGGGTGAGCCTGGATACCTCTAGAAGACCCAGTCTGACCCACCTTCTTCCTTCTGTTTATGAATTCATATATGCTGAATAAAAGGGTTTTCTAGCATATGATTAAGTTTTAAAAAGCAAACACAACAGCTATTTTTTAAAAAGATCACTATATCTAATTGGGAGAAAAGCATTCTCCATTTTATTGCTGATTTAAATGAGCAGCTGAAGAGGAAATGCAGCTTTAGACATTTGTGATCATCTCCCACCCCCAATATCCTGGGGTTCCTCCTCTTCTGTAGCAAAGACTAGCCAGGGGGAAGGAAGGCTGCCAATGCGCCTCCACTTCTGCCATCAAGGGAGCCTTGAGGGGGACTAAGGAGAATTGCATTTGCTGAAATCTCAGGCTGATCAAGCCGAGTGAGGCTGATGTGCTAAGCCATTACGTGGTTCACACATTTACATAGTGCTGTTCCTATCAGGGCTGTTTTACAAGTGCTAAGCAGATGCCTGCCTTGGAGGGTTTATGCTGTAGATCTTGTGCCCTGCTAGCCGACTGCGGCAGAAACAAGGACTCTGTGACAGTGTAACGTAATCCTAACACGCTTATTTACTTGCTTAGCACAAAGGTTACAAATTCTAAGTTGATTCACTGGAAGCACAAACCATATCCTGGAAGCACATCAACACTTGTGGGAATTCCAGGATGTGCTCATCAAAACAGGAGGCAGGTTGAGGGGAGGGCTCTGGTCGCAGGCGATTCCCTCCTCCCCTGCAAAAGAGATGCCTGTGAGCTATGAAATGGGGGGTGGGTGAGTGGGTGAAGGGCCAGGAAGAGAGGGAGAAAGCCCCTTCCCCTTCCCACCTGAGATAGGAGCTCTGGCTAGTCTCTGGAGGATGGATCCAGAGGCCCCCTCCCCACAGCATCATCTCCACCTGCAAACTTTAGCACCATCATTTTCTTGCTTAAGCAAAGACATTATTCAGCATCAAAGGCGAAACAGAAGGGCCTCTGCAGTGGAGCTATCTAGTTTAATGCTAAATGTCTATAGAGATTCTCAGTCATCCAGGTCACGGTTGTCCCACAGATGCTTTTTCAAGAGGCAAGTGGACTTTCTGGGTTTTTTCTTGTCAACAGTAGTTTGGGCAAAGACCCGTTTGACCTGCTTTGATCAGCATGGCCAGTTAAAGGGCCAAGCACGCCCTCAGCCTCCAGACCACCAGGCTCCAGCCTCTGCCCTGCAGAGATCCACATCAAGACAAGCAATCCATGGAGGAACCCCACTTCTTGGGGATGGGGTCTTTTTTTAGGCAGTGGCTGAAACTGAGTATTAGGGAGAAAAACCAGGGAAAATTTCATTGATACACTAACAATATAGCATCTACACTGACACTGTAACTAAATTGATAAATATTGAATAAACTATACCAAACAAAAAAACTAAACAGCAATTAATATTACATGAAACCAATGGTCAATGTAAACCATATGGTGTGTACGGTCACAAAACACCCTTTATAATATTATAAAGTCCTATATCTCCAACATCTAGCAAGGTTTACAGCAGAACCATCCCACCCCCGGAAGCTCTCTGCCGCCACGCCCCCCTGAAACCATCCTTGGGGGGCAGTAAAACCCAAGACCCCCAGTGGGGGCTGTTCCTTGGCATCCCTGCCAGGAAAGGGAGCATCATGGTTCCCTGTTTATTTCACTTGGTTGAGTGGATCAGTGTGGGATCTGCTGGGATGAAGATGGATTCTGGGTGGAGGGGGCCCCTGAAAAGACTCTCAGAGAGCAGACCCAGCGCTTTTCGGGGCCCTCCTGGAGAGTAGAGTGAGCTTCCCTTCAGGAACCCTGGGAAGCCCCGAGTCCAGCTTGGCCCAAAATGAGGATCTCCGAGAGACCCTTTGCAAACTTCCCCACACGCCTCCAGGGACCAAGCGAGGCAACCACGTAGCCCCCCCCTCAAGCTGAGCATCTGGAAGCTCCCCTCAACTCAGATCATTGGCTGGAAAGCCAACCGGGAGGGTGTGTGTCTGTGAAGACACCCTGCACTGCCTCCTCCGGGTGGATGCAGAAGGTGGCCAGCAACCACCTCCCCGGGCTCCCCATCAGCAACCAGGCTGCCTGTTGAGCCAGAGGTGCCTCCTGGCTGGGCAGCTCACTGTGGGTCGGCTCCCATCGCTCAACTGAACTGGGAAGGGGGGCAGCCGCCTTTCTTCTGCCCAGATGAATAAAAGAGCTGGGCTTGGTTTTCTCCTACTTCCACCTCTGATCATTTATCATGCAAATGAAAAGCTGTAATGGGAAATGTAAAGAAAACAAATTTAGCAATATATTGAAACCTCTATCTGGCAAGAGATAAGATTGAATATTAGAAGGAAGGGTGCAGAAAATTAGCTGTCTGTACAATAACTGGGAGGGGAAGCTGTTTTATTTAGCCTGGAGGGATTTTGGTTGCAAACTGACTAAATTAAAATCCAGTCTATTAAATCCTGGATCATATGAGAAAATGCCTTCTCCTTGCACTTTTAGATAAATTTCCATTGATCTCATTTTACGCATGATTACATTTTTAATGAATTGTGCAATATTTCCAAGCTAATGTTAAATCTGCTTTCTCTGTCTTACACCTCTGCCCCACCACCTCCACACACACTTCCTGCCCGTTGGATTAACTGCTGGACCAGAAAGAAGGCACATTACTAAGATGAAATAAATGACTTCTAGCAATGAAGGAGTGATAATATGTGAATACAAATATCCAGGGCTTGATTAGGTCATCTTCAAATTTATTGCACAAAACAATAATTTTGTTTTACCTCGTGCTGCCCATTCAACATACTGTAACCCTGAACATTAGGCATAATAATATATGAGGAATCGCATAGGCCTAATCTTTTTTTTTCTTTTAAATCCCCTAACTAAAGGACTCAAATAATCAGTCTTCATGAATATTTTCCTCCCAATATCTCAATCAGTTCCTAGCACTGCATTTTGTGGCCATCATCCCAAATCCTGTGAAATTAATGATTCCTCCCCCCCTTTTTTTATAGCAATAGCAATAGCACTTAGACTTATATACCACTTCATAGTGCTTTTACAGCACTCTCTAAGCAGTTTACAATGTCAGCCTCTTGCACCCAACAATCTGGGTCCTCATTTTACCCACCTCGGAAGGATGGAAGGCTGAGTCGACCTTTATGCTGACTTTGAGCAGGGACCAGGTCTGCTCTCAGACTGGGTTCTGGTTTGCAAGCAGGAGCCCCCCGTGAAGCAGGGCTTCTCAGACGCAGCACTGCCCAAGTCCTCAGGGGCAGCGCGGGAGGCCTCCTAAAACTCACTTGGGCCTGTTGGCATCTCAGCCATCTGGGGCTACCCACCCTCCTGGCACACAGATGTCTGTGAAGATGCCCACCCTCCTGGCACCCAGCAGGATGGCCAGATCCCCCAGCCAATGAATCTCCACTTCTTCCAAGAGGAATGCTCCCCATCTCTGGCATCCTTGGCTTAGGGGCCATTAGATAGGGTGGATTTAATGCCACTTTGGCCCAGAAGAGTTCACAGGGAAGCAAATGCTGCTTTTTCCCTCTTTCTCTAGATCAGGGGTTGCAACCTTAAACATTCAAAGAGCCACAAATGTCCTAACCAGAATCCCCCCCCCACATTCAATTCTGGAGCCCACCAGAAGTCCGATTTCCCCTCACCAGAGAGACTCCTCCTAGTAGGGCATCCTTTTTTTCTCTGCCGACTGGAAGTCCACTTCCCCCCACCATAGAGTCTCCTTTAGTGTGGCGTCCTTTTTCCTCTATGTGTCCTAATTAAAAGCCCTATCAATTGTGGAGCCAACCAGCAACACCAAGCCGCAGCAGAGGGATGAAAGAGCCACATGCGGCTCCAGAGCTGCAGGTTGCTGACCCTTGCTCTAGATGCTAAAGGCATTTCTCTCTCTCTCTCTCTCTCAAACTCAACCCTTCCAAGACCGAGTGGCTGTGGTATCCAGCGTCCCGATATAGCCAGCTAGCTCCATCGCTGACTATTGGGGGCGAGATCTTGACCCCCTCAGAGAGGGCTCGCAACTTGGGTGTTCTCCTGGATGCACGGCTGTCTTTAGAAGACCATGTGACGGCTGTGGCCAGGGGAGCTTTCTATCAGGTTCGCCTGATTTACCAGTTGCATCCCTTTCTGGACCGGGACGCCTTGCACACGGTCACTCACGCCCTCATCATGTCACATCTGGACTACTGTAATGCTCTCTACATGGGACTCCCCTTGAAGAGCACCCAGAGGCTCCAACTGGTCCAGAATGCGGCCGCACGGGTAATTATGGGTGCGACACAGCGCACCCATGTAACACCTCTCCTGCGCGAGCTGCACTGGCTCCTGGTGGTCTTCCGGGTGCAATTCAAGGTGCTGGTTACCACCTTTAAAGCGCTCTATGGCTTAGGACCTGGGTATGTACGAGATCGCCTTCTGCCACCGGTAGCCTCCCACCGGCCAATACGCTCCCACAGAAAGGGGCTCCTCAGGGTGCTGTCGGCCAAACAATGCCGACTGGCGACACCCAGGGGGAGAGCCTTCTCTGTGGGGGCACCTGCCCTCTGGAATGACCTGCCCCTGGAGGTTCATATGATCCCCGATCTTCGTACCTTTTGCCGTGCCCTTAAGACCCTGTTGTTCCAACAGGCCAGGCTGGCTTAGGATATGAATTTTAAATTGGGTTGTTTGTCAATTTTTAACTTTGTGGGCCAAATTTAATATATTTGTTTTAAATTGTTTTTAAATTTTGTGAGTTTATGTGTGTTTTAACATGGCTGTACACTGCCCTGAGTCCTTCGGGAGAAGGGCGGTATAGAAATTTAATACTAAACTAAACTAAGCTAAGCTAAGCTAAGCTAAGCTAAGCTAAGCTAAGCTAAGCTAAGCTAAGCTAAGCTAAGCTAAACTAAACTAAACTAAACTAAACTAAACTAAACTAAAGAAGTTTAGCATCCATACGAGGCCACGGCCTAAGGACTGCTTTGCTTGGCCCACTGAGGAACAGAAATCCAGCCAAGACTGAGACTTATCTGTATCACTTACGGGGTTTATAACCATATTCCTGATAGTGATCGCGAGTCAGCTTCTCGGATCCCAGTCAAGGCTCTTCTGTATTTCTGTGGGAGACCTGAGAATTCACCAACTTGCCAAATAGTTTCTGCTGCTGTGTTGCTTTTCTGGTTAAACTGCAAACAGACCTGGCTGCATTCCAACATTCAGCCAAGTCAGCAGTTCCCTCTGTCCACCGGGTCAACTAAGAGGGTGGGGACTCGGAGGTGCCTGGCCTAGAGGTGAATCCTCAGCTGACCAGAGAGGCAGAGGTTTTTCTCTGAATCACTCTGCAAAGGCTTAAATTCCTTGCCCAGGAAAGCAAAGTTAATTCACACCCACAAATAGAAATAAAATTATTATATTATTATTATTATAAATTATTACAAAAGAGTGCATTTCAATTTTTTGATCCACATATTTTATTCTGCTGTGTTCAAACAAATTAAGCACCTAATTATAATGAAACATAACCATTAAGATCTGATGGCTTCGTATGACATCCATGCAAGCTTGAGAAACGAAAGGAGAACAGCAGCGCAGATGCTCTCAGGATGAGATGCGCTGAGCTGAGATTCAGCCACAGATGCTTCCCATTTAGAAAGACGGAGAGGCTGCCCAGGTCCCACCACCTGGCCTGCAGGCAACGCCCAGCCTTCCTTCTGCCTTGGAGCATCAAGGCTGGCCTTGCCAAGGTTCTTTGGTCAAGGGTTGCCAGAGGAGGCTGGAGGGGACTTCTGCTGCTCTCCCCTTGGTGCCACAGAGGGAAGCTCTCCAGAACAAGGCCATGGGGGCTGAGCCCACCTGAGCCAGGGATTTCTAGGGTGGTGTCGGCTTTGCTGGATTGGAGCAACAGCCGACAGTTGTGCCTTTTGCTGCTGCTCTTTTATTCAAATGTAAAATGCAGCCAGAAAGGAGAGACACCAATCAATTCTTTGGTAAAAGCAGAAATGTTGTTGTCCAAATTGCTCCCCAAACACTAATCATCACAGCTCTCTTATGCCTGCTTGACTCTAGTTAACCTTTTTCTGGCGCTTTTTAACATCGCCAAACAAGGCACTAATATGGAACTAATGTGGGGATTATATTCCCAATAGGAATAGCAAAAAGCCCGCAGGCTGCGCATTATCAGAGTCCTGGAATTGACCGCCAGAAAACAGCAGGATTTTAGATCAGAATCTCCATGTTGGAGCATCCCAGGAAGAGGCCAGAATGCCAGGTGTCTCCACATGGCTTTTCCCCCCTTACACTTCTTTCAAGGACGCTAATTCCAAAAATGCTGCTAGCCAGCCTCTTGCATCCTTTCCCTCAGGAGCCCCCAGGAGGGAGCCCCCAGGAGGGAGCCCCCCCCCCCCCCGCAACTCTGCTGGGTCATGCTTGCCGCTGCTTCATCCACTTCCCCTGGCTCTGAATAGCTGCTGCCCCCAGCCCCTCCTTGCTTATTTTGAAGTGCTCCTGGGCTAATGAGAGGAACTGCTGGCCCTGCCTTTCTCTTTCCTGGTGGCCCTAGCATGCAGCCCCCCAAAGCCTGCCCAGGAGACCCTTGTCTAGGAGACCCTTGCCACAAGTCAGCCAGCAAGAGGCAGGCCCATCTCTGTCCAAAAGATCTCTACGGCCAGCACTAGCAGCTCAAAGTCAGAGGGCAAACAAGGATAGAGGGTCTGAAGAAGCCACATCAATTGGGAAGAGTGTGGCTGGGACTCCCTGGGGTGGCACTCTGGAGAATCTGCAGAGAGGGCATCTGCCTTACATGCAGGCCTTTGGAGGCCACAAGAGCTCAGCAAAGGAAGGAAGAGCCCAGCCAAGAAGGCGGCAGGTCTTGCCCCTCAACCCCCATGGTTTCCAGGGGCTTTCCCACTGAGAATTTGGGCCCCTGAAAGAAGAACACGTGGAGACAGGGTGCCATTGTGACCCAGATGTGCTGGCCAGGGTGCCAACGTCATCTTCTTAATCAGAAGCCCTTGCCAGGTGGAACTGATTATCGCCATCTGCTGTGGTGCCCCTGCTTCTCTTCTCGCAAAACAGCCATGCTTCAAAAACGCAGTAGCTTCCTCCCTTTACATTTGTAAATGCTGTTGACTATGGATAAAATCCATGTTTGCTTTGTATTCAGGGCCTGACTTAATCAGGAGCAGATGTTCCACTCTGCTCTGCTTTGCTTGGCACTCAAACCTCAGAGGGGGAAAAAAATCTTTGTTTTAAATTTAAAATGTAGATTGTTGCAGACTAAATAAAATGCCAAATTGTTATTGGAAGCAACACAGCCACTGCAATAAATGGAGCTGACATTTGCTTTTCCTACAATAATAATGTTGTTTTCTGGTGCTGTTTAACACAAGACGGTTTCCTGGCCAAAGGAAATTTTCTTTTTCCCGTTCTCCAGAGTGATTTGCAATGAGGCCACAGACATTTGAAATTTATTTTTATTTAATACTTTCCTGAGTTTATGAAATACTGGATTATGCTGTATGCAGGGGAGAGATTTCTGAAGGCACGCCATCCCCGTGGATTCATATTTCAGTGCACATTATCCTCTTGAATGCATGAAGAAGCCTCCTTTATTATCCTGAGACGGCCTCCTGGAAACGCACAAGGTCTCTGCGGTTGGAGGTGGCTGAGCAGACTTTTTCTCTCCGGGTTCCTTCCTATTCATGGTTACTTTTGTTGTCAAGGAAAGCCCTCCACCCCACCCCTACCCTGCTCAGGTGCGAGGGTCCATTACTGCACTGAGGGTAGGACAGGGGAACCTCTCTCTCTCTCTCTCGCTCTGTCTCTCTCTCTGTGTGTGTCTCTGTCTGTCTGTCTGTCTCTCTCTCTCTCTCTCTCTCTCTCTCACACACACACACACACACACACACACATACAAACAAACACAGACCACAATATTTGCCTGTTTCCAGGTTGAAAAAACCTGAGTACATCTGTGGACTACTTGGGATATTGGCCACCTCAAAGAGAGCCAGTTTGGTGTCCTGGTGAAGACACCAGGCTAAAAACCAGGAGATGGTGAGTTCTAGTCCCGCCTTAGGCACAAAAGTTGGCTGGGTGACTTTGGGCCAACCACTCTCTCTCACAGGGTTGTTATGGGGAAAAGAAGATAAAGGAGTATTAAGGTCTGTTACCTGCCTCAGATTATTTATCTTTTCAGGACCTGAAAAGCTGGTCTGCCTAATGGATCACTTGAGTGCCTTCCCTGCCTGGCCCCCTGGTTTGGGGTAACATAGAAAGCCAGTGCAGGTTGGGAGGACATGGGCTTTTTCCTCCACCCCCCGTCAGGGGGCTGTTCTTGAGAAGAGAAGGATCCAAAGGGCCTTGAGGAGCTACCCCACTTCAGTCCTAGGATGCAAGATGGATGTGGGGCTTGGCTTAAACAGGCAGCTTAGAGCTTTTGTTCAACTGAAGGAGCTACAAAATGGGAGCCCATTTGGGGCTATCCTGGGCCAGAATCACCAAAACCCCTCCCTAGGGAGTAGATTTGAGCTCGGTCTCTGCAAAAGTTGGAGGGGGGGGCTACCACAGACCATCATTTTGCTCTGGTACTGCATTAACTTTTTTTTTTAATATTCCCGCTTCAAACAAAAATTTCATTCTGTACTTTGGGTAAAGTACAGAAAAGCACAAACTTCAGGTCTTTAGACGTGTTGAGCAAAACAAATTTAAAAAGCATAAGACAAGGAAGCAATATTTAAAAGTAGGGAGAATCGAAAGAGCTGAAATAAAAGGGTTCAGAGGAAAACTTCCCCTTGGTGACTAGTGATTTATGTTTGCTCATCTCCCTTTATCCAGTGGCTACTTCACATCTGTTCTATTCATTGATGATTTTTAAAATATGTCTATGCATTCATGCACATGCTGCTGCTTGGCTCTCCCCAAAGTCTATGCAGCATTAATAAAACAGGTCATTTTGCACAAAAGCTACAGAGGAAGGAATGTTGAATGATGTGTCTATAGAGATCAAAGCAACACATCCAACATCTGCAGGAAAAGCCAGGTCTGAGAATTAAAACTCCATAAGTAAAAAGGACCACATTTCTCCAATGGATTTCTCATTGGTTTTCTCCCTTATTCAGACCACAGCCACTTCTTCTCCAGACACTGCTCAGGAGCCTCTCTGCAGGAAAGGGCTCCTTTCTGCTCTGGGTCCCTCCTGTGGCCCTTCGGGCTGAGTGCCCAAGGAGCAGCCAAAGAGCAGCCACGGCGCTTTGCAGTTCAAGAGCTGAGCACTTCACAGCTTTGGTTCTGCCTGTAGAATGAAATGCTTTCACACACTGAAATCAATTTTCCAGAAATGTTGGTGCTGTTTGGGGAAACAATTACAAGGACCTAATAATTAGAAGGACCTCTACACCCTCTGGTTACTATCCTCCGTGGAGCCATCATCCTCTCATCACCCGGAAAAGAAAAGGGAGGAAGGTTGGGGTGACAGGGGGGCCTCCATGCCTGGGAGTTTAAGACCATCCACACTGGAAGTCAAAAAGACCCTCCCAGACAATGCCAGGAGCCTCTCCAAGGATCCTAGAGGAGAAACCCGCCATCCCTGAGCCTGCCTGTCCATCAAGGGCAAGCAGGCAGACAGACAGACAGCCTGATGGCCCCTTTGGCTTCCAGCCAAGCTCCCTCATGATGCAGGGAAAAGTGGCAAGTTGCTCCCGGCCAAGGAAAAAGGAAGAGTTGCCCCCCAATAATGGCCCCTCCTTGGCTGGGAGGAGGAAGACCAACCTTGAGAGATCCCTGGAAATGGTGGCCATCCACATGCTCGAGACACGTGAGGCTGTGCCGGTTATGCTGGTGAAGCTGGTTCCACTTGAGACGGCCTCTCGCCTAAGTATTCCCGTTCAAGTCAGCCGCACTGAGCGTGCTCCAGCTAAACATGTGTATAAATTACTGTAACATGGTTGACATTATATCTTGCTTAAGCAATTTAATTGTCCATGTAATTTGGTAATTTTATAATGACATATTGTTTGTTATGCTAGTAAAGAATGCTTTAATTTGCTTCTCACTAGGGAGAAGTTTACATAAGTTTTTCTGGATAAACAAAAATATTTAATTTAAACTCATAAATTGGCATGCACATGCATACATTTAACTTTTTCTGTTAATAATTACAATTTGTTTCCCACTTTACTTCAGGGCCAGTTTGTTTTAAAAAATATTAATATTTTATAGACCATGCTAAACCTCTTTGTAATGATAATAAAACAAATAAATGCTACTAAAACTGCCAGATCTGAATTTAAATCAGGATGAAGGGACTTTTGTACTAGCTTTTTTCAGTTGATATTCTAGAATCAGAATTTATATTTCATATTTCCAAAACTGCAGTTTTCCTTCAAAATAATCCCCAGAATCTTGCTGAAGACAGCATTTAAAACCTGAATATCTCACATCAAAAGGCATTTTCTTTCTTTCTTTTTTTGCAAAAGTTGCCTCTGCTGTTTTCAAAGTAAATTTCTTTCTTTTTCAGCATGCTGTTTTATTCCTGAAAATAACATTGCACATGTCAACACTACTGTAGACAGAGGAAAGCACCAGGAACTGACTACCTGCTCCATTTATAAGCTTTGTTTTTTAGATTTTTTTCATCCCACTTTTATTATTTTTATAAATAACTCAAAATAGTGACTATATCTAATACTCCTTTCTTCTATATTCCCCGCAACAACGACAACCCTGTGAAGTGGGTTGGACTAAGAGAGAGTGACTGGCCCAGCCAGCTTTCATGTCCAAGGCAAGACTAGAACTCACTGTCCCCTGGTGTCTAGTCTGGTGCTTTCACCACACCAAACAGACTCTGTTTTCTTTTTTTGAGTGTGGATCAGAGGTGGGTTTCAGCAGGTTCTGACCAGTTCCGGAGAACCGGTAGCGGAAATTGTGAGTAGTTTGGAGAACCGCTAATTACCACCTCTGACTGGCCCCACCCCCATCTATTCTCTGCCTTCCAAGTCCCAGCTGATCGGGAGGAAATGGGGATTTTGCAGTATCCTTCCCCTGGAGTGGGGAGGGAATGGAGATTTTACAGTATCCTTCCCCTGCCACGCCCACAAAGCCACGTCCACAGAACCGGTAGTAAAAAAATTTGAAACCCAGCACTGGCTGTGGATGAAGCAGGAGTGGCCAGGCTTTATCTTTCCCCAAAGAGAACTGATCGTAACTGATAGGTGGTGCAAATTAGGAGTACCAATTGCAAGAGCTGGGCTTCAGCGCTGTTTTGCAGCCAACATTTTTTAATAGTTAATTGCCAGGGAGGGTTAGGGAAGGGTTGCCTGGACATGTTTTCCAATTGCATCACCAGGTGAGAAGGCCCTCAACAATGCAGAGATTGACAGATGGGCTATGACGCAAAACTAATGGATAGATACACCCCAGATAATACAGGACAGGAGTAGCAAATGCAGCTGCTGGAATCTGTTGGAGAACACCAGGGTTTTTGTAGCCTTGGAGCCAGGAGTCACCTCTTTACTGAGATATATTTCCTTCCATGTTTAAAGACCCAAAATGGCCCCCAATATTTGTGTTACATATTGAATAGAAGTGAGTGTAGGCTTCACTCAGGTCTGCCAATCCGGCAGGATAATACATAAACCCCATTGGACGACCTGTCTGACAACTCCCTTTAAAAGGGCAAGCAGTCAGAGGAGCCTGCTGCTGGGTTGTACTGATCTACTAATAAAGAGCTGTTGTTACTGTTAGCACTGAGTCCTGTTTCTTCCATAGCCTGATCTAACAATTTGGCTAGAATTTAATATTAAAGCTATGATGCTCTACCAATATAGTCAACATGTGTGGCCTTAACTGAGATTTTGAATTAATTATTCCATTGGATCAAAGCCCCTGATTCCCTATGGCACTTTTGCTTGGCACCGCAGATGCCAATATTCATGTCAATAAACCAACTTACCAGATCCTCTTGGGCAAACTGGCAGGGACCCCCCCCCATCCCCACTCAAGGTTTTTCCCCCAAACCCCTCTAGGGCCCTGTCTTGAAACATCCTTCTTCACCAGGCTCAGATGAGAACCAGTTAACCTTTTCTAGCATCCGGAAAGAGCAAAAGAAAATTAAACGGGCTACACTAGAGTCACAAATATGCAAAAAGAATAGCATTTTCTCACAAATTGAGAAATGATCTTCAGAAAAAGCCACATTATATTTTCTAAATATCTACGAATGAGAGGAGCTCCCTAAGCAGACAGGTGGGCTTGGAAATTAGAAGTCCCAGGCAGGGATGTCCCTCTGCTCCAAGCCCCCCCCCCCCCCCGAAATCCTGGCCCAGCACTTTAGGCAACTTCAGAGGGATTGGGGGCGGGCTTAAATTACCAGGGCTTTTTATGCCCCCAGTAGTGTGTGAAGACTCCATTCCAGGCACTGAAATCAAAGCTTTTGGTGACACCTGCCCTGCCTTCAGTCTGGGTTACCCTGTAGAAACGAGAGTAACTGCCTTGGAGAAGACAGGAGAGAAACTAGCCACTGCCCGTGTGCTTAGTGAAGCTGGGCATTCTGGCTTACATTGTGACGGAGCTATTGAACCGGCTGCCTTAAGTGGGTGCTCCCACCCACCCCCAGCCCCTTTTCGTAAAAACTAGCTCTTTGGGGAAATGCCTGTGATCCAATCTAGAGCTCTGTTCTGTATTCTTGGACTTTTCCTGAGCCTCCGTGGCATCTGCAAACTCTTCCTGGGGCACAAAGAGGAGACGCCTCTAACGCATGACGTGTCTGAAAAGAAACACTTTGCGTCTTTGTCTTAGAAATAGTTGAGTCAGCAAAGTACTTTTGAAAAGGTGGCAGAAAGTGAGAGTAATCCCCTTCTTCCCTTCTTTGAATTCATGGCTCAGTGCAACTGTGTAATAAATTGTCCTTCCCAGATGAGGAGGCAACTATTTCAAGGTACATATTTTCTTTCATTCTGAGTCAGGCACTTCATCACCCTTTCTTTCTTTTTTGTAGAAAATTCTCAATACCTCCAAGCTAAAGAATCAAATTTTCAGTTGCACCCTGCAATAAATAATCAGAAATGCTTTTTGTTGGTTTGCTTGTTTTCCATGAATGTCAGGAGCAGTTAGCACAAGTAGCCTGATGGTATTTTCTGTTCTCTTCATAATTTTTCATTCTTACAAAAGAAAGCAAGATAAACAGGATGGAAGAAAACATACTTTTTATTCTTGTCGTGTGTTCTGTTGGTTCCTTCAGTGCAGTTTCGCATGCATGATTAACAGGAAACACAACTGCAACTCTGTGTATTTGTTTAGGGGTTTGGTTAACAGATGAACCAACTTAAAAGCACACTTTTTAAAAAATAAAAATGATTCCCAAACTGCTGCAGAAAGTCACAGTTTTTAGGTCTTTAGAAACTTGCATCTAAAATATGCCTTGGAATGCAAAGAAATTATAATTTTTAACTTAAAATGTCAGAGACAACAGATCAATCAAGATGGTAAGCATAAGAAGCAGCGCCCAATTCTCTTTGCAGCCATATCAGAGGGGCCAAACTCTGGCTGGCTCCATTTTTAAGCACCATCATAAAATTAGAGCAAACAGCTGAAGACTCTCCTTGTCTTGGATGTTACCCTGCCTGGACCAATCGGCAGAGTTTACACAATCCAGATGTGGACTCCACTGGTTAGGAGACAGTCCAGGTTTGCTATACTAATTGTTTCCACCTGGGACAACATTCCCCAACCAGGTGCTCCCCAGATGTGTTGGCTTCAGAGTTCAGACCCATAACTCCTGCTGCTGGGACCTCACTGGCACACCGTGGTCCTCCAGGGCCCTCCTTCATTGAAAACTGATGTTCCTTTTCTCCATGGGCTGCTCTGTGGAGAAGCCCTTGACCCATTTAGCCAACCTGGCTTTGGCCACTGAAGGCAACTGGTGAGATGTCGTTTGCTGGGCAACCCAGGGCTGGTTTCACACTCTGGGGCTCTGGCAAAAGCTTCCCCTGCACAGAGAATTTTGGAAGGCAAGAATTGGCTCTTCACTCTTCTGGGTTCCCCTATCATTAGAAGCAAAATGTATCTACCTTGTTTGTTCATTGCATCTTCTCACAGTTTTGATATTTAGAAACAAGGACTGTACAGTTGAATTTTGGTGATGTTATTCAATCTGCTATTTTGCTCCTTTGATTTTTGGAAAGCATGTTAGCTGCTGTCTTTGAGAAAGCCATGTCAATGCATACAAATTTCAAACTATTTCCTTTCAGTTGGATAGTATAAAAACACATGGAAAACTAAGTATTCATTGTGATGTACTCTAATGACAAATATGAAAACCGTGCTGAATAATTTTTGACATTTTTTCTATTTTAATAATTAGGTAAGCAATTTTATTGTTTTAAAGAAAATGTACACATAGATTTTGAAAACTTGTTCCTTGGTAACTTATAATTCCATTAATTTAACTATCAATTAATTGATAGTGCCTCGAGTGTGATTCTCCAGGGGGCAAAGCAAAAGTGTGCTACAAATGAAAGTTAGCATTGCCTTTCCAAGAATGAATGAATGAATGAAATGAATGGCAGAATAATTGAATTGCACTACAGACTGGAAGAATGATCTTTTGGTATACATCTATCTTAAATCAGGATTATCTGAGTTTTCCTAAGAAGGAAAGATAGGAGTTTCTCCTACCCAATCTCAAAGGTGTCATGCAAATAAAATAAAAATTAAGTGTGGGGGAATAAATAATCCTGCTAACTAATAGAAAGAAGCGTGCTTGTTTCACTCAGGGCGTCTGCTGCTCCAGACCTTCAATCAGCCATCCATCTTCCCAGGCAGAGGGGAGCTGCAGGAACACAGCTACAAAAAGTGCGCCCCCCCCCCCCAACACACATCTTAAGAAGGTTAGAGAAGAAAAGAACTCATTTTATCACTTGGCTTTACTGCTGCAAAAAATGGCTCCTGGTGTGCAGCACTCTTATGATAAATGTGCCCCCTCCAGATTGTTATTGCCCTTGTAAATCACAGGACTGACAACAGTTAATAAGAAAGCTTTTGAAGTTTGGCTTGGTACAAATAAAGCTTCATATTAAAGAATCTTCTAGTCCTCAAGGTGTGCAAAATAATTGCAGTTGAAGCCTTTTTTTCATTAGAAGTTTTAATTATTATAATTGTAGACAGTGTGGCATGTTAAAAAAAAAGGTGATGAGATAAACAGTCCTCTTCATCTGAGTTCAGATGACCACCCAAGGTGTTCACCTTATGTCGCTGGACCCGAAGCAGGAAACTGTTCCTCTGTTGCTCATTAGACAGCTTGAGGCTGCTCCCTTAAATAACCAACAAGCTTAGCCAATGCAGCTTCTGAAAGCAGGCATGCCCATCGCCAGCAGAGCCTGGCATCCCTCCTGACTAGGGCAACATCACCTATGAAGCTACCTGTCCTAAAGGGACAATCCACATTCTGGATTTGTAGGAGCCATCTGTCTTTTCCTAGAGCCCTCACGGGACAAAAAAAAAAGGCATTTCAGTTCTAAAGGCCCGTGCTCCGACTGGGGAAATGCAACCTCCATTCAGAAATGGATTTCCAGGTATAAATCTCTGGCACTCAACTGTAATATTCTCAGGTGTGATGCCAGCCTGTGCCCTGTATGCGCTCTTTGCTCCTAAATCTTTGCTCAGCTAATGCTCAGGTTACTGGAGGCAGCTGTGGCTGTTGCTGGGCCTACTTGGAAAGAGCGGCACAGCAGTTGTTTTTGCTTGCTCCAGTGGGATCCATACTCCTCCCCCCAGCACCAGCCTTCACCTTGGGAATTGGTCTTGTTATGGGCCAGACATCATGTGTTTAACCCACTGGGCTTTCTCTCTCTCTGCCTGGCAGCACTCTTATGCCCCCTTGAAATCACCTGCTTGTTAAGCGCTCACCCTGAATCACCCAGCCATATCTGGGGCCAGTTGACAGTTCACAATATGTCACAAACTTCCACAAATTTCCAGCCTGTGCCCAAAGCTTGCAAGCTCGATTCCATTTATGGGGGGGGGGGGGGGGGGGACCCTGGAAGCTGGTTGAATTAGCTCTATTATTGCAAGCAAATGCAGCTTCCTTTTGGCAAGGCTGGAAATTGAGCAGCCTTCAAAAACTCCTCTCCTTGGCTCACAGCTGTGGTGATCCACCAATGAAGTGTACTTGGACAAATGAATGCACTTTCTCCGGGAAACACCCCCCCCCCCCCATACCATTAAAGTTTCCCATCAATGGCACCTTAACATCAACGTGGATTTCTGTCCGGAAACATCTTGAGTAAATAGCCATCCAGTGCCCAGCCCCAAGCGCCCTTCTGCAACATCAGTTTTCCCAGTTTGCCCTCCCCTTTAAATCTGCTGTTAGCCAATGAATTGATGAAGTTGGGAGGGGGGGAATCCCTGCTGGATACTAAGAGCCCTCGCAGTGGGGGAAGGAGGCTCAAGGCCAGGGGGTGGGTTCTGCTGTCCCAACAGCAGGTTGAACAGCGACAGTGGCTTAGTTAATGATGTCAAAGGTTTTTAGGAAATTGACTGTATTTCACCAACAATATATTTCTTCTTGATTACTGAGTAGTTAAAACGATCTTAAACCAAGGCAGCAAAATAAACCAGTAATAAAATCAATAGCAGGTGCTTAAAACATGCCTTCTATTAGGTAATAGCATTTAAAATATCCGTAGTTGGTAATGGCACTTAAGATATGCCCAGAAATCAATGTGCTAAATTACTTATTGAGCTCCTTAATTTGAACATCGGGTTTTCTATGCAGGTTGTGGAAGGGAGCTCCCTTCGGAGGCTCAACGGCTCCCCCTGCTGGAAAGCGGCAGAGATCCTGCCAGGAAAAAAACACCAACATCCAAAAAAGATACAAAAAAACCCATAAAAGAAAATAATGAAGTATAAAATAAGAGGCGACATATAATGTAAAATAAAATCAACGCTATTCCGTAACCCGTAAACGGCCACCGGCGGCTCCAGAAGCGGCAAACCGCCCCCGCCCGGCCGGATCCGGCACGACAGGCGTCGGTTCGGGGCCGCTCTTTCCGGCCGGCTCTTCTGCTCGAGGAGGAAGAGCGGAAGTGCTGCGGCAGCCCTCCTTCGCCCCGCCCCCGCCGGAAGCTCCCACGAAGCCCTCCCCGGACGGCGCCGTGACTTGGCCGCGGTGCACGCCGGGAGCCGCGGAGCCGCAGAGCCGGGACCGAGAGACGCCGCCGCCGCCGCCGCGATGCCGGAGCTGGCCGTGGAGCGCGTGGTGGTGCACCCGCTGGTGCTGCTGAGCGTGGTGGATCACTTCAACCGGTGAGGAGCCCCCTCCCCCTCCCCGCACGCACGCCCGGCCCTCCCCGGCCGGGCTGCTGAGTCACGGGCGCGGCCTGAGCCTCCTCCCCGCTTCTCTCGGCAGGATCGGGAAGGTGGGCAACCAGAAGCGCGTGGTGGGCGTCTTGCTGGGCTCGTGGCAGAAGAAGGTGCTGGACGTCTCCAACAGCTTCGCAGGTGAGTCCGCCCCCCCTTCCGCCCCCCTCTCCCCCCCGGCCCTTCCGCTCACCCCTGCCCCTCCCCCCGCAGTGCCCTTCGACGAGGACGACAAGGACGACTCGGTCTGGTTCCTGGACCACGACTACCTGGAGAACATGTACGGGATGTTCAAGAAGGTCAACGGTGAGTCTCTTCCCCCCCACCGCCGAACGGGCCCGGGTCCCCAGGGGCCCTTCCGAGGCTCCGGATAACTTCCCCTTGCCCCCCCCCCAGCTCGCGAGCGGATCGTCGGCTGGTACCACACCGGCCCGAAGCTGCACAAGAACGACATCGCCATCAACGAACTCATGAAGCGCTACTGCTCCAACTCGGTAAGGTGGGTGGGTGGGTGGGTGGGGGGCTCAGCTGTCCGCACTGGAGATGGGCCTGATGAGGGTCTCCCACGCAGGTGCTGGTGATCATCGACGTGAAGCCCAAGGACCTGGGTCTGCCTACCGAAGGCTACATCTCTGTGGAAGAGGTCCACGATGTGAGTCTCCTAGTGGGACTCACCTGATTCCTCCAAAGCCCCCTGCCCCAGGGTCTGTACCTCATGCCTGGAGGGCTGGCGTAGCTTTTCCCTTGGGTGGGCGGTGGGGCTCTACCCTGCCCGTTGGGTTCTGGTCGTTATGCAGACGTTTGGTTCCTGGTTTTTAAATGCACCGCTTGCCAAGTCTTGTTTCCTGCCCAGAAGCATCACGGCACTTGTCTCCTCTTGTGCCCTAAAGGATGGAACCCCAACATCCAAGACTTTTGAGCACGTAACCAGTGAAATTGGAGCGGAGGAGGCTGAAGAAGTCGGTGTGGAGCACTTGCTGCGGTAAAAATTTGGGAGGTTGTAGCTTGTGCTTCATTTTGCAAGCCAGATCAGAGGCTGGGGTGGGTGGGTAAAAACCAAGTGCCAGGTGGGTCCCACTCTCCTTTCTGAAGCCCGGATCAGGGGCCGCCCTCTGGGTTCAGATGACCCGGAAGAGGATGGCAGTGGCATGACTTGATTCCTCCTCCCTGGCTCTTCCAGTGACATTAAGGACACCACTGTGGGCACGCTTTCCCAGCGCATCACCAACCAGGTCCACGGTTTGAAGGGACTGAATTCCAAGCTCTTGGATATCAGGAGCTACTTAGAAAAAGTGGCAGTTGGCAAGCTTCCCATCAACCACCAGATCATCTACCAGCTCCAGGATGTCTTCAACCTGCTGCCAGATGTCAATCTGCAAGAGTTCGTCAAGGCCTTTTACCTGAAGACCAATGACCAGATGGTGGTGGTTTACCTGGCCTCCCTGATCCGTTCGGTAGTAGCACTGCACAACCTCATCAACAACAAGATTGCCAACAGAGATGCTGAGAAGAAGGAGGGGCAGGAGAAGGAAGAGAGTAAGAAGGAGAGGAAAGATGACAAGGAAAAGGAAAAGGAAAAAAGCGAGGCCAAGAAAGAAGAGAAGAAGGAGAAGAAGTAGTAATAGCAATCATGTTTTCTATTTGTAAATTAAAAGCATTAAATTGCACCAGGCTGTTCTGGCAGAAGGTTTTTCCCTGTCTGTGGCTTGGGAGGGACCGAGAGCCAGATGACTTCAGGGCTGCCTGAAATGTGCTTGCAGGGGCTGCTGGACAGGCCAGAATGTGACTCATGGGCCCTCATTCTGCCTTATGGGGAAGAGAAGCCTGGATCCTTTGGGATCTGGATGCTACACTTGGGAGGTGGTGGGCTTCAGAGCAGGGGAGGGGATCATCACTCACGGGGACAGTTTGGGGAGGATTTGTTTTTAAGCCAGGGTCTAGCTAAATTCAAGCTTCCATTGTGGTGCTCACATCTTCCTGCCTGACTGGCAGAGACACCTGGAACGTCATCCCAACTGTCCATACAGGCGGGTGGGCTGCTGTTGAGGAGGAAGCTCCTCTCATTCCTGCTAGGAAGCGGAGTGTTCTCTGGATGCCACTGTCCTGTCAGCTAAGCAGGGTTGCTCTGGTGTCTGCTTCCTTTGGGGACGAACATGGGGCAGGGAAGATGCTTTCTGGCAGCGATGAAATCCACTTACCTCTGCTATCGGTTCAGGAACAGGAGCGCCTCTTCTGCGCATGTACAGAGGGTCAAAAACGGGATGTAATGTTGTCCCAGTGGGTGGGTGAGCAGAGCCTGCCATTGCTGGCACTACCGGTTTGAACAAGCCAGATAGATCCGGCTGGATTTCACTGCTGCTTTCTGGCCTCTTCTGTCTTGAGGAGCAGCAAGAAGCTCATTCTAAAAAAACTAGAGCCCAGGTTTTTGCACTTGTGGTTTGCACCACCAGGTGGCAACTCTAGCACAACTTGCTGTGGGAAGCAGGCTCTGTGGCACTGTTTACACTTTATTTGGGAAGCATGGAAGAGCCTTGCCAGGTGGGTTTTTTTCTAAGCAGAGCGCCTTAAAGTTGTGCTTTTCTCTGCATGTCCTTCTTCCAGCTATATCAAAAATAAGCAGAACTGAAGCTGCCAGGGAGGAAGGTCTCCTTGGTGTCTGCCAAAGACAGTCTCAGAGAACCTCAGGGTCACTGTCGAGGTGCAGGGGAAGAGAAGACCCAAATAACTTGCTAAGCTCTAACGGACCATGGTGGTCACATTCAGAAAATGCTTGGCCCAAAGAGCCTGAAGGATGTCCTGGTTACATATAGAAGTTTGTTGGTTTTAGTTTTTAATTACTGCAGTTTGTAAATTTAGCTTGTCCTAGATTTCAGATTTTTAGTAATGTGAACAAAGCAGTAAATGCTGGGGTTGGCCACTCTCACTATCCGAGTATATTCAAAACACGTGAGGCCCTTAAGAGTATCTCAATTCGGATCATTGCATGATCTAATCCCAGTCCAGGGATCAGCAACCTGCGGCTCTGGAGCCACATGTGGCTCTTTTACCCCTCTGCTGCGGCTCCGTGTCACTCAAAATATGTGTCACACCTGCCAATGTACAACACTCACCTGCACACGATTTATTGAGCTTTTCAACCCCCGGTAGGCCAACCATGGATAAATCCAAAAAAAAAAAAAAAATCAGAAGAAAACAGAACATTTAATTCAACTACATATGCTAGTTTTGTGGCTGCTCAAGAAATAGGCACGGGAAGGGTTTTGTGGTTCCCGGTGTTTTCTGTGGGAAATGGGTCCAAATGGCTCTTTAAGTGTTTAAGGCTGCAGACCCCCATCCCAGTCTTGTCACTGTCTTGCCAATCCTAACTTGGACAGACGGAAAACCTGAAACTGGTGGTCTGCCTCTTTGTTTCTTCCCTGGAGAAAAGACTGTTTCTGGCCAACCATTAAGAGGGACCGATCCAAAGCTCTGGAGCCCCACAAACCAGGTCTGCGCTGGCAATTCAGACCAAGCCCCTCAATCTGGGGGCAGACGAAAAGGCCGCATCCCTGTACAAAGATGGAGCTCCACTTCCATGGGTCCTACTGAGCTTGAGATGGTCCTGGGGCTTC
Source organism: Arizona elegans (assembly GCA_022577455.1). Lineage (NCBI taxonomy): Eukaryota > Metazoa > Chordata > Lepidosauria > Squamata > Colubridae > Arizona > Arizona elegans. The sequence goes on along the minus strand of JAKOOJ010000061.1, from coordinate 2,210,405 downwards.
TCTGCTCAACTGGGAGAAAGGCACTGCAACCAGCCGTGGCTGGGAGGGTGGAAGCTCCCTTGCCTTTGGAGAAAGAGCAGCAGCCAGACCATCTCACTCCAAGTTTCCTCCACTGGAGGGATGTTGAAGGAGCCCCTGATTGCCCAAACACCCCTCGTGCCATGTTCCTCCTTGGCTTCACAGCAAGACATGGCACGGGGGCAGAAGAGATGGCAGCACCACCACAGGCAGCTTGAAGTTGGTGGGAAGCAAAAGCTCCATCCTGGAACGCATGTTCACCAGGCCTCCCTCCCTCTGTTCCCCCAGGGAAGAGGAGGGTCCTGCCTTGGCAGCAGAAACCCTTGGTTTTAGGCCAAGCAAAACCTGGCTGCTCCTTGGCCAGGCACCTGGAGCCAAGGACGGGAGAAGAGCCCTTTGTGCCAGACCAGGTCCCTCTTCACCCTCAGAGGGCATACATGGACTGGCCTGGGTCCTGCCGAGGGCTGCCTCAGGGCCCCTTTTCCTACGGCTCCTGGTCTACCTGGGCTTCCTGTCGCCTTTCTGCATTTAAGCGCCCAGCAGGCTTCACCAGGTCCATGGCACACTCCCTCGATGCCTGCCTTGGCCCAGGGCACCTGCTGAAGCATTTGTCGGGTAAGGGAGAACCCAGCCAGAGGAAACAAGTCCTTTTTTGCACCAGGAACCTCTGGCTGCAGGTTTTGCCTCAAGAGGCTTAGTCACTCTGCTGAGCTTTGGTGCCATTCAGCAGAGAGGCAGGCGGAGAGACTGCCCACCCGATGAACATGCTACCAGCATGCAGGCAGGCAATGCTCCTGGAGTCAGCCGAAGAGGCAGGAAGCTCCTGTGAGCGTAGCATCCCTTCCCCAGCCGCTCCTTCCCCACCCACTTTCACGTGAAAATGAGGCACCTGCTGATCGGGTCCTTTCCGATCAGGTACCTGGAGCACAGAGACACATGAGCAGCTGCGGATAGTTTATTGCACAGAGGTGGTATCACTGAGGCAGATGGTGCAGTACAAAACTACTTAAGATCCCATCAAAAGCTATTGCAATTCTTGGTGTCCAGAGACGTTTATATACACATTTATATATTCACATACATGTTTTTATACACATTCGTACACATACCCTCTATAGAGGCCAAAGACCCCCCCAAGAATGTTAAGATGCACAAGCCCACCTTTCCTGGGGCTGGAGTGGTCTCTGCCTCCTGCCCCTCCAGCTTCCCTCACACAAACACAAGCTGGTGCAATCGGTTGCAGAATTCGGACATTCACACGCAGATCAACCACGAGGAAGTTCGTCAACTGTCCCTGATGCTGCCTGCCTTTGGGAACACGCAAGCCCTTTGGTCAATTCTGCCTGGAGATTTCCAAGGATGCTTCCCAAGGCCTGCTATGGCCAGACTCCAGGCCTGCCTCCCGGCCGGGGCTCCTTATACCTTGAGAGCAAGAGCTGGTCTGCAAAGAAGCCAAGATTGCTGGGCACAATCTGGAAACAGGGAGGGTTGCCCTGAGTCAAAACTTCCTGTGCCAGGCTGGAGAGCAGCTAGTGGAAGCTGCCCCAACGAGTTGCAGCAGCCCAGCTGGAGCTTGGACATTCATGGTAATATTAAGGCTGACAGGAGGCGGGGGGGAGGAACTGCTGCTGAAGTGCTCTGTGGGTGAGGAAAGGCCCTAGCTGGAGTAGCTGGACAGAAAGAGGCGGGAGGTGGGCCTGCAGGAAACCCAAAGTGCCCATGATAAGAGGCTGAGATGGCCAGGGAAATGCAACTCAGGAGGGAGCAGGAGGGGGCTCGAGGGAGCTCTGGGATCCAGCCCCCCCCCCAAGCCTTGCGGGGGGGTGCTTCCTCTACATGATCTGGCTCCAGTGGTCCCCAAGACGATCACTCCATGCCGTGTGCCCCAAGATTCTGTCCTTTCTGGCAGGCAGGATGGCTCTTCAGGCTCCTTCCAGACTGGCCTCACTCCTGCCCAAATCCCTCCGTCTCCTCAATGGCGTAGAAAAGCTTCTCCTTCAGCTGCTCATAACTCTTGTAGGGAGGCAAATCCAGGCGGTTGAAGCTGAAAGAGGCAAGGGCTAGTTAGCAGGAGCAGCTCTGCTCACTTTTTTTTAGGGGGGGTGTCTTACAGGTCTTGCCATGCTGACTCACCACGTGTGGCTTCGAGGCAGCCAGGTCTCCTTGCCAACTTTGTCAATGCAGAACTTTTGGGGTCCGTTGCTGCCTGATGGGGAGGAGTAGTGGAGGAAATGCACTGGGCACATCTGGAGAACAGGATGCCCGACATCCCAAATGGGCCCTGCTTCCCCCCTCATTCCATGGGGGGCAGACTTACCAATGAGCTCTGTGAATCCTCCAACAGGCAAGCGGCAGGTCCCTGTCACAAACTGGAGAAGCCGGACTCTCTTCTCGTTGTCCATCTCCTTGACCACCTGCAACCACCAGATGGGAGAGGTGATGGTAGTTCTCTTGACCAGTCCTGGGATCACCTCCCCCACCCCAGCTGTGGACTCTCCCAAAGGATCCAAGGGCTGCAGAGCCCTCCTGGTCCCTCTGGCCACCCACCTGCCAGAACCACTGGATCTGCTTGCTGTTCTTGGTGTAATGCCTGTAGATGGTATTCTTCTGCCAGTCGCTCAGGTCAATTTCCTGCATGCCACACAGCATCAGCTGGGGAGGGGGGGAAGCAGCAAGACATCCAGTCTGCGTCAGCCTGAGCCTCGCAGCCTGGCTCTCTCAGCCGGCCAGCTCAGCTGCCCAAGGAAACGGCAACAACTCGCTGACTGACAAAGCCGAGGATGCATGAATCAAAGATGCTTCCATAGTGCATTTGCAGAGGAATTCAACAAGGCCACCTGCATCGGCCTACTTGGATGGCGCACCGGCTCTGCCACTGCTGGGAGCATGGCAGGAGCTGCCAGTCTGGCCTTGTGGGAGACTGGCCCTCCAAGGAAAGTTTGGAAGGCGACCTTCGGCTCAGTCCAGAATGCCCTTCTCATTTGGAAGAGATTTAGCTCATCTGACTGACTGGCTGCAGAGCCGGTTTGGTGCTGTGTGTAAAACATTGGCAGACGGTGAGCTCTATGAAAGCCAGCCACTCCCTCTCAGCCCCAGGCAGAAGGCAATGACAAACCACTTCTGCAAAGCCTGCCGAGAAAACCTCAGGGACTTGTCCAAAAGGCTTCCAGGAGTCAAAACCTGGGGCCCCAAAAGCCAAGCCAACCCCGACTGCATATCCGTAGCTCCCTCGGTCAGAGGAGGCTGTGGGCTTCTGGTTTTTAGGGCCGGGAACGGCAGCTGTCCTGAGAGAAGAGCTAAAGGTCCCTGCTTCCACGTGGCGGCCTGCTCACCTCCAGCTCCTTCTCGTCAAAGTAGCGCAGCCACTCCAGGGGGGCCACCTCATTGAATCCATCCAGGAAGGCCTTGGTCTGCTCCTCAACACCCCGTGTGAACCGCCAGTCGGTCAGCAGCCTGCCAGGAGAGAGAGCCACTCAGCCACCCCAGCACCCCGCAGTCTTCTGCCTTGGCAAAACTCTCTGGCCCAAATGTTTTGCCCTGCGGGTGTCCCCCTGACACGGTCTAGAGGAAGGGGCTCCCACCGCCCCAAAGGAGCACACAGCTAAAGCACCCAGGCGCCCTCCTATCTGGCCTGAAGGCTCAACTCACATGATGTACTCCTCCTTGTTTTCCTCGGTGACCCGGAGGTTCTCCCCGCCCTCCTTCAGCTCGTGTGTGGTCACTTTGCCAAGGATTTCCATGTCCTGGATGAAGTAGAGCTCCAGGGCACACTCCTCCAGGCTGTTCTCCCTGCAAGCGCCAGAGAGAAGCTGGGGGAGGGGCTGGACAGGGGGGGCTCAAAACGCCTCCCGCAAGGCTCAAAGGTGCCCAAGTAGAACTCTTGTCATCAAGCCTCCCGAGATCACTCCCCATGTTGACTTTTAAACTGCCCCCTGACATCCAAAACTGAACCCCAAGTAGCCACCCCCTTTATCCCACTCCCTCCAGAAGAGCAGAACTACAGGAAGGTCCTGCTCCTCTGAAAACACTGATGGCGCCCCCTGGGGAGGGCCCGAGGTAATAGCAGCCCTCCAGAGGGGCCTCGGGAGAACTCACTTGATCCAGATGATGGAGTTGTAGAATTCGGGATCGATGGACTCCAGATCCTTGAGGGTGGGGCGCTTATTCAGCATCCGCTTGTAGAAGGGCAGGGTGAAGCCCGTGTCGATAAACTTGCCATGGTAGAGCGCCTGCAAGAAAAGGAGACCCGTCAAAGCATCACTCCTGTCCCCGAGACCCCGATCGGCGGTCCAGCATCTCCTGAACTCTGAGCAACAGCCGTGTCATCTACCTTGACATGGCACGGAAACATTGGCTGTGGGATCGAGCCCAGTGCCCTCGCCAACCCAGCCAGGGACAGGGAACCCTGCAGTGTCCCCAAGTGCCGCAGGCCGGCTTGCCTCCTCCCCCCAAGCCCCCAGCCCCACTAATGTCTTCCAGCCCATGGCAAGGGGTGCCGGAAGGTCTGGAGCGCTCCAGGCATTTCTGCAGCTGCCCACAGGGTGTGAGGGGGGCAGAGCCAAAGCTCCAGCCAGCACTGGAGCTGGGCCGCCTGGCTTTGCAGCCCCCTCCAGAGCTGCAAGCGAGGAGGCGGGTGAAGAGGGCACTGCCCCCTCCATCTCTGCTAAGAAACAGTGATGCTGCATTTGGAGAGGGAATACAAAGGCCACCTGTCTGCGGCCCTTTGCCTCAGCAATTCGGCCAGCCTCAGTTATGCCTGATTTGTAAGCTAAAAGAAACAAAGCAGCCTTAAGCAGAGAGGGAATACTGATTTTTTGTTTAGAAAAGGAAATGTGTTCACTGCTACAAAATGTACTGTGTTCTTTTCCAGATTTTTTTTCTTTCCTTCCTTTTCAAAGCGCCCAGGTCTTGTAGTCCCTGCTCCCTCCCTCCCTCCCTTGCTGGCACTCAGACCTCATGACCTGACACCCCCTCCACAAGAGGAAAGGAAGGCGGCCTCTACGGGGAGGCGGCCTCCCGAAGAAGGCTCCACAAGAGGGCAGGCTGTGCTGGAAATGTCCACTTGGCACAGGTGGGTAGCGTCTGGTGTCACCCTTCCGGACTAATAAATGGTATTAAACGGCATCAGTTGAGCCCCCAAAAGCATCTGTCTTTTACCAGAGTTGTGCCAGCAGATCCTGACTCAGTTGGCTGCTCTAGACTAAGGCTCCCCCTTCGATGTTAGTTACCAAGGTGGGGAGCCCTTTCGCTTCAACTGAAAGAGCTCCACCTGTGCAAAATAGTTGCCTTTGGAGGCTGCTGCCCGTCCCCACTGGCCCACCTTTGCCCAAAGCCCTGAAGACAGGCGGATGCCTGGACTTTAACCCCAGCCAGCCGGACAGAACTTGGGGGGGGGGGGCGTAGTCTCTTTCTCCCCCCTCCCCGGAGCCAGAAGGGAGGGACTGGCTCACCATGGCAATGAAGCGGCCAATGAAGCGGAAGTAGGTGAGGTGGTCGGGGTTGATGGAGGAGGCAGGGTTGATTTGCAGGCAGTAGTTGTTCTTGGCGGCGTACTCAAAGAGGCAGTACATGGGGTTCAGCACCTCGTGGGATAGGAGGAAGAACCACTCGCTGGGGAGAGAGGAGCGGACGGTGAAGCTCCTTGCCCCCCTCCCAGCAGCCCCCCCCGCAGCTCTCTCCCCAAGCCCCGGCTGCCTCGCTCGGTGCAGGCCCCGGCATCCCGTCCGTGGTTCTACCCTGTGGTAGAACAGCACCAGGTCACCTACCATAGGGTAAAACCACTGGCGGGACACCGAGAGACACTTCAGGTGCCCTGGCAGGGGGCATTGCGGCAGGCAGGAGTCTGTGGCTGCCCTGCTCCTTTCTGCCTGCCTCTTCCGCACCTTCCAGAATGACTGGATAAAGTCTTGGGGGGGGTGGGGGGGATGTTAGAACAGAAGCTCTGCCCGACCCCCATTGTGCCCTGCCGACTCACCGGGCAATGCCCCCGTAGTCCAGACCCTCTTCCCCACGCATGATGATGTACAATCGGCGCCGCAGGTCGTAGGGCTTCATGTTCATGATCTGGAAAGAGAAGCCGCAAAGAGGATCAGACGGGGGAGGGGTGGAAGGGGGCTCCCCCACAAAGCCTGAGCCTCACCTGCTGAAAGGAGTCCTCAAAGAGCGTCTGCCGCGAGACGCTGATCTTCACGTGGCTGGGGAGGGCGTTGGACTGTGAGGGAGAAAGGGCTGTGAGGGTCCTGCTGGCTGCCCTGGCAGCCCCCCTTCCCCAGCCAACACCTCCCCCCCAAGGACTCACATGGCAAAGGAAGCGGAACTGGTGAAACTTCCAACGAAAGCTCCGGTCATAAGCGCCAGGGGAGCCCCCCTGCTTACTCCTAGGAGGGAGGACGGAGATGAAGGGTCCGCGAGCACTTGGGGTGCCTGGAGACCCAGCTGGCCAAACACAGCACAAGCTCCAGGGAGCCCCCCTGCTTCACTAGGCCCTGTGGAGCTGCAGAGGTCGCAAGGCAAGGAGGAACATACCCAGACTCGAATCCAGGACGGGGGTCTTTGAAGGTGGTGGTGCGGGTGTTGTGGTCCACAAAGTACCGCACCCGCTCGCTCGTGTACTTCATCTCCCAGCCGGGGGGCAGTGCCGGCTCCTGGATCATCCTGGCCACGGGAGGGAAGGATGCCCAGCTGGTGATTTGGCTGCATTCCCTTCCTCCCCCCTGCTGGGTCCGTCCCGTCTCAAGGCCCCTCCTGGAGCAGGCAGGACATGGGGGAGAAGCACCCAAGCCTGGCTCTCCAGGCAGCGGACCAAGAGGGGCACCTGGGCTCCGTCCAGCAAGCCACGGAAGGCAACTCGAGCGTGCTGATGTGCTACCCACCCCTGTGTGCGAGGGTCTTCCCATTGTGTGGTGCGGGTGTTGTGGTTCACGTAGTACACTCGCCCGTTGTCCTGCCGCTTCTCTGTAAGGGAAGGAGCGATGGGGAGGCACCTCTGGCCCCAAGGAGCTCCCTGGAAAGCTCTGGCACAACGGCCCCCAACAGCCTGACCAGGAGGGAAACGGGGGCTGCTCTGCGCAACCTTTGGCCTGGAGGGGGGGCTGTTTGAGGCCTGGTGCAGAGCCCTGCCCTCCTTTGGGCCCCCGGGCCCCCCTTGCCGAACCTGCATAAGACGGGTCCCGAAGGACTTCCTTCTCTACCCCCTATCTGAGAAGGGCTGGCCGGCCCAGGGATGGGCGCTCAACTGCTCAGTCCCAGAGAAAAGCCGGGGTGGGGGTGGGGTGTGTGTGTGCTGCTGGCTAAGGTCAAGCAGAGAGCAGAGGCACCTGGAATGTCCCGGGGGCTCATGCTCTTCCCATTGGGCTCAGGGGGCAAGAGGAACGAGGGCTGGGTGCACACTTCCCCGGAGCTGCTGCTGGGCCCTCTGCACATGGTCTGTGGGCTCTCTCGCCACCAGAGCCTCAGGACCCAAGGAACCAGGCCGGGAGTCTTGCTGAGGGGCTTTCGTGGCAGACCTCTCCCCTCTCCTCACTGCTCCTTTCCTCACGCTCTGAAGATGCTGCCATTCTGCTCAGCCCCGCAGCCCCCTCCCCGCCCTGCTCACAACCCCCCAGAACAGCCATTTGGCTCTTCGGCCCTCAGATCGGGGGCTCTCAAGCCTTGAAAGGCAGGGAGAAAAGCCTTATTGATAACCCAGCTGTATTTTGCACAATTCCAGGCAGCGTTTCTCATCTTCCCCTGCGAGGTGGGCTGGGCTGAAAGGGAATGGCTGCCCAAGGGAGGACTCACACCAAGAGCTTCCTGGACTCTGGTCCAACTCCAAGGCAGCTCTCAGTAGGCTTCACTACCACAGGACTGTGTGGGTCACTCCTGAGGGCCACAAAGCTGCCATGAGGCCATTTCATCCCCCACCCCACCCCCCAAGATTCCTGCCACAGACTTTGGGGCTCCCTCAGTCTCCATCTCAGCAGCGTCCCCTACCTGCACAGGTCTCAGGGGTCTCCCAGGCAAGCTGGGCTCATCAGAAACAGAGTTTTCCCCTTCCAACCTTGCCCCACAGGTGAAAAGGAAAGGGGTGAATGGAGGAACTCCAACCAGAGGCTCCCTCAGTGCAGGAGACAAGAAAGTAGGCAGGTTTACATCAAAGTCAGGATTTGCATTCAGAGCCCAGAGCAGGTTGCACCGGAGTTCGAAGTACTTACCCCAGCCAGAAGGAAGTGGGCCCAAGGGATCATTGTCAGCAGCCGTGCCGGAGGACTGGAAGGAGCAAAGCCAGTGCCAGGCCGGTAAGGCTTAGGGGCAGCCGCCGGTGGCTCCTCTCCCCACCGTTGGCTCTGCCCGCCGTGCCCCTTTTGCCAGGGCCTGAGAAGGGAGCCGAGTGGCATCTGGCGTGTGCCTGCTCGGGCAGCAGTGGGAGCGCCTCTGGCCGCGTGCTGGCTGAGGCAATGAGCCCCACCGCAGCCCCTCGGCCAGCCTCCTCCAACCACACGCAACAGGGAAAATATTGCAGGCCTTTCCAATGAAATCATTCCCACAAGCCCGCCACGCCCAGAGCTTCCTGGCTCGGCCTGCCGCCCACTGCCGCCTCCTCCCCCTCGCACGGGGCCGCGAAACCAGCGCCTGGGCGCGAGACAGGCTCGGCCTGAGAGGGCACATTCATGCCACCCAGACAGGCGTCTCCCCAGAACCCCCCCCCCTCCGCCCAGGCCGGTACAAAGCACCTTTATGCAACTCCGGGCAAAGGGGCCGGGCCGGGAGGTGCGACACAGCTGCCAGCAGCAGCCGCCACAGCCGGTTGTTTAGATAGCCCCCTCCCCAGCTCTCAGCAGGGTCTCCGGAGAGAGCAGGCCTGCCAGAGTAGTCAGAGCTAGGAGGCTGAAAAAGCAGTTATTGTGCCCCAAAGGTGCGCGGGGCTAATTCCCACCCAGCAAAGGGGGGGGGGCTGAGTCCTAGCCTACACTGCGAAGTTGCACACAGCAGCTTGTTAGGGACTTTGCTGCCCAAACGCCAGGGGCCTGATCCTGGCCACCCCAGCCCCAGGACTGTGCTGCCAACGAAGGGAACAGGAGGTGCCTCTTCAGAGCAACCTGCCCCCAGCATCCCTGGCCCTCCCAAACCCAGGGAATGGAGCCTTCCCTTCCCTACCTACCTACTTGCCATCCTGTGCTGCTGCCCCTGCTGCCGCCTGAGGAAGATTCAGCGAAGCCAGAAAGATCCCGGGATCCTCCAATCCCAAGAACGCCCGAGGAGACTCCCAAGAGGGGTCTGCCAGCCTTCCTTGGGACGGGTGTTGATTTCTGGCAGGGTCTTTGGCCGCAGAGAGAAAGAGGGGGCCCTGCGGGGGGTGTGGGTGTGAAGGCCCCTACCTGGTAGAGGAATCTCTGGCTGAACTGCTGCATGGCGCCTTGGAGCTGGTTGCGCTGGCTCTGCCACTGCTCGTAAGTGCGCACATACTCAGCGGTGGGGCGCTGCCACGTGGTGGTGCGTGTGTTGTGGTCCACAAAGTAATACCTGCCACGGGGGTCCACACGTTTCTCCCAGCTGCACATAAAAGGAGCCCCTCACCAGGTTAACTTGGCTTCCCTCGGGGTCCCACACGTGAGTGGGCGTTCAGCACCTCCGGGTTGCTGGCCAGGGCCAGTGGGTGTTTGGAGAGGGGGCTGGGGGCCCAGCTTCCCTGGAGCCGGACTCCCCGGGGGCTTTGGGTGCCACGGGGGCATCTCTTGGGCCAAGCCCTGCCACTTGCAGTACCTACCCTGGTGGAAGGGGGCGCTCCCAGGTAGTGCTCTTGGTGTTGTGGTCCACATAGTAGACCCTCCCGTTAGGTAGCTCCCGCTGCTCCCACCTGTAGGCGAGGAGGAGGAAGTGAGCGGACCGCGGAGATTGTTCCCGGAGACTCCTGCCTTCCCTCTCCTCTCCGTGTGTTTCGGAATCTCTTGGAAAACCAAGCGGGGCCTTGTGCGGACTCACAGCAAGTGCCTGAATGCAATCTCTGCTGCCCCAAAGGGGATCCCCCTCCCAGGGAGGACAAAGGGGCACCTGTAAGCCAGCCACTGACCAAGCGCAGCAACCAAGGCACGCTTTGCTGGGAGTGGAACAGCCACGCTGAGCCCCTCTTGCCATCCAAGCGAGAGGCCGGGCCTTGCGCAAGGAACCGCAGCCTGTGCTGTGCTTGTGACAGGCAGCATAATACGCCTTTGTGTGCACAAGAGACAGGGGAATGGAGAGCGGGCGCAGGCCCTGGGTCACTGAGGATGGTTGGCTGTCCCCGGACCAGACGCACTGCTGATAGGAACCAGATGCTGGGCTGGAGGGCAGGAAGTGGGGGCAGCCAGTAAGTCCGCTGGGGAGGGGCCTTCTCTGCAAAGCCCAGCTCCAGCACTTGGAAGCCCTCCCCCAGGCCAAGGGGGCTGGGCAATGCTGAGCTCCGGGCCGCTGGAGAAGAACAGAAGGCAAGCACAAGTCAGGGTGTGAAGCCACTGGGGACTCCCCCCCCTCCCGGGGGGGGGGGAAAGGGGATGCAGGGACTGCACACGGGAGTCTTGCCCCCCTCACCACCGCAACCGAGCCCCAGACGAGGCCTGGGGATGAAAGAGCTTCTGAGAGGCTGGGATTTTTCCAGCATCCGCTGAGCCAAACACAACAGGGCTCACACAACTACACAAGAACGCACTGAGTACCTGGCGGTGACACACCCACCCAGGAGACACCGTACTAAGAGCTCTTCCATCAGAAAATGCGGGAAGCCTCTGTGGTGGGAGGGGGGGTGCGCAAGAGCCCCCTATGGAACAAGGCCAGAGCCCTGCGCCAGACTGCTGGCCTCTCCTTCCAGGCCAGGCCTGCTCCAAAGCCCCCCTGGATAAACCCAGAGATGCTCTCTCCCTTCTGGCCCCTGGCCCCTTACCCAGCTGGCAGAGTCTCCAGCGCCTGGACTGCCCCCTGGGAGGCCTGGACATCTGGGGCTGCTTCCTCTGCCTCTGGGGGTGGGTGAGCCACGCTGGGCTGGGGGGATGCCTCCAGGGGCCCAGCCCACTGCTGCTCAGTCTCAGCTGCGGGGTTCTCGGACTCTCCGTTCACTGCAAAGACAGAGCCCCTCCTTTGGCTCAACAGCACCCTCCTCCATGCCTTCCCCACAGTGGTGCAGATGCCCCAGGCGCCTCTGGGGGCTGCTGAACCACAATTCCCAACAGCCCCGGCCAGAACGCAACATCTGGAGCCCCCCTCGCCAGAATGCAACTATCAATTTAGGGGCTGCTGGACAGGCATCACCCCTCTGCCCAGGCCAACCTGCCCTGCTCTGGCTGCCCTCCTGGCCTCTGCCCAGCTGTGGAGGCTGGATCTTCAGGCTCGGGCTGTGCTCCAGGGTGGCCACATTCTGCCTGGGGGCTTCCGCTGCCGACCTGGGTGCTCTGGGAAAGAAAGAAAGGGAAGATCACCATTAACAGCCTGACCCCTCCCCCACAACTCCAGGCCTGCTCACAAAGAGGGGCTGCCACTGCACCATTGGTTTAGTTTCTGTGACTCCTGGGCAAGAGGGGAGCTGAGCAGAGTGTCCGGGAGGCCACCTTGTGCCCTCTGGGGGTCTGATGGGGCTCCTTTTGGGAGCGCCAAGGCTTAGCAGCCTCAGGAGATGCTTGGTGCAGAGGCCGCCGTTCTCCTGCCGGGCCCCAGCATCTCACAGGGGCCTGGGAGGGGCCCAGCTCTTTGGTATGAAGAGGTGGGCTGCGTAGGCCCGGCTCAGAGCTGAAGGGTAAGATCTGGAAAGCTGGTCTCCCCAGCCCTGGGCCTGCTGGGCACCCTCACTTGCAAGGACCACTCAACGCTCCAGGGCGGAACTAGGGAGGGCTCTCTTTGGGAACTTCAATTCCCAGAATCCTCAGCCAGGTGAGCTCCAGAAAAATGGGCTGTCCCCTTTCCTAAGGCACTCACAGAACCATGTTATGAGATTGATGAGAAAGATCAATTAATACAATTACAGTATAATCAACTCACTGACTCACCTGATGGGGGTGGTATGATCCCACACACCCAAAATGCCCTGGAACTAACACCAGGCTGGGCACGGGGAAGAGGAGAGAAAACTGCAAAAGCTGCCCACGAACAAGTGCAGAAGGCTCCCCCTGGCATGCTGTGCAAGGCAGGAAGGCAGGTGCCCCCCCCAGCTTCCAGACACCCCCACCCCCACCGGGCTGCTTCCGAAGGACAACTGATTTGCAGAGGGTTGAATGTAGCCTTCCTACGGGCTCCGAACTTGGCATCGTCTTTTAATAGCTCATGGAAGTGAACCAAGGCAGTCACATGGCAAAGCTTACAGAGCTTAAAATAGGACCAGGGAAATGACATGGGTGTTGCTGGGGGAAGGCTGGGGGGGGGGCACTGGGCCCACAGAGCCAACAGGCGGGGGGGGGGGCAACCACTGGCCAGGAGAGTAAGCCAGGCCCTCAGTTCCCCCATCTCAGTGCTTGCATGTGGCACAGAGCCATGATGCCAGAGGCCCAGGAAGCACAAGGGCAGAGCAGCAGGGGCTGTGTCACCCATCTGCAGCTCCCCTCCCAGACCTGGTTCCTCACTCAGGAAAGGTGCAGTGAATGGAGCAGTCAGCCCCCACCCCACACATAAAAAGGAGTGCCCCGTTTGGGGAGGAGGTCATGAACCGCCCTCCCCCTCCCGGGAGCATTTGCTGCAGCCAAGTGACCCACAGGGAGTCTGCCTAGGGGCTCTGAAAGGGCCCCGCAGGACCACCTCAGCCAGGGGGAAGCAGTAGGGCTGGCTCTCCTCCCCCTGGAGCCCTAGGAGCCTTTAGACAACTTCTCCACCCTCGTGGAGCTTACCTGGACCAACCCCCAAGGCAGTTTGTGCTGGAGGCTTCGGGCCTGTTCTCCGGGGATGCAGCTGGGCCCACAGATTCCCTCCCAGTTCCCTGGGGCCCTGAAAGAGCAAGAAGCTGGGAAATGCACGGAGCCAAGCCTGGACAGCATCCTGTTCCCCCCCTCCTGCCCCAGGACTGAGGCTTGCAATAGAAGACAGGCCTGGAGAAAAGGTTCAGGATTCTCTGGGGTGCCCAGAACAATTTCCAATTGGGTTTAGGGGATTTTGCCTAGGGCGGCTGCCTGGGTTGGTGTTTTCTAACAGGCCTCAGAGCCCATTCCCAGAGGGCACCAGTTGCACTAGCAGCCCCCAAACGGCCTGCTTGCCCCAGAGCAGGAACATCTGCCCACCTCAGCCTCCGACCAGAGGCTGCTCCTCGTCCCCAGAGGGCTCGGCTGGTGGGGCACAAGGTTCCTGCAGGCTCCCCAGGGAACAGCCCGGGTACTGCAGAGGGAGGCAGGGACAGGGAGGGCCACCCATCCCAGGCAGCTCCTGCTTGCTCACCTTCGGCTGCTGCGACGGGGCCATTAGGCAGGCTGCCCACCTCAATGCCAGGCCCATCCAGAAAGACTGTCAGCTCGCCGCCCGAGAGGAGACCGCCTCTGTTCTCTGCCTGCAGGTTCAAGGTCATCGGCTTGTTCTCCACTGCGAGGGCGAAAGCCGTTGCCCATCAGCACCCACAATGCCTGAGCCGGCTTCACCCAGGGCTCTGCTCTCATCGGGCAGCTGGTTCTTCACCCTTACCACTCCCGCAGGAGCCACTGCCTCCCCATCGCCCCCAAACAGCCCCTGTTCTGGCTGCATCCCCCTTCTGGGGCCAGCAGAAGCCCACCTGCTATTCGAGGCCGAACTCCAACTCAAGACAGCCTGCAGAGACACCCCCCCACTAGCCTGGTTTCCAGAAGGGAGCCCAGCAGGCCCCCTAGACATGTCTCCTTTTATGCTGGGAGAGATGCCCCATAAAGGCCTTCCACTTCTGCTCTGTCCCACCTCAGCAGTCCACTTCCCCACTGCTGCTTCCCAGATATCTTCCCCCCCCATAGATGACCGCCCCCCTCTCCAAGCAGAGGACTAAGCGCATCCCCTTCTAAGAAAAGCTCCACTTGTGTGCCCCACCAAGGCCAGATCCCCTTCAGTTATCCCATGGGGCTTCCCCAGAGAGGGTCCCAAAAGCAGGCTGAGCCTTGAACTGGCTTCTGAGTAGCAGAGCTTCCCTTGGCTGGGACTCCCATGGGGGGAGGGGGGGGGCGCAGTAGCGGGCAGTAGCCACAGCGGGGGGTGGGGAGGTGAGCATGCCAGCTGCCTCCTGAAAAAGGGTCCCCGATGTACCTCCCAAGGCTGACTGAGGAGTCGGGGGTGGGGGGAGAGGAAGAGACTCCAGAAAAGAGGAATGGAATGGAACTTGGGGGAAATGCTGCTTACAGAAAGGAGGTTTGGTCTAGAGAGAAATGGAAAAAGTCTGAATTTTGGGCTGCGGGGTGGGGAGAAATAGTTCAGTGTTTGAAAAGTGTACATAAAAGGGCCTCAGAACTGCAACTAATCACAAACTAGTACATAAAAATTGCCAGAAAGGAAAAAAAGAATTTTAGAACCATAATTTCTGCGTGATAAAACATGGCATTCTCTTTTTTTAAAATAGCGCTCAGATTCTCTTCTGGAAAACTGTTTTCAGTGTTGATTCTATATTTTAAGATCTGGAAATCTGGAAGGCTCCATGGAAAAAGATGGAAGTAAAGGCTGCAGCAACTGAGCGCCTCCTTCCAAGTCCCGAGAGGCTGCTGAACAGCTCTGGGTGTGCAGCGAGAGAGAGAAGGGCCCCGAATACCCAGTTTTCCACGGGGTAGTCCTGATGGAGGGGCTGCCCTCCCTGGCCAGGACAGCCCCCACACCAAGCAGCAGCCTGCAGGGCTGGTGTCTGCGGAGATAAGGCAGCCTTGCTCAGTAGCCTCCCCCCTTGCATGCCATCACTTGCACCGGCTGGAGCTGCAAAAGGGGAGGGGGGGCTGAAAGAGGGTTCTCAAAATACCCCTCAATACAAACTGAGAAGCAGGACAGGCAGGACTCTGTCTCAGCTCTTCACTAGTTCACCCACAGAGCTGACTGGTTTGTTTAACTCCCCCCCCCCCCATACACACCCACCCGCTCCAGGTACAACCACGATCAGGAAATCAACTGCTCCCCCCCCCCCCCCAGCTTTGGCACAGGGCCTCCTCCCAGCCCAGCTGGGGCTGGGCTCATCAGGCCAGGCAGGAAAGGGAGACCCCTCCCCCTTAAGGTTGGAGAGCAAAGAGGCCCTTGCAAGGAGGTGCTGAAGGGGCCTGGATGTGTTCCAATCATGTCCCCTGCTCAAGCTGCAGAGGGCTGCCGGTCTCTCTCCACCCCTCCACCCCAGAAATGGCCAACGGGCAGCCTCGGACTCAGGAAGAGTTGCTTCAGGAGGGATGATTGGCAGGGCACAGGGCTCAGCAGGACCCCAGGAAGGTCTCTTCCCAGCAGGTTCAAAGGCAGTTCCTGGGGCGCTCTGTTGCCTCAGAGTTTGGCCAGTTTGGTCATTGCTTAAAGAAGGATGGCCAAGCAGGAGATCCACCAGTGGTCAGTCCACTCACAAGTCCGCTCTTCCCATCAAAGGGCATCTCTTGGGCAGAGCCTGGCAAGGAGGAGCGGAAGCAAGGGTGCTCTTTCAGAGAGGATCAATTGGCTTCTCCCTGCTCACTCTCCCTCACTAGGATGTGAAGTTGGCTGCTCCGTTCCTGGGGTAAGCCAGGAGGAAGCATCAGCAGGTCCCTTGGGGCATGCAGGCGATGGAGCAGCCAGGCCTCCTCCAGGCCTCCCCATCACCCAGCATCTCTCCTATTCTGGGTTACAACAGCTGGGGAAGTGTCACCCCAGAGCCCCGGGGCCCAGCTACAGTGTTCAAAGCCTTTCCCTGCAGCTGAGGCCAGGCAAATTCCTTTCTCCTTCTGTATCCATTTGCTCCCCCAAATTGCCTTTCACCTTACGAAAGGAGCATTGTATCCACAGAAGAGGACGGCTCAGGTGAGCAAGCAGATGGCAAAGGGGAGGCTCACCCCACTATTGCCCTCTGGCCCCAGCCACTAAGGCAGGGTGGCCCCCAAAGGCCCAGTGCTTCCAAGGGCACACGAGGCTCCCGGCTCAATCCGATGCTGCTGCCCCAAGTGGTAGAGATCTCCAAGTTAGCAGGACCAACACCGCCAGGCCAGAAGATTGGAGCCCCCACTCCCGGCTCTCCCTGTTTTCTTTCAGCCCAGCCCCTCTCAGGAGACTGCTTCCTCTTCATGGGAGCCAAGGGGCGGGAAGAGGAGCTGGACTGAACAGACAGAGCGCTGTGCTGCCCCTGAATGGAGACCTTTATGCACCACGGCTGCGAGGGCCACCCCAGTAACTGCCAAGGGGGGCAGCAGATGGCCAGCAGCCAGAGGAGAGATGACCTCCATTTCAGCAGCTGCTGCTGCTGCCATCGCCCCACTGTGGGCCTAGGAGGCCGCCCAGCTGTTCACAAGGTGGCCTTGTTCCTTTCCTGGCTGGGTGTTTCTGCTGCCAAGAGGCCCAGCGAGGGCAGGGTTCAGTGGAGCAGAGAGATACCTTGCCCCTTGCTCTGCTTCGGTATGGTGGAGAGGCTGATGGACGCCACTCCCAGCAGCTCATTGCGCAGGGTGTGACAGCTCCAGAGCTTCAGATCCAGGTGGCTTTGAGAAGTGACATTCCTGGGGGAGAGAAGGATGGGGTGTTGAGCCCCTGGGACCAGGCTGACACGCAAACCATTAAAAAACAGGGGGAAACCTAAGCAGGACCCAAGAGCAGCAGACAGAAGCACCCAGCATCCTGCTCTTAAGAGCAGACCAACCTGGAAGCAGCTATAGCAGAGGAATCACCACCCAGTCCTCCTGCAGATCTGCCTGGCACAGCCCCCAGCCCTCGGTCAGCAAGGGGCTGCTTCTATGGTAGGCAGCCCAGCTGGAGCAGGGATGTACGGCCACCGGAGCAATGCTGTCCGTCCCGCCCCCCCCCCCACACACAAACGGCTCAGGGCCCCGGTCCTTACAGCACCAGGTTCTCATTCCAGAGCAGCTCGGAGCTCCCGGTCTGTTTCCCTGTTTTCTTGGCCTCGTTGGCAAGTCCATCTGCTACTACCTCCACAAAGGATGTGATCCGAGACTGGCGGCCCTGGGCCTTGGGCTTTGCTGAAACAACTGTGGGAGGAAGGGGTAGACATGACTGCCCACACTCATCCCGACCTCTGCTCATCCTCCCCATCAACCAGGCCACTCTGCACACAGCAGCATTCATCCTTTATGTGCCTGGCAGGATCCGAGGGCCTGGGTCAAGAAGGCACACCAACTTCCGTTTCAATTAATTGAAAGTGTTTAGGCAAAGCTTCACAGGTGCAAAGCAACTATTGCCTCAATGGGCCACAACACCCAACTGAGGGAGCTCCCTCTAGGCACCTCACATTTGGAGCCAAAGCTCCCTGGAAACCTCCAAAGTGAGAGTTGGGAGGGAGGGCATCAGGACAGCACCAGTGGCTGGCCAGACTGTGGGAGAAGCCGCTGGGCTTTGGGAGCCCCCTAGTGGCACTCAGGGGGCATGGGAAGCAGCTGGCCAGCCTGAAGGGGCCACCCAGGCAGGTGTGGAAGGCGAGGAGTGTGCCGAGGGGCTCCCCCAACTATGCTGCACCTGCACCAGGCTGAGTTCCTGGATCCAAAGGACACGGAGTTAGAGGAAAGCCAGGAGCGACTGAGGTTTTCAAGGTCACTAAACAGGAAGAATAAACACCACGCAGGGAGCTTTGCAGCTAGATTATGGGACTTTAAAGGGCTGCGCGGAAGGGAAGGGACAGACCCCAGGAAGGCCTAGGCTGGGCAACCCGAGCTGGAGTGAAACGTCTCCTTGCACACAGAAGCCATTACAGCGGCTGAATCCGGCTAGAAACCCTCAGGAACAGTTCAGGAACCGCTCCTGCTCTTAGGAAGAAAACGGCCAGGGGAGATCCGGGGATCAGAAGCAGAGCTCCGGCCTGCGCGGGGGTTCCCCCAGCAGAAAAGACGGCAGCATTTCCCCTGCCCGTTACAACCGGGGGAGGAGGAAGGCTGACACCCTAGCAGCCCAAATCTGTTGCTGCCTACGAACCTTGGCCGGGCCGGAGACAAGCCTCCCTTCCCTCCCTCCCTCCCCCCCCTGGCGGAAGGGGGGCAGCTACGTGCGGGGCTGGGGAAGGGCAAAGCGGACCCACCTTTCACAGTCAGCGGAGATTTCTGCCCAGGAAGCCCCTCGGAGGCCATCTCATCGTCCGGACCTGCAAGGCGACAGCGGGGCGCTTCAGCTGCAGGCTGGGCCGGCCGCAGAGCTTCCCCCACGGCAAAGACACCGGCGGGCACCGGAGCCGCAACGCCGGGAGAGGGGCAGCCCAGAGGGGGCGGCGAGGTCGCAAGAGGCGGCGGCGGCTACGGGCGCTCCGCTTGGCCCGCCTGGGGTTGCGGCTCGGGCGCCCGGGGATTCCGAGGGCGGCGGCGCGGAACAGGCCCCGCCTGGCTCTGCCGGGGCGAAGTCCGGAGAGGAGCGGCCCGGGCCGGCCCGGGCGGCGGGGAGCGGGCCGCGGAGCAGGGGCTCTCCTGCCGGCCGGGGCCGCCCTCAGCCCACCTGCGGAGCGACGCGGCCGCTGCGACCTCCGGGGCCCCGCGGGGCTTCTGGCTGGGGATTCCCGGCGCGGCTCCCGAGCGCTTCCGCCTCTGGAGCCTGTCACGTGACGGCGGGTCACCCGGGCACGGCCGGACCAGCGAGCGGAGCGTGGGGGAGTAGAGCGGCCGCATGAGTCGGGGTGGGGGTGGGGGCCACTTCCTCCGGCGTCAGTGCCTCTCTAGCGCGCGGCTGCTCTCTGGCAGGGCTCAGGATGGCGCCCGTGGAGCATCTCGTGGCCGACGCCAGCGCCTTCCTGCGGGGGGCGCCGCTCCAGGTAGCCAGGGCGGGGGCCGCCGGGGGGGAGGGGGGAGGGGCGCCCCCCCGGTCTAACCCGCTGTCCCCGCAGGAGATCGGCAGGCGCGTCTACACCACCCGGGAGGTGCTGGCGGAGATTCGGGACCGGGCGGCGCGGCGGCGGCTGGCGGGGCTGCCCTTCGAGCTGCTCCTCCGGGAGCCCTTCCCCGAGCACGTGCGCCTAGGTGAGTCCCCTCCCCTCCCCTCCCCTCCCCCCGGGCCGGACCCCCCGCCCTCCGTCGGCCCCCAGGAAAGCCCGGCTCTCTTATGCCCGCAGTGAGCGAGTTCTCCAAGCAGACGGGCGACTTCCGCAGCCTCTCCGCCGCCGACATCCAGGTGCTGGCCCTGACGCTGCAGTTGGAGGCCGAGCATGGCGACGGGCGCCCCCGGCGGACGGAGCCGCGGCCCCAGGTACCTCCGGCGCCGAGTTTTATGCCTGCGAAATGCGAGGCGGGGGCTCGGTGGGGAAGGGGACGCTGAGCCGGGCTTGCTGCCCTCCGCTCAAGACTTGCACCCGGTGCCGTCTCTCCCTGCCCCGGACTCTGCAGGTACAGCTCAGCTTAACAAACCGCCACCCTGAAGCACCGGTTGATGTTCCTGGCTTCCATGTTCCCCCCAAGGTAATTGTGGGAAGCAGCCACGCCGGGTCTGGCGTGGGGGCAGAAGGGCTGGGAAGCAGCTTCCTTTCTGCTGATGGCTGTGGGAAGGAGCAGTGCTGGCCTGGGTGTTCAGCCTCCACTGGGCTCCTACTAAACCTTCCCAAAGACAAGAGGCTGGAAGATTGCAGAGAAAGGGCTGCTGCTTTGCCAGTTACTGGGACAGCTGCTGCCTTGACTGACAGGTGCCCTGGGGAGGCTGCTGCACAGGCCCGGCATCAACTGAGATTCATTTTGTTTTTTTACTTTCAATCCCGAGACAAAATGCCCAGGGAATGAGAGGATCCCTTTGGAAGCAGAAACAGATCCAGCAGATCCTGTAGCACTTGCAGAGACTGAGTTTTCTTCTTTCCTGTTCTGGAGGAACCCACTGCCTAACATAGAGGAGGACCTGGAAGGCCTGTTGGTAAGAGAGCCACTGTCTCCCTTCCCTTGCGGCTGCATGACTGGCACCCAGAGGATTCCTTGACTCAGTGGGCTGGACAGAGATCCTGTCCAATTATTCCATCCTTCACAGAAAGCAGACCCTCTTCTATTGGAGGCGAAGGACCCTGAAGGCCAGGAGAGTAGTGAGGAGGAGAGTGGCGAGGAGGGCTGGATCACGCCGAGGAACATTGAGCAGATCCATAAGAGCACTTGCTGGGGGAGTGAGCCTGCCAAGGTGCAGGTTGGCTGCATCACCACTGACTTTGCTATGCAGGCAAGCAGGCGAGACCAGGCAGCCCCCTGTTTACCCCAGTTGGGCCTTGCCATGCTCTGATCCCCCATGACTTGCCTTTTCCCTGTCTTTCCTAGAACGTTCTGCTGCAGATGGGGCTACATGTGCTGGCGTTCAATGGTCTCCTGATCCAGCATGCCCGCAGTTATATCCTGCGTTGCCATGGTTGCTTCAGGTATGTGGTTTGCAAGCGCACAGGCTGACTACTGGCTGGGAAGCCATGGGCATTCATGGGGCTGATGTGCTGCTCTCTAGGACAACATCAAAAATGACCCGGCTTTTCTGCCCCCACTGTGGGAACAAGACGCTGAAGAAAGTGGCCGTGACAGTGAAAGACGATGGCAGCTTCCACTTGCATTTTTCTCAGAACCCCAAAGTCCTGAATCCACGTGGCCTCCGGGTGAGTGCCCCATCCTGGTGGCCTGCTTCTGCCTGCCCTTTCCCCTCTAGCGTGGGCTGCCAATGGTCCAGCCGGCCTCTTCTCTACCGCCCTCTCCCCCCCATGAGAAGCGCTGGGCTGGGAGCAGCTGAGCTACTTTAGGCAGCCATTCCCTGCTTGCCAGCCCCAGGCCAGAGAACCGCTTGGGCAGATCAAGGCTGCTCAGGGCCTCTGCAGCCCAGGGAAGGCCATTGCCTCCAGTGGGGTAACGGCCTGCCGGGCTTGTCTCCACAGCACTCCCTGCCATCTCCGCAAGGAGGCAAGCACGCCAGTAACCCCCACCTGACAGAGGATCAGCGCTTCCCCCAGCAGCGGCTCTCCCGCAAGGCCAGGCAGAAGACCAATGCCTTTGACCCCGATTATGTGGCTGGAGTTTCTCCCTTTGCTGAACATGACATTCACAGCCGGGCAGCCAATCTGCAGATCCGGGATGCAGCACTGGGTGCGGGCAAGAGGCGCCTGAACCCGAACATGAGTCGCAAGAAGTTTGTGAAAAACAAGTGAGAGAGAGAGGCCAGATTCAGCCCTTTGGACATGGGTGAAAGGGCTGTTGTGAGGCAATCCAAAAAGGGTTGCAGGAAAAGTGTCTTTTGGAGAAAGTTGACTTGGACTCTCGAGAACCATAGCAGCAGTATTTGGAATAAACCCTGCCTTTTTTTCAATTATGGCTGTTTTTTAGATGTGGAGAAAATAAATGTGGCTTCTTTCAAGTGATGCTTGGTGTAGCTGATGGAAACTTTTCCCTACAGAGACCCTTCCCTAGTTTCCCCTCTGGTTAGACAGCCCAAGCAGCACAGAGGTCCTACATTTTCCTTCCTTTTTTTCATCAACAACCCAGAAGGGATTTGGATGGCTGGAGATGGGCCAGTTTTGTGCTACTTTTCTTCCAAGATGCTCAAGGTAAGCTCCCAAATGCTTCACCGTAGCCGTTCAAGGCTAAAGTGTGATTCATCTGTCAAATGTGCATCTTGGCTTTCCTAACATTAGCTGATGCCACCAACCTTCCTTTGGGGTTCTGGCTCTAAGCATGCATATGATGAAACAATCCTTCTGGGAGACTCAGCAAATTTGTTTGTCCTACAGTGTTTGATTTTGTCCCTCGAGATCACTTGCAAACTAAAGAAAGGAATTAAAACTTCTTCCAGCAGGGTTTCCTGTGAAAAAGAATAAGTGTGCTGTATTTCAGCAGCCACAGGTAGTTAAATGCACAGAACCTGGAAGAGCTAGTGTGCTTTTCGGAACATGCTAATGCCCAGTTGCCTGGGTTGGCGTGCTGGTCTTTGAACTCTGCAACCCCTTCAGCCCAAAAACCAAAATGTTGCCCATTGCTTTTCTTCTGACGGGGGTCTCGTGTGAGCCCAGGCCACAGAGCCCACCAGAATTGGCAGCAAAACTAGTCGGGCTTTGTGGAGGCCACTGTCTGCACTGCTTTGGCTCCTTTCCTAGGACCCACCCTCACCAGACAAGTCCAGCAGGGTTTCCTGCCTTGTGTTCTGAAATCTATATGGAATAACCTAATGTGGAAATCTGGCAGCAAAGGTCTCTGATGTCTTTGAAGCCGCTCCTGTATTTCGGTGTTTCAGTGGGTTGAAGGCTATGAGGGCCAATGGGTGGGGCACCCAAAGCTGGCAGGAAGCCACCTGTTTGTGGTGGACAAAGGCCCTCTGGGGCCCCTTCTGTTGTGGATACCAGCACGGTTGCCACGGGGGCCTGCAGTCCAAGGGGCCCAAGGGAGCCGGTGCCGCCTAGTTTTAATGCTCCTGGAACTGCTCCTTCCATCGCAGCTGCCCCTCTTTGAAGGAGACAGAGACGGTGGGACTGCAGCTGGGAGCCAGAGATAGAGGCCGATTGGCAGTGGCTCCCCAGCTTCTTCCGTCCTCTGGGAAAGGTGTCCTAAGGCCGGGAGAGCAGCACTTTTAGCGGGACAAGGGCCGGCAAAGGGGCTGTCGACGCGCCCTCTCCGGAGCCCTCCGGGACGCCGGCCGCACCCACTGAGTGGCCGCGGAGGGCCGGGGCTGGGAAGGGGCCTCCCATTCCCCGACGGGAGGCGGAGCGAGGCGCGGTGGGGATCGCCGCCCCCAAAGGCCGGGGGTCGAGGCCGCGGCGGGGCCTGCCAGGCCAGCTTCGCCCGCTG
The DNA here is from genome assembly GCA_022577455.1 of Arizona elegans. Lineage (NCBI taxonomy): Eukaryota > Metazoa > Chordata > Lepidosauria > Squamata > Colubridae > Arizona > Arizona elegans. The sequence continues at coordinate 2,187,591 of JAKOOJ010000061.1, read as the reverse complement.
GATCCCCACGCGCTGCTTCTCTCCGTCGCCGGCCGCTGCTAGAGGCGCCTCCTCGCTCGCTCGCTCTGCCGCCGCGGTGCCCTCGATCCCCATCCATGGCTGGTAAGTCTCCCTCCGGGAGGGCCCCCTCGGCCAGCCGCCGCCCCTCCGGAGCGGGTCGGGCGGGTCTGGCCCGGCGGGCTCCTGCTCTGCCCGGGGCGCCGCTCCTCTGGTTGCTCGCGGTGGGAGCCGAGCCAGGCGGCGCCTTCCTCCTCCTCCTCCTCCTCCTCTCCCGGCAGCGAGACGGGCGTTGATCGTGCTGGCCCACCAGGAACCGGGCTCGTTTAACCACGCCTTGCAGCGGGCGGCCGTCGAGGCGCTGGAGAGCGGCGGCTGGAGCGTGGCCGTCTCGGACCTCTACGCGCAGCACTTCCAGCCGGTCCTGTCGCGCACGGACTTCGCCGGTACCGCCACCGCCACCCCCACCCCGGCCGCCCCCTTCCCGGCCGCTTTATCCGCCGCCGCCTAACCTCCGCTCGACCCCCGCAGGCGACCCCGACGACCCGCGCAACCTCAACTACGCGAAGGAGGCCGGGCTGGCCTGGAAGGAAGGCCGCCTTAGCAGCGACATCTTGGGCGAGGTGGACAAGCTGGCAGCCGCCGACCTCGTCATCTTCCAGGTGGGCGCCGCCTGCCCGCCCGCCCAAAGCTCGGTCTTTGCCCCGCGCGGCTAGCGCATCTCCTGGCTGACGCTCCGGGGGGAGCCGCCGAAGCCCCAGGCAGAGCGCTTCGCCGAGCCGCCGCCTTTCGGGTTGGGACGGGGGCTCCCTGACGCCCTGATGAGCCGGGCTCTGCTTGCCTTCCAGTTTCCTCTGCAGTGGTTTGGCCTCCCAGCCATCCTGAAAGGCTGGTTCGACCGGATCCTCATCCAGGGCTTTGCCTACTCCTACGGCGCTATGTACGATCAGGGGCCCTTCCAGGTAGGCGGCTGCGGCTGGGGGGAGGGAAGTGCCGCTGGGGTTGCTTGAAGGGAGCCGGCCGCCTTGGCTGGGCAGGGGACCAGGGAGCAGTTGCACTCCCCACCCTAGACTGAAATGGGGGCCGGCAGGCGGGCATCCGCCATGCAAACCCAACTGGCACTTGGCTGCTGCCGCCGGTTTCTGGCCACCCCAAAGGACCACTCATGCTGGCCCTGAGCCTCAGTGCCGTCTGTTGCCAGGGGAAACATAGTAGAACCCCCCCTCCCCTGGTCTGGGGTTGGAGCAGTCAGGCAGCAGTGGTGGTGACAGGACCCTGCCGGTCCCGCTCCTTCCAGGGGAAACCGGCTGGGAAGCCGGGCATGACTGTGCTTTGCTTGCCTGCAGAAGAAGAAGGCTGTGCTGTCCTTCACCACTGGCGGGATGGACTCCATGTACACCCCAGCAGGCATCAATGGAGACATTAACATCCTGCTCTGGCCGATACAGGTGAGGGCCAATCTTAGCAACAGCTCAGTTCCTGGACTGAGGATGGGGAGGTGGCTTAGTGTCTTATTGAAATGCCGGCCTCGGGAGTGTCTCTTGCATTTCTAAAGAAAAGTTTGTGTGTAATCCAAAGTCCCAGGAGCAGAGAGAATTTCTGGTATGCAGGAAGAGGGCAAAGGTGGACACGCATGCACCCCCCCCCTGCATTTCACAAGGTATTATCTAGTAGTTATGCAGGCAGTTGATTTAGTCTCTAGCAAGTTTTCTGTTTATAATGAAATAAACTACTCTGAAGTAACAGAACGGCCTTGTGCTGGCCTTGGTTCTGTGGACCTGGCAAGGCATTCAGGGTACGGGTGGTTCCTCCAAGACCAAATGCCAAGATGGTGCATTTGCCTGGCTCCAGGCGAGCATTATGGCCCTTCTGGTTCTTACCCATGCAGAGTGGCACCCTTCATTTCTGTGGCTTCCAAGTCTTGGCTCCCCAAATTGCCTTCAGCGTCGGTCAGCACACTCCAGAGGACGTCCGCTCCCAAATCCTGGAGGACTGGAAGAAGAGACTGGCAGCCATCTGGGAAGAAAAGCCTCTCAGCTTTGCCCCAAACAGCCTTTTTGAGTTGAATTTTGCTAAGGGGTTTGTGCTGAAGAAAGATGTCCAGGAAGAGCAGGAAAAGGAGAAATACGGGCTGACTGTTGGCCAGCACCTGGGGAAGCCATTCCCACCAGACAGCCAGGTCAAAGCCCAGGAGAAGTAATTGTGCCATTGGGAAGCTGTGTAGGATTGCAGTGGCCATGAGCCCACTTCTCCCTCTCCCCTGCAGGTGCAGGGAAAGGGGCTTCTCCTCAACGGGGCCTTGCCTGAGTGCCCAGCTAAGGCAATATCGGATCCTTTAGGCAGGTTTTCCACCCAACTCTATTCTTTCTCTTGGTGATGTAATTGGGGCTTCGAGTGCCTTGAAGGGCTGCCTGCCAATGGGTTCAGAGAAGTCTGCTAGCATTGCTTCAGCATTCGCGTTGCCTAAAACCTGGGGGCCTTTTCTCTTTGCATATTTAGAGTGCTGTCAGTGCCTGCTTTTTAAATCCCAAATCCAACTGCTGAGACTAATCTGTCAGATGTTAGGTAGGAAGTGATCATTGCCCCTCCCTTTCTGTCTGTAAATGTTCTTAGTGAAATAAAAGCCCTGAATATGTACGTTGCGCCAATGTTCTGTGGTTAATTTGCCAGACTGTGAAAGAATATTATGCACTCCATAATAGCTATAGGTAGTCCTTGATTTAACAGTTCATTTAGTGACTGTTCAAAGTTACAATGGCACTGAAAAATGTGACGTGACCGTTTTTCACAGGACCATTGTAGCACCCCCCGTCACGTGATCAAAATTCATACTTGGCCAGTGGTTCATATTTATGACAGTCGCAGTATCCTGGGATCACGCGGTCCCCTTTTTCAACCCTGACAAGCAAAGTCAATGGGGAATCCAGATCCACTTAGCAACCATGTTACTAAGTTAACAAATGCAATGATTCACTTAATAACTATGGCAAGAAAAGTCGTGAAATGGGGCAAACAAATGTTTCACTTAGCAACATAGGTTTTGGGTTCAATTGTGGCTGTAGCTCGAGGACTACCTGTACTGCCGTTTTCCAAATAAGCAGCTTACATCGAGGTAACCTGATTTGCTTTCATTCACTTTTTCTGCAGTTGTAGGTTGTTTTTGAAATGGCCATTGGCCTTGCAGAAGAGACACGTACAACTCAAAAAGCAGAGTAAAGCAAAGTCCCTTTAGTTGTGTGAGACACATCAGGTCGACTGACTCAAGTTTCAGAATGCAGAATTAATAGAGGATACCAATGCAGTGGTGAGATTACACTTTGTATGGCCATTATGATCACAACTAAAACCTCGGTGCCCAAACTGCATCTTGAGGCAGTCCCATTTCTATTTCAACATATTATGGGTTATCATGAGCATTTTTCAGTCTGGACTCCATAAAACAGAACAAAAAGTTCCATCTCTTGGCAGCTGCCAAGTTGAAAGGCAAATACAGGCCAAGTTCAGAAGATCATCAAACCTAGATTTTATTCCCGCATAAAGGTCTCCCTCCCACCTCCACTTTGGCAAGTTGGAAATCTGCACTTCTCCCAATGCTCTTCCCAGGATAAGCATCCCCAGACAACCCCAAAATTTGTTGAGGAATACCAAGCATGCAGCTCCAAGTGGCAAGTCAGCTGGAGAGCGCAACAGAAAAAAGGAGGCTCTGGAATGGGTAGGATGTTCATGCAGTCTTGGTGTTCTTCAGCTTCTGAGCCTAAGAGGAAGGCACTTTGCAAAACTCAGGGAATTAATGCTATTAAATGGAAGATGTTGGAAAGAACAGCACAAGTTTTACACTGTGAAAAGAAAACTTTCAAAGTTTTATTCTGGACTGCAGCTGTGTACAGAAATATAGTTGCAAGTATACAAATATCCCAATTGAAGCAAAATATCTCTTTTAATATCCAACAAGTTATCACAGAAGAGCTAAAAAAACAAATGCAAACAAAGTACCCCACCCCAACCCCTTCAATAGAATAAATTGAAAATTGGTTATCAGTGCTCTGAGAAACCCACTGACACAAGCCAGGGATACACAAATGCACAATGGGCCAAATCAGGCTACATTCACATTGCAGGGTCCGGAAGGGGCTGCTCAATGGCTGCTTGATCTCTGTCCTGCCCAAAGCAAAGCAGGAACGCAGGAAATAAGAGGAAGGAAAGTAGGACACTGGAAGAAGGCAAAGCCTGGAGCCTCCATTTCCCATGATCCACGCAGCTTCCTTTGCAAGGTGACCAACACTCTGGGGAAGCTGGGGCAGAGAGATGCAGGGAGAGCCTCTCTAGCATTCGCAAAGCTTTTGGCTCCAAGGAGACTCCATTGCCACAGAGGGGGGCTGACCCCCAAGCCGACAGAGCCCAAATGCAACAGCCTAAGCCGGTTGCTGCATTTATGGCAGAGAGGAAGGGAGGATCAGCCTGGTAATTGCTTCAAGACGTGCAGAAGTCTAGCTGAAAAAGGATTTTGTCCTTTGGGAAACTGCCTGCTCGCTATGGCTAAATCAGAAGCTGCTTGCAAAGATTGGGATCCACTCCCACCTATGAGTGACTATTGGCTTTTCTTCAGACTGAGAAAAAAATTAGGTCTGTGTGTGTGTTGTGCACACGTGCACACCTTTGAGTCAGTCTTGACTCCTGGCAACTGCCTGGATAAGTCCCTGCAGTTTTCTTAGCAAGATTTCATTCGTGGTTTGTCTCTGCCTTCTCCTGAGGTCTGAAGGAGAGTGACTAACCCAAAGTCATCATCTAGCTGGCTTTTGACTAAGGTGGAACTAGAACTCACAATCTCCAGGTTTCTAGGCAGAATCTTAATCAGTTAGATGTTACTATGGCTAATACGAATTGTGTGTTATTAAGAAAGGAGAAGTTGCAACTTGCACAGCTTTGAAGAATTTCTGTGAGAACAAATACATTAACAAAATAATGTTTTTATTTCAAACAATCCTGGTTTTGAAAAATGCTTTTTTTAAATAGCAGCAATAATTTTATCTAGATTTATGTGGCATGTCAAAAAATCAAGGGTTAAATTCAAAATTCTGCAGGATGCAAAAGATAGGGAGCATTAGGATTGCTTGACTTTATACTTTGCAGTCTGTTGTTTAATTTGGATGAAATGATGGGTCTTGCTGAGAAAAAAAAGAATGTTTGAAATGGAGGGTCATAATCTGAGGTTTGTTTGCTGTATGTTTTTATTTGTAGCATAACAATGTGGATTTTAATTATGTGAAAAAGAATGCTTTGAGAATATGAAATAAATATGAACACTGGTTGTGCCTGAAGATACCTTTATTGACTTTTAGCAAAGAAGTATTCTACAGAACATCAGCAGCATATATGAAGAAATGACTAACAACTGATCTCAGAGGGCTATAGCTTTCAATGGTTTGGATAGGTACAGTTAACTTGGATAAAAAGACAAGTGGAACTGAAAAATATAAATTGGAATTTGAAATTGAAATGTACAGAAATGAAGAATGTGTAATAGAAAAATCTATGGAGATTCTCAGTCATCCAGCTCACAGTTGTCCCAAAGGTGCTTTTTCAAGAAGCAGCCGGACTTTCTGGTGTAGATTTGCCTCTTGAAAAAAAGAACCTTTGAGATAATAGGAAAAATGTATAAACTTTTCTTAAGAAGATGAACAAGTTGAAGATTGCATGACAAAATGTTCTGTTAATTTTAGATATAACATAGAGATCGATATTGGGAGAAAACCTGGGTAATTGATGTTAAATTTACATTATGTTATAAATCTAAGGGAGTTTTTTAAATAAAATGATGTATTATTGGTTTATGACACCAGGAAAGTTATCAAAAAATATAAAAGTATTTCAAATTAGTGTTAGAAATGTTAAAAACACGAGAGGATATTTTATAATGATGATGGACTTGTAAGAAAGCCAATAAAACTTTGGATACAAATTCACACAATGATGCAAAGAATCTTAAAAGATTACTATTTCCAAGAAACTAGAACTCTCTTTATTCAGTCTTATGGAAAATGAATTATAAAAAACTCATGGCAGACTGATCTTATAGATGGTAATTGCAGCAAGATTATCATAAACACAACTATGGAATGAAAGGTTAATGAAATCCCCACAGTGGAGGAATGGATTGTGAAAATGTCAGGATTTGCAGAAATGGTAAAACTGACCTACAGTATTTAGTCATAGAAAAAAAAACTTTTTTTGAATGATTGGAAATTGTATGGACTTCTTGCTGAAAGAAGAAATGAAAGTGGTTTATGAGTCTGAAGATTAAGACAGGCATGGATTAAATAAGGGATTGAGGGATTATACATTTTATGATATATCTAAGGAGGGATTATTAAACCAACTATCTGTTGAAAAGTCATTAAATTCTTTTCTTTTTTTTTCATTTCTTGCACTTTCTTTTTTCTTTCAATTTGCCTTTTATTCTACAGGTGGTCCTCAATTTACGACCACAACTGAGATCAGAATTTCCATTGCTAAGAATGGCAATTGTTAAGTGAATCACACCCAATTTTACCACCTTTTCTGCCCTGATTGTCAAGCCAATCACATAGTTGTTAACTGAATCTGTCTTCCCCCCATTGACTCTGTTTGTCAGAAGTTGGCTGGGAAGATCTCAAACGGCCGTCCCTTGACCCCGGGATGCTGGAACCAGCAGCTATGCACGCCAGTTGCCAGTGCTGGAATTTTGATCATATGACCATGGTAAGTGTGAGGATCGGTTGTAAAACACTTTTTTCACTGCTGTTGTAACTTTGGTCACTAAATGAAAGGATGTATGTCAAGGATTACCTGTATGGGAAAATTCTTAATATAAACTTTAATAAAGGAGATGTACTGTATTTTAAAATACTACACTTTCTTTTAAACTGTAATCATCTTCCTGGGGCTTATAACCATGAAGCCTTACTTAATTCTACAAATGAATTCCATAATCCCTGCTTTAGCTAGGGAGCTTGACATAAAAGGCAGGGACTATCTCCCACAAGAAAAGATGGGTCCTTCTTCCCCGTTAGCCTTCTCATTCATCAGTCTCCCTCACATTCCTTGTGCCAGTGCCCTGAAAACAGCGAAGTGGGGAATGCAGCTTTTGTGCAGAAACGCAGCAAGTTCCAGCTGGATTGCTGAAGCAGCCAGGTGAAGGGCTTGCCAAGGGAAGCTCTGCTTATTCCGCTCCCTTTGCCCACAGAAAGCAGGAGCAAAGATGTAGGACCAGCCTCTGCCAGCTACTGAGCAGCCCCTTTGCTCCAAAAAGATACATTTGGTAACCAAATCACATATTCAAAATGTTGCACATTTAAATATTGACCTAAACTGGACCAAGGAAAAGTAAAAACCAACTAACAAAGTATCAGTTTCACCATTTTGCACAAGCAGCAGATGCTGATGTCACAAGAGGTGGCAAGAGGATCAGCAGAACCTCGGTTCAAAGAAGGATTGGTCCCAGATGTCTCAGCATTGGCCCCAAGCAGCTCACCAGACAGCCCCTGCTCATCCCCCCTTCAGAGAGGATGGGAGACCTCTTAACAAGGAGCTGACCTCAGACTGTGACACATACCCCCCCCTAAAAAAAACAAACTGGCTTGGGGACTTTTGCACTCTCCTCTCTGCCTCCCCATAATTCCCTCCGCATGTGTGCATCTCTCTTTCTCAGCATCAGAATTAGGTTCAAGGAATCTATAGGATTTACAAGAGAGGGAAAGCAGAAAGTATTAGTGTTATAAATTAAAAAGCCATGTTAGACATCAACAGAGAATAAAAGCGGAATCAAATCCCAGCTTTTAAGAAGTCACCCCATGGGACTCCCCTGCCAAGTCCCCCACAACAGCAGGAGGTCCATCCCTCGGGCATGAAGCTGCCTTCACGGCCAGCCAGCACTGATGGAATGGCCAGACAAAGAAGGAATACCTGCCACAAAAATTACAGAAACACTCCATGAAGATTTAACAAACCTGTCCCCTTTCCCCCATAACCAGACGCCATGTGGTGGGAGAAGAGACTATAAACTCACGTTTGCCATAAAAATCTGTGGCAAGAAGAATATATGTGTATGAATGTATGTGTGTATAATATATATATTATATTATATATATATATATATATATGCCAATGTACTCATCTAGTACAAATAGCAAAATAGTTTATCATTTACTAAATACAAAATAGAGCTTTCCAAAAAATGAAACACACATTGGATATAAACCATCCAAAACTTGAACGACTGAAAACTGTATTCAAAATTAAATGACCTTGACTAGGTCTCTTTCTGAAAAGTTCCCTTCATATCGGCAAAAGAGCCTGTACTACTGAAAACGTAACCCAAACTTCTTGGGACAGAACACATGGACCACTAACAGAAGAGACGGACTGGCACAGCATGAGAAAGCCCCCCCCCCCCCCCCCCAAAAAAAAAAAAAAAAAAAAAAAGGGAGACAAGTGACATTCTTCTCGACACAGAAGACAAACAGCTGAGGCATACTCAAAACAGCCCCCGAGGTCAGCGAGAGCTGCACAGGGACACTCTGGAGTGGCAGACACCCCACGCATGGTGGATGCGCAAGAGATCTGGAGGTGGCTGCAGGCAGTGAACCCCAGGAGAGCATGCCAGGATCACATGGCCTGGACCGCATTGGCCTTTTATCAAACACCTCTGGCAGGAGCGAGGCTGCTCCCCACCTTTGAGTTCAAAATGGAGCTTAGAGAAGGTCCCATGTTCCCAGCATGGAGCCTCCATCTCCCAGCAATGGCAATGGTGTCAAAAGCAACCTAAACTCTACTCTTCCTTCCTTAAATCCTGCCCTGCATTCACCACAAACATTTTTTTTCTCGTTTTCTCGTTTTCGAAAAGTTAATTCTGTACATGGCAGAATATTTAAATAGGAGGGTGGGAAACTCCAGTGAGAAGCTTTAAGAAGAGTCAGCCACCGTTTGATCAAAGCAGACTCCGAAAAGAGCCCAGTTCCTTAGACCAGCAACTGGTTCCTTCTGAGAAGGGAGAACAGCATAGCACTGAGGTCACTTGCGCCCAGCTGTCAGCAAGCCACAGCCCCGATCAGAGGCTGCCTTCCCTGCAAGGCCCTCCTGGTGCTCCCCAAACCTCCCCCATCCCAGGGGCTCCTCCACCACTCTGATAGGAGCAGCTGCTGCTTCAGAGCCCAATCCAGACATGCACTTTCACCACCCAACACGTGCAGCATCAAGCCATGATCCTGGGTGGGATTCACAGCATACACAGAAGACTTTGCCATACCACTCAAACCACATTTTTCAATGGAAACCATTTCCATACTTGGCCACAAATCATGGGAAACCGTCAAATGATTGAGGACACAGGAAATGCACCCAAAGAATTGTGAAAACCAGAAAAAGAATGGGAGAGGGAGAGAGCAAGCCCAATGTTCTTGTCTTGTGCTGCTGACACGTGACAGTCAAACTCCGCATCCCTCTCAGAACTGGGGACGGGGATAACAGTTGGATAACAGTCCAACTCATGCCTGGATAAGACAAAACCTGGCTTTGCCCCCCATTTCAGCAAAAGTGGTGTTCCAGAGTGGTGTTCTTCCAAAGCAAGAATGAAGATGTTGCTTCCAGCCATCTTTCAACAAAGAGTTAACGCTACTTTGCTAAACTCCAGAATCACCAGAGATAATGCAGTCTGTCCAGTGCAGGATTTCTGAATTAAAGAAAAACAAAAAGACATTTATAAATAACACAAAGACTCACCCTCCCTCCCTTGCGTTCAGCAGCCTTCAACAACAGGGTTTTCTCTGTGAAAAGGTACTCAGTGAAAGGTTGTCATCAGATTAAAAGTGGATACAACCCAGCACTCTTAAGGGCTCATGTTGGAGCCCCTACAATGGCAGCCACTCCATTCTTCTCTATGCTTATTGCTTTCAGATCCTGTCTGGGAAGTCCATGAGAAGGTAAACAGGACAAAACACCAGCAGCCTCACCATAGTTGCTTCTATCTGCTCTGGCTCTGGTGCCAGTTGGGCACAGCCTGCCACCCTGTGATGAGTGAAACAGTAGCCGGTGATTCAATTTGGGACACTTTGGAGCTTGTAGAGCAAAGCTGTGAGATCTGCTACCTGTAGGTTAGAGTCGTGATCCTCTTGGCTCTTCAGGCTGCTAAGCAGGCTAGGTTCATTTATTTCTTTGTAAAACTGATTAGCCACCCATCTTACCACAAGGCAACTCTCGTCATCTTCAGGCTGGTGCCTTTGGCTTCGTGCCTGTGCGAGCAAAGCATGATCGGAGCTGCCGTCTCTCTATAAATACTGGTGGGGAGGTGTGGGGTGCTGGCTTTGTTGCTGTGAGCGGGTTGGTTGCCTGTGTTGTTACATCTTGATTAGTTGATGGAGTTGATATTTGCAGATTAGTCGGCTGTTTCGTAACATCCTATGTGGGTGAGGTCCTTGATGTGTGCCCATTAGTCTTTTGTGTTTTAATGACCTGGGTAATGGGCTGTGTGTTAACATCCTGAGTTCTAGTGTTGTGATATCCTGAGTTTTTTGATGTAATGTCCTGAGCAGATGGCTATGATGCCACATCCCGGGCTTTGGTTTGGCTCCAAGTTTGAGCTCTTGCCATGTGTTCATGCCGTGTCAGTTTGCTTTGTGTGGGGATTGGAGGGGGGTGTAGCAGCTGGTGATGCCGCCATGGTCTGCACCCCAAGCCTCCATCATCCAGGATGATGACAGCAAAAACAACACAGCTGATTACAAGTGGGAGACAGCTGGAAGGGCCTATTACACGCGCAAGGGCTAAATTGATTAATGGCATATAAAGGCAGAGATCTCTGTAATGGTAGTTTAATACTCTGACAATGTCAGCAGATGACTAATGAAAGCTTAGTAAAATAAAATTTTAATTCTTTTAAAATTTTAAAATCTTAAGTTCTGAAGTTCGGAGTATGTCTGCCTCTCTTTTTTTTACTAATATACCTGGAACTCGTATTTTTAGAATAGTTTGTAATATATATATATATTACAATATATATATAATGATATAATAAATATATATAATGATATAAAAAATCTGGATAATCAACCTAGCTCTAAAATGGAGAGGGACGAGAAGGGGGTAGGAGCTCTTTTTACTCTATTAACCACCCCAACACTAAAGCCCCTCCTTTGGAACCCCAAGCCAGCTGGCAGAGCCAGATCTTTAGGCTCTTGCTGAAAGTCAGGAGGGTTGGCGCCAACCTCACTTTGGGGGGCAAGACATTCCAAAGGACAGGCGCAATGGCAGAGAAGGCTCAACTCCTGGACCCCAATAGACAGAATGCCCTGGCCGATGGGCCCAACCCATGCCTGCTCTGCCAGCACCAGTGGGGCGGGCCAATCCCACTGGGATGAGACGGTCCTTCCAGGAGCCTAAATTCAAGCAGCAATCATTGCTTCTCTGAAAGAGGAGATTATGCAGGGTTGTAAAGGATGGGGGAAACGAAATCAATGACAGAAGAGGATGCAGTTTATCGGGATCCCTTTCACTCTGGATTGGGGCCCAATAATGCTGAAGTTAACATGCCAGTGCTAGAGTGCCTTTTTTATAACTGCATTCAACTTGGCAGAATTTCAACTGCCTCGAGTTTTTAAAGAAAAAAGTGTCTAGCAGTAATGACTAAGATGATATATTATGGCCAACACACTCCATCCACACAGTTTTCTAAGCAAAATCATTCAGTAGCAACCAGCACCTTTGGATATAGAGCTGCCTTTACCTCCAAAGAACCCCAAAACAAGTGCCTGATTCAAGAATTAGGCCTGTGCTCAATCGGCTCGCAAAATGAGCGCTAATCCCATCTCCTTTCCAGGCAAACAACAGCACAGAGAATGCTACATGCTCTCCAATTTCATTAATTAAAAACTTCTGCAGCTTGAGAAAAGGTTCTGGCTTACCTCACTTATTAGAAGGAGCCAGCCATGGTATTGTTCCCCTGATTTTGTAGGGATACAAGCAAGTCATCAATCTTCTTCATATTCTGATTGGTGGTCATTGCAGAAGAAATCTGAGGACTCTCTGACATTTGCTGGGACAGGAGAGCTGTGACAGATGGCTGTGCCTCATTCTGTGCTTGGCTGAGGGTCATCATCTGCTCTGACACGGAACCCGGTCCAGATGTTAAGAGCTGGCCACAACCTGCTGAAGACACAAAATTCCAACAACGCATCTAGATCAAGGCTGATGACCAACATGGTCTTGCAAGCATCATTCAGAGCCAAGTGTAAACTTGCTGAGAAGGGAGAACTAAGCAGAATCATGAATTTGAATGCGAATTTCAACCCAAGTAGTTACAATGCCCATAAAACCCCACAGCATTTTGATCTGAATTAATTCTGTATTTGTGTTTTCATAGCTTAGATATGTAAAACAGAATGCCAACATTAGAGGCAGACCAGCAAGGAAAATCTAGTGCTCTTTACACTCAGACTTACTGTCTTGGATGCCAAAGAGGAATATCCCGGAGGTCTGTGGGGATGAAGTGGAGTTCTGCAGCTGGCTGATGGAACTTCCAGCAGATGCATTGTGAAACAAAGAGGCTGCTTGCTGTTGCTGCTGCTGCTGCTGGGGGGGCGATGAAGTGTCCTGGATGTTTGGCAGGTTGCTCTGTGAGGAGTACAGAGTGGGTTGCTGCAACTCTTGCTGGCTCATGTTGCTCTGCAAGGCAGACATGGAAGCCGATGATATGAAGAGGGTGACTGGCTGCTCCTGAGGGCTGGGGGATCCCTGGACCAGCTGGATCTGGGGGGAGCCATGGAATAAACTTGGTGGCGGCTGTGGTGGCTCAGCTTGGGTGGAGCCTGAACTCTGGCTCTGGAACTGCATGGGCTGCTGCTCTTGGCCCCTCTGGGCCAGGCTACTCTGGGGGTGGAAGAGAGGCTGGCTCTGCTGTTGCTCCTGGCTGGTCATCGTGCTGGGATTGGAGCTGAACAGCAGCGTTGGCTTTTGAGAAGCCACGGAGCCCATGGTGTTCTGACTGAACCGCATGTTTTGCTGCTGCTCTTGGGTGGAGGCACTATTCTGAAGAGCCACAAGTGAATGCTGAGCTTGGAAAATGCTCCCCTGTTGGTTGGGAGGCACCCCAGAGGGAGGGAGGGGGCCTAGAGTTACCTGGGCCTGGAAGAGGCCCTGATGTGTTGACTGGTGCTGCTCCTGGGTGAGCAGAGGGCCTTGGAGGTGGGGCTGTTGGAAGGAGGGTTGCTGCTCAGTCCTGGCCGGGCCTTGCAAGGGAGAAAGAGAGCTTTGTGTGGCAAAGAATGGCATCTGCTCCTCCTGCGCAACGGAGGAGCCCAAAGCATTCTGGGAGAGAAACAGGCTGCCTGCCTGCTGGTCCGGAACAACTCCTAGGCTCCCCTGGGAGTGAAACATGGGCTGCTGCAGCTGTTCAGAAGAAGAGGCAGCATTCTGGCTGTGGAAAAGAGAACTGGGGGTCTCCTGAGAGATGCTCTGGGTGTCCCCAATGGGGCTCTGAGAGTGGAACAGCTGAGGCTGGGAATGGGCAGCCGGGGGCAAAAAACTGCCGGCCTGGAGAGAGAGCATCTCTCCACTCTGCTGGAAGAGCCCCCCGCCCTGCTGCTGGGCTCCAGCGCCTTGAACGGCAGCCATCATGTCCTCTGAGGAAGGAAAAAGAGCAACCTGGGCCTGGCTTTCCCCACTGTGTTGCATTTGGACCATCGCCTGAAACACGGTGCTCTGCATCTGTTTGGCTTGTCCTGAAACTTCTTTGCCTTCCGCAGAGCCCGAAGCAGGGAACATGGCAGAGCCGCCGGTGGGCACCTGCTCCTGCTGCTGCTGCCCTGGAGTACCTGCGTCGTTGCTGGAGACACTGGTGGGAGGGAACAGCTCACACTGCATTTGCATGTCTTCGTTTGCCGACAGCCCACCTATCAAATGGGAAGTTGGCGGGTACACTGGGGACTGCTGGATGCTTCCATTTCCCGAGGAGGAGGAGGAGGAGGAGGAGGAGGAGGAGGAAGAGGAGGCGAACAAGTCGGATGGCATGCGGCTGGAGGCCTGGCAAAGGCCTTGCTGCATGTCAATCACCATCGCAGCAGACGTCTCCATCGCTTGCGCCTGCTGCTGCACTTGCTGCTGGCCAGCCAACGAAGTCTCCGGTTGTGGGTGCATGGTCTCGGTTCCGCTGGGGAGAAGGTCTTCTACTCTTGAGTGAACGGTGTCCGATGAAGAAAACATGCCCTGGTTGACTCCATTCTGGATTTGGCTAACCTGCTGGAAAATTTCTACATTGAGCTGCTCTTGAACATCCTCACTCTCGGAGCCTGAAAAGAGGACAGAGGACAGCTGCTGCTGAGCTTCCAGGACTTGCTGAACCAGGTCAACGTTTCTGCTGCTGTTGCTGCCACTGCCACCAGGGCTGGACTGAAAACTCCCCGCCTGCAGCTGCTGGATTGTGCTCTGAAGCTGGCTCACCCCACCGGCTGAGGAGAACATGCTTGAGGAGATCTGCTGCTGCAGTGCCTGGCTGGACTCCTGAAGGGGAGGTGGCTGTTGGGAGGCCTCCGTCAGCTGGGACAAAGCCATGGCTGTGCTGTCCGATTGCAAAGCCTCTCTGGAGGAAGGCTCCCTCAAGGGGAACTGGGAGGGCTGCTGCAGGAGGGTGTCGCTGTTCTGCAGCTGGTTCGGAGCAGCGGTGGCTGGAAAACTGCCAGACTGCACGAGGTCCGGAGCCTGAAGGGTAGGCCTGGTCTCAGGAGGATACTTTGGTTGCAGGGGCTGCTTTTCGCTCTCTTGAGCTAAATGAGAAGCAGAAGAGGAGAAAGGGCCGTTCCCCAAGATGCTGGATATGGTGGTCTCCAAAGTTGTTTGAGATTGCCCAATGGCGCTGGTTGTCTGAAGAGAAACATGCACACACAGCAGTAAGATTCAGAATTTTCACTGCCTAACCATAATTCAGGAGAGAAAAATAAACTATCCTGAATTCTACATTATATACTTTCCACTGAAAATATTTCCAATTTTTAGAAATCCATTCCTTACACCATTAATTTGCATTGTTATGACCACCACCATGAAGGTGGTGTTGTTGTTTTATCAGAACGGATTATAATAATGTCTTAAAACCACAGTCAGAAGACATAAAGCCTTTTTCCCCAGGTGATTTTGCTAGAATGCCAACAGTTCTTCTGGTGGGCAAAACTGTTAATACATGAGGTTTGTTATGCCAGTTCAATTTTAAAAGGACGGCATATTATTGTATTATCACATCTGTCCTTTGCTTATTTACAAACAAGGGGAAAAAAAGTATTTTCATTTCAGTTAAACTCCTCCTATCTATTGGAAAAAGTGAAAGAAATATTTGTAGTCTTACCAAAGCTGTCACATTAGATATCAAACTACATTTGATGTTAAACAAATGTCCTGAATAAAATCTTTATAGTTTTCTTCTTTTTTTATAAAAGACATATGCCCAGAATCATTTTTCATCTGCTGCTTACATTAAAGGCAGGAAGAGACATTTTCTCGGCCACAAGTTCCATTGGAGCAGCCTCTTCATTCTTAACGACACTGTTTGGCCTGAGAGGAGTTACCAAGGCACTGGGGAGAAGATTTACTTGATCCAGCTTGCAGCCACTGGAGTTCGCTGCAGGAGGAAAAGAAGAGAATTCACTCCCTAAGTCAGCCCCAGGAGGATGAAACTCAAAAATACAGCATCTAATGCAGAGAAGAGCTGATGATCTTTCCTGACAAGTCCTGGCTGTGCACTAGCCTGTCTCTGCAGTAAAAGACACTCCTGAAAGCCAATGTCAACCCAAATGGCTGCTACACACACAAACACCCATGTCACCCTGAGGATTGACACATCTCTTATGGTTCAGTTTATCAGCACAAACACCTTAGCCTGCTTGTTAGGCCAGGTAATCTGTCTTGCTTGTTTATTACATTTATATCTCACCACAGTAAAAATCATTCTCAGAGTTAGGTTAGAGGTTCATGAGACTTTGTAATGCATTTTTGGAAGTTGGCTGGGAAACAGATCGAAGGAGAAATGGCACACATTAACAGAAAACATTTGTAGCCCTAAAGTTCCCAAAAAAGTCACTCAATTGTGATGGCCCTTTTTCAATGTGATGAACTCAGCAGTTTTACAAAGTCTTCGGCTAAGATGATAAGAAAGGCTGCGGTTGAGAATTACCTTTAGCTGCATCATCAAAAGAGCAGGGCTGGGTTGGGCTGGATATTTCCTGCTTCACATTCACATTCAGAGTCTGAGCTGCTGATGAAGAAACGGAACATTCAAGAGAGATGTAAGCAAGGAAATTATATGTCAAGCTTCAACAATAAGCACAAGTGTACACATTTCAAGAACCAAAGGCCAATGATTGGAACATTCAGCACAGCTCCCTGAAATCTGTGGCAGTTGCACACAGTCTCTTTCTCAAACTGCAAGCACTGTCCAGGATTTCCTCAGTCCAATGATTCGTGTTCCCTGGCCCAGCAGTGCAAACTTTTACTAAGACCCCACACCTTGCAAATATTGTGTTTTTTACATACATGTATCTGGAGTGTATGTAAATTGTTGTATGTCATGTGATCTCCCAGCATTGGTCATGACAAAAATCCCAACAGAAACAGGTGTAGTTATTTGCTGGTCATGGTAAGGTGGCACCTTCACAATTAGATGATTCTGAAAGGAAAAAAAGTGGCAAGATATTAACAGCCTCCAGTCTGGGATATCTGACATAAGAAAATCTAGATGTTTATCAAAAAGGGCCGGCTGTTCCTGTTCCTAGCTCTCCTTCATTTCAGAAATCTGGCATACAAACAAAAACTTGCTGGTGACTTCCTTTGCTAACATTTATCGAAGGGGGGAACAGAGGGAAAGACAGAGGACTCAAAACAAACTCAAGTTTCCTCTACGGAGCTCTTAAAAGGCAAGTAAGTACATTGGCACTCAATCACACAAACTCTGAACGTGAATCTGACTTTCCAAGCTAAGGAAAACTTCTACCAGAGTCCCAATCCTAACAACCACTAAGGAGAAGGAATGGATAGGGAACTCCCTATCCAAGACCTGCCCTCTTCTTTGGACTCAAGAGAACTACTAGTTTGCTAACAGCTGCTTCTGTGAGGACAACAGAGCCCAATCCCTTTTTCCACCACAGAAGTGAAGAGGATTTCATTTAGGTATGTATGACTTGATGTTCAAACATATAGCTTTATAGCTGTGTTGCTCGAGGAGCTGCGGTGGCACAGTGGTGAAAATGCAGTATTGCAAGCTGACCCTGCCCACTGCCAGGAGTTCGATTCTGACCAGCACAAGGCTGACTCAACCTTCCATCTTTCTGAGGTCAGTAAACGAGGATCCAGATTGTTGGGGGCAATAAGCTGATTCTGTAAACTGCTTAGAGAGGGCTGTAAAGCACTGTCAAGTGGTATATAAAGGCTATTGCTGGCCTTCCTGAGGCAGAAAATAAGGGCTATAAAATAATTTTACATTTGGATCTTTTATTTTTGATCTGAATGCAGATTTATTGCAAGATTTGTTTAAATATAACAACTGACCACCTTACATGAAATTACCATTTTGAGACTGACATCTTATCACAGCTGAAACTAGGACTCCCAAATGGCCAAATTCAAAAAAGTTGGAATGGCTTCCACACAAAAGAGAATTTAAAGAAGAAATGAAATGCACAACAATTTTGCAATTTAGGGAAAGACTGGGAGAGAGAAATAAAATAAGCAAAAGGCTGCAGCAGAAAATAACTCACCTATAAGCAACTTAACAACAACAACAAAAAACTCCAATCTGATACTACTTTTCCCTCTAATTCTGTTTGCTTAAAAGATCTGAACTTAGATTATTGCTCTTACCACAGTCTTAATCTACATTCAGCCATAAAGCTTCCAGAGATTTCAGAAAATTTATCCTTCCCATTAAGCACAGGAATAAAATGCATCTGCATTCCTAACTGAACCTCACTTTCAAAACATATCATAAAATGGGATCGTTTTAATAGTAATGCCTAAATTAATATTCTCAAGATCAAATGGATAATTACATCCCTGAGGAAGCAAGTACCTGATGAAACAGCTCCATGTCAATTTCTGCCTCAGCTTTCCAGGAGCTTTCATCTGTTTGAAAGCAAGGCAGGAAAGTTGTTATGCAAAGGCACCAGTCAGCTGTTGAGGAAGTCACAGCTCTCACGCTGGTCGTTCCAGTCCCCCTGGAGCTTCATTTGCCCAACCTCGGCACATACACCTTGATACCCACCAGAGATGTTCTCTTGGAAGATCACTTTGGTTCCCTTCAGAAAATTCTTCCCAATCAAAAAGACCTCCTCTTCTCCTTTCACTGAACAGCTATGCAGGCTTTTCTTGAGGATTTCCGGCACACCCGCAGGTTGAGCTACACCAAGAAGAAAATGAGATTTAACTGAAAATACCCACACACAATCAGCTATAGCCCCAAGGCCTCTAACAGCCTATACGTGGAAAGGACAAATGCTATGAAAAGCTTAAGCAAAAGTCAGATTCAAAAAGTAAGATTCTTTTTCCATTTACAGGTGAAAGTACAGCATAATTCCCTCCCCTGAGAACTCATGGCCAGCTGTTGCCATTTTCAGAATGGAACACACTTATGAGCTGAGGTCCTAATGTAATATCCAAATTCTGTTTATCCATGTTTTATTCTTCACGTCACTAAAATAGATCATTTTATGCAAATTCTCTTAAGTTCTGTTTCAGTAAATACTAAAAATAGCTTATGGTTTTGTTTTGGTAAAGTTTAATCCTCTGTAGATAAGCAGGATAGCTCAACAAGTAAGGAGGCTTTTGGTCATTAGGAGCCCTGCCTTACAGTTCGACTTGGCCACTTACTGCACAGAACGGGCGAGGACGGAGTCTGTAGTGTTAGAACAGAACCATCTTTCCGCGGGATGTTGACACGGAAAACCAGTCTGGCTCGAGTGCTTTTTTTCTTAGAACCAGCGATGCCTATTCGGGCTTCAACATCTGCATTCCTCAACTTCAGAATTCCAACACAGTCCACCCTAGCAACATAGGATTAATGTTTTCATTATTTTAGTCCTGCCAATACATGGGAAGTGGCAAGCTTTTCAAGAGATGCAGCAGGTCTGCAGTGACAACAGAAGCAACCACCAAATTATCACATTTCAATGCCCTGTAGCTGTGGCAGTAAGAAAGCTGACCTGTCCAGGATCAAGCATTCAACTTTACTTTGGAAAACAAGATATCTGTTACATGGACCGTCACTAGATATTGTTGGATAATTCCTTTTCCCACCAACAAAAGGTGACAATACAACAGATGCTTTAGGACAGGGACCCCCAACCTTTTGGGCAGCAGAGACTGGTTCCATGGAGAAAGGTATTTTCTGCGGATCAGAGGGGGCGTGGTTCTGCGTGCTGCCTGCATGTCATGGATGGGGCTTCGCTTGTTTGTGCGACCTGGTTGCTAGCATGGCGCAGCCTGGTGCTGATCCATGGACCAGGGATTAGGACCCTTAGTTTAAGAGATGAAAATACATGACTTCCGGTTTGCTGTTTGTCCCCGCTGGACGCTCCTTTGGGATCGTCGCACCCACTGCCTGTAAAGAGCCGCCTTTATAGCAGAATGGCGGCTCGAAAAAACTCCGTTTCCATGAGGAAACGGAGATAGAGCAGGCTGGGGTGGGTTGAGTCCTCTGCCTAATCCCAAAAGTTTTTTTTTTACTTTTGGGACGGAGCGGAAGAGACTCCCCGTATCCCCAGCCGATGCTCCGGGCTCTGGGAGATCTCTGCTACACGCAGAGCTAGGTGGCAAAAGCAAGCCTGTAAACTTGTAAAACTAATTAAAGAAGACGTGAGCTGGACCTCTGACCCTGAGGCGCAAGTATTTTTTTTTTCTTATTTTAGAAACGTTACTGAAGTTGTTTAAGAACTGAAAGGAAAAAAGATTTTTTAAAATGGCGATTGCTGAGGCTTGAAGAGAGGCTGAAAAGGGAAAGTCCTTCCGTTTTCTATTACAAAGTAGCGGAATGAATACTTCTGGCCGTAATTGAGGCAAAACCTCACTCTCACTCTTGCTTTTTTTTTTTTCTTTTTTTTTTTCTGGGGATCTGATATTGATCTTGGTTGGAAACAAGCCTTTTTTTTTCTCTCTCTTTTCCACTAAATCTTGTCTGTGTGGGAAATGGCATCGGGACTTACACAGCTAGACAAACGGGGGGGGGGGGGGAAATTTCCCCCATTAATAAATTACATCAACAAGTTGTAACTCTCCAGTGTCAGAAACCTGATTTTAATATAATAGAATTTCTTCTTGAAGAGATTGTAAGAAGGGATGAGATTGTGAACCAGCAACTCGAAAAATTTAAGCAGGAAATTAAAGAAATTGGTGAATTGGTGAAATCAAAGTTTGACTTTTTGAATCGAAAGATTTTAAATACAGCTAATGGTTTATCAGACTTTCTGATTCGGTTGGATGCAAAGACTAAATTATTAGAGTCTAAAATGAAGGAAACTGAGGAGAATTTGGATGACAAGATTCAAGAAATTAAAAAGGATTTGGTAAACATTCAGGATAATAGCTCAGAAGACAAATCTAAAATGGAGGTTGACCAAAAGACTGGTAATGAAGAAAATGTGCAACAGAGGATTGAAAGAGAAGTTTTAATGATTCAATATAATTTTACAGAATATGCAATTAGACTGAGAGGTCTGCAGGAAAATAATAGAGATGACTTAAGGAAAATATCTTCTGAAATTCTGGCTGGGATTTTAAAGGTTCAACCTGATGAAGTGTTTTGCAGGATTGATAGAATTTATAGAATAAACTCCTGGTTGGCAAAGCAAAGGCAATTGCCTAGAGATGTGGTGATCTATTTTACAGATAAAGAAATTAGGAATAATATTGTGCAGAACTCTTTTAATTCTACTTTGCAATTTCATGGAAGAAAGATTTGGATTTTTAAGGAGCTCCCGACTAAGATGCTAATGGAGAGGAAGAAATTTGGCTTTCTAGTGACTGAGTTAAAAAAAAGAAATATCCTATTTAGGTGGGATGCCCCAGTTGGTTTAATACTGAGACACCAAGGAGTAAGATATCAACTGAACACTGTTGAAAAAGCGGAAGAATTTTATCAAAAATTTTTAAAAATGAACTTAACATCTTTAGGCACAATACAGGATAAGCAAAAGGAGTTGGAAACAAAAGGAAAATATCAAATTACAGAGGCTGTGGTGGATAAATTGTCTTTGGACTCCCTGGATACCCCAGCTGGACTGTCTATAAATAAGAGAGCAGTGTCATCCGACTCCAATGTGATGAACCACCAAGTCACAGACAAGTGCGCAAACCAACCAGTTGATATACAAGTGATGGAGAAGAAAGATGAGATGACAAAACTAACCCAACAAGATCAACTCATAAAGCAGAATGAAAATCGATCAGCCGACACACAATTGGTAGGCACAAAACGAGGATGGAAATTCAACCCGCAAAAGAAAAAGAAAAGAAACAGATCTCATAGAAACAGCAGTTTCTAAACCAAGCAACAGTGAAGCCAGGGACTTTAAAAAATGAATGAATATCTGAAAAGATAGTGGAGGCGAACAATTGTTTAATACTATCCTGAGGATTGTGGCAGATCTCTGTAATGCCGTGATTTTGGGATGTGAAAAGAGCCTTACCTTGTTGGATTTGAATTATCTACCCTGGATTTCTTTTACTGGTAAATATATTATAATTATTTTGAGTTACAAGGCAGGAGAGTTATGCTGGGGCATGCAGAAGATCTGGATGTTACCCATTAGGAGGATGGGAATCAACAATCCTGATGAACACCACAATTATAACTATATGGATATAATTATAATGTCACTCGGGTGGTTGTTTTTACTTTTATATATATACGAGGATATCTACTACTGATGGGGGCAGAAGATGATTGAAGATTTTGAACAAACTGTTGCACCAGAATGTTATTTTACCCTATTATGGGTGATGGATTTAACAATCCAGTGGAAAGACACCAAAGAAGATATTATATGGATTATAAATTTAGAGTTATTGTCTTTTTTCTTTTTACAAAATGGAATGCATATATAGATATGTGTATATCTTAGTAAAGTGGGCAGTGGATTATATTTAGAATTGTATTGCATGATTTTGTAGGAATTGAAGGGTTGAAATAGGTTAGTTTACTGATTGATTAGTCTAAGAAAAAGGATCTTTAAGTCATATATTTAGGGGAGTGGAGGAATTGGATAGAACTGAATAAATGTTAAATTTGGATGTAGGGAGAAGGCCGCTTTAAAATGTTATATTAATATATATAAAAGATTAAATGTTAAATTGTAATAATACACTATAAGTTTAGGGGAGGAGAAAAAGGGCCGATTATCGTAAAAATGGGAGTTATAAGAATAATATGCTAAGGGTCAGTATTCTGAGGAGGGAGTAAGGGAAAGGAAAGATATTATGTATGTAATTAGTTATGAAATAGCCTATTGTTGTGAAGAAGTCACAGGGGGGGATGGGTGGTGAGGGGGGGTTAGGGAAGAGGGGGGGGGAAAGGGGGAAAAACTTGTATTTGAAAACTTTTTCAATAAAAAAAAAGAAAGAAAATACATCACTGCATGCAATGGACATAAGTTTTTGTAGAAGGATTGGAATCACCTAACAATGCTGGTTTTTAGATACCTGGAAAACACTGCAATAAAAATAATTTGTTAAATTTATATGCCACCCAACTCCCAGGCTTTTAAAATGGTGTACAATTTGATTTCTTTGTAAAGGTCCTGAGAGCTTTAACTTGCCACACAATATGCAATTATATAGAATGAATTAATGACAATTCAGTTCAGATTGTCTGGAAAAGTCTGTTATCTCAGGCCCAGTGCCCGGCTGTCAGTCTTTGCCTCTGAGGGGTCCCCACAGTGCAGAAACATGTTAGTCCACCATGTTTCCTGACAGTTAGAACTATTAATCAGTGGAACAACTTGCCTCTAGAAGTTGTGAATGTTCCAACTATGGAAGTTTTTAAGAAGAGATTGGACAATGATTGGTCTGAAATGGTAAAGGGTTTCCTGCCTGAGCAGGGGGTTGGACTAGAAGACCTCCAAGATCCCTTCCAACTCTGTTATTATGTATTCTGTTTCCATCCGGAATCCAACAGCCTTCCTCCCACCTTTTCAAGCAGCACTAAAATTAATCCTCTCTCTGCAGATATATTTAAACATAGAAATAAACGATATTCCAAAACAAAGAAACAGAAATGGCATTACCGATTTACTTCAGGGTTCAGATCTGACTTTACTAGGGAGAATTACGTCAACTGGCTAAATGCTCATCAATGGACCAACTAATCATCAGTATGAAACTACATTGCTTCTCCCTCTTGTGAGAATGAACAATTTATACACTGCAGCATTGGAAAACAGGCTTTCCTCAAACAAGTTTTACATTTCCCAAATGAAGGAGAATTTAGGGCCCAGCTAAAAGACCCTTCACCCAAATCCATCATCCCAGGGAAAACAAAGCATTTGACTCAGGATAAGATGTCAAACGGGACCAACTTCCAAAGAGAGACTTGCAGTATTCTAGGCGTTAAGCATGGGAATGTGGAGCTTGCTGAGGGACTTCTGTAGAGTGGCTATTTTCAGAGCCAGCACTAAGTCTGCCTATCCCTTTCTGCTGTGTTCAGAGAGGCCCTGAGTGAAGGGCTTGTGTGGAAAAGCAGAGACAGACTCTCCTGTGAAGTTCAAACAGTTTCAGAAGAGATCATGGGAAGGCACTTTTTGTCAAGAGCAATTAGAATACAAACAGATTACCCAGAGAGAGAGAGAGAGAGAGAGAGAGGGAGGGAGGGAGGGAGGGAGGGAGGGAGAGAGAGAGAGAGAGAGAGACACTGAGACTTTTGCTGATAAAGAACTGGAAAGCTGTTAGTCATAACCAGAATACCAAGGAAGCCGCTAAAGGTTGATGATGAGAGTCCACAAGCTTTCCTTCCGGTTCACATCGCAACCTGAGAGAGGAGAGAAATCCTCCCAAAGAACCTCCATACTTCTTTTTACTAAGAACAGAACAGAACAGAATAGAATAGAATTTTTTATTGGCCAAGTGTGATTGGACGCACAAGGAATTTGTTTTGGTGCATATGCTCTCAGTGTACATAAAAGAAATAAATGTAATTTTAGCCAAAAATGGGTCTAACACCACCCAGAGTGCTACTCTTTGTGTTTGGGGCCCTTATAAATCTTATTAGTAAATAAGTAAGAATCCCAATGTCAGATTTACTCTTGTGAAGACATTCTTAACCCTGACACTGTTCCCAGAGACGAGCAAGGCAGGATGGAAGTCTATCAAGACTGACAAAGGCACCAGCAGGGCAATGAAAAGGGACTCACGCCAGGGTCATGCTGTTACTCGGATCCAGGCCCACTTCAATGACAGTCGTGCCCTCGATGTCCACCTCTTTGCAAGGCGTGGTGTTCCGCCCTGTGACCCTGCAGGCCTGATAGAATCCGTGGGGCTTCACCCGGCCAGAGTCATTACCCACAAATATCTGTAACGTCACAGGATCGTTGTGACCTTCCAGCTGGAATCACAAACCAAGAGTTAATGGACCACGTGAAGCACTATTAATCTGCCAACAACACAAGCACAAACATTTTTTGAACAGCGAACACTGACTGGTATCAACAGTCTTCCTCTGCTGAGCAAAACAGATGAATTCTTTGGATTTTAAACATTTTGATATTTTTAGTTAGGGGTTGGACTTCAGGGCGCCACTCCTCCATCACAGGGAGGCAGAGCCGATTAAGTGGTTCCGCCCCAGATGCCTAATGGACCCTGAAAGGTTCCAGAAGGAGCTTGGGGAGATACCTGAGTCCCTTGTCCACAGTCCGGCCGAGACCCTGGTAGCTGCCTGGAATAGGAGCCTGAGTGGCGTAGGAGGCTAATGCCTCCTACTAAGGCAGCATTTAACATCCAGCTGCCTGCAATTACTGCGAGTTCAATTCTCACCAGGCTCAAGGTCGACTCAGCCTTCCATCCTTTCTAAGGTGGGTAAAATGAGGACCTGGTTTGTGGGGGCAATAAGCTGACTTTGTATAAAATATACAAAAGTATGAAGGCTATTGCTTAACGCATTGTAAGCCACCCTGAGTCTCCGGAGAAGGGCGACATATAAAAATAAATAAAAATAATAAATAAATAAAATAAAATAAAATAAATAGGGCAGCATCTGGGGCACTGGACCAGATTGTGCCTTTGCAACCTCTCCATGGCGGTGGATCCAGGAAGGCTCCCTGGTTTACCGAGGAGCTCCGCGAGATGAAGCGCCAGAAGAGACATCTAGAGCGACACTGGAGGACCAGTAACTCCGAATCTGACCGAACACTCCTAAGAGCCTATATTAGGACTTATTTAGTGGCGATACGGGTGGCAAAATGTTCGCATTTTTCCGCACTTATTGCATCCACTGATTCGCGCCCAGCCGCCCTATTTAGGGTGACTCGTTCTCTCCTTAATGCAGGGGGAGTGGAGGAGCCCTTGCAGGGTAGAGCTGAGGAGTTTGTGCAATTTCTGTCGGATAAAGTCACTCAGATTCGGATGGACCTGGACTCTGATTGGGCAATTCCAACCGAGATGATGGGGGCAGGTCTTAGTCCTATTGTGTGGGATGAGTTTGAGCCTGTGACTCCTGAGGAAGTGGACAAAGCTGTAGGAGCGATGAGTTCCTCCACTTGTTTGTTGGACCCGTGCCCCTCCTGGCTGGTTTCGGCCAGCAGGGAGGTGACACGAGGCTGGCTCCAGGCTTTAGTTAACGCATCCTTGAGAAAAGGGGCCTTCCCGCAACCATTAAAGGTTGTAAGGCCCCTCCTCAAGAAGCCTTCCCTGGATCCAGCAGAATTAAAGAACTTTCGTCCAGTCTCCAACCTACCCTTTGTGGGAAAGGTTGTAGAGAAAGTGGTGGCACTTCAGCTCCTGCGGTCATTGGATGAAACCGATTATCTGACCCTTTTCAGTCTGGCTTCAGGCCTGGCTACAGCACGGAAACTGCTTTGGTCACACTGATGGATGATCTCTGGCGAGCCCGAGATGGGGGTCATTCCTCCATCTTGGTGCTACTTGAGCTCTCAGCGGCTTTTGATACCATTGACCATGGTATTCTTCTGGGACGACTAAGGGAGCTGGGAATGGGAGGCACCGTGTTACGGTGGTTCTCCTCCTATCTCTCTGGTCAGTCACAGTCGGTGTTGGTAGGAGGACAGAAGTCGACCCCTAGGCCCCTTGTTTGCGGGGTGCCTCAGGGCTCGGTGCTCTCTCCCCTCCTATTTAACATCTACATGAAGCCACTGGGTGAGATCATCCGACAATTCGGGGTGAGATATCAGCAGTACGCTGATAAAAATATATAAGACAGGGTCTTCTTTTCGGGGAAACATGGTACTAGATAACTAACTTGTTTAAGTTTCTACTTTTCAGTCAATTACCCCTGAGATCCACTGCACTTTCTGCTTTATTTGTTTGTGCAAAGTCAATGAATATTTGGAATCAATTAATACACACAAAACAAGGGTCATCACATTTTTTTTTTCAACCAGAATTGCAATATTCTCTAGGAGACTGAAATGAAAAACCAGTGACAGCAACCCTCTTTCATTCAGGAGAGGCTGCACAGATGGTGCTCTGTGCATTTATTTGACATAAAGAGCCAAGAGTAGCCCCTGCTCTATATTTACACTCCTTCCATCCAGCTAGAAAGGCTTCTCTGTCTTAAACCAAAAAATATCCAGTCTTTTGCCGGGAACAACAACATCACCACAAACCTGAGGATTGGACAACTTTCATCCTGAGAAATCTGACTAGCCCACTCTCAGAAACTCCAGTAAGGTCAGAGGGATGGGCAGCTCTCAGGCCCTTCTGGCATACCTTGACAGTAGGGAATCCCTGCTGGGTTCTGTCTTTCACTGAGCCTCGGCTTCCCTCAGTGAGGTAGCGAGCTCTGTGTTGAGTCTCCGGCTGTACCAGGATCTTCAGCTCTTTGCCTTCACTTTTGCTCAGGTACTGACCACACAACATAGGGCTCTTCTTTCCTCCAGTCGCCTTGGGGACTTCTGAGGTTCTGAGATATTAAAGCAGATTAATAAACAGGTTACCAAAGGCTTTCCTTCCAAACAAGCGAAGTGGCCAGGGAAACCAGGAGGCACAGAGACATACATGCAGACCTACATCATTTTTCTACTTCCCTTTCACAAAAATTGTGTCACTTAATTAAAAGAACATAGCCAGAAACCTAAAAACCTATATTTTTAACTAGTAATTAGAGGATAAAATTTATAGTTATATTTTAACCATAAACAGTTTAAACAACCTCCTTAGTTTACCAGCTTGCATGAAATGCCAGTTCCTGGAACAGTTAACCTAGCGCATCTTCACAAATGTCACCTGGTTAAAATAAATCCTGATCATTTCTAGACCAAACGCTTCCTAGGCCCTATTGCTATATACTTCAGGCAAGTATATGTTTAAATACATTTTCAAACTGATGTATTTAGATTAAAATATATTTAATTTCAGCACATTAAAATAACTGCATTGACTGTGACATAGCTATCTAGGCTGTGGACATTTAGACTAAATCCTGTATAAAATGGCTGCCAAATTTTTTTAGTATATCAGGTCGACCCATTCACGCATGGCACTTTCTATGCATTTTAAAATGAGAGAAACTGAAATTGTGACATTTAAGTAAGCTGGGTTGCAATTATTTCTTTCTTTCCTTGAGAACAAATATATTAATGGAAAGAATTCATGCCACCAGGCTGAAAAAAACTATATTTGATGCAGTTCTCCTGAGGTATTTAAAGACAGATCACATGCATATTTTTCTACTGGCAACACAAAGACAACTTTTCAGAAGTAAATGAATCAAAAGAGAGTTTAGTTTTATAATAAATAAATTTAAATAAACGGAGGGGGGGGGATAGCAATTAGTTCCCATTGGTAACACCATGCATTCAAAGTGAGGTGCTGCATTTCTATGTTATCTATCAAGCTTGCTTTGCTCCTGATCCTTCAGGTGTTCGTTTGCAGAGGCAATATGGCAACGGATCAGAATGGTTTATTTGCTTTAGAGCCTCTGGGAAGAAATAAATGCAAAATGATCCAGCTAAAGGTACACCACAAGGGGAGTTCCATAAATAAAATGTTTGAATAAACCCCAGAGGAACCATGAAAATAACTCTTCAGCCTGACTTTGGCTGTCACAAACAGGTCTGACCCTGATTTCCCTAACTTCTGGGATGGTAAAAATGGCAGAAAAGCTTCTCTCAGCTAGGTTTCCGGTCCAGGTAAACCAGTCACCTGAGTGCAGAAATGTTTATCGTGACACTTCTAGCTTCAAGATCAGGAACAGAGTTACAATAATTGCTAGCCTACAAGTGGGCCATAGATTGTGCTAGACCAAGCAATGACAGCAGTTTGTTATTTTATATCTTTTGATCCCCTGCCTTTTTTTTTCTTTAAGCATCCTACCAGCCCTGAAAATCTAAGATAGCTTTTTGTGCAAGGTTTCATTAAATTAGAGTAGGATCCTAGCATCTCATTTTTTTGTTATTTTCTGCCTGATACCTTTGCTCTATCAGGCAACCAAAAAACAAGAAATTGGTCTTTCTATTTGTGTTCCAGAGAGAACCAGTACTGGGTGAGATATTTACAAAACATGTGTGCAATGTGTTAAGCCCTCCTAGCTAGTCTTTCATAAACAATATGTGTATTATGAAGTAAATTATGTTTTACAAGTCAACTTCCAGGTTTGAGGCACAGCATGCAATATTGTTAAACTTGAAATTCTGCCTTATTTTTTGGGGGCACTTATGAATAAAACTCACATTGTTTCGAATAAGAATGCTTAACAAACATATTCAATCTTTACTGCAGGCTAAATAGTAACAGTTGCACAGGATTCTAATTTCTAAAAGAGGTTTAGAAAATAATTGCATTTTGAAAACAACGAACTTTCCCATTTTATGAGAATATATGCAAATATATAAGAGCAGCCTAGAGGATATGGGCATCACATTTTCCATTGACTTTTATTGCTTCAGAAATGGGTAACAAATAAATTCCTGCCATCCTTCTTTAGAAAATGTAACTATGCATTATTCAAAATCTGACCTCCAGAAGGCCTTGTTGTGCAAAAAGCCCCCAACCTCTTGATGCCTCCAGCCAGGGTTTGGGGACCTGTCATCTGAAATAGGAACTCTGACATACAATAGAAGCCCAAATACATGAAAGGAGCATTCTTTGGAGCTCAACATCAGAGCTCCAGCAGCCAAAATAGGACATCTGCTTTATACGATATGTGTATTGCACAATTTTGCCTTCTGAGATAATTACATTGATAAATTGATCATGATTATGAATAGTTATCCCCATCTCTGCAATCAATAATCAGCCCCCCCCCCCCCAACTTAGGTTTCATTTACCACAGATTTCATATGCACCACAGATTCTTGATACCAGGATTCATTCTGCTACTTGACCACAAAACTCACTAGATAATCCTTGAAAAAAGCATCAATTCTTAATTCCCCTAGTCAAGGAGCTCTTGGAAAATGTTAGGGCTGGGCAATACTTTGAATCCAAGTGACCTCCGTGATTGGGAGTATGCACGAGGGTGCAGTCCTGAGAAAAGGCACATTTCAAACAATTAGTGCATGCCCAACCACATTTCCCCTTTCAAATACGGAAGTGATGCACAACTTGACAGAGTATAAAGCAGCCTCTGAATCTCTATGATAGGAAAGCATTTTGTTTTAATTAAACCCAGTACTATATTCTAGTAGTTACTTAGCAGCTGAAGTACATTCAGTTCTGGAAAAAAATTAAACAACACTGACTCCTTGTATTTATTCTATAAAAATAGTCAACAGCATTAATTCAATGGGTTGATTTCTAAGTCAACATTCATAGGACTACAGTGTTCATTTTCAGATTATGAATTTATTTCTTGAAGAATCACCTCTTCTAATAGCCTCTTTTAATATAGTCTGAAGATGACTTTTGATAATGTGGATAATCTGCAGAATCAGCAGTTTTCATTTTAATGTTGTCCTTGCACGGCTTTTATAAATTTTGTATGAGGAGAACAGGTCATATAAGACTATGGGCCACATTGTATAAGGCCTCTCCAATCATAGCCTGGAAAGTTGTTTAGCGGCAAGCCTCACTCTGGAGAGTCTCTTATGATCTCCCTCCTCCAAGAGAAGGCAAAGCAAGATGGCTTTTCCTTTACATGGCAAATCTTTCTTCCCGTAATTCAATATTTTCTGACCAAGGATAACATGAAATAGACTTTTCTGTAAGAAACAAGAGAAGTCCTTCAAAGGAGGAGGCAAACTCAAAAGATTTCACTGCATGACTTTGTATCCACATTCACATGCAGTAAGCCAGAGTGGTAAAAATTCTGACTTATGAGGAACAATCTACCACTCCACGGCCCAACTGCTCCTATTGCCACCAACACAGAGAACAAGCCCTGACCATCCAGCCAGTGGCTTGCCTCTTCTTAAATGCAAAGCTATGCTTGTCCACCTTGTTAAAATTCAGAGGAAGAAGCCATGATTTGACCTAAGCATGTAACCCTGACTTGCAAAGAACTGAGTGGGCTAGATTCCTTGATCACACATAAATTATAATCAGAGCTTTCCATATTTATTGGTCGACATGAGGCATCAAACAAAATGGCGCCCCAAGATGTTGCTTGTTCCCAGGAAAATTAGAATTCTTTACAAGTGTCACTTAGGTTTCTAGGCAATGCAATAGGCTGCAGCAGGGTGGAGGGTCGCTGATTTCTCAGGCAAATGCACCTCGTATTGTCCCATGGCCAACACTGAGGATCTTGTGATCCTCTGGATTCCAAAGGTGAGGATTGCCATTGGGTAGAAAATCAGCAATTTCCTTCCATAACACACATGTGCACTTTCCACTCATGAAGTGGGATGCAAACCAGAGTTCCTAAATCAAGATGCAATTAAACGAAGAGATGAGAAACCACCACCCAAGCAGGCTGCAGGCAACATTTGCGCATACACGTACACACAACTGAGAAGCACAGAGCAAAACAGGATAGAGATTTATTTCTGAAAGATCAGTTACAGAACTGAGATGACACAAACACAAATGTGGTTCATCTTAACATTTTAGAAAGAATATAAAAGGTCAAAATCAGCTGCTTTTAACTGATGCAGAGTGTGAAATAGAAGCAGGTGAAGTGTGGACTTAAGTCCCCACAATTATCTCTGTTGCGGAAAATATGCAGGAGCTGATTCCAACTTTAAGCTCTCTGTTTTAAACCTGTTTCTTACTGAAAAACTCCCCACACGCTAATCACGCTCCA
The DNA here is from genome assembly GCA_022577455.1 of Arizona elegans. NCBI lineage: Eukaryota > Metazoa > Chordata > Lepidosauria > Squamata > Colubridae > Arizona > Arizona elegans. Next base: position 2,156,186 of record JAKOOJ010000061.1, on the reverse strand, counting down.
CAAGGAAAAGCTGACAACCGTTCCTGTTCAATGACTGCTAAACTTAAGAAACTATCAAATATCAGTTCTCCCATCTCTCTCAGTGAAAATGTGTGCTGAACTCTAGGGAAAAATCAAAGTTATGTTTTTAGTTTGTTTGTCTGCTTTAACATATGTTGATAGAACATAAAGGCAGATACCAACCCATTTCCTGCTTTCAAGTTGCTTTTGCTCTCCGTGCCGAGTTGAGAAAGGACATAATGAGGCGCTTTGGCACTGTCAGCATCAAAGATATCCATGGTCGATTCTTCACAATCTCTCGGTTTGATCCCTGGCCTCTGCTTTGGATTTCGCTTACGAGATTTACGTGGCACCTCAGTGTTATCATTGTAGGAACTGGTACTCATGTTACTGAAGTTAGAGGGGGAGTCTTCCATCCACATACTGCAGCTTTGCTCAGACTCCAATCCGCACCCCTCATCCTGGCAGGACATCCGGCTGTTGTCCAGCAAATCCTCTGGTGGTGGCGAGATGTACAGGACTGTGTGCCTCTTCGGGGTGGACTGTGGCTGCGGCTGCTGGACTGTGTTATTGATTAACTGCTTGTCACTTACCCCACGGTTACTTACCCCCATGGCTGAGGAGCAGCCCTCCACTTGCATAGCTTTGCTGTCAGTGACTGAGGTAGAGTAAATGGTGGGGCCGGAAGAGGTGGTAAAGGAGCTGCAAGCACCGCCCACGGAGGAAGAGGGAGCTGAAGAAGCATCTGTGGTGTATAATCCACAAGTCAATACAGGGTCCCTGATCCCAACTCTGCTGGCTATAGCAGTCCCTTTGAAGTAGCGTGATTTGGTGAACCGATTCTTTCCCCAAATTAACATTTTAGAATTTGGCTTGTTTTGGAATTTAAGCGCTTCAAGTAATATAAGGCTTAAGCAACACAGAAGTATTCAGAAAAGATATCCAAATTATATTTCTTATTTTAGTGCATAGTAGCAATCAGACTTTTCAGAAAATCTGTAAGTCACAAAATGGTTGCAAGCAAACAAAGGTGCTTTCATTGCCTCATCTGGACCATCGAAAATGATAGAAACCCCCAGGAATGTGCATTTTAGGCCACATTATTGCCAATTGCTCAGCATCTGAACTGTTGAAAAACCTGGGACTGTGCTTAGCCACGAAGTATTAAAATAAGTTTCTAACCTATGAAGCAGAGAACTACAGGTCATTTTTAATGCAGACACTCCCTGCTTCAGAGGCAAATCCTGGAATAAAAATAATGAGAAAATAAATGAGAAGAGAGCTGCTGATTATTCCAGATATCAATTATCAAATGAGAAATGAAATATAAAATAACTGAACAGCAACAAATGGAACTGGTACCAACTGTCATTTATGAATTTTCAAAAAAAAAAAAAAAAAAAAAAAGCATTGGCTAAGATTTTAACTTAGAGGATGCCCTGGTCCTGAAAAGCAAGATGAGAGAAGAGGCTGTTTCAGCTCCCTCAGATGAAAGAATAAATGCTCTTGGAGGAGGGGGGGGGGGGCAGAAAGGGGCAGGCAGAGATCCCTTCCTCAGCCAAAAGTAGCTCAATGTTCTTCAAGCCAGAAGAAAGAATGAGGAACTCAACTGGAGCAGCCCCTGTCAAGGGAAGAGGCAAGACAGGTTCATGCAAATGAAAGGAATGATTATGCAGGAACCCCATAGGCCCCAAAATCTTCTGGATAACAAGGTAACTGCTCAAGAGTAACTGCTCAATTGGCTCAAGAGGGCCTGGTGGCTCAGCAGACTAAAAGCATTGTGATTAACACCAGCTGTCTGCAATTACTGTAAATTCGAATCTCACCAGGCTCATCAGCCTTCCATCCTTTCTAAGGTAGGTTAAATGAGGACCCACTTTGTGGGGGCAATAAGCTGACTTTATATAAATATACAAAAGTATGAAGGCTATTGCTTAACGCATTGTAAGCCGCCCTGAGTCTCCGGAGAACGGCGGCATATAAATCAAATTAAAAAAAAAAGAGTTAAATGGGCTCTAAAACATCTCTGGAGATGCTCCAGAATGCTGTGAAATCAAGAACCAAAACAAACCTTAACTTGGGAGCTGAACTTGTCTTACAAAATCAGAAGAATTGAAGAAGCATTGAATCTTGAGAGCGGCACCTTCTCTAGAAGGTAAACAAATGTGCAATATTTTTCTTAATGCAAAAGAATACTTTTTTATGAGCCACTGGCCTCAAATGGAATAAGTGCAGTGTGTATACTCAGCTTTTAGTGTGATTATTTAAAAGTATTACAATCTTTTTAAAAAATTTATTCCAAAAATAAATAAATGATTTTCTTGGCTATCTAACTTTGTGGTCACTGAAAATACTGAAAACTGAAAATACTAGTACATCATCAAAAGATGGAAGAAATACATATTAAGAGGGAATCATATCAATCTTCTACTTTAGCTTTAATTCAGAGGAACCTTTATCTGTGAGGTATTCCCTCAGGATTCCTCATTCCATTGCCAGATAATTGCTAAAATAATCTAGAGCACTGATTGATACCAGTTCCATTTTCAAGCTTGTGCCTCAACAAATGCAGTGGTTGAAATTGGAAAATTCAGTCATTCAAAACTGCATTTTAATTATAAATTTTTTAATATCATGCATTAATGCAGTGCTTTCCTTAGAAAATTTTAAAATTTGTTTCAGTGACTATAATTGCTGATTTGCAGCCACTTTTGAGTTAGAATAAGTTGACATTTCTAAAGTGATTTTTATTAAAACAGAGCAAATGTATACTTTAACTATTCACTCACTCAGCTATTCACTTGCTTTGATTAGATATTCTGTGTGAATTATGAAATACATGCAGAAAGAATGCTGTAAACTTGGATTGGCATAAACAATACTTTCTCCAAATTGGAAAACCCATGCAAAATGTGACAATGTTTTAATTTCTACATAAGAAAAGAGCAAGTAGGAAGACTAACTCATCTCTGATGTAAACTGTCCAAAATACTGACTGGGGTGTTTTGACCAGTCTGTTAGCCTAGCAGCCATTTTTATCTGTGGGTTAAATGAGATAAAGATGGTCACCTCTGGAAAAGGACAACCCATTTCCTTATTTAAAAAGGGGAATTCGTACAATCACCCAAATCCATACTGGCCCATTATGCCAGATTAATTCCCTACAGAGGGAATTCACATGAAAATAAAAATCTTTCCAAGAAACACAATGATTATTAGAGTTTATTAAACACTATTAACACAAAGTGAGAAGCATGTTACAAATAAATAGTAACTCCTCCAAAATATTATTTTACATGATATTTGAAAAGGAAAAAAAATGATTTTGCTTATACACAAAGGATATCAAGTGATCCAGCTTTGTTTTTGTAAAATTTTGTTAGCCCTGTGTTTCAGGTTGCAATTAGGATAGATTAGGGCAAATAAAACAAACTGCTTGATTGATTTTATAATAAACTATGTCAAGATATAAATTAGAGGCTTTCAAAGCTTTAAAAAAATGAGCAAGTTTAGTTATCTTCAATTAAGCACAGTAATTATAATATGCAAGTAGTCCTCAATTTATAACCATTTGTTTAACAACCATTCGAAGTTAGAAAAGCTCTGAAGAAGTGATTTATGACTACCGCAGCATCTCTGCAGTCGCATGATCAAAATTTGGCTGCTTGGCAATTGACAGGTATTCACACAAAGTCCTGGGACCAGAATATTGCCACTTAAAACCTTTCAAGGGGACTTCCGACAAGCAAAGTCCATGGTGGGAGCCAAATTCATGATTCACTTAATGCAAAAAAAGGTTGCAAAATCAGGCTAATTAGTCACCTAATGACTACACTGCTTAACAACAGATATGTTCCAGTCCCAACTGTGGTTGTAAGTCAAGGACTACCTGTACAGGGATCAAGCAGAAAAGAGTGTAACCTAGGATTGCTATCCTCCTGCTGTATTTGAAGTTTGCGAGACTTCATTTTAAGGGACTGAATACACCTCAGCAAAGAATGCATGCTCACTTTTCATATGGCAGAACTATAGGGTGTTATATGAATTCATGTTTACTATGCAATAGCAAAACCTTGACTGATCAGTTGATGTTAAAACAGCTTCAAAAACAAATTAATCCCAAATCAGGAGAGTCAAAATGTCTCTTCAAACCTGACATTTGTGAAGAATTATGTCCCAAAATTGGCTGGATCTGGGGAAAGGGTTATCGGAAATCTCATTTCCCGCTGTTAAAATACAGGTGTTTACAGGGAACTCCAATGTTTAGTATTATTTCTAGGGCATAAATTAATTTCTAGGATCAAAACTGCATTATTAATAAAATTGAAGCTGGACAGGTTAGTTTTATGCATTCTGTGAAATGCGAGATTACATATCAACAAAGCTAAGTGCCACCAAATCCTTTTTTACAATTATAATCATATGCCAAATATTTTTATGAGTATTGTGGCAATAAAATGGTTAATTGTTTATAATTAAATCCTCCAAAGATCTTGGTGCTCTCATACTATCCATTCTGCAATTGAAACAAACTGTGTAGTTTAAAAAGGCATAGTAGCAATTTTAGTAGCATTGTTCAGATTATTATTCTGCCTCTAGGCAAGCAGACAGCAAGACAAAACAGCATAGTACAATACAAAAAGCATCGACTCTGTTCTGTGTTACAACTATGGAACTAGAGTGACTTCCAAACAGTACTGAGCCTTGTTCACAGATACACTCACTGCCTTCCAGAGACTAAGAGTATATAATCTAAATGCCCAGTGCATTTTTATAGCAATGAGACTGAGATCTTAGAGCTCAAGAATCAGGAGCAGAGAAGCTGGCCTAATCAAAGATACAGCTGCTGCTGCTCAAGTTGCTAGAAAAAGTGTAATAGTCTTCTTCCCTCTTGGAAAACTTAAATTTATAAAAAAAACTTCTGTCCTTCATAGGCTCTTTGGTAGGCATAGAGAAAATGGCTATCTTTAGGCAAAGCTTAAAGCATTTGTTTACTGCATTAGCTTTTCATTCTCTGAGAGAGTTCAGGGCACTCTGAGAGGGAGGCCTTCAGAGGCACCAGATTTTTCAAGATGCTAAGCATAAGTCTAGCGATAAGAAGATATTGCAACTGCTTTTTCCCAGCATATAGGGATGGTAGGGCCCAGTGCCTCGGGTGTCCTTCTGAGCATTTCCATGCAAAACAATATATGCACAAGCAGCCAATGAATGAAGCATGGCAGACATTTGCCACTACTCTTCACTGTTCAGGAGACCGAAGAGAAAATGTGTGGATCCCCTAAAACAGGGATTAGGGCAGATCCATTCCAAAGGCAATTCCCCCATACAAGTAACCTTTAGGAATCTTGATTTCTTTCTTTTTGTTGGCTACAATTCTTCCCAATTACTGGGCGAGTGGACTTTCCAGAGTCAGTGAAGAAAAAGTTAGAAGTTCTGAAGTAAAGACAGAGGGACACCAGACCTTGTATTGTCAAAGTCACAGACAAAGTGGCTGCAAATCTGCTTCCATACCTTCATGCCAACTTTGGCTTACTAATCTTCTCCAGCTTCATTTATTGATACAATGTCAAAAGCTTTATTAGAGGTTAAATTAAGTCAATCCACTATTTATAAAACAAAATAAAAAGGAAAGGAGAGAGACTGATGAAGAAGTCTGAAACGAGACCGACCTATACCCTGGGTGAGATTGGATGGGTTAAGTGTCTCTGGTACTATTTGTCTTCACTATTGATAGCACACAACCCACCACACGATGCCTGTCTCTGAATGGCGAAGCTAGAATGCAAGTTAAGTGTATTAATAGAGAAAACAACTAGCGTCCCAGCAATATCAAAAAGCAACCCCCTTTACTTTAAACATTTAATGCAAATTCAGAATAGATTGGTCACTTATATTATAGCCCAAATAGTTTAAAATTTCCCATTACATTTATATGCCATAACAGCGTTTTAAAAAATCAAATCAGAGTCCAATCTGCTTTGACACAGAGAATAACTTAATATTTGTACTGACAGATGCATAAGTTATTTCTTACCTGCAACTTTAACTGGATGTTCATGTTCATCAATTCAGACTAGGAAGTCTGACAATCAAAAATGATAATTAGAGGCAGTCAAGCAGCAGACTAGCCCTCAGCTCTTTGAGGCAGAGCCCTGGGAGGCTGCCATCGGGCCCTGCTGATAAGATGCCAACAGCATCCTTTGAGAGGGCAGCCTTCTCCCTCCCCCCAAGCCCCCCCAAGTGCTATTCTCAGTTTACTGAATTTTACCTCAGGGACAGAAACACTTACTCCCCCCACCCCTTTTCTGATGTTTTGTAAAGGCAGCTTTTTCCTTAGCATACTTATGGTAAGCATTGGTAAAACATTGCAACCACTACTCATTCCAGTGCAGCCTGATAGCTAATATCTCTATCCAAATATCAGCTCCAATAGCAAGAAAAAGGTCCAGCTCAGGGAAATCATACCCGATGGACAGAAACCCCTTCTCTAAACCTCTCCGGATAGACCCCTGCGTGTCCTGAACCACAGGCAACTGATTTTACTCAGCAGGCATTGGGGAGAATAGCAGGTCTTATATCTCTTTGTCCATCATGAGCTCTTATTTCCAACACAAACTAAACCACTTAGAGGAAGCTGTTCTTGATCTTTTATTTATCTGCTTATTGATTATTAAATTAATATGCCACCTATCTAACTATAAAGTGATTCATTTATTTTCTCTTCTTTCAAAGAGTGCTTTTCCAATTTTTGAAACACCATTAGAATGCAAAGGACTCATTTGGGATATTACTTGGCATCAATTTGAAGAATATACTTCAATTCAATATTTATTATTAAATAAATGTACAGCCCCAGCAACTTTGGGCAGATGTTTTAAAAAATTACAATTATGCCCGCATACTTCTCATCACAGACATGCCAAGCTGCCCTATGCTACGAAACAGAATACAATAATGGTTCCTGGTTTAGACTTGTTTAGAATTTAAGTGGTAAATTCCATGGGACTGAAGTTGATCGACATAATATTCTACCACCCAGAGCAGCCTTATGGCAAGACAGGCGGAAAATAAATTTAACAAATAAATAATAATTCCGATTTCAATGTCTCAACTCTGATCATTTGAGCTCAAAAGTAAGCAAAGCTAGGCCTGGTTAATATTTAGATAGGGAATGCCAGGAAACATCAGAGTTGCCAGATTGCAATTTCTTGCATGTTCACGTCAGGTAAACTATCTAGATGTGTCCATGGAATCATCCTGAATCAAAATGAACTCAAAGGCATCTACTTTTTAATTTGCTTTTAATATAAGCACTGAAAAGCAGCTAGGAAATCCAGTATCTGTAGTACCATAATTTCTTCAACATACAATTTTAGAGGAGGTTATCAGGAAGCCCATCTTGCACCTCCAGTTCAGAGTTATGGATCTTCCCTTTAAGAAATACTCCGGCCATCTATCTCGTTATAGGCTCAAGAATGATTTTGCTCAGGTTAAACAAGTGTTATTCCTGCTTTATGCTTCTTTTATATATTTTGATTAGCTAGTAGAAATTTAATTAGATTATTTTTATACATACTAGAAGCTGAACTGGTGCACCAGTTCTTCACACACTCGTTGGCAAAATGACAGGAGAAGAACTGGCCAGGGCCATGGCTGCCACATGATATCTAAGCATTTCCTCCTGTCTTTTAGGCATAAACTAACACGAGTTCTTCCTCTTCTCTTTCTGTTTCTCAGAGATGGAGAGTAAGGATCATTCTCTGGTTTCACACTGGTCTCAGTTAGTAATACTTTACTGTGTAGTACATCCAATATCAATGTATGCTCCTTTATGATTATTAATGGTTCTCTGGCTTTGAGACAGAGGCATCTCTTTAGAGTTTAACATGTAAAAACAGCTGTCAACTGATAGTTGATCGTTGATAAAAGAGTCACCTTGCATCTGGAATGATGAACATGAAGCATTCCTCTTATGCTAAAACAATTAAATGTGCTCTTGACAGATTAATTTTCATGTCTTAGCTTTAAACCGGTTTAGATGGATTTGCAAATTAAAAGCCAATCAATAGTAGAACTAGAACTAGAAGTCTGTTCTTGCAGGGCCTCATGCTTGAGCTCAGCCAATCCTGTTCCTCAAGAAATCGGAAGGTTACTGAGGCAGATTTTATGTAACCAGTTAATGTGTTCCAGAATCCCTGATTAAAGCAATGAGAAAGACCTAGGGCTACCAGATTTGCAACCAGATATTGGCTCACCTTATGGCTATGGAAGCAGAAAACAAAAGAAGCTAAGTCTTAAATAAGGGAAATAGTTCTCATCAGTCCTCACTGTTTAATCGGTCTATGACACCAGTAAAACTGATTCAGGATGGACAAATCTGAATGTAACCAAAATGAAATGTAAAGAGGACTGTCATTAAGACAACTCTCATTAGTGCACAGTTGACGGTATTCAAATGTTAATTGAACTTTTAAAAATATGCCTTATTGGTCCTGCTCCTATGATACACAAGATAGTTTATTCTTTGTTTTTAAGTGACTGTAACTCTCCCCACTTTAAAAAAAAAAGATCTTGGCAAGCCTCATAGATGATTTCTCTTGTTCTCCAGTTTTCATCCTTTGTCATCTGTGCTCATTCCTTACATGGCAAGGTTGCAATTTTTAAGCCAGCCTTAAGGGCAAGTTAATTTTCCACTGTATACAACATTTGGAATTAAACCTTCCTATGTTTAGTCCTGCTATATAAATATATTATCTTTCTTTAAAAAGCAGACCAAGATTATTACTACTAAAGCCCATATTTTAGGGAGTATAATAAAGCCATTAAATACAAGCTACCACTTAGTCAAGTAATTTAACCAATATTATACTAAATAATATTGCTTATCTGCCAACTCTCTGGAAAGTGGTACTGAAAAATCTGTCTATTACATACACAACTATGTTCTACTCTACTACTACAATACATGTATTTGTTGCTCAATGTGTGGAGTAACGCAAGAGAATCTACTACTGCATACTAGATTTCTTTAGAATGAACTCACACATCATTTTTGAAAGGAATTGGACTGACTCAGACAACCAAAGCTGACAAGTAACAGACAACTAGTTCTCCTAAGCCAATTTTTCAGATGCTTGAAAATGAGCTCAAACATGAAAAACATTAAAGATCTGTGGGTTTAAAATGCTAGCATTTTTCAAAATTCTTGCAGCTGTTTTTCTCTTTAACTAATTAGCTTTATATATCAAAGGAAAGTATGCTTCAGGACTTTTTAACTGACATCTTCTTTGAATTTAATGACTAGTCTTCCTAATCTATACTTAAATCCACAGATTTCATGAAGAAAAAAATTCAAATACATTAACAATGAGCAGTGCTGCAAAGTGTTTACCCTTGATTCAAATTATACTTTCAAAAATCAAGCAGACAGTTGCCGAATTCTGGCAACAGTTTTGTGGAGAAAATCTGGAATGTAACTATGAAAAAAGTCTATTCCAAATATATATGATTCCAAGATAAAAACTGTCCAAGACAGCTTATACCAGGCAATTCCCTCCAGAAGTCTCTAATATAAAATAAATACAAAAATAGGAGAAAAGACTTTAAAGCCTACATTAAGTAGGAGACTCTTTCAAATTATTTCTCAGTTTATTTTAATTTATGGTAATTTTAAATTCTATTCAGCTGATGTCCCTTCATATAACTCCTAAGTAACTAAATGTTCAAAGGAGGGCAGGTTTTGAGATTGTACCAAAGGTAAAATATCTAGGAGTTCAGGTTGCAGAATCAAATATGAAATTGTTTCAAAATAATTATGAGGCGTTGTGGTGAGATGTGCAGAAAAGATATGGAGACTTGGAAAAAACTGCAGCTGTCTCTACTTGGAAGAATAGCAGCAGTTAAGATGAATATTTTGCCAAGATTTCTTTTTTTGTTTCAAACGATTCCGGTGCTTAAAAGCGATAAACAATTGAAAGAGTGGCAAAGTGGAGTGAATAAGTTTGTTTGGAACGAGAAAAAACCGAGAGTGAAATTAAAAATTATGCAAGATGTTCCAGAACGGGGAGGTCTTAAACTTCCAAATCTACAGTTATATTATGAAGCAGCAGCTTTATCTCAAGCAAGTGATTGGTTTGGAAGGAAAAAGACTGGAATATCGAATATAGAAAGTTTTGATCTTGAATTCGGATGGCATGCTTACTTATTTTATGAAAATAAAGTGGATAAAGTATTTAAAAGTCATATACTTAGAGACTCCCTGATGAGAGTTTGGAAGAAGCACCGACTCAAATGGGATTATAAAATACCGCTATGGCTGGATCTTGGTCATATTATTTGGAATACAAATATAATGTCACTCGGAGGGTTTTTATACAAAGAAGTTCTTTTTACAGATGCGGGCAGATGGCAGTTGAAGACATTAGAGACACTGTTGGCTGAAGGGATTAATTTAACTTGGTTACAATATAATCAACTTCAAATGAGATGGAAAGAGGACCAAAAAATTGGTATTATGTTGCATGAGGAAGAACTGGTTAGACATATTAAAGAGAAAGGTCCAATGCATATTAAAAGGCTTTACAATGTTTTGTTAGAAAGAGATTCAGAAACTGAATTGGTTAAAGATTGTATGATTAAGTGGGCACAGAATTTTGAAGAACCTGTGATGTTGGAAACATGGGAAAAAATTTGGGTTCAGAATGTCAAATTTACACAGTCACAGAATTTGAGGGAAAATTTTTATAAAATGTTTTATAGATGGCATTTAGATCCTAAGAAATTGTCATGTATGTACCCTAATGTTCAGCCAAAATGTTGGAGATGTGATTGTTCAGACGCTACATATTATCATGTTTGGTGGACTTGCAGGAAAGTTAAAGCTTTTTGGATAAAAATTTGGTGGGTTATGCAGAATGTTTTGAAGAAAAAAATTCAATTTTCTCCACAATTGTTTTTACTGGGTATAGTTAAGGGTTTTACATTGGGTGAAACAAAGTTGATATTGTATATGATAACAGCAGCCAGATTATTGATAGGTAAATACTGGAAAAATGAAGCTTTGCCCACTGTCGAGGAATGGACTTTGAAGATGGCCAGTTTTGCAGAGATGGCGAAGATTTCAGCATATTTAAAAGATTGTTCACAAGAGACTTATGAGTGGGAATGGAAAAAGTGGACAGATTATGTGCAGAACAAATATCAGACAGGGAAGTATAAAATAGCTTTTAATTGAAAATGTTACGTTAAGATAGAAATATTTTAAAGTTAAGATGAAAAATTATATAGGGGATGGAGGGGTTCAAGTCTTATATAAAGGGGGGTCTTTCTATGTGAGTATATTCTGTGGAAGTCCGGGGGGAGGGGAGGGTTAGGGAGGATGAGGTTGGGGAGTTTGGGGTGGGTTGAGGCGGGGGGGAATGGGTGAAAATGTGAAAATGTAATTGTAAAACTTTTGCAATAAAAAAAAAATTATAAGAAATATGATTTAATTAAAGCTAGTACTTTGATTTCCTTTAATTCTTCTCTAACAAAAATAATGTGCTGGAGGTATATTTAACACAATTATAATTTAGCAATTACCATATTAAAAAAAGGCATGCAAGGATTGGAGATGATGATGAAGTGGGCAAAACATCCAGTGTTGCTGCTGCTTCTTTTTTTTATATCTACAAACTTTTCCAGCACTGCTCATGTGTTCAATAATATTCATATGTATTAAAATATTAATCTAAACCAAAGGAAGTACTTACCAGCAGCAACTACGCCCGGGGGGGGCGAACCCACTTCACCCCCACTGGTTTGACTCATGGATGCTACTGAGAGTTCTCTGGAAGGTGGCAGCTGCAACTCCTTAGGGAGGAGATCATAGACTGATTCTGCCAATGAGAAATAGAGGAATTTATGATCCAAACCAAATGCTCATTGCTATTTAATAACAAAACATAAATAAAAAAAATAAAGGCAGTTGTCACTAGTCTCCCATATGTAAAACCAGAATTGTTAAGAAACATGCATATTTTAAGCCTATAGAAGAATATACATATTTTTGCATCACAAATAAAAGCAAAAAATGCTGTCTGACAGTTAAAAACATTACTGAATACCTTTGATCCAATCTTTCATATATTTATATATTTACTCCCCAATATCAGAGAGCTAATTATGCTTTGTGCCAGAAAAATAAAAGTTTATGGGAAAGAATTCTGTTCTACTTTCTATCATATTCTGTTTTCCACAATCCAATTCTCATGAAAAGTTCCCTTAATATGTGTTCTAATCTACAACTAATTTCCTATTGCACAAAAAAAATCTGATTCAGGAAATGTGATTATTTTGATCCAATCTAAGCAAGCAATTATTTAGGACATTTTTTAACATTTATGTATACAGTATAATGTTCTACTTATTTTAATCAGCTTTATTTAATTAGATCATTAGCATGATCATACAGGCCTATTTTAATTTATCCCATCAATCTGTCCTCTCAGTTTTAAAAAAATTAACCAATAATTTAATATAACAACTATCACTGTTGTTATGATGTTCCTACACTCTCCACTGAGGCCAAAACAATTTGCACATGCATGGATTACTTTCTAGGTCCCCTCCCAAGTACAGTAGAAATGCCAGTATTTTTTGAGTCTGACTCAGAAGCAAAGCCTCGAGTAAGTTTGTGGTTCAAATCAACAGGAACAATGAGCATTCAGTTTAGCTTTACTTACTTTCTCCATGCAATATTATTAAATAAACCCTTGTACAAAACTTCAGTGTATGGAAGAAAAATGTGGACTGGTGCCCTGCATGCTGACCGAGGACAGAGAATTAAGCTCAGCCGCTGCAACGCCTGCAGGAGGGATCCTCCTCTACCTCACCTACTCTGCACAAGATGAAAGATTACTCTTTAGAGAGAAAAATGAAACTATCACTACCATAGGACCCAAAACATTTTTTTCCTGGGGAAAACATTTTCCTTGTTTCCTTCAGTATCGCAGTTCCATGACACAACCACACAAGGTGTAGAAATCTTCATCCTATTTTTCACTTTAGATAGCTTGGCAGAGTGAAGTCTTTGAGAAGTTCAACATATATTTAAACCACATATAGTAAAAAAAAAAAAGAGCATCAGTTTAAATCATTCTGAAATTTGGGTCCTCAAATAGTAAATTAATGACTGAATTTTCTTTTGGAAAAGGCCTGTGATATTCTGAATAGCAGAACTTCAAATTAAAACATTATACCATTTGGAAAATAAAACTTGGAAGGGAAGAATGCAACATTTCTCATAAAATTCATTTTTCCACTTGACGGATCAGATTAGTATCATAACTCACAGAAAAAGTTTCAACTAAATATGAATGTTAGAAATCTCACATAAAAAATGTTTCACACTTCAACATTTTGTCCTAGGTCCAGTTTATAACATTATAGCACATTCTTTTAAGGAATATACCGAGATATTCGTGTAAATCTCAATCTCTGATCACTAGATGGATCATAAACCACAGGTTGAGCACAAGGATCCACAAATGCATTCACCAGCTCCTCGGGATGAGTGCATTCAATTCAATGTTTTTATGTTCTATTTCCATTTTGATTTCCAAGCAAGAAACAAACTGCAGGAACAATTGACAGGAGGGCTGGCTTTTAATCTTATCTTCTTAAAGCCCTGAATAAATGAAAGATGATCCTGCCTTTTTCCAAAGTCCACTCTGCATGACTGAGGACATAAAAGAGGATTGGTGACAATCACAAAGAATGCCATTAGTGAGCCAAGCCAATATTTATAAACTTCTGCTGGACAATAATTTAAGACTAGCATAAGAAAGGACTTCTCCCAACTTGCTGACTTAATTGAACTCAGAAGCAATTATTAGATAATATTTATTCTGTCAACTGTTGCTGCCATTTAGAAATCAATATTCTTTTTTCTATTATGGTTCTTCAAGTGTAGATCTCGCCATGTTTAGCAAAATTGCAGGAAAAGATACTGATTGTACATTAACCTTTGAAAGGATTGCAGCAGCTAGGAATAAGGGAGGGGGGGAGGCATTCTACATGTAACCCAGCATCTTTTTCTACTATTCCTTGATGAATTAAGCTCATCTACTTCCAGATAGTGAAATTAAAATAGTGCAACTTGTGATATTCTGTATATAGAAACTTCAAAGAGACAGGGCCTTATTATAAGAATACCAAAGTTTCAAAACAAAACCACCAAAGTTCTATTATTACCTTATTTCCAAACTTTGCTAATACAATGCCTACTCTTGTTAGTCTTGAAAGATAGAGCAACCCTTTATTCTTTGATTGCATTTTTCCAATCAGGCATTTCCCATTTTCATTTGCTTGAAGGATTTAAAATAAATCCATCTGCTTGAGTAAAGGCCAAATATGTGGCAAGAAGTTAATTCTCCTTTTTTCACTGCTCTCTTTTGTTTCCATAATTAGAGACATGTGGCCTACAGAACTAAAAAGAAGAAACCTATACCATGAATGCAACCACTTGCAATAAAAAAAACATACTTAAACATGAAGAAATAGTCAGCAATGACAAAGGTGAACAATGCTGAGTCGTCTTTAAGGTACTGGACTTGAAACCAATGCTGAAATTCGCTCTCAGTCACAGAAGATCAAATTATTTCTATGTACAATGAACCATATAATGGTGGTTATGGGGGGAAATATAGAAAGAGAATGCTATTTACCCAGCCTTGGACTTCTAAAGGGAAGAAATGGGATGGGCAGATCAACGGCCCTTCTATTTCTACTCCATATCAGTTATTCTCCAGACCCAATTATGCACAAGCTGTGGTCCAAGAACAGAACCCTGATATTGATTTCTTCTTAGTGTTCTTCATTTGCAAACTTACTTGTCAAAGATAGTGTTTGCTATCAATACACGATTGATAGTGTATACACACAATTGATAGTGTGTACACAATACACAATGCTTAAAGCATTCAACCAAGAATGCTTAAAGCATTCAACAAAAATAAACTTTTCTGAAGTCTGTTACACTGTTCCAGTATGAAAGGCATATGATGTAGCAGGAAAGCAGCTTGGACAAGCATGGGAAATGGCTCAGTGAGTAACTTTAGTGTCAAGACAGAGATCTAAGGACAAACAGACACATTAAATAATCCCCAGTTCTAATCATTGCTAATACTATCAGGATTTCTGTCTAATATATGTAAGAGTAAATCAATTCTCTCATTCCTAATAATCAAACTGGAACATCCAGTCCACTGCAGCCCTGATTTGTGGAAGCTCCTAATTTCCAATCCTGGAATTAAGCAAACAATTCTATTTGTTTAAGTGTACTTAAATGGTACTTATTTGCCATTTCTCAATTAAACTAGTGGCAAACTAGTCTGCATTTTGCAAAACTCCACAAGAAGTGCTGCTGGATTAAAAAATGGAAAGTAAGACATTAGAACCTTGGCAGGAGAGAAAGTAAACCAAAAACCAACCATATTCTAATCATGATCTACTGGTAGCCTTCTTTCACATAAAAAGCACACCGTGAGATGAAAACAGCATATAAATTTGATAAACAAACAGGCTTGCTTTTGTGCTGAGCTCAGTTTAGGGTGACTTTATAAATTTTCATTGCTAATTTTCTTGGCAGGTTTTCTACTGCCTTCTCCCAAGGTATCTTTCTCAAATTCCCAGACTGAAGCCCTGAAGTGTCTTTGTAGTTTCCCATCCAATCAGCTGAGAAATGCAACCCTTTTTATTTGGGCCTTCAATATCAGTCAAGGTCAGCTAGGCTCCCCACCTGCTGAGGGCTATGTCAAATCTCTCTCATGTCTCTGGAATTAAGGTGGGGATTAAGGAGACTGAGAAATCTCTGATGGTTCTACCTTGCTAGGGCAAACTACCAGGCGCATGCAGTTAATGCCGAAGCATTCAGATCCTGTCTAACCCCCTTTCTGTTCTCCAATAATGCCCATACTCGGAAAGTCCTTGCCAAATTCTCAGTAGAGGTGACTATAAATAGATTTGCTATTACTGAAGTGTTTCTCAATTTATAGTCTGTTCGGTAGTAAACACAGTCTACTTCAGAAAGTCCACCACTGCTATTTTCCTGCCATGCCACAGTTCTCGGTTAGACAGGAATGCTTGTGTATTTGGTTTTTGTATTTATCTTTTAAAAATATGAAAGCTAGTTATGAGCAACTGAATCAAGGATCAATTATTCATATAAATTGCCAAATTAAACTTCAATTGTCTAAAACAAGAACATTTTATCATGTTTCCCAGTAATTATTGAATGCAGCAAGCCACTGAATAAATATATTGTACGTTCCTATAAATATGTTACCATACAAGAATTTTTTTTTATCCATGTTGCTGCCATGATTATAATGTAAGATATAAATGATAACAGATGCAATGCAAAATGAGGAGTAAGAAAGGCAATAGTTTTGTATTTACTGTGGCAGCCAAGATAAATAAATTTCCTGGTTTCCTGCCACATCTTTGACTTGCAACCTTCCTTCTATACTAAGAACCAAATCAATCCCACAAAACAAATTTGCAGTATAAACCTTATTAATGCATTTTTGCATTATGTGCATTATTTAGTTTGTTATATCAACTCTTGCAACTGACCAAAGTAGTCCAAGCATCAATCTAGCACCATCTGATTTAAAACTCTGTTCAGCCATTAGGCCCCCTGAGAGCCACCCCGTCTCTTACCAGAATCTACTTTATATGCTTACTGCAAAACCAAAGAGGATTACACTATATATTGCCTTAAGCACATGACACTGAAGATGAAGCATGTATTACAGTAAGTACTTAGATAAGCACTACATTATTCCTTTAGTTTATTTTTAAATTGTGTTTACAACAAGGAAATAAAGTCAATCAGATAAGGCTTCTAGATAAAAGACAGGCATGCTTTAAAATGTCCTGCATTGCTTTTTTTATTGTTACATTTTGGGTGAAAGAATGTTATGCTAAATATATACAAATGTTATGCCTACTCACCTATGCAGAGTAATATCAAGCAGAGGAACTGCCATGACAAAAGAGATCCTGATAGAGAGGTACTATGGACAGATAGCTGAGGTGCTAGACTCTGGGAAATCCTATCAGTGGCAGGAAAGGGCTGAAATGAAAGACATCACTGAAGACTTGATCATAGCAGCAGCAGAACAGGCATTAAGCACCAGAGTCGCAGAAGCAGAGGCCTACCACGCTAGACAGAACTCAAGGGGCAGACTACGTAGAGAAGCCTCAGAGACACTCCAACACATGGTGGCAGCAGGCAGGAACAGCATACACTAACAGCACAACCAAGTAACTGACACTGTGTACAGGAACATCTGCATAAGGTATGGGCTAGACCATCACAAATACAGAATGGGAGATTACACAGAAGGTTGGGGACAATAAGAGAGCTAAGATTCTGTAGAATTTCCAGATCCAGATAGACAGACAGATACTAGTCAACCAAT
Source organism: Arizona elegans (assembly GCA_022577455.1). NCBI lineage: Eukaryota > Metazoa > Chordata > Lepidosauria > Squamata > Colubridae > Arizona > Arizona elegans. The sequence continues at coordinate 2,138,721 of JAKOOJ010000061.1, read as the reverse complement.
CAGACATCATGGTAGTAGATGAGGACCAGAAGACAGTGATGGTGAGAGATGTAGCAGTATCAAGTGACGGCAACACTTGACACAGGAAGAAGTATGAGAAGATGGAGAAGTACCAGGGCCTGAAGTAGGAACTAGAGGATGTAGAAAGACCAAAGCTATCCAGCAATGCTAGAACTTGAGGCTGTGAGAGGCTCCAATAGATCCCAGAAACCACCTCAGAGTTTTCTCTCCAGAGGAGTGCCTTGTTAAGAACAGCTAAGATACTGTACAGAACCCTCAAACTCCCAGGTCTCTGGTAGAGGACCCCAGATTGAAGAAGATACAGATCACCCACAAAGGTGAGAATATTGTGTTTAAAAATATTTACCTAAATCTATGAAAATTATTGAAACTGTGTTTATTTACAAAATGACTAATACTTCAACATACAACATTCAATGCATTTGCAACAATCAGAGTTTTGATTTAGGTTTACTTAGCATTTTCTACTTGAATATTTACTATAATTCTTTCAGAATTATTTCTGAAAGCAAATACATTGTAAGATTATGTATATTTGCTTGGTTATCACCACCACGTGGCTCTTAGTATGATAATTGCTATCACTGAGCTAAATTAAATAAAAGGTTATCTGTAGTTGTCAGAGTAACTTTTGCTAAAGATTTAACAACTATTTGTAATAAGAAGAGACTTTTAAAGTATATTCCACAGAAAAGGGAACTAAGAGAAGGATGTATAGCAAAAATGACAAAATATTTTTAGGAAGACAGTCAAGCACTACCTATCAGTTCACAAGCCTCCTGAACACCACAAAACAGCTAATGTGAACAGTAAACAGTTTTTTTACTAGTGTGGTAAAAAACCCCACACTAATACCAATTTGAAAATAAGCTTCCCAAATTCAAAGCTTCAGGTAAACTGTGATAAATCAACAGCTTGATAAAAACCTGAAGTTACTGCTAGAATTGATTGAAGCAATATTGAGCAAACAGTAATACCCAACAGTATTTGTCTACACAATTTTTGTTAACAGACATTTTCAACAATTTAACTTATGTTACATTTGCTACTCACACTTAAGATTGCCCACTTGCTGCTACCCTAGTCACCTACCCCCCAAAATAGAAATTTAATGGGACTTTTTTGGTTACTAGATCTTCTCTAACTTCAAGGGCAACCGGGCAGACTCGGTTTTTAATTTTTCCCACGCAGCCCCTCTCCCAGCATCAAGGCCTCCCAGCCTCTTGATCGGTTGGTGAGAGTTGTTCTCTATTTCTTCAGCCAGAGGAGGGGAAAGGGAGGAGGGCCGCCGGCGCCCCTGTCCCAGTTATCGGGGCCTTTGACGCCTCTTTGGTACCCGGCCTCTCTTTCGCCCTAGGGACGGCTCGGCCAAAGCTACCCACCACCGAGCGGGCGCATTTTTCCGCCGCGTGCATTTGTGCCGCCCGGCTCCGCTTTCCGGCGCCAGAGGAAGGAAGGCACGGCGAGAAGCCCGGCCTCCTTCGCCTCCGGGCGCCACCTCCGTCCCTCGGGGGTTTTCGGGGAAGGGGGCTTCTGCCTTCGGACGTCCCCCCGGCGGCACCAAGCGAGGCCTCCGCGCACCCACAGCCGCCCGGCCCTGGCTGCTCCCGGGAAGCGGGTCCGCTCGCAGACACCGGGCGACGGCCTGCTGCGAGGCTCCAACCGCTCGGCCGCCCGCAATCCGGCCCGGACGGCGCCGGCTGCGGAGAAGGCCCTGCGCGGCCTCGGCGGCCGACTCACCCTTGGAGTAGAGGGACTTGGGCGACTCGAGGTCGAGGTCGGCGCTGAGCAGAGAGATGAAGTCCGAGGGCATCGCCGCTCCGGGGCCGCGCTGCGGGGGCGGACGAAGAAGCGGCTCCGCGGGCGCCGCTCCAGCCGCCGCCGCCGCCGCCGCTCCTGACAGGAATCCGGTGGCTGCCGCCCAGCGGGACCGCCCCCTCGTTCCTAGCACTGCGCGTGCGCCGCCCGGCTCCGAGCGCGAGCTGCGGCCGTAGGAGACCGAGAAAGCGGCGGCGAGTGCAAGGCGCATGCGCCCCGCCCGAGAACGTGGGGAAATCCTCGGCCTTCGGGATCCTTCGACCCCTGCGCACCGAGAGGGAAATGGAGCGCGCATGCGCTCGGGCCTGCCGTGCCTGGGGGGAGGGCGGGATCACAGCGCGAAACAATGTTTCTGCGCTTGCGCCCGTAAAACTGCCCGGGGAGGGGTCGCGAGGGCAGAGGCGCAATAATTAACCTGCTCGGTGCCCCCCCCGGGGGAGGTGAGAGGGCGGAGCCGAGGGAAGAGCCTCGCTTGCCAAAGGGGCGGGGCTTGAGTAGGGAGGTGTGGCGCCAGGTCGGAGCGACTCCCCCCCCCCCCCCCCGGCCAGGACACGCCGTCGAGTCCGACTCGTTCAGCGGACCGCAACACGCAGTCAACCCAACGTGCGTCCCGGGTTTGCCCAGGGCCCTGCGGGCTGGGTGTAGGGAGGCCGTCATGGAAGCGCTGGAAGCGAAGGGTCACAGCCAGGAGATCAGCCAAGAGCCCGGCCCACCCGGCGGCAGCGTCCCCCCAGCAGCACCAGCAGCAGGCGGGCCCCGGTAGGGGGACTGCTTCCCTTTACCAGCCCCCGGCGGGGTGCTTTGAATGCCCTCCCCGAGTTCTGGGTGCCCTTCCTGAAAGCCACCCCCACCCCCACCCCCACCCCCAGCCTGCCCACGGGAGCCTTTTCTGTCTGGGCGGTTTTCTCAGGAGCCGCCTCCGCTTTGGCTACCTGGGCTGCCTTTCTCTCAACTTTGCTCCACTTCTGGGAAGCCCGGCCAAAACAACCGGGGCAGCCACAAATGCTACAGGCTGTGCGCACAATCCTGCTTAGCCAGGTGAATGGAGGCAAACCTGCGTTTCTACACCTTGGCACTAACTTAGTGCCTGTTGCCTTGGCTGGGTTGTGAGATTTTGACTTGGTTGTGAAACTCCCTTTTGTTAATTTACGGCTCTGTGTATTGTCTGAACCAGTAACCTGGGTTAATTCAGTAATCAGATTAAGAACGTTCAATAAATAAAGTCATATGTGGCATCATTCCCATCAATCATTGGAACTGTTTTCTTCTGCAGGCTGTGGAAGCTTTATTTTTCCTCAAGTAGTATATTGTAAAATTTATAGTATTTTGATACTGCTATGAATAAATGGCATTTCCACAAAGAACATCCATTTGTTAACTACAGAAAGTTCTATACACACCCAAAAGTTTATTCAGTTAGATGGGAATTGTGATCCAAAACATCTGGAGAGCAGGTTGAGAATAGCCACTCTAAAGCTAACCTGGCCAAACCCAGCTAACCCCAAATACACACATTTATTTATTTATTTACAAATATTCATATGCCACCCTTCTCCCAAAGGACTCAGGGCGGCAAACACAAGTTAAAAAACATACAATGATAAAGGAAAATCCTAATTAAAAACCAATTAAAACAGGGACAAATAAATAATAAAACCCAAGAATCAGAATCAGTCCTTTTGTTGAAACAGCCAAGTCTTTAGGCCTCGACGGAAGGAGCAGAGATCAGGGGCCGTCCGGAGCTCGGTGGGTAACTCATTCCAGAGGGCAGGAGCCCCCACAGAGAACGCTCTACCCCTGGACGTCACCAGCTGACATTGTCTGGTCGACGGTACCCTGAGGAGGGCAGCCCTGTGTGAGCGGACAGGACGGTGGGAGGCGGGCAGGAGATGGTCCTGCAAATACCCTGGAACTAAGCCATGTAGGGCTTTATAGGTAAGTACCAGCACCTTGAAGCGGATCCGGAGGACCACTGGTAACCGGTGCAGCTCCCGTAGGAGAGGTGTTACGCGGGAGTAACAACCCGCACGGCCACATTCTGGACCAGCTGGAGCCTCCGGGTGCACCTCAAGGGCAGCCCCATGTAGAGGGAGTTGCAGTAATCCAAGCGAGAAGTAACCAGGGCATGAGTGACCATGCAAAGGGCATCTCGCTCTAGGAAAGGGCGCAACTGGCGCACCAGGCGAACCTGCGCAAAAGGCCCCCTGGTCACGGCCATCAGATGGTCTTCCAGCGACAGCTGGGAATCCAGGAGGACATCCAAGTTGCGGGCCCTTTCAATGGGAGCAAGTACCTCCCCCCCCCCATCCAAAGTGATGGGACCTCTAGAACACGAGGTGCTGGCATCCACAGCCACTCAGTCTTGGAGGGGTTGAGTCTGAGCCTGTTCCTACCCATCCAGGCCCCTACCGCCTCTAGGCATCGGGACATCACGGAAAGGGCATCCCCAGGGTGGTCCGGGGTGGAGATGTATAGCTGAGTATCATCAGCATATTGATGATACCTCACCCCGAAACCACAAATGATCTCACACAGCAGCTTCATATAGATGTTAAAGAGTAGGGGGGAGAGAACTGACCCCTGAGGCACCCCACAGGTTAGGGGCCTCGGGGTGGACCTCTGCCCCCCCGCCCATACAAACTGTGAGCGACCTGAGAGGTAGGAGGAGAACCACTGTAAGACAGTGCCTCCTACCCCCAAACCCCCAAGTCGTTGCAGTAAGATACCATGGTCGATGGTATCGAAAGCAACACCACAAGCCAAAATGGTTGCTTCACACATGCTTCACCATAAACCATAAAGGCTTAGGGAGATGCAGGAATCTCAACCACACATAAAAGAGTTCCAGCCGTGCCTTTAGCACTAAGTCAGGTCAGTGCCCTTGGGACAGTCACTTTCTCACAGCCTTAGGAAGGAGCAATGGCAAACCATTCCTGAAAAACCTTGCTAAGAAAACTGCAGTGACCTGTCAGTTGCTCAGAGTCAGCCCTCACTTGAAGGCGCACATACTACGTATGCCAGAGGTAGATGGGAGGACTCTTGACATATTGGTTTAGATTAAACCGTTTGGTTTTAAAATAGTTATTTTATTCAGGGGCTGGGAGAGATTAGCAGGTGTTTCCTAATAGGCGGCAATCACGAGTCAGGAGGTAAATCATTTTCCAACGATCATGTGGAAAAATAAGGCAGAAGAGAATGCAAATCTGTCAACAGCCCAGGAGATTCAGGGCCAACTCCCCGGCATTTCCTGAGATGTTTCTCCCAGCAGGATCCCTAGCAGAAGGACAGCAGTGGACACACAGGCCGAGGTTGACATGGCAGCTCAGGGGGGAGCTCAGCTCCAGCCTCGCACTCACTTTTCACTTTTGTGCTGCCCTTGGCCAGGTGAAGGTAAAGTGAGGAGGAGGAGGAGGAAAGGCAGGACGTTTGGAATCCTCTCCATCATGCATGGAGTCTGACTGTTTTGCCAATAAGCGATGGGGTGATATCTGGTCAGATGGGGGAGCAAATTCAGCGATGAGTGAGAAGAGACCAGACATCTCTGCCTGTTGCACCAGATCTGACAGGGTAGGCAGCTCCAGATCCCCTTGGTGCAGCCTTATGGGACTGAGCAGGTATGCCTAATGTGCACCTGTGGAACCTCCTCAACCTTCTTAGCATCCAGAAAACTGCTGAAACCTGGCCTTTCACCCATCCTTAGGATCAGGATGCTCTCACACTGCTATTCAGGGCCTTGGTTTTTCTTCTTTGTATTGGGATATTTTTCATTTTGGTTATGGCTTTTTGTTTTCTGTACTGATTATTTAAGAGAAACAGACACATAGAAATTCTAAATAAATAGCACAGCCTTTCCTGCTGGAGAGGGGCTATAGCCTGCTGGCTTAGGAAAAGGGCGGCAACAGGCCAAGATGCTTCAAGGCACCAGACAGCTATAGTTCCTCTCCTTCCTTGGCCCCTCCCTTTCCATACTCCCCTCCCTTCTCACCCTCTGTCTTCCTTGGGTTCAGGGCTGTTAGGATTAAACCCTCCAGCTGCAGACAGCTGTGCCTGTCCATGCTCTTCCACAGCCAAGAAGACCTGCATGATGACCTCCTTCACCTTTCTGAGGGTTAGGGTTGTTGCTACCTTACCCTAATCCTGTTAGTTAACTAACCTGTTAGTTGCTTCAAGATGCTACAAGCAGGAAGGCATGTGGCAACTTGAAGCAACCTCTGCTCCCAGCGTCAGCCATCTTTAAAGACCTTGTTTGCTGCTTGTTACACCCCAGCTGCACCTCCTGATCTCTCTTCTGACACACAAAACAAACAATAAAATCCCAGAGCATCAGGCAATGGCCAGAAATAAAAACTGGCAGTAAAAAAACTGCTCCTCCCTTCTCCCCCCCCCCCAAACTCTTGCCCAGGAACAGGGTTTCCGCTGCTGGACAGGCCCCTGACAAAAACAGGGCTGTGCTTTTTATGGCAGAAGAGAAGGAGACTTTGGCCAGGGGGCACTGGTCTCCCATCCACCTGCTGGGCTCCACCCAAAGCTACCCTCTGCCCCCACAGCAAGCTCTTTATTCTGTCTTCTTGTCCAGGCTGCCTTCCATGGCATCTTTAGAACTGTTTCACCTCTGAGGCAGAGACTGAATGAGAGAGACTCAGGAGCTGCTGGTATGTCTTTTTATTCAGTCTGTGCGATTCCACGCACCCAACACCCTCGGCTGTAGCGAAAGGAACAGGCGGGCAGTTACCTCAGCAATGGAGCTGGCCCTGCACCAATTTTCCCTCTTGGCAGGTTAGGCCAAACACAAGTTACTCAGATGAGTCTAAATGGGAGCCCCGCCACAAGGATCAGCTCCAAACATGATGACTTTGAACAGGCTGATGGCAACTTTCGCTTTGTGCACCGGCACCAGCAGGAAAAATGTCACCCGCCCTTTTCCTTCATGCTTAACTCCTTTTGCAGGGTGTTCTGGACTGTTAGGCCAGGCAAAGGGCAGGTGGAATAATGCTGAAGCCCCGAAGGGTTGAAGACTGCATCATTCCTCTTGAAAGAATCAAGGAACATTCAACCTCAGCCCATCGCAGAGGGCAGAGTACGGAAAACAGGAGACAGAAGCGTTCTGAATAGCAACCTCGCCATCATCCTAGCACAGTGACCCCCAACCTTTTGGGCACCAGAACCGGTTCCTAGGAGAGAAGTCTTCCCATGAACCAGAGAGGGAGAGGTTTGACGCGCTGTCTGCATCCTGCGGATGGGACTTCGCTTGTTTGTCTTGCCCAGTTTCTGGCCTGCCGTGGACCAGTGCTGGTCCAGAGACCGGGGTTTGGGGAACTCTGTCCTAGTGATTAAATTCTACAATAAATAAATGTATTGACAATTCCATCGCCCCTCCTTTTTGATAATTCATATTGAGTATAAACACACACACACAAAAGTTGGAGGCGTTGCCTTTATTTAAGAAAAAAAGCAACTGTTTGATGCAACTGATGGGCTAGAGTGGTGGGACAGGATGCGGAGTGGGGGCCTGGTATCCACTTCACATGTCTAGTCTTGATTCTGCTGAATATATTCCAGTATCATATAATAAGACAGCATTATTTTAATTATTTCTTACATTTATATTTAAGATCAGTTTCTAATTTTGCTACTATGTCACCTAGGGAATATTTAAATAACATTTAGCTCAATTGAAAAAAAAAGTAAAAATGATACTCATTAGGCGAATCAGGTTTTCTATGGGGTGTTTCACTGCAGCATCAAAGCCTTCCAAACGTAAAAGTCACTTAATTTTGCCCAATCAAGAAAAAAACCAAACATTTGCCCTTGAATTGTTGGTACTGAGCAGGACTGAATTGTATGCAGCCAGCTAATGGGGCCTTTCATCAGACCCATAAGCAGCTCCTTTGATTTCCCAATTTCGGCCTTGTAAAATGAGCCCATAAGGAGTGATTTCAGAAGGTGAAAGATCAGGCCCCTCCATCCACAAAATATTTATCTTTGCCCTGGAATCAAATTCAAACACACATGCCGAAAATCTTCCTCTAATGATGATGTTACTTAGTTTGGTAAGGAAACATCTGAACGAAAACAGCCAAGCTTGGAGAGCGCCAAGGACGCCCAGTTCAACCCCGAGCTTCTTTTCTCCCTTCCTCTAAGCAGACCTTCGTCTGTGGGAACCCTGGTCCCTTAACAGAAACTCCCCGCTCAAAGTGCCCTTTCAGAACCCAGCAAAGCTGAAGGTTGCCGTGGAATTTGGTCCCAGTGATCAGTCTCCAGCCCTCCTTCTCTGACAGCAACGAGCGGCGGGGGGCGGGGGGCATGCTTTTGGGGAGGGAGTCCCTTCTGCGGGCGGAGGAAGATGGGCTGAGCACCCAGCCAGGCCCCCTCCCCCATTGCGCCGCTGCTCTTCTGCCCGCAACCCGAGCGCAGCCGCGGCGCCTCAGGGCCGATCGGCGCAGTGTGGCACCTCTGCAGCGCGCTGGAGAGCCGGCTGGCGGCGGTCTAGTTCGGGAGCGAAGCCGTCGGGGGACTCCACTCTCCGGCTGGGCACCTTCTTCCCGCACTCCTTGGCGAACTTTCCGCCTGGCAGATGCCCCGCCGCCGCCCCCCGACCGATTCCGCTGTCCGGCGCCCAGGCCGCACGACCTCGCGGGATTCCCGAGCCCCCGTCCCCGCTGGAGCACCACGCGAAACGGCCCCGCGAGCGGCGGCGCCCCTCCTCGGGCATCCCAGCGACTGCGCGGTCTTACCTGGCCCGACGGCAGTGGCAGCGCTCCCACCGAAGGCGCACCACGGCCAGGCGTGCAGCGGCCCCGCGCACAGGGCGCTCTCGGAGGCCAGGGTGGAGCGCATGGCGGGCGGTACCGGCGCGCTGAGCCTGCTCGGCTGTTGGCTCTGCCGGGCGCCCCGTCCTCTGGCCGCCTCCCGTCGAGGTCGGGGCGCTCCTCGACACCGAGCAGCAAGAGCGCGTCGCCTCTGCCCAAGCAGCCACTGGCCAATGCCGCCCGGCCCCCGCTATTTATGGCGCCGCCCGCGAAGCCGGCATCGGCGGCCAGTCGGCGCGCCGCAAGCGGACGGCCAGGGGGCGGAAGCGAGCTAGCCCCTCCCAGGCCTGCCGGGCCAGGGACCCCCGCCACCCCTGCTCCCTGGACGGCCGGAGCCGCGCCCTGGCCAGCTTTGCCCTCGGATCCGGCACGCGGAGCCCTCTCCCGGCTGGGCTGGCGGAGGGCGAGGGGCGCGCGGGTGGCATGTGCCTGACCCGCGGCTTCCGAGCTCGCCCGCTGCTCCGTGGCGAAGGCCCCAAACCGGTTTTTCAGGGGCCCCCTCCCTCCCTCCCCAGGCCTTTTTGGGGGTCTGCCATTTCGCAGCAAAGGCAGCCTGGCCGCTCCGACCTTGGTCTGGGAAACCAAACTCTGCAGGACCCCTTCAGCCACCACGTTCATCTCCCCCATCAATCTCGGCTTACCAAGCTGGCCTTAAAAACAGTGCTTGCATTAGGCCTAGAGACACTCCAGTCTCCATTACACGTGGGGCTACTTGTTCTGTTTGAGTTACAAAAATCTGCCTATTAAAATCGTTCAAATCACTTTTTCAAAAACTCTTCCAGGCAAAATGCATGCATGCGTGTGGATACCAGATCCTTAAGAAGCTGTTAGAGAAGGGAAGTGAGGACAGCAGGGGGGAATCACTTGTTGCTCAGCTGATGATGGAGGGGAGCAAGCAGGTCAGAAAGCACCAGACTCTGTTTCTCAGGCAGGTGGATCCTACTCAGGCTTTTTTGGTTTACTCTGTAAATCCCTCAGGGCAGGTATGCAGATCTACCCAGAAGGACTAAAGGCTCGGACACTGTACACGCTTATTGCACAAGAGGCCACACTTGATACAGCAGGACGCACTTCTGAGTAAACATCCTTATTTTCCCATAGCAGCTTTACACCTGTTAGACCAGTGCTGGGGTGGGGAGAGGGGGAATCCAAAACAAAACAGCAGAGGCTCCCGTAACCTCCAGCTGGGCAGTGCAGAGGGTCTGGTGCCGCTTTGGGCTTTGCTCCAAAAGAGCTGCTCTAAAGGGCCTTTGACCCAGTCTCCATCCTTGTGGGTTTTGACTTTCCCTTGTAGAAAGGTTCATTTCTAAAGGTGGGGGGAGGTTAAGCCTTCAGGGAGGGGTCCCTGTGTCTACCAGTTTCCCCCGTAGCACTAAAGGTGACAGAACCCTTTCTTTAGAACTTCCTTTGGCAGACGTGGGAATAGGACTCCCAGGAACCAGGAGTGCCAACAGAGCCTCTATTAGCCTCATCAGATGGTCTTCTTAATCTCCCCCAACTGGCTGCTGAGCTCAGTGGGATTCAAGGTTGCCTCCCCTTTGTCCCCGCTCATCTTGCACTCCCTTTCCGTTCCCAACTCAGTTAATTTGCCTCAACATGAGGCGGCCTGGCCTTGCCCGGTTCTGGAGTGGGTTTGCACTTTCCAATCTAGCTGGCAGCTTTTCCTGATGATTTCTTACCCAGAGTTACCAGAAGGTAAGATGGGCGGCCTATAAATTATGTAAATAAATAAATAAATTTCCCATCCTGGTTCATCTTAGTTTCCAGAGGTCAGCCAAGTTTGTGGCTCTGAGAAAGAGCCATCCAAACTGCACCCCAAGTGCTGTATGGCCCCTTTTGCTTTGAACCTCTTCTTGTGCAAGGACTGACCAGTGCAAAACCACGGGAGACCCCATGTTGGTCCACTATAGAGGCCGGTCAAGAGTCCATTGACTGCTGGTCTCTCAAACTGGCCATGGCCGCTCAGCATTTGCAGAAGAGAAGATGCTTCTTCAGTCTCCAGTTTGTTCTTTCCCTACCCAGCAGGAGATGCCAAGGATCTCATACCCAAAATGGATGTTCCTTACTGGGGGTTGCTGGGGAGAGGAGGGGAGAGGCACTCCTGCAGGATGCAAAGTCAGGCAGTGCCGATGTCTATGGAGATGGGAGGACTTTCCAGAAACTGAAATAATTTGGCAGGCTTAGTATAAAGTGTGTCCTGTCCTAACAGCGACCCAGTTCTGACTGCCACTCATCTGCAGTTAAGGCTAGAGCATCCATCCTCTGGCCTGGGGAGAGAGAGCACTGAAGACCAATGCAGAGGCCTCAGGAATTGGCTGGCTAGGGGAGAATGGATCTGCTACTGAATTGCTGCCAAACCCATTTGCTCAATTGACTCCTACTGCTCTATATTTGCACTCTCAACCAACCAGCTTGGCCCCATATCTGATTTTAAGAGTGCCAAGCGAAGGGGTCTGCCCAAGGGAGCTGAGGCGGCACCCTTCTGGTAGAGGCTCAGGGTGCCTTAAGTCTCCACAGGTTTTGCTCCCTGTGTGGCTTTTCTCCAGACAGATAAACCTGCTGAAGCCCATCCCTTTCTCAGAAACAGACAGCTGCTGCCTGTTTCCCATCATAACCCTTATTCCAGTGGGATCAGCTTCCAAGACAAGATTTGAACCCTGGATTTAGGGAAAGAGATAGACATGCAGGGACCTTGTTTCTTATCAGCCAATTTCAACAAACCCACAAGAGCAGATGCAGTCACCCCTACGGCCAATCTGGCTGCTAGTTGCATTTTTTTGCACTGACCATTGCCAAATCCTTCAGGCTCTCATGTATGTATGACTGGCAGGTCTTGGCTGTTAGAAAGCCAGTTTCAAAGAAGCTGGAATCATTGCAAAACAACCCAAAGCCAGGGGCTCGAGAAAGACAACTCGAGTCCAGCAAAATCCTAACCTACTGAGACCAGACAACCTGGCTAGAGAAGATGTCGAAAACGTCTGTTCAAAGTGGCCAGCCGCCCCGCCACCACTTCCTTTACAGAAGGGGCGGTTTCAGCTCAGGGCCTAAGAACTGACAGAAGTGCAGCTCAGTGATATGGCAAATGCTCCATGCTTTTTGTGGGAAGTGTTCCCCTCACAAGAGAAAGACCTTCATTTCGCAAAACATACGTCAACTGCTGTACTTCTTGACCTCTTGTTATGTGCCATCAAGTCAGTATCTACTCTTAGCAGGCACACAGATGTTCTGTAATGATCTGCCACCAACCTGGTCCTTCTGCCCAAAGTTAACATCTGAGACTCCAGCTAAGCCACACGAGGCCCTGGGCTTGGTGCTATGGGCTGGCCTAACTAGAATCTGGCTCAGCCCTGCCCTGCTTCTGCTGTCTTCAGCTCAGGGCTATAGTCCTACACTGATGGAGAAGCCAAAAGCTCCCCTCCCCTCTATAGGCAAAGATACACAAACAGCAGAAGGACCACCTGGTCAGCTGGGCACATCAGGGAAATTAATCTGGCTGGTCCAGAGAGATTTTTATTACAGAATAGGCATACAATGAAACAGGACTATGTAAACCAAAACACAATTAAAATTATATACTTAATTTAACCATTTGAAAATCCAAGTATAGGAGAAGCTTACAGAAAATCCTCCCAAGCAAGTCCCATTGGCAGATGCCAGTGGGATCATTTTTTGTAGGAAACCTGGCTACACACTGGCTGCTGACAGTGCTTGATAAGACAAGCTGGAATAAGCAGCGACTGCCACTCTACAACATCAGAACCATTTAAATGAAAATGGCTTGTAGCTGATGCCTGAAAAAGCATATTGCAGTGGAATGACAGTTCCTGGAGTTTACAGCAAAGATTATGGTTTTCCTAGATCCCTGCTTGGCTTTGCAGGTAGCAGAGGCACTAAACTGATAAAAGTGAAAGACGTCTGGAAGCCATCAGAAGTTAGAAAACATCTACAGCTGTCAATGGAGTGAGGTGGGTGCAGATAACTCCTACAGACTCAAGTCAGGAGGATTTGCCATCCATTATGTAGTAGCGATACATCAAGCCCAGAACCAAGGCTCCCAGGATAGGGATCAGCCAGACCGTCCAGATGCTGAGGAACAAGGAAGAAAGAAAAGGTGTGAGCCACATTTCCGTGATTCTGGCTTTCAGAACTTCTGACTACTACATGCAAGATGAAGACGAAGGTGAAGTGTCCCCAAGGACATCTGCGTACAGTATCATCTTGGGCATAATTATCATAATCAAGTTCTAGCAACTGAAATTCAGCAAGAAGGCTGACATCTCCAGCCCAGCTTTTTCTGTTCCTCTTCAGAGTTGCAGCTGCTGTATTTCAGTTTCTTAGGCCAAATGTATTTGGGGGGAACATGGCCTTTTCTGCACAGTTCAGCCAAACTATGCGGTCACATGTTCCAGACACCATCACTCGTTACAGAATTTCCCACTTCCTGGCACAGCATTATGATGGCCAGCAGTTAAAGATTGCCGAAGGAAATTCTCTAAAGTTATCAAAGAAATGTAAAACATGTTTACATTTGCATTAGTCCTATTGTATGGGTCTAATGTAAGTGCCAGCTATAAGATGCTAACTATAAGATTCCTCTCTTTGCCACCACCAGGGAGGTAGATTTTACTAGCTACACAATGCCTGGAAGCCTTCCAATTGAGGCAGGAGAACACACATTTCCACAGGCTGCTTTTAAAGCCAAAGGGAGCGCATTTCTTTGATTTATAATATTGTCAGAATACTGTACCTTGACTCATGGAATGGGCTTGGAACCTGGGGAGATAAAAGGCACATCCTTGTGTTAAGCTGACAATTGCTCAGAGAGCCAGGAAACTCTTCCCATCTTTCTCACATCCTGGGGAGAAGAGGTGTCTTAGTTTCCGTCCCTGGTCCACCTCCCCATTTATTCTGTAGGTCACCATTTCCCATCACTCTCCACAACAGGCAAAGGGGGCCTTTCTAAAGGAGAATGACAACATTTCCCAGCCCATCATAAGAACCAGATGCCTGACCTGTTCCTTCCTTCCACTTTGCTGGCTGGGGTCTGTGCCACTGTGCTCCCCCTCCCATTTTCTCCTAAGAGCAACCTTGCGTTCAGCTTGGTTCTAAGAGCTTGGCCTTGTTCAGAATCGATAAAGAGGGTTAACATGCCTTGTCCAGAGATGACTAAAGGAAGGAGTGGTCTGAGCAACAAAGAAAAGTTTCAAAAGACAGTGCTGTAAGCTGTTAATGAGTCCCTTACTGACCCTCCTGCAAATGCAGCGCCTTCTGAGGCGGCCTGCCCAAAACAGCATGGCTGTTCACAGGCAAAACTTCTAAGCCAGCTATGAAGAAAAGCTGTCAGGTTACACCTAACTCCTCAATGGGACTCAATTTAGCTCGACTTTAATCCTTTTGTTGGTCCACGGCCCTGTCTGCCCTACCAGCTCTAAGGAATTTATAGGAAGATCTCCTTGCGCAAAGACATCAGATGCAGCAAGTTACCCAAACGGAAGCTGTACTGCTGCCGTCCTTGCCAGGTCGGTGCAAGCAAATGGCAAGAGAAGCTGCTCTCCTCCTCTTTGATCGACAGCAGGACGATGCAAAGGGTATCCCACGGTGGGGGTGGTGAAGGAGAAGTCGGAGGGGCAGCCAGAACCTCAGAGATCATTTCTCAGTGCAAGAATTGTTTCAATGGTTAATATCTACAGCAGTCTACAGCTCATGTCTTTATTTGCTGTGGAAAACTGTTTCCAGTTTGTCCTATGTGTAGATGACACAGTGAATCACATTTCAGTTATTTGCAGAAAAATAAAAGCTGTGCCAGTCAAAAACAGGCTGTTTTTTCAAAGGAACACAAAAGAGCCTCTAGGAAGAATTTATCTCTTTGGGGTGTTATAACAGGAGAGACATCAAAGCAAACCCCAAGATGGGACAATGGCAGCTCAGACAAAATTCCTTTCTTTTTCAGCCCAAACAATGGCTGTTTTTCTGAGAAGCTATGTGGCTTGGACCCGGACGTGTCGCTCTGCTCATACCCATCCCCCAAAATGCTAGAGAAAAACACGAAGGAAGGAGCCAGTGTCTGAATTCACCCAGTGAGTCAACAGCCTTTCACTGTAGGAAAAACTATCATGTTGATAGGAAGAATGGAAACATAAGACGAGACCCTGTGAAAAGATGAGACGTTTCCAGAGAAGAGCAAGTCCTGAAATCCAAGCCAGACCTTGGGAAGGATAAAGGACTGATGGCGCAGAATGGCTGGATGGGGCGGATGCTAACTGGCTTCAGAAAGGGAGGTGCAGGCGACCTTCTCAGATGACTGGCCAGAAAGGCCCCAGCCGAACAAACAGAAACTCACTGCGTCAAACAGATAATCCCACTGCAAGAGCAGTAAGACAATTAAGTCAGAGACACATTTTTGGGCTGCTATTCATCACAGATAATGGCCGTGAACAGGAGGGGAGAGAAAGAGTAAACATAGAAAGCCAGGTTTGTATCAAAGTTGGTTTGATAAGTTTTCGTGACAAAAGCATCGTGCTGCTCAAAACTGGAGCAGAAAGCACTCCAATTCCCTTATACCGTGTACTGCAAACCAAGCCTAAGTCTGTACTTTATGACTCCATATATGGTGCAGTCAGAAAACAAGCCAATTAGGTAACCAATTTAAGCAAGTTGTGCAAACACAGCCACTGTTTCCTTCTCCTCTTGCCTTTCTCCCCTGGGCCTGGCACAGGCACCAAGTTGCTCCGAGGTTTGGCCCTTCACAGTCACAGGCAGTGCTTTGGCCACAGGTTTTCCCCAGACTGGAAGGCACCCCCCCCTAGAGACCCTGGGCCTGACACAGCACTTGAGGGAGCCACCGTTTTCAGGTGAGAAATGCCACTACAGAGCACTCTGCAGTCAGCCCTTCCAACTTCCCAGCAATCTACACCATCTTCCCCAGAGGCAAGGAAGCAAAGACACAGCAAGGGGAAGATTTATGCTGCAATTTTCAGATAGGAAAACTGTGAAGGCAGTTCAAGAGTGGAACCGATGTCCAAGGGATGTGGCAGGATATTCAAGGAGATTTCTGCCCAGCTGGAAGAGAGGCAAAAGGCGGGAAAGGCTGCCATTCAGAAGCTGGGTGCGTGGGCAGTCTCTTTGTGAAGGGCAGGTCACTTGGAAAGGTGACAGATTCAGGAGTTGGCTGAAGCCAACCTGAGATGCCTGCCTTGCTCCCAGAAGAAGCGATCTGTCCCACATTTCCCTGGGAGCTGCTACTGGGAAGAAACATCAATAGCAGAACTAAAAGTAGGTTGTCTTTCAGTTCCATTCCTTGTTGCTAGTCCAGAAGGACAGACAGACAAAGCGCTCCATGGCTTAGGACCTGGTTATTTACGGGACCGCCTACTACCACCAATAGCCTCCCACCGGCCAGTACGCTCTCATAGAGAGGGACTCCTCCAGGTGCTGTCAGCCAAACAGTGTCGACTGGCGGCCCCTAGGGGGAGAGCCTTCTCTGTGGGGGCACCTACCATCTGGAATGAGCTCCCCCCGGAGATACGGAGGATCCCGGATTTGCGCTCCTTCCGCCATGCTGTGAAGACCTTTTTATTCCATCAGGCGGGCTTGGCCTAATCTCTTCCCTTTTTAAACATGTAAATTTTAATCTGTTTTTAAATTATTGGGGTGCTTTAATCTGTCTGGGCCAAAATGATTTAATTTGATTTTATCTGGTTTTTAATTTTTTTGTATTTATGTATTTTATTGTTGGCTGTTCACCACCCTGAGTCCTTCGGGAGTAGGGCGGTATACAAATCAAATAAATTTAAACCTAAACCTAAGCCAAAGCACCTCCGGATGAAAAGAAAGCCAAATTACTACCATGCCTTGCTTCCCGTGACAGGATATGGTCACCTTACAAACAGCTGGCCACCAACCGAAAGTCAACCTCCGTTCTAACCAAATCCCATCTAAGGGGCCTCCAAGAGATTGCCAGCTACAGTCATGTCAAAGGCAACCTTTCAATCAATTCTGGTCTCCCCTTTTCTAATTAAAGCTGCATTATCATACCCTAAACCCCTCCCTAGGACTGGCAGGCACAACCATATATTTGAATCTCAACCTCTTCATGTTCCTGTCCCCACTGCAGGAGGTCCAATCTCAGGACTTTTTCCCTAAAAAAGGGAAAAGAATTTCTCAAAAAGCCCAAGACAGGATTTGGCACCTCTGAGTCATGCTAATGTCATTGGTTCTTGAACATGCAGAAAGGGAGCAAGCAGGGAGGAAGGAGGGAAGCATGCAAGAGCAGCCCTTCGATTAGGCCTGGCAAAGGAAGGAAAAACACACAGAGAAGACTGGCTTGAGAGGGGCTTTCCTGAGCTGAGAAGAGCCTCCAGAGGATGCCAAAGGGAAGACAGGATTTGTCTGGGGAAACGTCTGGCTGTTACCAAAAAGATTGCCACAAGTGAGGGTTGTGCAAAGGGCAGCTGGACAGCCTTGCAGAAGAGGAAAAGGAAAGGCAGCCAAGGGGTCAGTTCACCCGCCAGCCCCTTGATTTGAGGGAGTGAGCAGAGCCCACAGCAGGGATTTGGCAGGACTCGGGAGCCTTTCTCGGAGCACTGTGCTTGCCTCCACAGGTAAACTTCTCTTGTGCCTTTGAAAAAACAGGTAGGGAAGCGAGAAGACCCTGCAAAGCCCCACAGGCTGCCAAGCCAGGACGAGGCAGGACTATTTAGTCCAGTGTCCCTCTTCCCATTAAACTTCCAGCCCAGGAGACTTTATCCTTGCAGGAACAATGTCACCAAGCCTCTGCTTCTCCCCCAGTATCACAGAAAGGCCCCCCGCAGAAAGGACCTTTACAGCCTCCAATATGACTCATGGGGAGGGGCTCTTGTACAAGGCTGTTTTCAGCTCTGGCCTCACCTCAGGCCCCTTGGGAGAAATCAAGGCCACCCATGGCAGCTGAAAGTGGGTGACTCTCTCGGGACAAGTTTAGCGAGCTGCAAGATGGGACATCATGATCATCCCAAGCCTTTGTTGACACAAGAGAGGGAGGGAGGGGCAAAATAGGACAATTACCAACTGGGCTGCAAGCTAAGCTGCCAAAAACTTTTATTCCCTTGCTACAAAGGGCTGCACTCTGCTCACCACACGGCACTCTACCCAAAGGGAAGAGGTCACTCAGCTATTTCCACAGGAGGGCTAGCCACAGCGCCAGTGACTGTACCAGAGCATACCGTGAGACCTCCTCACACACCCTCTGCTGCAAGACGGAGCAGTCAAGAGGAACCAGGAAGTCCTGGCTCCTCCATCAAATGCCAAGTGCCTTACCCAAGGACCTCTGCCCCAGAGGACTTTCTCCTATTCTATCCCCTCAGGTGGCCCACTAAGATAAAAAGATAAAGCCCTTTTCTCTTGGAGGCTTTCAAGAGCTGGCAGTCAGAACTCTGCTGCCTCTGGACATGGGTCCAATCTGCACAACAGGTCCCCAAGTCCCTGGACAGTTTTCCTTCCAAGGTAGAAGGTGGCACCCCTTGCAAAACAGAAAAATGCTGCCTGTGGAAAAAATGAGTGGCTGACAACTCACGAATCAGTAGCCTCTTGCTCACTGCCTTGATCCGAAGCATTCTGCCAGCAGTATAAGGGTAGTTCTCCCCCTCCCCTTTCAGCTCCTCATACCGCAGCATGCAACATCTCCCTCAGCTGAAAACATGTTTCTGTTCTTACAGCATTTTTGTAGGCACTGAAGGAGGCTTCCCTGCTAGAATAAAAAGGAAAACACACTACCAGGACTGGGCCTTACCTTGGAAGTATCAGGTTTGCGATCATCCTGTTGAAAAAAGGGAAAGAAGGAGAGACTCTTGTTACACATCTGAGGAAAACCACCCCTTCTGCCTCCTCTGAAAGAATGACTGGCCTCCTTCGTAACCCCTGGAGACGGGGACAGGCTGCTGCTAGATGAGTCAGCAGGGAGCTTGGTGGCAACTAATAATATTCTGCTGCATATAATTGAATGATTATAAAAGTAAAATACAGGAAATGAATGTAATATTAAGTCTGAATACAATTTTGTTGTTGTTAGTTGCGAAGTCGTGTCTGACCCATCGCAACCCCATGGACAATGTTCCTCCAGGCCTTCCTGTCCTCTACCATCCTCTGGAGTCCATTTAAGCTCACCCCGACTGCTTCAGTGACTCCATCCAGCCACCTCATTCTCTGTCGTCCCCTTCTTCTTTTGCCCTCCATCAATCCCAGCATTAGGCTCTTCTCCAGTTAGTCCTCCTTCTCATTAGGTGGCCAAAGTATTTGAGTTTCATCTTCAGGATCTGGCCTTCTAAAGAGCAGTCAGGGTTGATCTCCTCTAGGACTGACCGGTTTGATCGCCTTGCAGTCCAAGGGACTCGCAGGAATCTTCTCCAGCACCAGAGTTCAAAGGCCTCCATTCTTTGGCCTTCTCGGCCTTCCTTATGGTCCAACTTTCCTAGCCATCCATTGCAATTGGGAAAATCATAGCCTTGACTGTACGCACTTTTGTTGGCAGGGTGCCATCTCTGCTTTTTAGAATGCTGTCTAGATTTGCCATAACTTTCCTCCCCAGGAGCAAGCGTCTTTTAATTTCTTGGCTGCAGTCCCCATCTGCGGTGATCTTGGAGCCCAGGAAAATAAAATCTGTCACTAACTCCATTTCTTCCCCATCTATTTGCCAGGACCGAATAGAATAAATCTATCTATATACACTTAGAAGGATCAATTCTATGCAGAAAATCTACAAAAATGCATTGAATCGAAATTACATCTTCTCTTTCATCTAGGGTGATAACCACTGTTAAGGTCTTCACTGCCCTGAAGAAAACATACCACCCAGAAAATGAAATGTCTTTGGATAAGGGAAACAACCAAAGCCATCTTCTATTCATTTTTATATCCATTTTGATTGATCCATGTCACTTAGCCATTTGTTTCAGGATTCCTCTAGAGAGATGTGAGGAAGGCATCAAATCTGGGGAATGAGACCATCCATCTCTCTTTGCTAAGCCTCACTTCACTTGCATAACCTGCTCGTAACTTGCAAGGGAGACGGCCTGGCCTGCTAAACAGGAATCCTCAGATAAGCCAAGCAAAGGAAGACAGGTTCCCAGGGCCATGGAAGCACAGGGGCTCAGAAAAGGAGCTGCTCCCCAAGGAAAAAACCTTTCAGTACAAGTATCACAAGGACCCCAAATTTATTTTATGAATCAGACTTTACCGGATGGATCTCTCCTATGAGATATTGCTTGAGCATTTCTTTAGCATCCATGGAGTGGCCAACATCTTCAAAGCTCTCTGTGGCATCTCTACCAGCTTGTTCAAGCAGAACCTTATCTCCACCTGGATGCTAAAAAAAGGACAGAAAGTCTGAGAAAGAGGAGCAACCAGAGAAAGAACAACCCCTCTAACGGTATAAAGAACTGGCAAGCATTCAAAATTTTTCTCACTGAGGATCTAGGAATATTTTACCATAAAGTAAAACCCATTAGATGAAAGCAACAGGACCTTTTCCTAGTACACTTTTAAAGGCCTGCATTCTATTAATGCAACCTTATTGAAGTCCTAGCCCTTTCAATTACACAGAAACTCTGAGGTAAATAAACATGTTGTGTGTCATGTCCTTTCTGGGAACTAGTTTAAGGAAACCCATCGGCCAAGGGATGATGGCTTTTCCTTGGCTGATGGGAACTATGTTAAGGTGCCTCCATCAGCCAAGCAGCTAGATAGATACTGTCAATATTGCAAATATAGACTGTATGGTCTTCTCCAGGCATCTAAACTTGCCCACCCGTCTGTCTACAGAAATATGGCCAGAACAAAGGATTTGGGGAGCTGCAATTCAGTCATGTAGACATGACTTTCCATGCAGTTCTGGTTACTCCGGAAGGAGTTTGTTCTTATCTCTGGCCAGATTAATGCTGGTATGTTGAACACACTTCTCTGTTTCAAGAAATTTGCAAGACTTCTATGGCGTATTCTTGCCCCTAATATTTTGAGGGTGACAACAGTTCTTTATTCTGCTTTGGGCTTAGCTGCTCAAGATTCTTCATTGCTCCCAAGATGCTGGATGCCAGCAGGGGCTTTGGCAAGCAGGTTGTCAGGCTGCCAGCTGTGCACCACCAAGCAAGGAGTGGAAGGGAAAGTCTTCTGTTCTGCTGGCCGAATGCCCAGCATTAATCCTGGCTGGTTCCCTCAGGAAGATGGCAGGGATGGCATCCCTGTGGCTGAACTGAGGTTGATAATGGCAGGGCAGCAGGACAACTGGCCTAGTATGCTGAGAAGGCTACTTATATGATCTTTCCAACTAATGTTTGGCTTCCTGCTTCCGCCCCCCCCTCCCCCCCTGCCCCCAGGGAGCAGATGCCATCAGCTGACAGCAGTACAGAAGCCAGACAACTTGTCGGGTCAGTGAGTGCAAAGCGGGCAAAACATGCCCGGACACACCCTCAGCACACTGCAAGGAACCCTGTGGTGGATTTTGCTCCCAGGGTAAAACTCCTCCAAGGGTGAGGTGGGGAGCAGAGGTTAAGGGAATAATCTCTCATTGACGTCATTAGTTTCCCCCTGTGGCAGATTTCACATTTTTACCCAGAGAAATACAAAAAGTAGTGTGGACACAGGGGGAAGCAAGAAGACATCGACAACAGTCAATAAGGGCTCCATTTGCACCCTTTGCAATTGACCACCCTTCTTCCCTTTGCTTCTCTGGCCTCTAAAGTGAAAGGTACTTATCCCAAGACATTCAATAGACTCCTTTGCATTGCTCAGATTAGGCAATGACAAACTGTTGGCCTAATTTATTCATTTACATGATTCAGTTTTGGTGCCATCAAACTCTGGGCAGCTCACAATATAAGTTGACCTTGAGTTTCTTAAATTAACTTCCAGTTCACTGGAGGAGGCCAGGATGTCACAAGGACTTCTATTCTTGGCACCTCCTTACAGGCTGTTGTTCCCAACGCCTTAAATAATCCATCCAGCTCAACAAGAAGCATAATCGGATGTACAAAAAGATTGAGAAATTGGATTAATCAAGAGCCAAGGGATATTTCAGGCAGCGTAATAATGTTCCACTAGCATGCTGAGGTGGGGACAACCTTACAACCACTTAGGAGTGGCGAAGGCTCCAGAGCCAGCACCCGGAGCACTACCGGATCAAGTTAGCTTCTCCCTTCTCTGACCTCTGCCCTGTAAATATTCTAAACTCTCGCTTTGGATCACAGGGGCTGAGCACCTCCCTGGGCACCCTCCTGAGGACAACTACAATGCCCTCTTGACTGAGAGCTGACTGGCAGCGACCTTATATTATCCTCAGCATTATTTAACTATTTATTTACTAAGGTAAATAAATAACGAATTTACCTTAGTAAATACTCAACACACACACATCAGTAAAAGAGGAAATGAAGAAGATGATTTGAAGCAAAATGTGCTGATTAGGTGGCTCTACCATTTGAGCAATCTGTGGACTGTTATGATAATTTTATTATGGTTTCACCTTGTGATTAGTTGTTTTCATGCCTGTAATATATTCAGACAAGAAGAAAGTTGAAGACATTCCTATAAAGAAAGAAACAAAACAAGGAGCTCTTGTGTCATTTAGGATGTCGGTTCTATTGCTCTCCTTCCTTCAAGTGACTGCACTACCAGTCCTGGCTTGAACCTTCCGCTATACAGAATTTGCTGATGTTCAACGATATGACTTTAAATATAAGAAAGCCCCCTCCCGCCACTACCTCCCGAAGGCCTGCCTGGTATCTGCTTGCGGAAGGGCCGTTCAGCCAGCCAGGCCGCTGCGGGGGCCACAGAAACGGATCTCCCGGCACAGCGCCCCCCCTCCCCTCCGCTCCAAGGCGCCGGCGGTCCTCCGCGTCTCAGGAGCGCGGCCCGCTCCCTCGCCAAGCCGGCAAGTCGCCTCGTTTGCCTCCGGCCGCCGTCGCGCCCCCCACCTCGTCGAGGAAGCGGGTGACGTCATAGACGCGGTCGTGGATGACCAGCCAGGCCTCCCGGTCGCTGCTGCGCTTCGCCACTTCGGCCAAGGTGAAGAACGGCCCGGCCTCCGGCCTTGCGCCGCCGCGCTCTCCGGCCGTCCCCATCCCCGCCTCCCGCCTCCCGCCTCGCCGCTCTCGGCCACGCGCGCGGGCCGCCGCCTGCCCTTCCGGCTCGGCCAATAGCAGCCGCGCGCGCGCGCCGAGGCAGCCAATCAGGCGCCAACGAACGGGCCTTCCGGAAGGCGTAACGCGCCATGTTTTTTGGAGAGCGGCCGTCGAGAAACAATATAAACAATATGTCACAAGTAAATGCTTTATTCTCCATCATGTAAATAGTATCTGTACAGTATATCAAGAGTTAACTTATTTCCATTGCTTAATGTATGTATGTCTAACCACTCCCATATCTAGCTCCTCCCCTTGTATATATAAGGAGCTGTATGCCATTTTTCAGTGCTTCTATTTGTGAATATTCAGTGAATATAGAATGCCATCTGTGATTAAACAGAGCTTTATTTAAACATACTATTCTTACTTTAATTATTGAGTCTGATCCTGGAAAAATTGCAACAATTTGGTAGCAGAGGATGGTTAATTGACTCAATAAAAAATTCAACAATGTCTGAGAGAGAAAAAGCAAAAAGCAAAAAAATAAGACCCAACACCAGGGCATATACTAAAGAAATGGAAGCAGAACAAGAAATAATTGATGAATACGCAACTGAAATATCGAGAGAATCTGAAGACTGTACTACAGACAACGAAGAAATAATAGATGAGAACAATGATCAAAAAGAAAACGAAATAGAAAATAACAAACTCAGGTCAGAAATACTAAAACTTTTAAAAGATCAAAAGAACGATGAAAACCTCATCGCGAACCTCCAAGACTTACTGAAAAAAAGCGGAGCAGCGAGAGAAAAGCACATCGTTACAGATGAAAATAAAGACTCAAAAAAGGTGAGCGATTTGTCTACAGACAAAAATGCAACGAAGGAGAAGAACAACGGTCCCGCGCAAAATTTTGAATGGCAGCCATCTTGGTTTCAACGAACCTTCAGTCTAAGCGATGAAGAGCCAATCAGAAGACAAGATTCAAAATATCTGGCGCGAAAGGACTTACTTGATGCAAAAAACAAAAGAGAAAAGATCCATACATCAGAAGAGTCTGACACAGAGACTGAAGAAGAATCAATAGAAAATCAAGTAGAGTCTGCAATGAAAACGCTTTTTGCAACTTTTGGGTCAAAATTGAAAATAACTAAAGAATCAGCGAAAAACTGCAGTAAAAAAACAAAAGGAAGAACAGTGAGTAAACGAACTTCCCGAAGATCGCACGCCTCTATGCAGACAGCGAAAGCATCGACGCCTGAACCCAGAGAGCCCTGCAGATACCAACCTACGCCGCAAACAATTCCAGAGACCAGCGCTCTCAATAAAAGGACTCCCATCGCCACCAGGACTCCCAAGGCTGAACCAGAGACCGAGTCTTCCGAAGAAGAACAATGCGAGGGAGCTGCAGCAACGAGAACCTTTCACCATGACTTCAGGAGCGAAATGGACAATGCGCATGTGCAAAGCTACACAGACAGCTTCGAAGCAAGAGAAAGACAGAGACTGCCATTTAAAGTCGTCGCTAGCATCCCCATGCCATTCTGCGGTTACCAACACTTAGAAGACCATGGACTTCCTCCAGTTGTAAGTAATGGAGCTAACAACATTGGGAATTTACCCAATGATTTCCCAAAACTGAGGGTAGATGGTGTTAATTTACAAGAGTGGTGCCAACAGCTCCAAGTTGTCTTTATGAAAGAAAATTTATTGTTTTTCATTACTAACCCTCCAAAAAGACCTTGGACTTTAAGATTGGACTGCCTACACCATAGAGCATTTTTCTTACTAATATCCAGTATATCTCCTGCTATGTATCATAGTATTAAGTCAAATCTAACTGTATCAGAAATTGTTCAATGCATGTTTAAGCTGTTTCACAGTGATAGTGTAGCCACTACAACAAGAATGTCTAAGGATTTCTTTTCAGCCAGGTTAAAATCTGGGGTCACCATAAGTGAACATTTAATATACTTAAACAAAGTCAGAGCAGAATTACAACTAAGAGGAGAAATAATTTCAGATCAAACAATGAAAAGTGTTATTATCAATTCATTAGACCCATCTTGGAATAATTATATATCCCATTTAGATACAATCAATTTAGGGTATTTATCCATAGAAAACCTTTCTAATAGGTTGATAGCTGAAGACAATTCGAGAAGAAATCGTTATAATAATCACATAGAGCATAAGCAATATAAGAAAGTGGCATTTCAAGAAAGGTACCATGAACCAATCAAATGCCATAATTATGGGTCCAAGGAGCATAATAGAAGAGATTGTCCTAAATTTCTCAGAGATAAACATAGGACAGATCATAGAGATAGATATCACAACAGACAGTCATCTACTGACAGACATAGATATAGTAGTCCACCCATCTATAAGGAACATAGAGGGGGTAGAGATGATTCAAGAGATAGAAAATCTGGTTCATTGAATGGACTGAACAAACACAACAACAACAACATACATAGACCAGAAGATAACGATTGGCTCATTGACTCTGGTGCAACAAATCACACTACACACAACAAAAATATATTATCTTCGTTTGTTGAAGATAAATTTGTAATCAAAGTAGCTAATCAAGAGAAGGTCCAAGTCATAGGTAGAGGAAATATAATCTTACCTGGCCTAGGAAAAATAGAGGGGGTATTGTTAATACCTGAAATACCTCATAACATACTTAGTGCAATAAAACTAAGCAGAGAATCTGGCATAAACATAGCCTTTTCAAAAGGGAATGAAGCTTTAAAGAAAAATGAAACAAGCGTAGGTACTGTCATTGTAAAAGGAGGCTTACCTTACTTAATAACAAATGAAAGATGTTTACACAATATTGATTCCAACATAGAGGATGACAATGACATAAATAACGAAGAAAATAGTAATAGTGATAATGAGGAACATGAGGTAGTTCATAACAACAAAAACCCATCCAATGATAAAAGACCTAATATAGGCAAACCCATTCATGATGAATGTGCTCATATCTTACATAGAAAATTAGGACATGCTAGTTTTCCTGTAGTACAAAAAATGATTGAACATGCTGATGGTGTTAAAATAAAAAACTGTAAAAACTACTAGAATGCTCAGTGTGTAAATCCACAAAACTCAAAACTAGCCCCAGGCCCAAAAAATCAACCAGGTCAACCAAACAAATCTTTGAATTAGTACACATGGACTTAGTTGGCCCATTGACACCATCAATCACATATAAAAAACGCTATTTCCTAACCATTGTGGATGACTATAGTCGTTATGGGTTTGTCTACACATTAAGACATAAGGATGAAACATTTCAGAAATTCAAAGAATTTTACAAACGCACAGAGACACAACACAACATTAGAATAAAACAAATTATGACAGATAGAGGATGTGAGTTCATGTCAAACGAATTCTCACGATGGCTAAAAGATAAAGGGATGTTGCATTACACATCTAGTCCTTTCTCTGCATTCCAGAACGGAGTGGCAGAGAGAAAGAACTCGACACTACAAACCATGATTAGATCCACATTAGAAGATGCTGGTTTAGGTAAACAATTCTGGTCAGAAGCTTTACAATTTTCCAATTACACCCAAAATAGGACTTGGTCCAGCATAGTGAATAAAACACCATATGAAGTGATGTACGGTAGGAAACCTAAGTTAACACACATGCACATATTTGGAGTCACTGCAGACGTACATATACCTAAACAATTAAGGCGTAAAGGTGAAAACGTATCCAGAAGACTTAAATTCATGGGATACGAAACAGGCACAAAAGGATACAGATTTATTGATAACAATAACAGATTCATAATTTCAAGAACAGCAGTATTTCATGAACAGGCTAATTGGTCCAAAATACACCTTAATGAAATATTCCCAAACACCAATTCAGACACTGACCATCAAAATAAGAATATTGAAAAGAAAAACAATAACAGCACACGCAAAAACAAAGTTAGAACATGGACAAATAGTCAACACAAAATAAAAACTGATTCAGTAACAAAAAAGGAAGCAAGGTATTTACATGACAATGATAGTATACCAGTGAGAACAACCAGAAGTAACAGAAATCAGGTGCCTAATAAATACAAAGATTATGTAATGTATATGAATGGAGAAATAGTAACACCAAACACTTATGAAGAAGTGCTGAAACTTCCCCCCAAAGAAAGAGAAAAGTGGGAATCAGCAATGACCAAGGAGATGAATAGCTTACAAGAATTGAATGTTTTTACACCCACACAAGCCCCAAGGGATAAGACTATTATTGGTACCAGGTGGATATATAAAATTAAGAATTTGGAAGGAGGTAACACACTGTATAAAGCCAGACTAGTCGCACAAGGTTATGCTCAAAAATATCCTGAGGATTATACAGACACTTACTCTCCTACTGTAAGAACTGAGAGTGTTAAAACAGCTCTAGTTATAGCATCAGCACTTAATCTCGAGGTATTTCAATATGATATACAAACTGCATATTTACATGCCAAATTAGATAAAGATATATATGTAAGAGCTCCTCATAGTCAATATACAAACAAAAATGATATATGGCTATTAAACAAAAGTCTATACGGATTGAAACAATCTGGCAAGCGATGGTATGAATGTTTGGTCAAAGTACTTAAAACTATGAACTTTGTTGCCACTACTGCTGACAATTGTTTCTTTGTTAAGAGTGAAGGTGATTCTCCAGAATTTGTATTGATTTATGTTGATGATATTCTATATATAGGCAAAGATACAAAAAGGAGAGAAACTTTTGTAATAAAACTCAATGAACACTTTTCCTTAAAATCATTAGGGAAAGTAAACAAATATCTTGGTGTTCAAATCAGCAAAACAAAGAAGGGATTCAAACTTTCCCAAAGGGATAAAATTATAGAACTCTTAAACAAATGTAACCTAAATGATGCCAAACCATGTGATACTCCCATGCAGACTGATTTTCTAAGAAACACTGATGAGTCATCTCCAGAATTTAAAGATAACACATTGTATAGGTCTGTTATCGGCTCTCTTCTCTATATCTCTAACTGGACTAGACCTGATATTGCTTTACCCCTTAACTTATTATCCAGACATGTCAATAAACCATTATCATACCATTGGGAAGCTGTCAAGAGGATATTAAGATACTTAAAAAATAGCTTAGACTTCTGCTTGTTATTAGAACCCAATAATACAAATGAAACCATTCTCACATGTTATGCAGATGCAGATTGGGCTGGTGATGTCACTTGTAGAAAAAGTACATCTGGCTATATATTTTTCCTTAACGGCTGCCCAGTTTACTGGTACACTGGTAAGCAAGATTTGGTAGCTACATCAACTACTGAGGCAGAATATGTTTGTCTGTCTAAAGCATCAAATAACCTAGTATGGTTTAATGATTTATTGTCTAATATTTGGAAAAAAACTTCATTGCCTTATATCATACATGAAGATAACAAAGCTGCCATCGAAATATCTAGATCTGATGCTATTGGACAGCGATCTAGACATATAGATATAAAATTCAAACATGTAAGGCAATTATCACAAGACGGATTTATTAAAGCTATTCATTGTGAAACATCAGAGCAAATAGCTGACATCTTGACAAAACCTTTACCTTCTAAACAACACAAATACTTAACTACCAAGCTACAAGTTTTATATTGTTCTGAATCTGAATGTAATTATTGTCATATGTCGAATCAGCATTTAGAGGGGGATTTGTCACAAGTAAATGCTTTATTCTCCATCATGTAAATAGTATCTGTACAGTATATCAAGAGTTAACTTATTTCCATTGCTTAATGTATGTATGTCTAACCACTCCCATATCTAGCTCCTCCCCTTGTATATATAAGGAGCTGTATGCCATTTTTCAGTGCTTCTATTTGTGAATATTCAGTGAATATAGAATGCCATCTGTGATTAAACAGAGCTTTATTTAAACATACTATTCTTACTTTAATTATTGAGTCTGATCCTGAAAAAACTGCAACACAATATATAAACAATATCTATGAATATTCTAATCATCGGTTACAGCTCCCTACATATATATGTTTTGCCTTATTGGGCGCTGTCCAGGTTTGCCTCCAGTGAGATTGGGGAGCTATGTAAATTAATATCTACATTACATTTTATCCCATCTTTTAAAATGAATAGAATAGAATAGAATAGAATAGAATAGAATTGAATTGAATTGAATTGAATTGAATTGAATTGAATTGAATTGAATTGAATTCTTTATTGGCCAAGTGTGATTGGACACACAATGAATTCGTCTTTGGTGCATATGCTCTCAGTGTACATAAAAGGACAAGATAACAGTCGTCAACAATCACAAGGCACAACACCCAGTAACTCAAGGTGGCGAACATCTCCTGCTTCCCATTTTCCCCACAACCACCCGATGCAGAGAACTGAGGTAAGCGAGTGACTGGCCATTTTCATGGTGAAGGGAAGCCTAGAACTCAAAAGTTTGAGGCCAGCAATTTCACCACTATACCAAACTGGCTCTCCAGCTGGGCAGGAGCAAATATGAATTAGCCTGCCAAATTATCCTTATTTTTGAAAATGTGCTGGTGACCTAAAAGCCTGGATCTTAACGTTCTGCACGTGCCCGCTTTTTATTAAGCACAAAGGATAGGAAAGAAAGGCCCAGTGGGCTTATATATGAGAAGTATATATATGAACCATGCAGTATATTCAATTGTAAAAAATTGTCTTATTACTCCCCAGGGACAGTCTTGCTTTCCTGTTCTTTGTTTAGTCAGTCATGGGAAATATTTTCGGGTGGGGGACAGCCTGTGTGGAAAGCCATCATTTTCACAGGAAATGTGCGCTTCTCTTTATTTTCCAGTCAAGCGAGTTTGGCCACATGAGCTGGAGGCTAGCCCAGCAGCTTCTTCATTTATTTACCATCAAGTTACAGAGAGTTGGAATGGGGTGGAGATAACGATAGGCCAGAGATACACAATCACAATGCAGACCTATCTGCGTGGTGGCTCCATCTTATCTGAGGTAATAAAAACAAAAAAATGTAGGTAGGGTAGATTGGTCACTCCCTTCGTTTGTTGAAAGGTGACACAAACGTTACCTTGAGCTTCTGAAAGCTCGTTATACATGGATGGAATTGGGAGAATTGGAATAATTTATTTCCCCTTTGGACTTTCAAACAAAATAATAGTTTTGCTTTACAAGTAACTACAGTATGTATCCCACATTTGCTGATTCAATGCATAAACCCTTCAGATATGTATTTCAGTTGAGTGTGAATACAAATATCTTTTTTCTCCATGTCCTCCCTCCATGACATCTGCAATGGTTTCTGGACTCCAGAGCAGCATTTCAGAAGAGGATCTCTTAGAGCAAGGGTCCAAAAAGAGTTGCCACGGGGTCTTTTCCCTACACTACAGATTTTACCAACACCCTCAGTGTGATAATGAACTATAATGTGCCAATGCATTTCAGCTGCTAAGTCCAATTATGACCTTATATCAAAGAACTGTGGCTGGTAGTATCTGGCCAAAATAATTAACATGTTTGTCTGTGTTGAGATTTACTGGAAAGTAAGCACAGTAAGAACCAGTAGTATTCAGTGTTGTGGTCAAAGGTGCTGGACTAAAAAAGGCAAGACCCGAATTCTAGTCCTCCTTCAGGGATCAAACTGTTTTCAACCTAGACTCTCAAATTAGGAAGCATCCTGAGAGTGCTGGCAACCCCCTTCCCAAATGCATGGATCAGTGCATGTAATCACCAAGGACCATGGACCATAACAGGAAGCATGAAAAACATGGCTGATATTCACAGGCTACTCTGATGCTGTTGGACTCCTCTGGCAAGTATATGGTGTTGTCAGTTGCTGTTACTGTAAGGCCTGGAGATATGCTGCTTGCTCCTTGAGCTGGTTGTAGGCTGCCTTTGCCTCTCATGCTCCAGCTCCAGCCAAGTCAGTGCCTACACAAGGCCTGGCTGTGGCATCTCTGCATTTGCAAATGGCAATGAGGGGGGGAGTGGGGTGTTTGAAAATTTCCTGATTTGTGTGTATGTGTGGCTTCCATCCACTTTTACAGTAACATGTGCAGAAGGCCAGGCACAAGAGACTTCTGTATGTGCAGATCTTTCTCCTGGAATGTTTTCTTTCATCTCTAATCACTGCACTGAGGCTCATAAATCAGGCAGTCAAGACAAAAAGCCAAACAAGAAGCATAATTTGCTTCTTCCTGACCCATGTTGTTTTTGGCACACGGAAACCAGAGACTTTCCCACTGACACCATGGGGGACTGTGGATGAGGAAATGTCAGCCTGGTGACTCTCCCCACCTCCTCTCTTCTCTTTCAAGGCATGCCAAGAGATCCTCGGAGGCTGATGAACAGAATGGACATGGGCTTTTGGTTCTTGGAGAACAAGCCATGTTTTTTTAGGCATTGCTTGCTCAGGGCCAACAGGAAAGGTTGAGGTTGGGAAGTAAGTTCAAACAATTCCACTATTTATCTATTTATCTACATGTCTTTACACCCATATTTAATATCTCTCTCTTTCTTACATTCATTCATTGTCTCTCTCTCTCTCACACACACACGCACGAACAGCAGAGCTTGGAACCAGTGCTCCCTAGTGGGGTCAGAACACTTTACGCTGTTGTATCCTGAGAACAATCCACTTCTGAGGGGCTGTCATGTACGCCGAGGTGGTCCTGGTGCTGCTGACCATCCACTTAGCTTCCTCTGGACAGCAAACTCAGCAGGAGGCACACAGTCATCTATTTATAGTTGTCCCCTCTCTGGTAGGATAGATAGAACTTTAATAAGAACTCCCTGCATACTTTATCATACATGTTATTTTCACCTGAATTATCTTTTCATTTGATGTATCCTCTCATCTATTTTAAGGGGGGGGGGCTTTTATGAATGGCAACTTGGTCCAGAGGAGGGAGGGAAATAGGAAGGGAGGCTGCATCAATGGCAATGAGGTCTTCATATTGTAACATGGAGAACGTTTTTCTCAAACACAAGGGAAACAATTTGTCATAATTGTTTCCCTTGTGATCATGAAATCATGCAACATCTTTTCTACATTCTTCCCTTTAAAATGCAAGTTCTACATACTGTTAAAACTGTCATAAACAATTTATCATCCAGTTAAAAATTACTCATAAGCTACCTATATTTAGTGGAAATATTAACTTTGACCAGAGTTGAGCTGCCTGTGATAATCCCCAAAATGTAAACTCAGCATCTGGTACTTGTAGGGTGAAAGGTGAAAAACCAACTTCCTCTTTTTAAATGCTATCCTTTTTCCTAAATGGCATGAGAGTGCCTTTGCTCACTTTCCCTTAATTTTCCGCTTGCCCTCCTCTGAGCAGTTTCCTGGCATTTCCTCCTCCTCCTGAGGAGGGAATTTCCGTAATGCCCAGGAGACACTAAAGGAATTAACTCCCACTTCCTTTCCTTGAATAGCCACTGGGTACAAAGGTGGTTCTGGTGGTGGGAGTGTGCAGGAGAACCATGGAGTCTACCCAGCAATAAGTTGGTTCTGCTGAAAGCGTAAATGATGGAGGAACACTGACATCTGATAGGGGCTTGCCCCATAGTTGTCTTGCTTCAGTTTAATATCTTGAAATTTTAATAGAATTTAAAAATGCAAATGTGATTTTCAATTATCTACCCATTATTGGACTGTATTATTCTATGGAGAATCCCCAGCATCTGGCTTACATCGAAGAGATAATAAGAGGGAAGGATGCCCAACATGAGAGGTGGCGTTTTAGGAAGGCGATCTGAAGCCCTTGGAGATCCTTCCAAGATTTTGCCTTGCCTAGCCTGGGACTTTTGCTGGCAAATCCTAGTCTGAAATAGGCAAGAAGGCAAGGGAAACTAAGCTGGCAGTATGGCAAGCATCCAGCCCCTCACCAGATAAACCCAGGATAAAAAAGGGCTGGGCATCCCACAGAGGATCCAGAGGTCAACTGGGAGTTAGGCCTGAAGTCAGTCCTGGCAGTGTCGGCACAGACTGGCTGGGATAGCAACGGAATGTGTGGCCAGGGAGGAGCAAATGAATCTGGAAGCAGGACCCAAGTGGAAGGCTGAATTTGATGGGCCACATCCTGCCCCCCTTAGGCTTTGGCCACTGAGAGAAGCATTCCAGAAAATGGGAAGGAGGGAGTGGAAGAAAAGTAGATTAAACCTGGTCTTGAAGTCTAAGTCTTCTGTGATCAGAGTAAGATGGGCAAGCTTTCTGTGTGTGTCATTATATGATTTTATTTACTTACTATCCTGATAGTATAAATATCCCCAAGACTGTATAACATGAAAGAAAACTGCCCCTCTGTCTGTGCAGTCCTTATCTGCAAAAGAATCTGCTGCCAAAGGGGAAACCATCAGAACCATCAATTAGCTTCCCCCCTAATGATTTAGCATTACAGGTAATTGAAAATGTGTTGGCAGCATTCCATTTCCAT
Organism: Arizona elegans; assembly: GCA_022577455.1. Taxonomy (NCBI): domain Eukaryota; kingdom Metazoa; phylum Chordata; class Lepidosauria; order Squamata; family Colubridae; genus Arizona; species Arizona elegans. Next base: position 2,105,509 of record JAKOOJ010000061.1, on the reverse strand, counting down.
TTTAAAATGGTGAAATCCGTCACAAACACAACTGGTTCACCTTGGGCACAGGAACAGGTTTGTGAAACTAGTTTTATGACATGGACATGACTTGCGCTCCAACCGCAGAACATCCCCTCGGGGGAAGAGGAACATGGATTGTCTTGTTCTGAAGAGATGTTTCCCTGATGGCTGCCTGTAGGCAGATCTTGTAGGAAGAACTGCAAACGCTTTTATTAGTGCACCACAAAAGCTCCCCATGCTGTGGTCAGAGCTGTAGCTATGCAGGGCACGGCTGTTCAGCCCCCCAAGTGACTCTTGGTCACAGTACAGAGAACAAAAAACAGGGCTGTCCTCCTCCTCCTCCTGTGGGATCTGATTCTGCTCAGTTATGTCTGTGTTAAAGAGCCTCTGCCTCCCCCCGCCCCTCCCCATGGCCCAGGAAGAAAGGGTCCCTGCTGCAGGCAGTTCTGTGATGTGGGCCACAGATGAGCAGCAGAGCACACAGGCCATCTGGCTCACCAGAGGTTTGGTTAGGGAAACCTGAGGACTTCACTTTGGGAGTTCTCCCCAGTACCTCCTTTTAGAACAGAGAGCACCCCCAATTCGCTTCAACCCTCTTGATGACTCCTGGTTGCAGATGATAGCTTCCTCTGCCAGTGAGTCCCAAAAGCCTTGCCCCTTGACCTGGGGCATCCTAAGCTCTTTCCCTGCACATATTCTGCTCCCAAATGTGATAAAGAGGAAGACAAATACCAAATAGCAGCCCCGGCAGGGGTGTTGCTACGTTTGGACACAGGGCTGAAAGGGTGCCTGGCATGGCATTCCATGTGGTCAAGCAGCAGATGCCCAGCTTTCCCCCCAGCCCAACTAGTTGCCACTTTGAAGAATCATTTTAACTTTCCTTTCACTTTTGGTTCTTGTCCTTCTGCCCACATTTCCTCCGAGAGCACAGCAATGCTGCTCCCAAGGGTAGCCAGCCGGTGATGGAGACGAACAACAGAAGTTGGTAACAAACGTGACAGTCGAATGCTTTCCAGCTAGGGAAGGAGCACCAGCGGGGAAGGTCGCCAGCGCGCCTGCACGAATGAGCTTTTGGAACCACCGATTCTGTGCAGCCGTTAAGCCTGTTCCTGGCAAGGGGAAAACCACCCGTGCCTGCCCGCCTGCCTGTCCTTATTGCCACGCCCCGGGAGGGACCGGGCGCTGCGCCCTGCAAAGGCTGCCTGCCAGCAGCTCTCGGAGGCCCTCTGGGGGACGCAGCCCCTCTGGCACGGCAGGCCAAGGGATGCTTCAGGCAACGCTGCTCCCGAGCGTTTAAGGTCAGCAGCAACAGGTCGGAGGCCGCCCCCCTCCCCTCCCCAGCATCCCACAGACCCCCGATCGCGCAGACCGCGCCCTCTGCCCGCCGCCTCCGGGCGCCTGGATCTCAAGGGACAGGAGGGGCCGCGAAAGGCCCGCCGGAGCCACTCCCTCCCCCGCCCCCGAGTCCTGGGAGGCGCCGCGACTCGCCAGCCCACCCGGAGGAGGCCGCGGGAATCCCGCTCGGCTCAGAAAGGCCGGCCCGTCCTTAGGGAGCGTCCCCCGCCGCCGGCTGCTCTCGCAGGACCCAGCAGGGGGAACCGAGCGCAGGGAAGCGGCCGCCCCGGGGGAGCCTCGGCCCAGCAGGCGGCGGGACCAGCGGCTCGTCTGCGGCGCCTCTCGCGGCCGGCAGGAGCGGACTCGGGCGCTCACTGCGCTTGCGCCGCAGAGGACGCCCGAAGCACTCTGGGATATGTGGTCCTGTGAGGGGAGGCGCGCGGCGCGGGTGAGTCACGTCGGCGGGAATGGCTACGGTGGCCGCGGCGGCGGCGGCGGCGGCGGAGGCGCGCAGGATGGAGCTGGAGGCGGAGGCGAACCGGTGGGCCGTCCTCTTCTACGCCCACCAGGCCTTGCGGGCCTTCCGGGCAGGCAACAGCCGGGACTTTCGGGAACTGCGCGACGTCCTCACCGGTAGGCCGGGGGCGTGGGGGGCCGCCGCTCCCGCCCAGACCTCCGAGCGGGCCCCGGGCCCTCCCGCGCTTGACCGCCTCTGCTTCTCCCCCAGCCGTCCTGGCGCGGCCGGTGGCCCTGCAGGAGCCCATCCGGATCCAGCTGCGGATTATCCAGATCCTGTCCAGGCTGGAGGAAGGTGAGCCCGTCCCCGGGACCGCTGGGCCTGGCTGGCCTTTGGCGCTCCGGTCTCCCATCGGAGGCCAAAGCGGCGCGATCGGGGTCTCCCTGAGGGACGGACGGGCTGCCTGCAGGAGGGCCGCCGCCTGGGCTGCTGGGGCCGCTCCCTTCAAGCCCTCTCGCCAGCCCAGCCCAGCTCAGCCCAGCCGCCGCTCCCTCCCTCCCTCCCTCCCTCCCGAAGCTCAGCAAAGGCCGCTGCGTTTGCCGAGAGGGAAGCCGGTCTTTGATTGGGAAACGGAAGCGGCAAAAGGACAACTTACTGCGGTGGTTCTCCGAAAACAGGAGCCGCCGTCGTGGAGGAAGAGGGGCTATAGTAGCTTAGCAGAAGAGTGGTATGGTAAATAGTGAGGACAAGCCCTTGTGGAGGTGTTGCCTGTTCTTTCGATTACAGGATTATTCATAAAGTAATTGAAAAATGCATCTGTACTTCTAAAATGTACATTCCATTTATCCAAGTGTATGGGGGGGCATATGAATCTGCACCGAGATATCATAATTTAAAAGTAACATGCTTCCCCCCCCCCCCCCCCCCCGTTTAGATTGGGCTATTGACTCAGAAACTGAGCTCACACCTCTTGAAAGCGTCCTTGTCCTTCTGGAGAAACTCGGAGAGGAATGCCACATCAGTGTGGAAATAACAGAGGAATTAAAGAGAAGAATAAAGGAGGCTGTAAGGATGACATTTTCATCTCCTGTTGACACTAATTTCCGTGGTGATGGTAGTCACTCCTTTTAAGCAGAAGGGTGGGGCACACTGGGGAATTTGTTTTAGAAGTAATATAGTACCCCACTAAAAAAACAACTTTTCCCCTTCCTCTTTTTTCCAATTCAAAACTGACCGTTAACTATATTTACAAATGTCCCTGACTTGCTTTGAATAGATTTAATAGCCACAACACTCTTGTCGCTTTGAGAAAAGACTAGGAAGGCCGGATGCTCTGAAAGGATGAAAACCAAGTAGTGAAAACACAAGGAAGAAGGCCTTGGACGTTGAGAGCAGGACTCCTAAAATGGACGCAGGGGAGCTGCCACGGGCCCAATCTCCACTTAGTTTCCGTCAGGGAGTTTGGAATGGGAGAAAGGGTTTAGCTGGGGGCCATGCAAAACCTTTTCAGAAAACACTTTGTTTAGAAAGCTGCAAAAGGTGCGCTTGCATTTTTATTATTTTTTTTTGCTTCAGGCTGTTATCACCTGTATTAAGAACAAAGAATATGAACATGCCAACAAAATCTTAAGGGAACATATGTCACAGGATCCAAACTGCAAGGTGAATATTTTGGATATGTCCCAGTGACCCATCCTTCCTTTCCTCACAAAGCCAGTGGCTTTCTAGGATCTCTGTCTTCTCCCAAGGAGTAGCAGGCATTTGACTGCTATTCATGGCTATTAGGGCATTGTGGATTTGCAGTCAGCTCTCCCTTCTAGGCCTTTGCAAAGATGTGGATCTCTGTTGCTTTTCCTTGGCTAGCAAATTAAGGCTATTTTGCATCACATCATCCAAAAGAAAAACTCTTCTCATCCAGCCATCTGTCAGTTCTCCTACAAAGCTTTCCAGCAGCGGATTCTTCTCTTCTTTGAACCTCACTTGGACGATTCTGAGCCATTTCTCTTAGCGGTGAGTGTTGGTTTGGGGTCACGTTTGGCCTTAATGATTTGATCATTACTTCAATGGCCACATAATGCTACAAATACAGTAGTAGAAATCAAACCTGGTGATAGAGATTTAGGAACAATAATAATGGTAAGGTTATACCAATGGCAAGATATTAAGATATATAAGAGTTTAATTTTTTTCAGTAATAGTTTTGTGTGGGAAAAGCAACTACAGCCTGTCTCTGGATTCTGTACCATATTAAGACCCCCGTGGTGACTCTTGTGCTTTTATTTAAGATGGCAAAAAAACATTGTGATGAACGCCTGGAGTCCAAGAAGAGCTCAGCAGGAGCAGCTGGCAAGGAGAAAATGGCTGTTTCAGGGACTGCACAAGAGGCCCCCGAGACCTCTGGGACAGCAAGTGGAGAGAGAGCAGGAGAACTCAGCCAGGCCTCAGAGGCAGGAGGAAGTCTGGAGTCTGGAGCAGGAACCGAAGAAACAGCAAAATCTTTGCCAGCACTGGATGAAGGTGACATTTTGGACTGTGTGGAGGCAGCCGTTGAGCCCACCAAAGCATCCCCACAGGTGGATGGAGCAACAGGGACAGAGGAGCCTGCTGCCGTGTCTGTGGCTTCCGACGACTCCACTCAGTAAGTCCTCTCTGGCATGAGAGTCCGTGTAGCAAGGGCTGCGGACTGTGAATATTAGGCAAAGGGACGTCAGAGCAACCGTATTTGTTCAGGGAACTCTGTAAATATAAGCAAACATTTAAATTGGGGAGGTCTTTTAATGGGGGTGTGTGTGATTTAAACCATATTCGAAGTAACTTTAAAACAATGCATCAAATCTTTACAATTGAACAGCTGCACCTTGTCTCCTGCAACAGAGAGGAGAGAATCATGTGGCATGTAAAAGGCCGTTTCCTTAATAGCAGGATCAAAATGAGCACTGCCAAACTGCATTGGGCTTTCCTCTGTCTCTGCTCTGCCTTGTAGTCGGCAATGACCAGCAGAGTAAAATCCACACGGATTCCTTTACCTTTTAGTCTCTGCCCTGCCTGTGTTTGGGGCTCCCATTGGTTGGGAGATGAAGGATCTTGCAGTGCAACATACTACGAGTTGCTGTGGTGGGGGATGAATGTGATTGTGGTCCTTCTGTTACTACGTCTGCTTTGGGTCACTGTGATGCTGTCATCTGGTAGGTCTTCCAGGCTGCATGAAATGGCACTTGGGGAGTTACTCTGGCTGACAGACAGTTTTTCCCAGAGAGGACTCCACAAGAAGACGTTCCTTGATTGGATTGTTGTCTTTGCTCGCTTTCCTGGGCATTTTAATTTTCCCTGGTGAAGTAGGCACAGCAGTGGCCTCATCTAGAGAGGCCTTCTTGCCCATGAGCTAGATAGAAATTGGCAGAGTTTCCAAATATGCTTCTGAGGTTGCTGTGTTTTGTAGGGCCTCAAGCCTGAAGCCAGCTTTCTATGTGCTTTCTGTGCTGAGAGAAGCCTTCAAGAGTCTTTCTGATGCCCCAGACCCCGAGGAGGCATTCTTGCAACTGGACAAGACTGATTGGACTTATTCCACGCCACTCTTGCCTTCCAACTCTCCCAGAGCCAAGCGCCAGAAGACAGGAAACATCGCTGTCCAGGCTGTCCTCGGCCTGGAAAAGATCAGATACCATCCCTCTATAAGCAACTTGCTGCTGTGGAAAGAGGGGAAACATTGCAGGCATTCCCCTGCCAAGAAGTTGATTACAAAGCCACTTGTGACTTTGCGAGTCCAGTCCTCCGAGTGCAAAGAGATCCCCCCAAGTATGCTGTACCCAGGTTCCAGGTATGGGGTGATGACTCTCTTTGGGGCTCTGTTAGGAGGGGTGGCAGAGCTGCAATTTTGGAAATATTGGCACTGAGTGCCTATTCTTAGATGTTTGCTGATGTGCGTCTCTGTGGCTGAAAGTATCTGATGCTGTCAGGCCCCCAGAGGGGGCTGGAGGGGCTCGCCTGTAATCGGGCTTTCTTTTCTACTTTAGGGAGGCCAAGCAAGCAGCTCTTCCTGTTCTGCAAGAAGAGAAGGAATCCTGGAGTGATGAGGACGAGATCTTCATGGACCATAGTGAGTGCATCATTGCTCTAAACTCTGCCAATAAGCCTGAAGGGAATTTTTATTCTCTCTGCTTGCATTTCTGGTGTAATGTCATGTTTTCCTGCCAAAAACCACCTTAAGACTGAGCCAGGAAAGTACAAGCACTGGCTGTGCATGGTGGAATGGAAAAAAATTCCCAGGCAATACTTGTGCCTGCCAACCTCTGCGAGTGGTTTCCTCTCTTTTTTTCCCTTTCAGAATCAGAGTGGTCAGTTGGCACCGACACGTCTGGGGCTAAAAAGAAGGTAATGTAATCCGACTCAAGCACAGACTTTGTGAAGCAAAACAAATTGCTCATTTCTTCTCTCTAAAAATAATTAGCAATAATCGAGATAATTATTACCACTGATAGGGCAGGAATGTGGGGAATGGCCGCTGAGGGACTGCTCTGCTACGGCCACGACCGTTTCAAGGTTTTTCAGTCTCCCTCAGAACTGGCAAAGCTTGCATCTTCTCCACGCAGACTAAGGTTTTGTTTCAGCCAATATAAAATTAAAACTTATGGGCACATAAGAGTTCCCTGGGAATCTTTTTTTTTTAAATTTTCTATATTTTTACTAATTTTTCTTCAGCAGAAGGAAGCTGCAAATTAGGTTTGCCATTCTTGCTTATTCATGAGGGTTTCCATTGTTTCTTTTGTAGTGGTCTTTAGAGGAGTCTGCATGGATCAAGAAAGGCGTGGAGAAGTTTGGGGAGGGGAATTGGAAAACTATTTCTCAAAATTACCCTTTTAAGGATCGCACCCCAGTGATGATCAAGGACCGCTGGAGAACAATGAAGAAACTGGGACTAAACTGAATGTGAGGGCACAATATGCCTTGAATGTATTGAGTTGGCAGTTGCTGTACCTTTAATATGTTATGTAAATAAAATGTTTGTATTGAGTAATTCGCAGTAAGGGCAGCTTTATTTTATAGCAATCAGGACATCAGTTTGCAGCAAATCAAGCATCATAAAAGAAACAACTGCATACCAACATAACCAAAGCAAGGTAATACATGTCAAAACAGAACATGCCAATATCTATGGCACCAACATAAACTGGGCCTTCCAGCAAAAGGTGTTTGTGTGATGTGATGTGAGCGGGCAGGCTGAGGTTAATGTGCTTGACATTCCCACAAGATGCCCGAGGGCCCAGATGGGAGAAGTCCCTGGAGTGGCATGGGCCAGCCCCCTCTTGCTGGCTGGATTTTATCTGATTATAGGCAGAGGATCCTCCATCAGTGAAACGGGGTTTATTCTGTCTTTAATACATATATAAAGTCGGCCATATCTTCATTCTCCCATGATCTGGCCAAAATTCCTTGGAAACATTGCTGTTGGGGAAGTGAAGTGTCCTTCAGGCCAGGGAAGTTTACATATGTACACACAGATACATTATTTTTCTTTTCCAAGGAAGAAGGAAGAAAGAAAAGGCAAAGATAAGCTGTTAAAAATGAGCTATATAGTGAAACAGGACACCATCTTGGCAATTTCTGCTTCTGAGCCATCCTTTGAAATCGATTAACAGTCTTGAAGCTCCATCTACCCTGCTTATCTTTCAGCTGAGAGCCCCGTTAAGAGCCCTCCCCCACCCCACCCTCTCCCACCGCCCAGTAGCCACTTGGCCATCCTACAACCAAGGTACTTGACAGGCTGCAGGACTGCAGGTTCACCCCTTGGCCCAGGACTGGAGCTAAAGGTGCCCGTCCACTCTGGACACAGCACCCTTTGAAGGAAGGCCTTTTCACTCTGGCAGCTGCACAGCTTCCCAAAGGGTCCCTCTCGCCGCTCCCCTCTCCCGGGTTGCTCCGCCTGAGCTGGCAGGTACAGGGCAGCCAAGTGTTGGGCAGGAGCAGCTCAGGCTCAGTTAATGATTAGCTCAGCCAGCTGCAAGGTTGCAGTTCCTCCACAGAGCCCACGGCCAGCTGGCATCCGTTTGCCAACATGCTTGCCCTGTTCCAGATGGTGGGGCTCCTGGGTTTGCTTCAGGGGCTGCAACTCATCCACTGTCAAGAGTGGAAGCAGCTAGGGGGGTCCCACAAGCAGCCTCTCCCCCCCACGAGGGACCGGTATGATTTTGCCATTGTCATCCCTGCAGGTAGCATTGAATGCCTCTGGCAGTTTGCACATCAAAATGGCTCCTTCTTCTTCAGCTATGAGGTGGGTGCCAGTGGGGAGGGAGGCAAAGAGGGAAGCCCCCTCAATTGACCTGTGAACAGGAACAGTCCCTCCTGGCAGCCCCCAATGTGAGCAGCAGAAAAGCTCTGAATTCTTCCAGCTAGATTCTGTCCAACATGTCTCCCTTCCCCAGTGGATTCCAGGGACCTAGCCACCCGGGGAGGGGAGGGTCCCTTGTACACCTGACTCTTCTTTCCCAGGCAAAGCGGTGGGGGTGGGATCATGCAGAGATTCCTGTCAACATGCTGGGAAGCAGCTGGAGCAGACCTGCTGAAGCAGAGGCCAGGGAGATGTAGGTTCAGAGCACATGGATCTCAACCCTGCCTCTTGTGCTGGCCCATCAAGGGGAGGGGAGGATTTCACCACCACCTACCCAAAATTTTCTCCCATCATGAGGAATCCCTCCATCTGTTTCCAGCACCCCTGAGCAATTTCCCTTGCCATACAAGTGGTGCCTCCCCACGTCCCCTCACTGCAGTCCCTCGGATGCCTCTTTGCAGGCAAGAGGGGCCTGCAGGGGAATTGTGATCTAAGAATCAATGCAAGGCCCCAGGAAGACCCCGGCATCCGGGCGCAACAGGGTCATTTGTCCTTCATGGTTTTACTTGGTCTCTCTTGCTTCCAGGTGCAGAGGACTTCAGGCCTTGGCCACGACAGACACATCCTGGCAACTGTGAATGATCCCAGTGGCTTCCACCTCGACACTTCCCAGGATGTGAGGGGACAGATCAACTTCCTGACTCAGGAGACAGGTGCCTCATTGTTGACTCTGCCCCAAAGCCCCATCTAGATGGCTTCTTACATGACTCAGTTTTCTGTGGTGCCACATGGCGTAGACAGGCCACTCTTGTTTCAGCAGGACACCTTGTACGAAGACACTTGGGCTCGTTAGTCATGGTTTTGGGAGCCAGATTCACTTCCCCACCTCCCCCAAGTACGTTGAAGCCTGAGTTTCCAGAATGCCAGCAAGCACAGGCTGGTGTAATGGCGTCTGCCAGACCTCTTCCGTAAAGGCCTATCTGGGGCTCCTATTGCAGATTCTTCCATGAAAATATCCTCCACTTGGTGGCTCCAACATACTATTTGAGCCTCATTTGGGTCCACCCTATAGCTTTTTTTAATTTTGCAGAAATCCTAGTTTATATAACCGTTTTTTAATTCTAAGGAGAGCTGAACACCAAATCCGATTCCAATCTCATCCCTTCCCCCAGTTTGTTTCAGTATTTTTTGTGCTTTAGAGATAAAACTAAGAAATTGCTAGGAAAGGTTGACACCCTTGTTTCGAAGGGGAAGCAGGTTTAGCCATGGATACAGCTTTCCTTCTGCTCTTGTGGATGGTCCATTTATTGTACACCTACCCAATGCAGTTGAGGGCGGGCAGCATCACAGGAGGCTTGGTGTAATTCTCCCTCCTTACAGGCTTCTACCAGCTATGCCTGAGTAATCGATACAACCATTTTGGAACTGTGCAAGTGTATCTCAACTTTGGGGTCTTCTATGAAGGCTTTGATCTAGAAACTACTGAGCTCAAGAGGACGGAACTCAATGGCACTCTGGAAGCAATTGAGGTACCTAATTTAAGTGCCTGGAATGAAAGTAGCAGGTAACAACCTTCATTAGCTATTTAGAAAATCCATTATAGGGTATTCCAAACTTTTTCTCAGGCATCTGGGTCTCAAGTGTGTTTGGGTCAGAGCTTCCTTTGTGCATCAGCTTAGAAGCACAACACTGGAGGAAGGGGAGGTGTCCTTGTCCACTAAAAGGAGATGAGTGCCAGGAACTGAATATGAACTTTTTTTTTCTTATCCAAAATAGAAGAGCACTAGCAAGCTGCTTATCAATGTCTTCCACATGTGGCGCTACTACAACTTTGCTCGAATGAGGTCAAGGACAGATTTCAACCTTCTCCAGTCCAACTACACCTACATGAACTGGTGGTCAGCAGCTCAGAGCGTTGCCATTGTGCTCTCTGGCATCCTTCAGCTCCGTTTCCTCAAGAGCCTCTTTGTTATGCAGCCCAGCAACAAGCCCAGGTGCTGAAGCTTCAGTAGGATGCAATGCCAAACCTCAAAAAGGAGGAAACCCCCCCCTCATAATGAGCCTATGTTAAAATAAATATTAATTGAATTTTAAAAATACACTATGCTGTAACAAGAGTTGAGACAGTTTATATAATCCAAATAGAACAGGAACATGCAACCAGAATTCTCGCCTTACAAATTTTCTTTGCCTTGAGATGCAATCTTTTAGGAAACACCTGTAACTGCCCAGCTAATAAGGTAAAAGGAAACGAGCGCATTCATTGTGCTAAAAATAACAGAAATGGTATCTTTATTAGCTCTCAGAGCTCAACATGAGTAAAACAATGTGAATAACATCAAATAATTTGACTTAAGAGTTATAGCTTCATCCCAGTGTTTTACAAGTTGTCCAACTAAGAAACGCAGGTACTGATCACGTTAAAAATTTCAGACTGGGAAACGATTGCATTTCATCTATCAGCAGTCCTTCCAGGTTACACAAAAAGGGCATCAAATAATCCAAAGCACAGCAATTTTTAAGGTGTACGGCTGCCAGACAGCACTGGGAGGAATTCAGCCCAGTTTATTAAGTCAGTGTCTCCTCGTGCCGTATGTACTCGCCTATGTCTGCTTGGTGAAATACTACAATTGCCATGGGATCCACTTTTCGACACTCCTGGGTGGTTTTCGCTGCCACCCCAAATCCCTGCAGGAAACAAGGTAAAGTAAATGATGCAACTCTTCTCTGTATCAAGACCCACCCAAATCCAAACACCTGCCACAACTCACCAGAGGAACATCAGCCATAGAATACACCACCACTCCTTGGTACTGAGCAGTGCTCTCAGTGATGCGCCCCAGACCGGACTTCAAGAGGTGGTTCCCATAAAGGAAAGATTGCTCTGCCCCAGACTTTACCCAGACTTTGTACTGCAGGAAAGAAACAGAATAACCCTCTGAACTCTAAAGCCTGAAGAAGTGGTTCCTTGCATGATAGAATGGCCTCTTCAGGCCTCCTACACCGAATTAAACAGTTATCACTGCTTCATTTCCAGGCCTTACTGCTCTTAGACTGACCGCTGCAGTAAAAATGTTACTCATTGTCCCAAGGCAAGCCGGTTGACATTCTGGCCCTCTCTCTTCTTTTTGGAGCATGACAAACATCTCTCGCATCCTTCAAGCCTCCTGCTTTGGAACAGAGAGAAATGCTTCTCAAATAAAATGAACATCGGCCCATCTTTACCTTGGCATAAGGGGCGAGGTAATCCAGGGCAGTGATATGGAGCCGGAATTTCTGGGTCTTGGTGAATTTTCCAAAACAGGTGCCTAGGGACACCAGGCTGTCCCGTGGGATATTGGTAGCTAGTTTCAGAAGTCTCTCGCTGAAAAACAAAGCAGAGTAGAGTCACCGGGCAGCTAGGAACAGCTTCAGTGGGCCAGTCTCAAAAACTGTAGGGCAAATGGAGGGTCAGCCATTGGTTTGGGCCCGGGCTCCTCAACCTTTCTATCTGGAGGAACCGCTGAAGGTCACAGACGCACAAAGGCTTCGCCTCCAACCCAGGGCTGACGGTGACATACAAGGGAGAGCGCGCCCCCTCCCCTCCCCTCCCCTCTTTCGCCCCACGGGCCCCGCCCACCTGAGGTAGTAGACGCGGTCCTTGTGCAGGCGGAAGCAGTAGGTGCCGTCCGGCCGGTCCACCAGTAGCTGGATGTTCTCGCCGACGCTGAGAAGAGAAGAGACGGGGTCAGCCGAGGCAGCCCCCACCCCCCCCCGCGCTCCCGCCGGAGCCTCGGCCAAGCACTCCCTCTCCGCCCTTCCCTCAGCCCGACCGGCACTGGCACCGGCACGTACTATCGGGCGAGCTTCTCGAAGAGGACGCGGGTCTCGTCCTCGGTCAGCGGCCGCATCGCCCCTCCGAGCGCCGCGTGACCTGCAAGCTTAGCCGGGCCCGGAAGCGGCTCCCAGGGCCGGAAGTTGCTTCACTGCAGGATCATCCAATCCGCGCTGGCTTCATGGACTATGGAGTGCCAGAGAACGTCGGGACAGAGTGGTCGCAACGGAAGCCGGAAGTGCCGACGAAAGGGCCCAGCGCCCCGGTTGTCATAGCGATCACTTCCTGGTCCACGTAGATTCCGCGATGGCGGCCTCGGAAGTAGCGGCCCCGGGCAGCGCAGCGGACGTGGAGGAGGCGAGCCTGCTGGCCTGGCTGTTCCGCGCGTCGCCCTCAGCGATGCCGGCGGGGGACGCGGAGTTGCCGACCTACCTGGCGGCGCTGTCGGGGCTGGGCCTGGAGGCGCTGCGGCGGGAACCCGGGCGGCTGGCGGAGGAGCGGGCGCAGCTGGGGACGCAGACGCGGGCCTTGGCCTTCGCGCACTACAAGACCTTCATCCGCTCGGCCGAGTGCACCGCCGAGACCCGCCGCGGCTTCGGCGGCATCGAGCAAGGCCTGAGCCGCCTGCTGGACCGCCTGCCGCCCTTCGCCGAGGCCTGCCGGTGAGCCGCTGCTTCCCGGCCCGAGGGAGGCGGGGGGCGCCGGCCGGGCAGGCCCGCCCGCTGACTCGCCGCCTTCTCCCGCAGGGGCTTCATGCGCCACGCGGAGCAGATTGCGCAGAACCGCCGGATGAACAACGTGACGCTGAACCGGCACACGGAGATCCTGGAGGTGTTGGAGATCCCGCAGCTGATGGACACCTGTGTCCGGAACAGCTACTACGAGGAGGCGCTGGAGCTCGTTTCCTACGTCCGCCGCTTGGAGAAGAAGCACGCCGGCATCCCCGTAATTCAGGTTCGGGAGCGACTGGGGATTGCCGGTTGGTGAAGTGCTTTGAACTTCCAGGCTCTGCTCACTGTGCACTTGACCTGAGGGCTTTGGGATGAAGGCTTCGTTCTCCTCTTCAGCAGGAGCCTTAGTCTTGAAGCAGAACTCCAACTCAGAGGAGGGAGAAGGCAAAGCAAAAGTGTTGAGGCTTTATGGCTTTTCTTTTGATTTGTAAAACGCTGGTTATTTTTATACTCAGAAATTTGAGGTGATTCAGGACCAAGTGCCTTTTGTTAGGTGACTGTGGTGTATATGCAGTTGCTCAAACATACCACATCTCAGCGTAGACATTTCATGCCGGCTGTCCTTAATATTGCCAAAGCACATCTTTGGCAGTATTACTACCATGTGTCCAAAGGGCCATGGGGGCTCCAGAATTAGAACTGGGGTATGCCTCTCGCATGGTCTTGGGAATCTATTTTCAGAGCGTCTGCCCCACTAAGAACAGCTTTTCTCTCCTTCCTAGGGCATAGTGGCTGAGGTGCGTCAGTCCACACAGCTTATGCTTACTCAACTGATCCAGCAGCTACGCACCAACATCCAGCTGCCTGCTTGCTTACGTGTCATTGGCTACTTGCGCTGCATGGATGTGTTCACAGAGGCCGAACTGCGCATCACGTTCCTGCAAGCAAGAGACTTCTGGCTGCGCTCCATCCTTGCGGCTGTTCCTGTTGATGACCCCTATCTGCACATCACAAAAACGATAGAGGCATGCCGCGTGCATCTCTTTGACATTGTCACGCAGTATCGTGCCATATTTGCAGATGAAGAGCCGCTGGTGCTGCCCCTGGGGAAGGACACCTTCAATGAGAATGCCATCTTCCATGGGTGGGTGCTGCAGAAAGTCTCCCAGTTTCTGCTGGTTCTTGAGCGAGACTTACAGCGTGGTGTGGGCAATCGCCTTGACTCTTTGCTGGGCCAATGCATGTATTTTGGCCTGTCCTTCAGCCGGGTAGGGGCGGACTTCCGGGGCCAGCTTGTTCCCATTTTTCAGCGTGTGGTGCTCCTTACCTTCAAAAAAGCTATGCAGGAGGCCACAGACCAGTTCCAAGAAGAGATGAACTCCTACACATTGATCTCTGCGCCGGCTCTCTTGGGCAGTGCCATCTCTGTGCCAATGCCTTCTGCCCAGCCAGGCACCTTGCAGCCCCCTCTGGTGCTACTAGACTTCCCCCCTCTTGCCCATTTGCTCAACAACATCCTGATGGCTTTCAATGATTTGCGTCTCTGCTGTCCTGTTGCTCTGGCCCCGGTTGTGGCAGCTCTCCTGGAGAACGTGCTCAGCCAGGTACTGCTTTCTATCTTAGATTGGGAAAAATATTCTGTATTTCAGAGTGGTGAGAATAATTATTTTAATGGCTATTCCAGAAGCTTGAATGCATTCTTCCCATTTTAAGCTGAGCTCCTTAGATCTCTCATAGTCTCTTTGTGGCTGGTGGATTGTTTCTAGGTGTGTCAAGCACTGCCTGTGGGGAGTACTAGTATATCTGCCTGGTTGGATAATTCATGATACGAGTTTTTAGTGGGTAATTTTCATCCAGTTGCTCTGAATTTATAAACCAAAGGCTTCTAATGAGTCTTCTCTCTCCCCAGGGTGTAAAGATCATTCTGGCTTTCCATCGGGCGGAGGCAGCAGCATTCAGCAGTCAAGAGCAAGAGCTGTTTGTTCAGTTCTGCACAGCATTCCTGGAAGACTTGGTGCCATATCTCAACCGCTGTCTCCAACTCCTCTTCCCTCTAGCCCAGATTGCACCGATTCTGGGTCAGTTACCTTTACTTCCTTGCAGGAAGTGGTAGGAGGAAGCTGGTGGAAGCTTTGCTATTGCTCTTTAGAGTTAGGCCTGGCCCCTTGTCAGTTGAGATTTTCAATTGTCCCAAAGCTGCTTTTTACAAAAAGGCTACTGGACTTTCTTTGTGTTTTCTTTGAACATCAAGAATGTCTAATTGCCTTTAGGAAAAAGAAGCTTTGGGACGATTGCCCTATCGGGGAATTATGTGCATAGGTGCCCAGGAGGGAGGGATCACAGACTTGGAAAGCATAGAAAGGAACCACCTCTGGGATTTAGGATTGATGGGAGGGTCTGGTTTCCCATTTTTGTGTTTGTTTCCCGTCCTGCTAGGTGTTCCTGCTGCTCAGGTCCATAAATATGGAGGTCTCGCCTGTG
Organism: Arizona elegans; assembly: GCA_022577455.1. Taxonomy (NCBI): domain Eukaryota; kingdom Metazoa; phylum Chordata; class Lepidosauria; order Squamata; family Colubridae; genus Arizona; species Arizona elegans. The sequence goes on along the minus strand of JAKOOJ010000061.1, from coordinate 2,090,423 downwards.
TAGATGAGGAGGTGATCCAGGAGCTCCTGGGCTCAGTCCTTCCCAAGAAAGAGACTGCTCTCCCTCTGGCTGAGAAGGGGCTGGCCCTACAACTTCCCCTGGACTTGGGACTCTCTGGCTCAGAGCAGGACGAAGCAGATCCTAGCCCTGCTGTGTCTGTTCTTCCAGCTGCAGAGAAGATCCCCCTTCCTGAGGACTCACGGCCGCTCAGTGGGGTCTCTGCAACAGGATAACTGGTGGAGGTTTGGGGGCTCATCTTTGGGCTCCTCCTTCTGCCCTGGCCAGGCAAGGGCTGCGCTTGGCTGCAGTTGCTGTTTCTGGCTGCCTCCGTGGCCAGGCAGGAAGGGAAGGGAAGTGGGGGGGTGAGCAGATGCAAGAGAAGAACTGAGAATAAAGTTGGTGTTTTGCTTTCTCTCCCGAGGTATTTTATTGTGGGCGGGAGGCGCCCTCACCCCTCCCAACGCCTGGGGGAAGGGCTTCCCGGGGGGAGGGGCTTGAGCGCGGCCGTGCCGGCCCGTCTGCGCTTGCGCTACCCGATGTTTCCACTCCCCCTCCCCTTTCCTGTGCGGGCCAGAGCGGCCGGATGGCGGCGCGGAGCTGGAGCCGCGGGCTGGGGGGCGTCCTCCGCGCCGTGCCGGTCCCGTGGCGGCCGCGCGGCCTGGCCTTCTCGCAGCGGCCCTGGGGGCAGCCCGGCGCCTGGCAGCGGCTGCGGCGGAGGCTGCTGGGCCCGTGCGAGCCGCCCTTCCAGCGCGTCTGCCTGGTGGGCGACCCGGTGCTGCGCGGCGTGGCGGCGCCGGTGGAGCCGGAGCGGGTGGGCAGCGCGGAGGTGCAGCAGCTGATCGCGCGGCTGGTGGCGGTGATGCGGCGGGAGGGCTGCGTGGGGCTGAGCGCGCCCCAGCTGGGCGTCCCGCTGCAGGTCTTCGTGGCCGAGTTCCGCGGGCCGCCGCTGCCGGAGGAGCTGCCCGAGGGGCTGCGCGCCCTGGAGGTCGCCCCCTTCCCGCTGCGCGTCTTCGTGAACCCGGCCGTGCGGGTGCTGGACAGCCGGGCCAGCTACTTCACGGAGGGTTGCGCCAGCCTGCCCGGCTTCTCGGCCGTGGTCGCCCGGCACATGGCCGTGGAGGTCTCAGGTGAGGAGGGGGCCAGGCGGCCGCAGGGGGAGGTCCCTGCTCGCCCTCGGGATCCCAAAGCAGGCCCCCCCGGTGGGCTTTTTCTCTCCCCCCCAGGCCTAAACGAGGCTGGAGGGGAGACCACGTGGCAAGCCAGAGGTTTCGCAGCCCGTATCGTTCAGCACGAGATGGACCACATCAAAGGGATCCTCTACGTGGACAAGATGGAGAGCGGGACTTTCAGCTGCTTGCATTGGGCCAAGGTCAACCGATGAGCACCTCCTTTCAATCCAGGGAGGGAGCTGCCTCACCGGTGGCATTACTAAAAGCAGCAGCCCAGCCTCTGCTGCCTTGCAGGACTTGAACTTGCTGTGAATGTTACGTTATTTCTGGTTAAAGAAAAGAATGTTGTAAGGTTTCATTTCCAGCATTTTATTCTTCCACAAGCCACCTCTCTCCATACAACCCATCACTTTAAAATGTATCTACATGTGGGCTGCTGTGAGAAAGCGGTCCTTCAGCCCTCTTAAGTACAAGGCAGGCCTAAAGCTTATATTAATGATGGTGGGTTGGTACTTGCCTCTCCCTGTGGCACAAATTCACCCAGTAAAAACAATGAGCCTGACCCCAGGCATGGATGTGTGCACGCGCACATACTTCTGCCTGTTCAGCTCTGCTCAAGAAGGCAACTCTACTTGGCCAGAGGTTGCAGGGAGAAGCTTCCTTGGGACTCGTCCAGGCCTTACGGGGAATGCCACCTGTGTCCTGTCAATGGGAGCTAAGCCACAATTCCCCTCTCCTTTGCAAAGTAATCTGGCAGGCAGGTGGAACTGCATGGCTGCAAAGGAGTCCTGCAGTCTGACGCTATGGCTGCTACGCCCTCCCACCAGACCAAACATCAAGCATGCACCCAGGAGCAAAGCAACGGCTGAGGACCTTCACCAAAGGCTGGAAGGAAAATTGTTCTGGGAGCAAAAGGAGTTTGGAGTGGACAGAAACTGAACATCGGCAAAACATACCAGAACCCAATAAAATAGCATCACACAAGTTTGGCAAAATGACGCCCTTTTCCTCAAGTGATCTTGAGCTGAGGCACGGCAGTACTGGAGATGGAGAGAGGTCTCTGGAAGAACCCCTGGTTTTTCTTTGGGAAGCAGAAGTGGACTCACTGGGGGGAGGAGCTGAGGAAATGGCAGGGAGCAGAAGGGAGTTGGGCTGCTTTTATTTTTGATAACAGAAACTAAGCATCGGAAATAAAAGAAAACACCAGAATGATGGGGTATTTGACAGGAGAAAGACAGCAGACAGAGTCAGGCTTGCTCTTGTCCCTTGATACCCCAGTGGATCCCTTTCCATTCCCAGCCAGAGATACTCCAGCGGAGACAGGTGGAGAACGAAGCTTCTGCATGGCAGAGTCCACCAGCCGCTCCTGGCCATTTCCACTCCTGGCCAGGAAAATGGGCTGTTAGCTGCTCCCACCTAACAATGGGGTGTCCCACAGGTGCAGCATTAACCCTCTTGGCCAAAGTCTTCTGTGAACTTCTTCACCTTCAGGAGATCTTCCGCATTGACCGTGGGGCGGGTGGTGGCTAGCGAGCGCAACATATCTGACTGCAAAAAGAGAGAACGTTCAGAACCCCCAAGCGTCCAGCATCTCAGCAGTATTCTCTTCAATGTAAGGGGTGACTGGACTGATGCTTTATATCCTTGCTTAGTTTTGTGCTCAGTCCCATTTTGCGGACCCACATTCCACACAGAAGCACTAGGGGTATTGTTGCAAAGTTTGGCCTAAGCCAGGAGGAGGGGAGGAAAGGGGTTTTGTCACAACCACTCACCATGCAGACCACCGGCTCCAGAAGTTTGTCCCCAGGCACCTCCATCCAGGTCATCTCAAGGGCCCCAGGATCCCCTGGTGAACAAGGAGTCAGCAGGTCATCTACCAGCACACCAGGATTGGCACGAGAAGGTCCGTGAACCTGCAGTAAGGATACAAGTAGTAGACGGATCAGGAGGGTTGTCTAACTTGGGTCTAGGAAGGGAGGCCCAGCACCAACATAGGGGAGAAAGGAACAGTCCGGCAGACAAGCCACCCCTCAATCACCATCTGCTCTCCAGTAACAGCGGTCAAAGACTGCGAAAGGGAGCGAACCGGTCTTGGAAGTCTCCTGCAAGACCACAAAGGCTTTCAACACTGCAATCTCAAGAGTCCAATTTCTCCCATTGGATGACAGGAACAATGCCTGCCGTGTTCGGTAATCCTCCCCACAAAAAGAAATGGATGTTAAAAAAATCAGGTGTGGGTAGGTAAGCAATGGGTGAGGCACTGCATGAAAAAAGATGGGCAGAGAGCTTGTCCCTTTCACAGCTAAAGTGCTCTGCACTGTACCAGAAGTCATCAGGATACTGTAGTTACATACGCACGCACACATACGCTCTGCCAGTCTCACCTTTTTAAAGTGTGTGGCTGACTGCACTTTGCGGACGGGCTGCATCAGGGCATCCCGCACAATGATGCTGATGTCGGCCCCCGAGTAGCCATCGGTCTTTCGGGCCAGCTCGTGAATGTCGGCTTCGGTCAGGTTGTGGGGGGTGTTGCCTAGGTGTAGTTTAAACATCTGGGCACGAGCCAGCTCCTCTGGAAGTGGGATGTAAATGCGTTTCTCAAACCTATGTGCGAAGGAAGGAATGCAGGGGTCAATCTCCAAAGCTGGGTTGCGTAGCATGGGTGTGCCTCCGTGCGCGTCTCTCTCTCTCACCGTCCTGCCCTTGAGGTGTGTGTTGACAGTAACCCCTCTCCTCTGGAACGGTTTCAGCTAACTGCATTTGGCCAAGAGGTTAGTGAAAAGGTTTGCCTTCAGTCCAATGTCTACAGAGTTTAGTTTGTTTTTGTGCTTCTTTGTAGTAGTAAATAAAACACCTCCCTTCAGGACTCCGTGGATGACGCTTGTCTAGGAAGATATTTTTACAGGATGCTTGTTCTAGGCCCCAGCCTGGGGATTTCCTGCAGCCTTCCCACCCGAGTACTTTTCAAGCCAGCCAAAGCTTGGCTACGTGCAGCACCAGGTGCGGCACACACAACACGGCATTATAGTCTAATAATCTAATAAAATGAATAGTCAAAGAGCAGAAATCACACATTATCTAATGGTGACTTTAAAAGCCACGGAATATACCTGCAGTGTGAGGTTGAGGAACTGCCTTTTGAAGTAAGCAGGAAGACTTTTGTTTTTTATTCGGAGAACTACAATCTGTTGAACTTGAATTTCTAACTGTGAACCTGAATTTCGGCTATTTCTACTTACACAAAGTGTGATTAATTGGTTTCTGCCAGGCTAAACTCACCCATGCACGCATTGCTCTCACCCACCTTCTCCGAATGGCAGCATCCAGTACCCAGGGGATATTGGTGGCGCCCAAGACCAAAGTGCCATCATTATTATTCCCAACCCCTGAGAAAAAAGAGAAGTGCCCCGTGTCACCCTTTCTGGAGACAGCAGGCCCCACGCTCCCAGATCTGACTGCTCAGCCCTGGCCATTGGCCTGAGAACAGCGGCTGCTCCGGGCTCCGGACTCCTGCCCGGCGGCCATCACTCACCCTGCATTTGCACCAGGAATTCTGTTTTGATCCTGCGAGCAGCTTCGCTCTCGTTCTCATTGCGGGAGCCACACAGAGAGTCCACCTCATCGATGAAAATGATGGACGGCTTGTGCTGCCTGGCCAACTCAAAGAGGTTCTTCACCAGCCTAAAGAGGAAGCCGGGCAGAGTGAGGAGAGGGCCAGGACAGCCCATATGCAGGCTCCCCAAACAGTGGAAGGAAACTCCCCATAGAGACCCACCATGCTGCCTCAATTCACCCCTGGCCCCACTTCTTCAACAGAGCAAGCTTTGCCCTCCCCACCTACTTTTCACTCTCCCCCAGCCACTTGGACATCAAATCTGAAGATGAGATGGAGAAGAAGGTGGAGTTGCTGGCCTCGGTGGCCACTGCTTTGGCCAGGAAGGACTTCCCAGTTCCCGGGGGGCCGAAGAGGAGGATCCCACGCCAGGGTGTGCGCTTGCCTGGCCAAGGAGAGGAGAGAAGAGGAGATGGCCTCATTCATCCCAAAACATCTCAGAGAACATTGAGAGGGACCCCATGGTCTCACCTGTAAACAGGTGAGGGAATTTGATGGGCAGGATGACGGCTTCCTTCAGGGCCTCCTTGGCCCCCTCCAGGCCTGCTACGTCGCTCCATCGCACGTTGGGCTTCTCCATTACGATGGCACCTGCAGCCAAGGTAGTTTGCCCCAGAGACCTGAGCTGAGTATTCACGCCCTCCCTCACCGGCAGAGCAGAGCGGTCTCTGAGCCTCCAGGACCGTCCCCCGGCCTTCCGTCATGAGTGGGACAGGCTTACCCATCAGCTGCTCTTGCAGCTTCTTCTTCTCCGGGTTCTCACCCTCACTGTCGCTGTCGCTGCTGCAAAGGAAGACACCCCAAGGCCATGAGCAGAGCAAGGACTCCTCACAAGCTCCTCTTCAGTCGGTTTTGGCACAGGCAGTGCAGGGGCCCCACAGCAGGAGCCCCCCCCCCGTCTTCCTGGGTGGATGCCCCCTCCGGCCCTTACCCCTTGCTGTCATTTTGGGCCTCCTTGACTGGCTTCTTGCTCTGCTTGCTCTTGTTTCGCAAATAGTCCTTCAGCTTCTCCGCCCGGTCCAGGTACTGAGCACACTTTGCCCGGATGCTCTCTTTGGCCTTGTCACTGTGCGCGTCATCTGTGGGGCAGATGGGACGGATGGGGCGCTAGAACCGGGGCTCCTTCCCTCCCCTGGGCCTGCCCCTCCGCCTCTTGGCCCCCAGGGTCAAAGCCCCTCTTGGACTCACACTTGATGGCGTGCAAGAAGTACTCCACCGCGTGCTGGTAGAGGCGCAGCGCTTCCTCATAGCTGCCCGCTTTGTCCTCCTCCGTGGCTTTGGTGACCAAGTCAATGGCTTTCTGGAAAGACAACCAGGCTCAGCCGGGGAGCCCCGGTGCTGCGAGGGAGCGTCCCCCCTCCCTTCCTCCCTCGGGCACCCAGGCCACCTTCGGGGCGCCGGGAGGCTCGGCATCGGCGCTTTTCCGCGGGGCCCCTTCCCGGCGCCCTCCGCTCTGCCCCCGGAGGCCCCCAGAGCAGCCGCTTCGGGAGGGGCCCAGAGCCCCCAAGCCTTGCACGGGCGGGGCTGCTGCTCGGTGGGGGGCGGGCGGCGGGCGGGCCCCGCGGCAGCCAAACCGCTTCCTTCGGGCCGGGCCGGCGCAGTTGAGGAGGGAGACCGGCGGCGACCGCGCGAGTGGCGGGGAGGGGGGGAGGCAGGCAGAGGCCGGGCGGGCCCGTAGCTGGGAGGCCTGGAGCCGGGAGCGGCGCGCGTGGCCCGGGCGGCGGGGACGGAGGCACCTGCAGGGCGGACGTGGTCATCGCATCCCTGCCCGCGGCGGCGGCGGCGGCGGCGGCGGGGTCGCGGGGGCTCCGGAGGGGCGGCGGTGGCGGCCTCGGTCCGCAGAGCGCCCCTGCAGGCCGGCGCCGGAATAGCAACGCGCAGGGGCGGGGCGGCCTCTCCGCTGGCGCGCGGGCCGATGGGAGTGGTAGTTCGCCGCCCGAGCAATGCTGCTGTTGCTGCTCCGCCTGCCGCGTCCGGCCTCGCTGGCCTTCCAGCGGCACACCAAGCGCGGAAAAAGCGGCGGGGCAGACGCAGCCGGCCTTCTCCAGGAAGAGCCCACCTCGCGGGGTCGCCGCGCCCTCGACCCACCGAGTGCAGACGGCCCGCCTCTGCAGCTCTTCCCGCTTCTTCGGGGAGAAGGACCCCTCCCCGCCCCCCACGGCCTTCCTTCCTTCCATGGCCGGAGGGACCCGGGCTCCGTCCTACGCGGGGAGCAGGTTCCCCTGGGTCTGCGCCTCCAATGCACCATTGGATTGGGGGGTATCACTCCCCCCCTTCCCCTCCCCACTCCCAATTCATTGCTGGGAGTTAAACTTCTTGTTCCCCCCCCCCCCCCAGGACACAAAACAGCAGTCGAGGCTAAAACTAAATACTTTATTATACACTTTTGCCCTTCGCCACCTTTCATTGTAATGTACAATGCGATACAGTGGAGAATAACTCGGGCCCTGAGCACCCAGGTTTTCTGCAGAGCCTGGTGAGAATTTCTCTGCTGGCAAAGATCAGACCTGGTCCAAGTATCGCCTCTTGAGAACCTGGAGACCCCCCCAGAATTGCATTTAAAATCATTGGAAAAGCAAGTCATTGTATAAATACCACGTATGAAGAATAAAAAAATAAAGCTGGTTGTACATTTAAGATTTGATTGTGACGGCATCTGTTGCGATACTCCACGTGAGATTATAACAAACAGGATAGCCACACAGCCATACAGCTTTGCACAGCATTAACACAGACGCTTACTTGTAGTGATTTCTGTGCAAAATTTCAAGACCTCTTTGGCACTTGGGGCCCATTAACGGTTGTGTTTGCCCTATCTGTAAGCTCCCCTACATCTGACAGAAGGTGGGAAACTGCAGCCAATTGCTGTTGCGTCATGGAACAAAGGGATCCGCTTGGTGAGAGGCGCCATCCTGGTTCAGTAATTATTGAATTAAAGTGTTTCCCTGGCCTAACAAACATTAGCAAGAAGCAAGCCCTGAAATCTGTTCTTGCCTCCCACCTCAAAATCTCCACCAATGGAGCTTTGTCCCCCACTCCAACTTTATGCTCCACATCAATTCAGGATCTAAACTCTCAGTGCAGCGGCCTCCTGTCTCGTTGCAACATCATCCTTGGGCTGAAAAACTGGATCTGGAGTTGCTAGGAAATGTGCTATGTAAAAAAGGGTGAGAACATGACAGTCAAGCTGCACTTCCTCACCTGTATTTTTAAGTTTGTCTCAATTTGGTAGTAACAATTCATCACTGTGATATAAAAGCACCATTTGAAAACCTAACGCCAGCCAGATTTTGTCTCTCAATGCCATACATTCATACCCAGCCCTCCCAGGCAGGGGCCCTTTTCTGAAACATGTAAGAGGGTCCCTGGCAGCAACCCTGAATGGGAGCCTGGCCAGTGGACACGAGCAGGAAACGATCAGCTGCAACTCCTTCACCCACTCTGTCTAAGGGCAGATGGAAAGAAGGGAAGCTGCTTACACCCAACTGAAGGTGACTGGAAAAAGGCATTCTCTTCAGAAAGTGACTCCAGCACCATTGAATATTGGCTTTTAATGCAGAGAAGGGCCAGGAACGATCCTTACTTGAGGTTTCTCCGAAGTCCAAATTCCAGCCCTAACAGAGCAGCCAGACATCCAGGGCAAGGGCCAGAGCGCCAGCCTTCCCCTTCTGCTTCAAGGGCCCAAATCCTTCACAGGAGGGGTCAGGAAGTCTTCTGCCTCCTCCACCTGGGCCAAGAGGGTCTCTGACCTGCCCAGGGATCTAAAAGGATGGAGGATCAAAGGTCAGAGGAGAGGGCTGTTCCCTTTCCATCTGATGCCCAAGACCCATTCCAGACTGCAGATACCAGGAGGAATGGAGGGCACAACCTCTGGTGCTACTCCTGGGCCCCCATGGCAAGAGCTCTGCCTGGCCCTCCTTGCAAGACCCAAGGAGGAGGCCTGACACCCCTCCCCCCCACCTTCCTTGAATGGTGCAGGTGGGCTCCTCTTTGGCAAGCAGCCCCTCCCTCCCTCCCATCCCCTCCACTGGAGCCAGAATTGGGGGCACCTCACGGACTACTCCCTCCTCTGGGCTCTCTGCTTCCCCGAGACAAGAACCAGGGCACCCCTCAAGGTTTCATTTCTTTCCTCAGGAGAGCAAGAAACACCGAGTGCCTCCATTGCCTTTCACTGGTGACGTTGGGGAGATTGCTCAACTGTTGTATCAAGAGACCACATCCTTTTGTTGCAGGAGGACAACGGGGTCTCTCCGGTTCGGAGGGGAAAGGAGGGTCTATTTTGTGGCTAGTGTGGCCTCCTTACTGACTCTGCATTAGCAGATGCTGAGTATTTTTGGAAGTGCCCCGTTAGGAATTGCAGATACATTCACTCAAGCTGGGGAGGATCTGCAGAGGAAGATAAATAGTAAAAATTGTGATTCAGGCTTGGCTACTCTACTGTAACGGTCAGTACCAAAATGAAGAAGGGAGCCGGTCAAAGAGCATCTCCCTTTGTAGTAAGAGGGACGGGCTCTGCATAGCTAGCCGGAGAGGCTCAAAGAAAGCTACTCAATTTCCCTGCGCTGGTTTCTGAATCAGACTTTTTCTCATGCTGCAAAGAATCTCTTAATCCAAGGTGCTTCTTTTACTGGCTCTCGGACTAAAACTTGAAATGGAGGGGGGAAGAGAGCCTTCAGGGGCCCTTCTGATTTGGAATCTGGCAGCCAACTGAACAGTAGCCCTCAGCCTTGCTCAGACCCCCCTCCCGCAGCAGCAGCAGCAGCAGCAGCGCATGACTCGGGCATGTCAGCGGCAAACCGGGCACACAAGGCACCGCTTTGCTTGTTCTGGGAGGAAGCTTCCTTTCTCTTCCCGGTCGCCACTGAAAGGCACATCTGGTAAGCGGAACAGAACGATGGCTTCACACAATCCAACCAGAGAATTGCTCCTTCTACAGCTCTCGCCTGGCCTGCCCTGACCAGGCAAAGGGTTTAAGGCTGCAGCCTCCCCAGAGCCCTTCAGAAGGGGAGGGACGGGACCATTCCAAGTCCAGGCAAGGCACTGAGGCTGGCAGATGGCAGCTTCCCAAGGCCAGGAACCATGTGTGGCGGCTGCGGCGGCTGTGGCTAGGCCAGGAGGCCCAGGCGGGTCACTTTGGCCGATAGGAAGGTGTGCAGGATGAAGACCAGGGGTTTGGGGCAAGAGTGCAGCTCCAGGGCCTGTGGAGGAGAACACGGGAGGGAGAGAGGGTCACCCCTGCCATTTCAAAGGCCAGCATCCACCCCTTTGTCCCACACAAAACTGAAGTTGCAGCCCAGGTGTAGCCACACTCTAAGCTCAGGTGGCTTTCTAGTTATGAGTGCAGCCATTTTTAATGCTCCATTCTGTGGCCGTTTCCTTCTCCCTCGGGTGTGAGAGCAAAAGGCCTTCCTCCTTTATTTTCCAGTGGAATTACAGGGACTTGCCTAAATCCAGTCCCTCTTGAGGCAAACATTGGCAGATGATGGCTCTCCCCCTACCATTCTCAACCAGCCACTCACCAGTTCCCCCTCGGGGCCGCCAAAGTCCAAGTACAGGTTTCGGACCCCATCGTCAGCAGACATCTTCAGCTTCTCAAAAGGGTATCGGAGGAGGATGCTGGTAGAACCGGCTCCCTCACTGGACACGGTGAAGCCGTTTTCATAGTGGATCGTGAGTCGAACATCCTGGCTGTTCCAGACGCAGCCTAGGCCGAAAGATACAAAGCAGAGCCTCCATGGTCAGGAGGAGACAAGGGGAGAGCCACAAGGGGAGGACCATGGGTCAACCGGGCCCAGGCTTGCTTTGCCCATCTCCAGCCTGCCTCTTCTTGTCCAGGGCTGGTCCCCACCTTTTGTCCTTTAAGTCCGGGGGGAGTGGGGGACAACGACTGGTTACTTCAACAGGCAATGCCTGATCTGCCCGAGAGCCAGGCTGCTCAGCCTGGCCGACATGGCCACACGAAGGAGCAGGTTTTGCTTCCGATGGCCGGGCCAAAGAGCCTTGGAGGCTGGGACTCGCTCACCTGCCTCAAGGCAGGGACTCCCACCCCACTGTCTGCTCCCATCATTCTTGCTGCCAAGGGCGCCAACACTGTAGCTGGTGGGCATAATCTCTCCCTGACCACCTGGGCTTCCTCCAGGGGTTCAGGAGAGGAGGGGCCACAGTCCTCAGGCTGGGCAGCCAGGCATACCTACGGAGACCTCCTTGACGAGCTCTGCAGCAGCATGACAACCTTGCACCAGGGTCCTGGTCCAGGTGGAGAGGTCACGGTGGGTCTCCACACGAAAAACGTGCATCTCGATGCCCTGGCGAGAGCCGGACCGCGTGGCAAAGCTGAGGTCTGACCCCAGGCACGGCGACCTGCAGCCTGAATGCACCAGCCTGAGTGGGGGGTAAAGGAGCAGCAGTTGCAAGCTGGGGGTGACTTGCTCTGAACAAATAAGCCCCCCAGCCCAACCCCGAGAGACTGCAGAAATGCTTTGGGGGGGAGACTCTCCCTCAAGCCCACCCCCACTGCACCCTGTTCTCCCCACCAAAGGTCAGGAAAAAACCCCATCTGGAGGAGTGGGCAGGCCACAGAGCAGCACCCCACAGAGCAGGCTAATTCCTTTGGGGAGGACTTTGGGCACTGGGGAGGCAACCCGAGGGAGTCCCTGCCAGCCACCCCACCCCTCCCTTGGAGACCCCTGCTAATCCCATGCAGCAGCAGCCTGTGAGGGGAGGCCTGACAGCTCACCTCTCCGCCCCCTCCCCTGCACACGGGAACGTCTCCTCTTGCACAGGCCGAGTACAAAGGCTGAAGCCAAAGCAAAGGTAGGAGCAAGTACAGCCCTTTTCTCTTCCTTGGCAGCTTTGAGGTGGGGGGGAGGGGAGAAGGCAGGCAAGGATGCCCAAGAAGACTTTTCTGCCAGTTCCTGCCTCCCCCCCCCCCCCCCCCCCCGGAAGCTCCGCTTCACCTGAGCCAAGGGCACAGAGGGAACAGCTACCAGCGGCTTTTCTGGTTGCAGGAAGCAATCTGGGACTTTCCTGCCTCCGGAACAAAACTTCCAAAATGAACGCAAGCAGCAACTTCCCAGAAGGCATTGCAGGAGGCAATGGCAGGGGCGTCCAGAAGGCAAGAGCACGCTGGGGCTTCATAAGAACTGAATGCCCTGCTGGATCCGGAAGCGGCTGCTCTCCCAGAGGCAGGCAGCCCCACCGCCCAGGAGGCAGCCGACCCCCAGCACTCAGACCCTCTTCCTCAGGTTTCCTCACCTGGTGGCCACCAGTGGGTAGCTGTGGCAGGGGGAGGCCCAGGCGTCCCTTGTCCAGGGCACGGAGTCAAAGAGCAGCAGGTCCTTCTCTGTCACGGCCAAAAGGACCGGCCGCCAATGCTGCCGCCCACCATCGAGTCTGGCCTGCAGGAAGCCAAGAGAGATGAAAGGGAGGGCTGAAACGTTTACGGGGAAGCTGGGCCACAGGGCTAGCAAGAGGCCACGTACAGGGGCCCAGGGCAGGAGGACCACCCTTGTGTGCTTACAGACAAGGATCAGGAGCAAATTCAGAGAAGGGGAATCCCCCCCCACATTCACCCCATCTTTGAGTTGCCAGTAGTCGGGGGGAGGGGCTATGACTTTCTGGCCAAAGAAGGCTTCCGCGGCCTCCAGCCACATCACTTCCCTCCCCTTCCTCTGACTGCCAGTCAGAGAAAAGCTAGGCCTATCAAGGCACTGGGCGAGGGGCTCACCTGCTCAGCCAGCCAGGCGATCTGTTTGACCTCCCTGCTGCTGCCTGGCGCATGGCTGGCCCCCAGCATGGCATTGACCTCGGCCAGGACCTGTGGGAGGAGGGCCATGATGTTGGTGTGGATTGCCATGAACCACGAATGTGCTGTGGCCGTGTCCTTGCAGCGAAGAATCAGGGTGTTGCGGCTGTCGGGCGAGTGTAGTTCAATCAGCCTGCAGAGAGAAGGCAGAGCTGCTGAGAGGAGGGAGGGGGCTCCACCTCTGATCTTCTGGGTCCCTTTTGGCCCCTCCAGCTCTTCTCAGGGGCCAAGTGTGGCACCCTCCCCCAGTGGCAGCAGGGCTACCTCTACAGGAGGACACACCACTCACTCCCTGCCCTGGCTCCTTCAGGGCTGGCAGAAGGCGTCTTAGAAGTGCCACTGACCCAACAGAGGGCCGGGCTGCTTTGGGGATGGTCAGGTTTGCAAAAGCCATTTGGGTTTGGGGGCTGGCAGGGGGCTCCTCCGTCCCAATTCTGCCCCATCTCCAACCTCCCCTCCCGAGTTCTCCAGAGCGGCCATAGGGACTGAAGCACAACACTGGAAGGGATGCCTGGCACTGCCTCCTCCTACCCGCCTGGCTGGGGCCAAAAGCTCCTCCCCACCCCCGTGGCGGGGATTTAAGGCTGCATCCTGTGGACACCCAAAGCAAACACTGCTCCACATCCAGTAGAGAAGGGTCAGAGTATCTTGCAGGGCAGATGAACACCCTGTGACACTCGCACTCGCTCCCTGCCCCTCACCCCAGGAAGCCTTTGGGCTGATGGCCAGGGAAAGAGGGGCCTCCTCCAGTGTTGGCACCTGAGCGGGCATCCATCACTCCTGCTCTCCGCCAGACTCTGCTGCCACCCCAAAACAGCCTTTGGTGCAACAGTTCCCCTCCCTGGTGCAATGTTACAGCTGCCAGGGCCACCCAGGGCCTTTCCGTGGAAGTGGCAGGCCTGGGTGCAGGTGGCACAACACGCCTGGGCCTCTGTCCAGAGTGTGTGCTGCCTCTGCAAAACCAGACCCTCCGTTCCAGAACAGCAAGTCTTCTGGATGGGGGGGAGGGGCGCAGAAAAGCATTGGATTTTGGTCCCACCCCCCAGAGAGAAGCTGCAGAGCTGCAACCTTGAAAGGATCGGGGTGGGTGGCTGGGTTGTTTCTAGCAGCACCCTGGAAGTCAGCACAGGCTGCTAGTCCTCATGTAAGGAGACAACTGCTGCCCTGTAACATCTCCTGCTTGCCCACCCCTCTGACCTGTTCTCCAGGTCCGGCATGCTCAGGTTCCTGGCAGCATAGCACATCTTCAAGGGGATGACTTTGCGGTCCTGGGGGGTGCTCTGGTGCTTTGGGGAGCCAGACTCTTCGCTGAGGCTGAGGCTGGGCGACTGCGGAAACGCCCCCTCCCACGGCAGGTCGGACACCAGCGACGGCTTCTTGATGTACGGAGTGGCCTCCCGCATGTACTTCACTAAGAGCAGGCCGAGAAGGGAGGGGCTGAGCATTTCCCAGGAGTGGCCATCCTGATGTTCAAGGCCCCACAGAGTGACCTCCCCAGGGGCTCCCCTTGGTGGGCTGGACCCGGGGAGGTCGGTTGGGCAGAGAGCAGCCCCATGGCACCCAGATCAAGGATCTCCCTGCTCTCTCCCCCTGGATGCGCCTTAAAGGCCTCCACACACACACCCTGCCCCCCCCCCCCCGGGAGCTGCCAGCCAAAGGAAGGGCAAGCAGTGACATCACGGAAGGCTCAGAGTGTTTTGTCAAGGCGGCCTCCGCTCAGCCTCCTGCCTGCTTAATTCCTCTCCTTCCTCTTTGCTCTCTGCCTGCAGCCACTCCCAGGCCGAGGGGCCATTTCACCATCACAATCCCGATGCGGACCATGCTCAGCACAAAGGCAACTGGGAGCGGACGAGACTTCCGGATGCCCCCCTGGAAAGCATGGCAGGCAAAGGCCTGGTGCTCTACTCCAGAGGAAGGGTCTCCCACAGCACCGCCCAACAGCCCAGCTCCCCATTTCTGAGCTGCTCAATGCTGCCCATCCTGCCAGGCAGCAGCGGCAGCAGCAAAGAGGTGTGGGGAGGCCAGCCGTTCTCATTCTGGGGCAGTCCCCTCCTTGCCTGGCAAGGAGAGCAGCCCCACTGTGTTGGTTCAGGGATCTGCTCTGGGCCCTGCTGCCCTCCAAAGAGGATTAGTGCAGCCAGGCTTCTAATCCTGCTCTGCAAGGACAGTTGGCACCCAGAAGACATCTTGGCTCCAGCAAGGAAACGCTGCAGGGAAGTTCTCCTTGCCCCCAGAGCGCAGAGGCAGCAGTGGGTGTTTTCTGGGGCAGTCACCCCCAGCAAAGATGTAGCTACTCGAGGAGGCCTTTGATCTGATTGCAAATGGCTCACAATCTGGGTTAGCCATTGTTCTGTCTGCTTGTTTGGCTAATTGAGCTCTTGGTCAGAAGCCATGCAAAGAGACGATGCCAAAAGCAGAGTGCAAATCTG
The DNA here is from genome assembly GCA_022577455.1 of Arizona elegans. NCBI lineage: Eukaryota > Metazoa > Chordata > Lepidosauria > Squamata > Colubridae > Arizona > Arizona elegans. The sequence goes on along the minus strand of JAKOOJ010000061.1, from coordinate 2,075,408 downwards.
GATCAATTATCTACCAACAGACACAGTGGACAAGCACCAGCCCCTGCTTGCGAAGGAGAAACGTGCCTGCCTGCCAGCCACAAAAACCTCCAGCAGGTGCTAAACAAAACCTTAAGAAAACTCGCAAAATCCCACTAACCCTCCAGCCTTTAGGAAGATCAGCTGGTGGAACAGCAATCCTAGAGGGTGAAGCAGTCACTTCTAAATAAACAGGGACCATCTTCCCTTTTCAGCAGACAATAAAGTCATCATAACCTAAGCAGGTAGTTTTTCTGCTGGGCTGCTCTTCCCAGAAGGATCTCCCTGTCCCAGACGGTCACTTGGGCCTCCTGATGAGGACCGAGCCAAGGGTATGTGCAGAGAGGAAGCAGCTGGCATGAGGGCACCAGGAAAGGGCATCAGCGCCAGCCGCTTGCTTTCTCATCCGCCTCCGGTTGAAGCAGGGCCAGGGGAAATGCCATCTCTGTTTCCCCATACAAATCCCGGGCTCCGCATTCCTGGGATGAACTTGCCATCAGGGCTGGCAGCTTATACCCAGACACATTGCAGCCCTAAAAGGCAGGGAGGCCAAACGAACCTTTCAAGCCCTCTGTTTAAACTTAACTCTCCTGAGCAGCCCTGCCAGGTGCAGGGCCCTCACCACCCCCAGGGAGGTCTGAAGCAATGGCAACATGAAAAGATAAGGAAACACATCAAAAACAAAGGAGCTTATTTCTGTCTGGAAGGACCAGAGGGCTTGCCCAACATGAAGACCATCCCCCAAGTCACCAATGAGGCAAGCGCAGGGCAGGTTTATACCTGTTTTCCAACCAGGGCAGCTGCAGAAGTGGCAGCAGGATGTAACTGTCTGAACCAGGTCAGCAGGGCGCACCCTTGACAGGGGCTGGTGGCAGAGGGGGGCCGCCTGCGCACCAATGCTGCCCTAGCGTCCAGCCTGTCCAGTGGGGCTCCAGGCTTGTGCCAAGGAGGGCAGGGGGAGGGTCAGAGCTCCACGTCCAGAGGGAGCCGTCAGCGGGGCACTTTGTGGGCTCAGACTCACACACACCACACACCCCGCCTCTCTACAGAGCCAGGGGCTCCAAGAGGATCCGGTGGGAGGGGGAGGCGAACAGAGCAGCGTTCCTTCTGCACAGACCACAGAGTGGAAAAAGGCCCCTCCTAGGAGGCTGGCTTAGTAGAAGAGGAGCTCCACAGCTGGCTAGCAGATGTTCGCTCTCCAGTATCTCCATCCATAAAACTTCCCTACCCTCCTTTGCCCAGGAAGCCTTTGCTTCCAGCCAGCTCCAAGAACAGCAGCCGGCCGACGACTCAAGCGCTGGGAAGAATAAATCCGAGCCAGTCACCTTCTTTGCAAGAGCAAAAGTGTTTTATTCATCCCCCCCCCCAAAAAAACCCTTGGAGTCCAAGGGGTTGGACTGAGAGGAGCGTCTTAAAGAATCCTGTGGAAGAGCAGAAACATTTCGGCCTCTGGAGAAAACTCTTGGGCCAGGATGGCTGCCCACGAGGAACCAAGGCAACTGACTCCAAAGGAAGGCTCAACCTGGACACAGCCCCAGTTTGAAAAGGCTCAGAGGATGGCTGGGTGGTCTCGGGCTGCCTTGGCTTCCCTAACAGTGACCCTTTCAGCTGCAAAGCCCCCAAATGCCACCCAAATTCCTGGTCTCTTGAGGAATGTTCAAAGGACCTTCACTTGCAACAACAGGCCAAGGCGGCCCCAAGAGGCCGCTCCATCCGCTCCCAGGTGGCCTTAGCCCCCATTATTCTCCAGTGTGGCTGCAGCCAAGAAAGAGCCGCTGCTCAGAAAAAGGGAAGCTTTAGGGAAGTTTTCACAACCTTTAGCATTCTGCATAGTGTGTGTGTGTGGGGGGGGGAGAGGAAATGCACAGCCCAGCACACACACACACACACCCCAGTAGAAACACACCCAGCTCTAAGTCTGCAGCTGCAAAGCAGGGGAAGCCGGAGGGAAGGCGGGAGGGAGGGGCAGCTGCTGCTGGGTGGGACCTTCCAGCTCCCCACAAGGCCCCCTCCCATCTTCTCACCACCCTCCCTTAAGGGGGTGCTGCATTTACCCAGAGACATTTACTGTGCATAGGAAGTAGGAGAAAAAAGGTGTGAGCCAAACTGGCCCTGGGGAGATCCTGGGAAGATTGAGCCCAGTTGTAGGCAGTGCACGAAGAGGGGAGACTTAGGGAAAAGCCTGGTCAACTGAGGGGCCAGGGTGCAGGCTTAGATCCCAAAGATCAGCAAGACCAAGCCCAGTCTTCTACCTCAGGGCAATGAGGACAGTTCTCCTCAAGAGTTGGGGTGCCCTTTAAAGTCCCCGCTATTACAAGCACTTTTGCAGACTCCCCACAAAGGTGTGATTGGCATCAGCCAACAACAAAGAGCCTCACTTTCCTTTCTGTTACTGGACTGATGGAGATTTTGGGGGGAGGGGGGGATAGTTCTTATCCAAGAGAGGTGGAGAAAGGCAGGCTGTGTTCCAACAGGAGGAGCAGCACAGAGAAACGCTGCTTGGGTCACTTCCAAAATCCAGTCTCCAGGATTGCTATTCTTTGCTCCCACCCCAAGCGCCCAAGTTTGGCACCCAAACTTCGCTTTGTCTGCTCCTAGGCTGCGAGTTACAGCACCACTTACTGGTCCCACAAGAGAGACACCTTGGCCAAGAAGACAGCAAAGCCCCAACCAAGCACTGCCTCCCCCCCCCCCAAGACCAAGGATGTTCAAGAGCTGGAAAGCGACAGGTGTGCATGGCAGCAGCCCCACCAACCCCTTGCGTGGCGGCACAGGCGTCTTGCACAGGCTTCACCCGGCATTCCCAGAGAATCCCATCCCAGATAAGGAGCCCCACTTCTTAATCGCTGAAGCTGAACCTGGGTTAAGGGCAGGCTGAAGAGCAGGCCGCTGCTAAGGCGGCCCAGCCGCCGCCTCCCCTCCTCTCCAGGGGCTTTGACAGGACGGAGCCCTAACACAGAGAGCCCTGCCCGGCAGCCTGGAGTTTGAGGGGACGGGCCGCCTCCTGCCACGGCCTTCCTCGGGTCTCCGGCTCCGCAGCCTCTTCTCAACGGAAGGGCTGGCAGGCTGGCCTCAGACGCTCGGACCAAAGCCGGCCGCCTCTCTGTCCTTCGGGCGGGGCACCTGGCACAACGCGGGCAGCCCCCGAGCGCGGCGCTTACCTTCCAGCAGGACCTCCCGGCCGGCCCGCTTGAGCGCCTGCACGGCCTGGTCGTGGGTGGCGTCGCGGAGGTCCAGGCCGTTGACGGCCAGGATGGCGTCGCCCAGGTGCAGCGCCCCGCAGCGCTCGGCCGCCAGCCCCGGGAAGATGCGCGAGATGAGCACCGGCATGCGGTTCTCGCGCCCGCCCTTGATGCTGATGCCCAGCCCGCCCGCCTCCGCCTTCACCACCCGCACGCGCCGCAGCCCGGCCGGGGGGGAGCCCGGCGCCGAGCCCCGCGGCGGGGAGGGCGGCCAGGGGGCTCCGGCGCCCCGCTCGGGGGAGGCGGCGGGCGAGGCGGCGCCGTTGGGCAGCCCGTTGCGCGGCTCCGGCTCGGAGCTCAACGCCAGCGCCTCCCCGCTCAGCTCGGCCAGCGCCCGCACCCAGCGCTCCCGCAGCAGCACCTCCACCAGCCCGGCCTTGCGGGCGCGCGTCCACACCGCCATGCCCGCCGAGACGCCGCCACTGGGCCGGCGGAGGGGCGGGCGGGGCCTCTGGCGGGCGCGGGAGGGAGGGAGGGAGGGAGGGAGGCGGTGGCCCCGCCCGGCCGCAAGTTCGTGCCAAGGGCAGCGCGTCACGTGAGCCGCGGAGGGGGGCGGCCCGCGAAGTCCCCGGCCGATGGGAGGGGCGGCCCTCCCGGGACCCGGCCCGCTTCAGCTTTTTTGGGGGGCGAGGGTGGGGTCGGAAACGGCGCTCCCCGCCTGCATCGTTGCTCCGGCAACAGCCGCCCCCGAGCGGGCTTCGGCGTCCCAACTGGACACTACCCCCCCCCCCCACCCGAGGCAGGTGCAGCCCAACGGGTCAAGCGGGGGAAAGTAGCGGTGGTGATTCGGAGCCGTCATTCTCCCGTTCAGATAGAGGCTTTTTCCATTTCCCAATCAGTTGGAAGATCCGCAACTTTGGAAACCTTTTGCAAATACACCAGGATCACAGGCGGTATCCAAAAAAAGCCCCCCCCCCCTCCCACAAGGAAGCCTGAAACGGAGCCTTGAGCCGCTGGAGGGATTTTTATTTAAGCAACTTGTGTTCCTGGTCATGAGAAGCAATCTGAACATTTGGTGCACCAGGAAGGGAGGTTTCGTTTTGCTGAATTGGCCACAGCAGTTTCCTAGCCCTGCATTGTCCGCCCAACATGGGCCTGTGGGAGTAGACTGGGAGGGGGAGGAGGGGCCGTCAACTGGCGAGCAGGCCAGGAGGGACAGGGATCTTCTCATGCCAGCACAGGACACGCGACCTTCAGGCTCCACTGAACAGCAGCAAAAGGGCCCTTTCCCTCTCCGTCTGCAAATGCAGGGACACACACACACACACACACACCCTTCCTGGAGAAACACAAAACAAAGCAAGGTCAAGGCAGCCTCCTCCCTCGCTGCTGACTTTGCTGTTCTGGTTTGATGGGGCGGAAATCAGGGTTCCTGGTCCGCAGAGGTGGAGTTGGAGTGCCTGGGCCTGGCGTCAGCAGAGCAAAGGGGTCCCAAGGCAGCCCTGAAGAGCCGGAGGCTATTTACCCAGCAGGAAGTCTGCTGACTCCCTTGGCTGCCGGCCACAGGCTTTGCCAGAGACGATGCGGCTGCTGGGTCAGCCCAGCCAGGTGGCACTTTTCTGGGAAAGGATGTGCCGCGACATGCCGTGCATAAAATAGAGAGCCAGTCTTCTGGTGCCAGTCAGTGCTGGAACTCCCGAGTGAAGAGGCCCACAGTGGTCCTGGCTCCCAGACACAAGAAGTTAATTATTATGAGGGGTGCCTCTTTCCCAGCCAGATCACGGTGGAAAAACAGGCAAGGACACAGGATGGCAGTGGCACAGGTCCCCTTGAACAGCTACTCCTCTGGCCATGCAGCCCCCTGCTTCTGAAGGGAGGGGAAGCATGGCCTCTGCAAAGATCCTTTGAGGTCTCTGCAGGGCAGCGCATTATGTCCCAAATTTCTTCTGATAGATGGGTGGTGGCAGCTGGGCTTTGATGTCCATCAGCGGCCGCTCCATCACCACCAAAGAATTGTCATCCAGGAAATCCACAAAGAGCAGAGGCTGCGGGGAGGGGGAGGGAGGGACAGGGAGAGAGAAGTAAAGTTAGAAGGGGCTTTGCTGGCTCAGCTGAAGGGTATCTAGCTTGGCCCTTTACCTCGCATGCCTGGTAAGGACAAGAATGCTACCGTGTTGAGCTCCTCGCTGTTGGCGGCCGCAAGAGTGCTTGCACCCATTTAGACTTTCAGAGCACCAGCCCATCTTGTGACACGCACCAACACCAACACAGGAGCCAGCAGCGCTCTGCTTCCCACAGGAGCCAAGCAGAAGAGAATTTCATTGTCTTGTTCCTGCAGCTGCCCAAGAGCAGCGGCCCTTTGCTTCCACCTCTCATGCAAGGGCGGGAGAGGACTGGAATTATGCCCCCCCACCCACCCCTCGGGCTACCAGAACACTGTCCCTGTCTTCTGGGGTGCACAGGCCCCATCCCTTGCAGACACCTGATGAAGGAAACTCTGCTGTCTTCAAGCTTTTCCATGAGACCAGTGACTTCCTTGGCTCAGGCACAGGATGGCAACCTCCCTCCTGCTCTACTAATGGGCCAAGGGCTCCTCAGCTGGGGCTTCAGCAGCTGGCACAACGCCCCTCGCCCAGACTGTCCAATATACTCCTAAACCATTGCTGGCACTGGCCATCCCAGTGTATCTTTGGCAAACTGATTTCTTGCAAACACTTACTGGACTCACTGATCCTGGTTAATCCAAGGGCCCAACTTCTTCCCTGGAACTACAAACTGGGCTTGCAGAACTGGGGGCCGGGGGGCGCTTCCTACTCAGCAGGTGCTGCTTGCCCAGCCCCACATAAAAGGCCTTCCCTCCCCTCCTGCCCTGAGAGAGCTCATTGCCCAAAGACCCACCTGGAACTTCTTGCAGATCTTGAAGGCGCGGCCCCGACCGCATTGGATTGTTTTCACGTGTGGCTCCGGCTTCTTCGAGGCTGCAGAATCCTCGTGCAGTGGCTGGAGGAGCAAATTAAGCCATCAGGAGCGCAGTCACTGTCTGAGCTAAAGGCATGTTTTGCTGAATGGGTCCCAGTGGCCTAGTCCACCCTTTGTGCCGAGCCCTAACCAGACCAATAACATTCTGGCTGAATTACCAGGTGATGCTAAGCACCTCCCTGAACGCTGATCTGGACTCCAGAATTAGTCCCCCCACCCAACTGGCCCGGATGTGGGACCAGCAGCCCCCACTTTTGGGAGGCAGGAGGCCTAAGCACAAATGTTTTCCCACCTGAGGGAGCTCCTCGCCTGACCCAGCTGGTGGGGAGGGCAAGTGGCATGGGTGACCTTGGCTCAGAGGTGGTGAGTCTTTCTTGCAGGTCAGAGTGCCACACTCAGACCCACCCACCATCCACTCACCAGTGACATGTCCAGGATGCAGAACATGTATGTGTCGTGCAGCAAGACATGCGAGGGGTGCCTGGGGCGGAAGGCAATGTGGGTGATGGGCGTGTCCCGTTCCAGCCAATCCTTGTGCAGGCCCAGCTGCTGCAGCTTCCGGCTCCAGGGTGTGTAGCTTCTCTCCTTGATGCTGAACTCAAACACCTGGAAGCAGGAAAGCCAGCAGGGAGGCATGACTCTCCCTCCCTCCCTCCCTGTTCTGAAGCCAGATCGGTCCCATCCCAGCACAAAAACCGCACCTTCCCAGTGCTGCAATCAGAGCAAACTTTCCTCTGGCATAAGAAGCATCTTTTCAGGGCGTGTCTTTAAGTGCAGCTAATTCCAGTGGAAACAACACATTCCGCTCTAACTAGGATCGATAATGGGTGACTGGGCTGCTGACAGTGGACCCCCTCCCTTTCTGGCTCCAAGAGCAACAGGTTACAGATGAAGTCTGCACGAAGGGCAGGTGTGGAAGGGCTGGGGCATTTCTCGGAGGCAGACCTTTGTGCGTGCCAACTCTGCTTTGCCAAGCTAGGGAAGAGCAGCCCCTACCTGCTGATCTGAATGTGCAATGATGAGGTTATTGGTCAGCGGATGGATTGCCATTGCAGTCACCGGGCATTCGTAGGCTGGCACAGTGCAGTGAAGCTGGGGAAGGAAGGCGCAGCGGAATGAGAGAGAGCACCTGCCTCGGCCTTCCCCACTTACAGAATTGGTTTCTCCATCAGAGGCTCCTGGACGCATCGCTGGCTGAGCCAACTCTCTGCTCCCACAAAGCCAATCCAAGGACTTCGCCAGAGCAAACGAGGTGCCCGAAGATGCCTGCTGCCAACCCAAACCCAGACTCAGACCCAGACCCGAAAAGAAATGGAGGAAGCAGCAGATCTGGTCTCTGGCTGCCACGTTTGCAGCTGGGCTCACCTTAGTATTTTCCAAGTTGTAGATGCAGATTTCCCGGTCTCCACCTGCTGCACACAACCACCTGCCATCCGCACTCACCGCCAGCTGGTGCACTGCTTCCAACGTCTCTGCGGGAAGGCACAGATCAGGAGCAGTTTTTCAGATTTCCTCCAGCAGCTCTCTGCTGCAGAGGCTAGCTAACCGCTGCCTGTCTTTCTTATCTGGGAGCATTTGCAGAAAACATTTGGCTATTCCTGCAAGGACTTTCAATATGCCTTAATCTAAAAAAAAATTGTTGTTACCTGAATTGGGACGAAGCGTATATAGATGCCTGCAGATCCCTGACTGCAAGAGTGAAAGCACATGCACGCAGCCCCGATCCGATGCCAGAAAAAGCCTGGTGGAGTCGCAAGAAAAAAGTAGGTGGTGGGCCGAGCCGTTCAGCCTGGGGGTCTTGCGAACCTTGGAGAAAGCAAACCAGGATTGATGCAACAGGAAGGTTTCCAACTGACTGAGCACCCACGGCTCCCCCCATGCCATGGAGATCACACTCACTCTGTTAATGGAAATGTGGTCACTGAAGAGCTGAACCTGATGCAGGCAGAACCTGCTAGCTGTGGAGTAGGCAATCCAGTCGCCACACGGAGAGAGGCAGCTGCTGCGGATGTGCTCCGGGCCCTTTGATGAAATAAGAGAACCAATCAAAGGAAGGAAGGAGGGAGGGTCTGTGCAACTGATTTGAGCAATGGGTGGGATTCTCCAGACCCAGCAAAGTCAAGGTGCTACACAGATCTCTCAAGGGGCATTTCTAAGACACCCGTTTCCCTTCTTTCTCAGAGCGGAGAAGGAAGCGAAGGATGGAAATGCCAGACCAGGGTTGGACAGATTTGCCCCGGTCGCAGTGTTAAGTGTCTGGTGGCTCAGCAGACTGATAGCATTGTGATTAACACCAGCTGTCTGCAATTACTGTAAGTACGAATCTCGCCAGGCTCAAGGTTGACTCAGCCTTCCATCCTTTCTAAGGTAGGTAAATTGAGGATCCAGTTTGTGGGGGCAATAAGCTGACTTTGTATATACAAAAGTATGAAGGCTATTGCTTAACGCATTGTAAGCTGCCCTGAATCTCTGGAGAAGGGCGGCATATAAATCAATTAATAAATAAAAAAAAAAGTGTCAGGGTTAGGAAATCATGGCTTCTCACCTTGGTCTTCAGTTGGAGCAGGTTCTGGGGGGGACAGGACACCGGCAGGACCTCACCAGGCCTTCCTGCAACGAGAAACAAGGTGACTTGCAGAAAGCCGAGTGCCACAGGACATGGAAAGACAGTCCTGCTGTGATTGCCAAAGGGTGGCAGGGAAGGCAAGCTGCGCTCTTTGCTGTGCCCATCCTCTGCACGCTGAAGTCATGTGCATCCTCACCAGAGAAGTTTGTGGTGCCAAGCCGCCAGAGCTCCAGGTGCTGGGGGTACTGGAAGAGGAGGAGACGGGCTGTCCTGGCACAGGAGACGAGGCACCTCTGTGAGAAGAGAAAAGCCACCTGAAGCACCAGCAAGAGACAGCTGGCCTCAACGCTGCAGGATCCTCCTCTTCAGGAGCAGCCCCCTCCCAGCCCAGGAGGAGAGAGCAGTCCCGATACTCACGTGGGGGAAGCTGATCGTGCGGAGGGCAGCATCATAGGACTTGGAGTCCACCTTCTCCATCAGGGGTCGGATCACAAGTTGCCCATCCAGCCCTGCCAGAGGAGGACGGCACCTGGCTCATGCAACCTGCCTAGTGAGGGTTGGCTCTGGGCAACTCCCCAAAGACTTTCTGGCCTCTGGCGTATCATTATCTCAGCCAAGATGTGCAGGCTTCTTGAACAAGCCAGAGCTTAGTGCAATGAGCAAAGTCATCCCAGCCGCCCAAATGCTACCGGACCACGGGAGAGTGCCAAAAACACAACGGGCCTCATCTACCTGGCTGTGTCCCTTGGGATACCCTTGCCCATCTTCTGCTGATGAGTTAGACTAGAAGTTGGGTGCCCTACTGTACCTCCAGAGATGAAGGCTGTGGCAGTATGTGCCACCGTCCGCACATCGTGAGTGTGATGCCGAAAGGGTCTGGTCCGCACCCACTGGTGCTCAGAGCTGCCCAGCCTCACCGGTAGCAGCTGGAACTGATATACTGTCCCCTCCGATGTGCCAACAACCATGCTATCTTCTGCCTGAAGAAAACCAGTCGATACCAGTGGGTGAGAACATGATGCCATGAACCTCCCAGGCCACAAAAAGTTCTGTTCCCTCTTATACCCCCAGCCAGATGCCCTGCTGAAAAAGAAGGTGCTAGCCCTTGGCTTCCTCCTGCTCAATGGTGAGCAACTTCATCATTTCGAACTGGACTTGTAGCACGAAATGCCCATGAATTCCTTCCTAAAAAAAAGCAACCTATGGGAAGTGGTACTCATGCTACTTTGGTTGGGTGGAAGCTGACCCCCCCAGCTCCACAAAATGAGGCCTGAGGTAGAATCTGGGTTTTGGCAGCTGGCCTGGCTCAACTGCATCAGGGCAGAACATGGATAAATATTCAATTCTCTGATGACACATAAAAATGCTTCTTTAGTCCTTTTTATCAGGATTTGCAAATCTGCCCACATTTTGCAACTCTCACCCACCTCAGCCACGGCCACGGAAAGCACTGCAGCTTTGCTGATGGGATGCTTGGAGAGCAGAGTGCCAGTCGCCGAATCCCAGAACTGCACTTTTCCAGCAGAATCCACGCTGACCACCGTGCCATCTGAAAGGAAGGCCAGGCCCCACACCAGGCATTTCTGGCTGGAGGAGCCTTGCAAACGTCCTTCTACCAGTATCCGCTGACTGGTGTGCCCTAAGAAAGACACACGTGGGATCGGAAGAAACAGTTGCTCAAACAAAGCCACAGAAAACTTTTTTCTCTCACACCAGCTTCTTTGCTTCCACGGGGTCCCTGATGGTCTCCACCATCTTCTTTTAGAACACCTACAGAAATTGAGCCCAGGGCCTTTTGCACACTGAGACCAGAACAGGCTCCAAGGACTAAGGGTACTGCCACTGTCTCTGTCGGGCGCAGCTGAAGCAATCAAGAGAGCACCAGCCCTCAGCGCCAGAGTGGCTCAAAGACTCCCTTGGCAGCCCAGGCAGGTCCTTCTCAGATGCTCCTGCTTCTCTTGGTCCAAACTAGGTGAAGAACTTACCAGATTCGATGTCAAAGATATAAAAGCAGTGGATGGAGCCAGCTGCGATCTTGGTCCCAGAGGGATGCCAGGACAGAGAGAGGATGCGTTCTGTGAGAGAAAAGGGGGGAGGACCTGAGCCCCAGAGGCTGGAACTGTCCAGGTCATGCTGCTCCCCCAGCCCCAAGTGGAATCCAGCTGCCCAGGACCGGATGGCCTCTGGCAGACACTGGACTCCCGCATGGAACTTCCCACTCTGCACCATGGAAACAGGTTGATTGTTGACTTTTGGAATCTATCTGGCAATCACAACTTTAGGCAAAGCTTTAAAGAATTAAAGCAACATAATTATAATCGTTTTTCGACTCTGTTTTCAATTTAGAGGCCAAGACTAAAAAATTAGCCTGGAATCATATTCATAAAGAGAGACAGCTCTGCCTTCAGCTCAAAGTAGCGGCCCCCAGCCCCCTACGGTCCCCTCTTCTTTTGTTTCTCCCGCCGCCGCCCCCCCCACAAAAAAAATCCCTTCTGGCCCACCGGCCCCCGACCTTTCTGCCGGTCCAGCTGCCTTTCAAATTGGATCCCATCCGACTCCACTCGGAAGAGCTTGACGGAGCCGTCCTCGCAGCCCACCTGCAGAGACCAGCCCAGCGTCGGTCAGAACATCCGCGCTTGCTCCCGCCCCCGCGCCCCCCGCCCGCCTCCCCCGCCCCGAGAGCCCCCCACTCACGCACCGCCAGCCGGGCGCCGGTGGGGTCTGCCGCCATGCTCCAGAGGGGCCCCCCGAAGGCGTCGAGCGAGCCCTTGAGGCGCAGCCGCTGCAGGTCGTACTCCAGCACCGCCCCGCCCAGCCCGGCGCCGAAGAGCCGCTCGCCCGCCGCCCAGCACAGCGCCTCCGGGGCGCGCGCCTCGTGGCCCGGGATCACCTGCGGGAGACAGCAGCGTCGGGGAGGCCGGCCGGGCAGCGGACCCCGCGGAGCCCCCTCGCCCCTCCGCCCGGCCGCCTGCCCACCTTCTCCTGGGCGCCGTTGGCCTGCAGGTCGTAGAGCTCCACGGCGCCGTCGAGGCGGGCGGCGGCCAGGCGGCGGCGGGGCGGGCGGGCGCCGGGGGCGGCCAGGCAGCGGACCCCGGACGGCACGAAGGCGAAGAGCCGCGCGCGGTGCACCTGGAACTCGCCCATGGCCGGACAGGCTCCACGTGCGGCGCTGCCCCGGAAGCGGAAGCGGAAGCCGAGGCGGGGCGGGGCTGTGGGCGGGGCGATGGTGCAGCTGGCCGTGCGCCGGTGAGTCTCGGGGGCGCCCGGGGGGGAGGGGAGGGGGGAGGGGAGGCGCCCCCCGTCCTGACCGGCTCCGTCTTGCAGGGCGGCGGGCGGGGCGGCGGAGTGGCTGCTGCTGGAGCTGCAGGGGCAGCTGGAGGCGCGCGGCGGAGGCGAAGGAGGCGAAGGCCTGGCGGGGCGGTTGCTGGGCGACCTGCACTTCACCCAGGAGGTCAGCGCGGGGGAGGGGGAGGGGGAGGGGGCCGGGGGGGAGGGGGGATGTCCGCTGACCCCCCCCCGGCCGTCCCGCTCTCCGTCCCGCAGGGAGCGCCGGTGCTGATCGTGGGCCACCACGTGCTCTACGGGAAGGCGGTGCGGCTGGAGAAGGCCGTGGCTGTCCTGCGCAGGGAAGCCGCCGCCTACGAGGTCGCCGCGCTCATCCGCACCAAGCTGCTCTTCAAGACGCGCCCCAAGCCCATCGTCCCCAGCGCGCCCAAGAAGGCCTGAGTGCCCTGCAGCGCTCCCGCCTCGCTGCTCCTGGGCCGGAGGCTCCAGAGCTTTGTTCCTCCTTCTGGTTGGGGCCCCGGTTCCTTGGGGGGGGGGGGGGGGGGACGGGAACCGGCTCCTCTGTTTACAAAGCTTTATTGTAACCAACGTAATAACAAAATCCAAGCCTGTTTTTTAAAAAATGAAAATGTAAGTAAAAAGTAAATAAGCATACAAATAACTTTTAAGTGCTCAACTAGTGTTATTAACGAAGAGTACAAAAACTTCTAAAAGGACTGTCAGGAACCCCAAAGAATCAGCCTACAAAGGGAAGCAGCTGAAGCCCAGCAGGAGAACAGCAATAACACTTAGGTTTATATACCACTACACAGCCCTCTAAGCAGTTGATAGAGTCAGCCTCCTGCCCCCCCCCTCACCTGGCTCCTCCTTTTGCCCACCTTGGAAGGATGGCAGGCCAAATCAACCTCAAGCCTGTCGGGATCGAACTCCTGGCAACGGGCAGTGACTTAGCCTGTGGAACTGCATTCTAACCTCTGAGCCACCATGGCTCAAAGAGCAAGAAGAGACAGCCAGTCCAGAGGAAAGAAGCCCAGCCAAAAGGGGCTGGATCGTGGCTCTCCTCCCCAACACACTTTGGCCTTGGCCAGCTTGGGGAGAGAAGCTCCTTGTGAAAGGTAGCAGCCTCTGCACCTGACCTTTCCTCCCACTGTGGCCTTGAGACCTGTGCAAAAAGGCAGCACTGGAAGAAACCCCCTGCCCGCCTTTGAGGACCAGTGACAGCCCTTCCTCTGCATCAGTTCTCAAAATTACCAGTCGGCACACATAGCAAGAAATGGGCTGGGCGAAGGCGCTGAAGCAGGAGTAAGCTCAACTTGGCTGCAGAACTATTGCTCTGTGGAATGACAGAAAAACCCTGTGAGATCCCGAAGACTTTTGGGATTTGTACCAAGGAAGGCCCTGGTCCTCTTGGTGGCTTGGCAACTTCAGCATTTCAAGCCAATAAAAAAACCACAAGTAGACTTTTGCTCATTTCTCGCGAAACCCCCAAATTGCATTTCAGAAGCAAAATGTGTAAATCAAACCTGTTTTGCAGAATATCTAGTTGCATGATAACAATTGCTGGTTACAGAATTATTTTCTCAACATAACATGTTCTATACAAGGCAGGTATATGCCTAATTGGAGAAGGATGTATATAAATATTTTTTTTGGTTTAGAAATTAATGCCCATAGTAGACTAAATGAGGGATGCTGTGATACCCTCTCACCAGTCTGAGTCAATAGAGCTGCCTCTGGGAAAGAGGAGGAGGAGGAGCCATATAATGGGAGTCCTGTGCAGCACCTGCCCCCCCCCCCATTTGCCACAGAACTAAAGGAGGCTGAGGGGCCTGGATATCGGGTAGGATTGGGAACTTCCATCAGCAAGGAAGATGCACATAACCCAGGAGAGCAGCCTATGAAGCTTCACTAGTTCTCCAGATGTGCTGGAGTTTAATTGCTGGCTGGGGATCATGGGAGTTGAAGTCCATATATCTAGATGGCAGCAGAGCAGTAAAAGTGTTAGTGCATTCAACACCAAAACATTTTGTCATTATAACAAGTTTCCTCAGGCCATGAAACTTGCATTCTTTTAAATGTGCAGGCCTTATTTACAGCATATCCTTATTTCTGATAAGCTAAAAAGTTTTAGAGCCAAACATGATCAGAGTTGGAAGGGACCTTGGAGGTCTTCTAGTCCAACCCCCTTCTCAAGCAGGAGACCCTAATTAACAGCTGTATGGTTTCTTCCTAAAAGCTTCCACCCACAACCTCTGAAGGCAGGCTGCGGGGTGGGATTTGTAAAAAGCAGAGCACAATCTGGCAACAGATGTACAAGGCAGGACACTCCAGAAAAGGCTCCTAATTTTTCTGTGATGGTTTAAAATATTGCTTAAAATGTAGAAACTTGCTTTTCAAAATAAGATGTAAACATGCAGAGTTCTGGGTTTCAGGAATCCTGGACTGAAACTGGGAAGAGCTGCCTTTCCTCTAAACTCCAGCAGGGGGCAGGCAGGATCTGCGCAAGGGAACGCCTGAGCAAACCTGTGTCGACCGTTTCAGATGCTGGCTAAGTAGGAAGCTGGCAAAGGGGGGGGGGGCGGGGGGGGGGAGGCATCATGTTCCCTCTCAGTGGAATGACAGATTGCAGTAAAAGCTCCCACCACTCCTGAATTTGAAGCCCTGTGAGTTCCGCCCCAGCCCCCAGCCCCTTCTTGCTGGAGGAGGGAGGCAAGGGGTATTGAGGGCGGAGCGGTTGAAGCAGAGAGTAGGATGGGAGCCCATGAAGCACCACTGCTGCCCCTCGTCCCACGTTCTCCCACTTGGAAGTAGCACCGTGGGGAGTCTGTAGAAAAGCCCCAGAGACTTACGAGGACGAGGGGCGTGGACAGAGGTAGAACGTCCTAGTAGTACCACAATATTACAACCACATGGTTGCAGACAAAAACAAACCCCAGCCCAGCTAAACTTTGTAAATCAGGCGTCATCCATGTGCTTGACAGCATGTAAATGTTGGTGGAAAATCAGGAGTGGCTGTAAGGCAACCAGCTCTTCCAGCTGAGGCCTCCCTGTCTGCAGCTATCATGGAGGGGGGAGGCATTCTGGGAGGCTGGGAAAGTTCCCTTTCTGGTGGGCAGCTCATTCAGGACACTTTCCCAAAAAGGAGCTTTCTGGCCTCCGCCACCCTCCCCTTTATTCCTGCAGTGAAACAACCGGAAGAAACCATATCGCTTTCCCTACATTCTGCATCTCCAAAGAGGATCTGGTAGAGTCCCCCCGCCCTCCTCAAGAGGACTCAGCAATGTCTCCAGATGGTGATTGCCCCAAACTATTGCTTCTGAGAGCCACCATCTTCACCCCCTCAGGAGAAAGTCACCTTCACCCCCTCAGGAAAGTCTTGTTTGCATAGGAGGACCGGTGAGCTGCTGCTAAGGTCCTTCGCAGGAGTCCAGGCGGGTCTTTCCACCAGTGACCAGCCCCTCGGGAAGGTTCTGGATCAGAACCCCTGCTTTCCCCTCCCCCCAGCGAAGAGTTCCAGCTTGCTGAGTTTGCCAGCTGCTTCCAGACAAGCCACATGAAATGCTGCCATAAGCAGGGTGGGGCCAGCCCTTCCCATGCCTCAGCCACACAGGGAAAGGGCTGGCCCATGGCGTTTCTTGCTCCAGCTCCCTCCATTATCTTCCTGCAGCATCACACCTCTGCGAAGGCCAAGCTGTACTGCTCTTGTGGCTTGCTGCAGCGCCTGGCCACGATGGCCAGGTAGAGGGTGAGCAGGGCCACCCAATAGCAGGCGTACAAGATGGCCCCTGAGATGAGGAAGACCAGCTCGGTGTCTGTGAAGAGGTCCTGGCGGTAGGCTGTGTATGCCAACCCGCCCAGCAGCACCGCCACCCAGACCGAGACAGGGATGAGACCAATGAAGTTGACCACAATCCTTTTCCTGCCAGAGGTGCCCCAACCAGATTTGTTGATGGTGGCGATGGCAAACATCTTGGCCGGCAAGAGGCTGGACATGTAGAGCAAGGAGTAGAGGGACATGAAGATCATCTCTGCGTTGCCCCGCAGGAAGCAGGCGTAAGTGGCCTTGACGATGCCCACCAGCTGCACCGTCAGAAGGAAAAGGAGTATATTCCAGACACGGCCACGGTAGAACAGCTGGATGACGGTGGCGATCAGGAAGAACGGGAAGAAGCCGGTCACCACCGACTCATAGGTCATCCAGAGGTGGTGCTTGTGGAACCAGAGCGCGTTGTAGAGCCACTCCCGGAAGTAGGACTTGCTCCAGCGGGTTTGTTGGTTGAGCCAGCGCAGGTACCGGGTAGGGGTTTCCGTCAGGCACTTGGACCGTGCCGTGTACTTCGTGTGGTAGCCCAGGCTGAGGACACGGTTGGTGAGGTGCCGGTCATCCCCAAAGCTGCACTTGCTTCCCAGGAAGGTCTGGTTGTACCAGTCTTCCAGAAACTGCTGCAACAGGGAGTTGCGGTACATCCCCAGGGGCCCACTGATGCACTGGACGCACCCAAAGTAGGACTGGCAGGCCCGCTCCACATTGAACGCCATCCAGTACCGCACACTGCTTAGGAAGGAGATCCACGAATCGTACTTGTTGAGGATCTAGGACAGAAGGAGAGGGGTTGGAGCTGTCCTGCTCTGTCCTGTCTTTTCTCCAAACTCAGTTTCCTATGAGATGACCAATCAAACTTTGCATTTATTCCTGGTTTGTTTAATAATTGTTTATTAAAGAGATTAGGTAGGATTGCACATAGCACTAAGCCACAACTTTAGTTTGCAATGGCTGAGTAAAACATGAATAAGCATGTCACAGAGTTGCAAAATGTCCAGGATTAAATGGAAGGGCCAGATTCTAAGACAACACAGAAATCAGGGCTGGGCAGAAAGAGAAGCTTCCTCTCCAGGGAACTCCCCCTCACCCCTTGTGCTCCCTGAGCTTTCATGTCCTACCTGGACATCTCCACCAACACCACCAACACGGGAGTCCTCCTCCAGGATCCGGAGCATCTCCACCGTGCAGGCAGGATCCAGAACGGTGTCCGAGTCACACACCTGCCCAGAAGAAAGGGCCATCATGGCCCAAGGGAAGATTTACACACAAGGAACTCTTCCCCTTTAGCAAGGCTTGAAAAAGCCCCAGGAGTCAGTGCAGCAAGGAGAGACAGCAAAATGCTTGGATGGTTCCTTCAGGCGGTGCCTGTCCCAGAGACCAAGGGAGCCTTGTTTGACTGGCATGGAGCAAATCCTCCTCATGTGGGGCAGAACAACCCTGGGTCCTTTACATGTGAATGGAAAAGGAGAGAAACACCCCTTCCTGGAGAGCTGCTAGAAAACATATGTGAGCCCAGCCCAGAAAGGGTTATATGGGGGAGGGAGGGGGGCAGGAGGGGGGGGGGGGGAGCTGGAAGGGCGCCATCTACTGGCAGTCTCTGGCAAGGAGTCCCTTCCACCTGAGAAATGGGGACAGTGCCTCTCCTTCGCCAGCTCCAATGGGGCTGAGGAGACCCAGCTTCATAACCCAGGCCCTACATTCCCAAGACCCCTGCCTTCTTCTTCAGTGGTTAGGTGCCGGGGTGGTGGGGGTGGTGGCAGGAGGACAGAGAGGAGAAAGGCCTTTTATGCTGGCACCCACCTGCACATAGTCCACTGAGTCCCCCAGGGCCCGGAAGGCAGTGTACATGACCTCCCGCTTCCCCCCCCACTTCTGCATGATACAGGAGTGGGTGTGGTTGCGGACAAGGCTCTGGACGTGCTGTGTGGCCTTCCGATGGGCTCCCTCGGTCTCGTCCAGCGGCTGAGCGTGGAAGTTGCTGCTCCAGATGTAGGAACTGGTCTGCTCCAAGCCCATCACCTCCTGGAAGATGTCCAGCATGTAGGTGTCCTCCTCCCCGTTGCCATCCACCACCATCACCACCTTCAGGCCGGGGAAGGAGATGCGCTGAACGGAGCGCAGGCATTGGCGCAGGTAGTTGGGGTCCTCCTGGTAGGCAGCGATGCAAAGGGCCACCGAGGCTTGCAGCTTCCGGGGTCGCCCCTCCAGGCGCATCTGCCGGTGCTCCAGGAAGGCAAAGAAATTCTGGATGAAGAGGTGGAGGCCCAGGATGGCCCCGTAGAGCCCAAATGACAGGTAGTGCTGCTCTGTGTGGATGAACTGGTAGCCTGTGACATAGGCAGCCAGGATGCCCCCAAGCACCGTCACAGCAAAGAGGGTGGTCCCCGAAACACGCAGGGCTGTGGGGAGGCTCACGGGCATCTGCGGAAGGAGGGGGAGAGGCCTGCTTATACAGATGGTAGTACTCTCACCCATGGCGGTTTGTGCCCCCCCACTGCGCCGCCCCCCCGCCCCCCCCTTCAGGCAAAAACTGGCACCGGCACCGCTGCTCCTTCCCGGCCCCCAAGGAGGCCTGGAGCTGAGCTTTGCATTCCTCCCAGACTGGCCCTTCCTCTGGGCGGGCGGGCAGGGGGAGAGAGGAACTCTTGCCCAGTTCTGCGCCCGAGACCCGTCGGGGACCCTAACACATGGCGCAGCTGCGCCGGGCACAACCCCGTTCAGCCCTGAAACGGGGAGGGGAGCAGGACACGACAGCAGCGAGCTGGCTCTCAGGTCCGGACAGGGCAGGGCGATGAGGCGGCGGCCACTGCCCTTTCCTGCTCTACTCCGCTCCCAGAGAGCCCGACGGAGCAGCCTCTGAGGGGCCCGGTGCAAACGGGGACGGCCGGGCAGTTTCAACACGACTGCAGCTCGCTCTTCCCCGGTCCGCGCTGCCTTCCCCTCCCGCCGCCGCCTCCGGCTGCAGCGACAGGTCCTTCCTCGTCGCCTATCCTGCCATGCAGCCCAGTGACGGTGCCAACCAGGCGCCTCTTCCTAAACCCTGCCTGGAATCGCTCGAGGAAAGAGATGCGTCGCCGCCCGACGTGCCAAGGAGCAACAGGCTACCGCGGAGCATCTGCAGAGCGCACCCTCCCCCCTCCCGTCCAGAATGCAAGCAGGGTCCGGGCCGGGGATCCTCCCCGCCGCTTCTCGTAGGGAGACCCACCGTGCCGTGGCGTTCTTTCAGACTCCGAGCAACGCTGCGTTTTAAAGTGCCCGACCTGGGAGGCGAGAGCCCAGCCCCGCCCCGCCCCGTCGGGGTGAAGCCCCCTCCCAGGCCAAGGGGAGGGGCGACAGCGTGACCTACCTCTCTCTGCAGGTGCTTCGCCCACCGCCCCGCCCCTCCCCCGGGTCCAGCAGGGGCTGCCACGGGCGCGCTTTCCGTGGGAAAAAGATTTGGGCAGCGCAGGGGCGACGCAGCTCCGGAGATGCGGGATGAGAGGACGGTTCCGGCGGCCAAGACTACGGAAGGGCGAAGGCGGCTCGGCTCCGCTCGGGTTCCTGCTCAGCCTCCTTTCTCTTTCCATGAGCCCGCCTGCCTCGAGGCAGTAGCAGCAGAATACCCGCCGGCGGTGCCCCGGGAAGACGACCTCTGGGCAGGCGGAGGAAACCAGTCCCGACCCCGTTCCCCGCAGATCGGCTCCGAAGGCCTCTCTTTGGCACACAGATGGCATCTCCCCGCCAGACTTTCTCTCTCGCAGACTTAGAGCGACTCTTGCGCAAATCCCTATTTAGCGATCCGTTGACCCAGAAAGACCCCATTCAAGATACGGATCAGAGGCGCCACCAAGGACACGCAATTCTCCAGCAAAGGGCGATGGAAGCCGTGGCCGACACTCCCCTGATCGGTTTTCAGTGATGGGAGGGGTTGCCGGAGTCTCTGATGGTCCTGCTGTGCTGGTTTGAAAGCGCACCTGGCACCGCTGGCCCAATTTAGCCACTTCTTAGACCAATCAACTGCCCTTACAGATTTACACCAAATGCCATAGATTGCATACATCTCTCTCTCTCCGCCCCGCTCTCCCCTTCCTCAATAGCTTTCAAGCAGGGACAGGATAGAGCAAAGGTCCAAGAAGGTCCCAAGAGGCACTTTCCCAACTGGGTGATTCCTCTTCAGGGCGCTGCTTTTCCAGTGAGAGCCCACTGTCCACGTGGCCTCATTCCAGAGGCTTTGGGCTCAAATGGGCCCCACTTGGTTAAAAGCAGCACTTTTGGGGAAAGCAGCATTTATCCCCCAAAGCAGAAACAGTTAATTGCACACAAGGCTGTTTCTTAACTGGATCTTGTTCTTGCTTGCCTGTCACCTACACGCACAAACACACACATCCCGTTCACACCCCTTGCCTTCAGATGTAGCAGAAATAATCGTGGAGATTAATTTCATATGATAAATTTAGCACAAAGGTCTACCGACTGCAGAAGTTTCCCAGGAAATCACAATGCCCGTAAAATTACAGTGGAAAAATCTGCATCGAGAATAGAGTTCAAAATCCAGTCAAGCAAATCTATTATTAGATTGTGTTTCCCCCTCCCCGCCTTCTTCCTTTTGCTTTTTGCATAAAAACGAATTTAAGCCAACTCCTTGCTTTGATCTGCCCAAGGCAAAGAATTGGCCCAAAGACTCCTTGGGTTCTCCTGAGAGGATCTACCAGGTCCCCCAACCTGGTGCTCTTCTAGACATCCCTCTATGTCCCCAAATGCTAAGCTTGCAGGTGTCATGGTCACCTGTGTGGCACACCTGGAAGAAAAGTGGTTGGGGAAGGCCATGTCCTGCTCACTTCATAACCAAACCAAACCTGGGTTCGAATCCCTCCTGTGTCCTAATCACACAAACCGTGCACCAATTGCTCCTCTTGAAGAATCAGATTCCTTGTAAGGAAGAGAACTGTTTACCCAGATTCAGTTTGGCTTGGCTGGTCCTCCTGGATTCCCTTGTGCTAGACAGCATCCCTTGTCTGGACAGCACAGCAGCCTTCCAATAAGGTGAGGGGTTCTCCTTTTGAGACCAAACATCCCTTGAGAAGCACTAAACTCCCTCAACTGCAGGTGCCAGCAGAGAAACAAGCAGATCAATGCCAGAGGAGGAAATGCACAAAGTTTAACCCTGAAGGAAACAAAGTGCAAGAATGCAGAGGAGGAGTTGGTTACTTGGTTTGGCACCCAGAGTGAGAATTGGGTCTCACCTTCCTTAGGCAGTCACTAGCAATGGCTGATCCTTATTTGTAATAGTCCCTTTTTAGATGCACTTTTATGGAGAGAAGAGGCACCGTCCAGGCTTGAGGGTCATCAGGCAATGGAATGTGAGTTGAAGGACACACTAAGTTTCCCACAGAATCTGAAGATCTAATGCCCTTCCTTTCTTAAGCATCAGAACCCTGCAGATAATTACAGGAATTAAGTTGATGAGCTCAATGTTCTTCCGCCAGAGCCTCCAGTACTTCTGGGCCTTGCACAAGAGGAGTGCTGGAACTTCTCTCCCTTTGCTAAAATCACACCTCAGAAGTTCTGAGCCTCCACCTCTGGCTGCAAAGAGACTCTCAGTCCCGATTTACATATCCTGGTTTGGCTGCAATGCCATTTCTTGGTTTTGGGTTAGTGCATTGGGGGAACCTGGCTCTTACGGTTTGTTCCATAAACCAGAGTTGAAGCAATTGAAGGTGAGCATAAATGAGAATGCAGCTACGTTCTACCAGACAAGCCCTGGACTGTGTTCAAAGCCAGGCCGTGGGGCAGGGCTTCCTCTTCTCACCTAGCCCCTGGTGGGGACAATGCTCCAACCTGCTTCAGAAAAGGCCCTCCTGGATTCCACATTGTCCCACTGCTCAACATCCCTTTCCTACATGAATGCTCTTTCCCTACCCCACCAATCGTCAGAGTATAAACTTTATAATTCCATGAATTATCTAATTCAAGCCTGCTTCATTCCAAGTCTATTTTCGGTTTCTACAAGGGCCCCAGAAAGTTAATTTTATCTTTTTACAATCTAAGTGTTTGAAATTCACTCTCACCACTCTGCTCCAGTTAAGGGCGCACAAAATAAACATACCAACCCAACTCTGCCCCCCCCCCAGCCCACCTGCCGAGTCTCTTGGCAGAGGAGGGGGAGAGCTGCTCAGCTGGCACAGCACCCAGGCCCTCCTCTGCTTGCGGAGGGGTGGGAGGCGGTGACGGGCTGCAGGCAGGTGAGGCGCTCTGAGAGACCAGGAAATGGGGCCGCTCTACCTGGGCGATTGGACCTTCAGAGGTTGTTCTTTAAAGCCTCTTCTCGATTAATGGAGGGCCGCGGGGGTTCCTCCGACAGCACGAAAGAGCTGTTGCTAGCGGAAAGATACCCGGGGCTTGAAACACGAGGGTGTCCTTCACGGTCTCACTTTCCGTCCTTTCCCACTGTAGGCACAGGCTGCTTATCCTCCCCCCACCCACCTCAACAGAAGAGAAACGCACAGAAGAGCGCAAAATGGGAAGCCCGTGAAATCAAAGGCACAAGACACGCAGACGGGAGAGTAACACGGGTGCCAACGGCGCTCTCTACCTTCCCTCACTTCTGCGTCCTCACGAAACGGCCCGTTTCCTCTACTTTGCAGAGGCCGCGTTTCACGTCCCCCTTTCTTTTCCTCCTTTCTGGGGCTCTTCCTCAGCTCCAGCTCTTACTTTCCCAGTCCCTCCTCCAGAGTCTAAACCACGGTTTATTAATTGTATCACTGGCTGGGCTCACAAATTCAGGAAACCATAAACCAGAGTTGCAACTACAACGGCCGAGTTGATCTCAGGCGCGAAGCCAAACCAAACCAGCCCCATTAACGCTTATTGGGGCGTTCCGGGGCGACCGCAACTGCAGGGCGCCTTCCGCATCGTTCCCTGTTCAGAGGGACTTTGTCGGCCGCCTTCTCCTGGAGCAGCGCAGCCTCGCCTTCCTCCGCTCTCCCCCACCTGCCCCCCGGACTAATTCCACGCTTCTCGAACGCAACGAGAGCTCCGTACAAGTCCGGGGCTTTCCCCTTCTGCTGCAAAGCCGCGCAGGAGCCAAAGAAATCCCGCCCCCCTGCAGGACTGCATGGAAAGAGCCCCTCCAGCTGGGCGAGGGCAGCCGACCGCCAAGGCAAGCACCACTTCAGCGCTTCGGCCCCTTTTGCCCTGGAAGGCGGGCGAGAAGGGCGGCAGGTGCCGCTCCCCCCCGCGGCTCCATTGTGCAGCCGGCGCGCCTTACCTTCCAGACTCCCGAGGCTCCGCGCCCGGCCGGGAAAGGGGAAGGCTCCCTCGGCAGAGGCCCCGCCGAACCCCGAGCAGCCCCGCGAGCGGGAAAGGCGCCCCACCGCGGGCAACAGGCGAGCCGGGAAGGAGGGAAGCTGCCCGCTGCGCCGTCAGTCCCGGCGGGGACCCTCCGCTGCGGGCCCAGGCACCGCCTCCTTTCTCGGGAGGGGGTGAGTGGACCGGTCGGCAGGCAGGCGCTCCCCAGCCAGACAATGACAGCTCTCCGCCGGCAGCTACTCCGGGCGGCCGCATCAGCTCCAACGCTTCGCCCACTCCCTCTGCCGTTCTGGGGCTTGGGGTTTTTTGGGGGGGGGCGACCTCCGAAGCATCCCCAAGCCAGGCCTGCTAATCTGACCCTGCCAGCCAGGCCAGCACAAGGCAAGCCTCATCTTCCACTGCTCCCAGCTGCCATTGTTCCCTATCACAGCCCTGCGAGGTAGGCTGGGGTGAAGGACAACCGGCCCAAAGTCTCCCAGGCTGGTGGTGAACCCAGAGCTCTCAGCTTCCACTCCCATCTCTTTTCCGGAAACCTTGAAAGGGGGGGGGGGAGACACAAGGCCCAAGGAGATGTCTGCCTTAGGGCCCTCCTGGGGGGACAGGAGGTTCTTCCAAGGTTCTCGGGAGATGGGGTTCCCCCACAAGCCACTCCTCCGCTAATGGGGGCGGCACACACACAAGCCCTACAGAGGGGGACAAGAGACTGAGAAGGGGAAACCGGGGTTCCTTAGTGGGGCAGGGACTGCCAAGAGGGTCTCTTTCCTGGGCAGGAGCTTCACTGGTGAGGCCAGAGGGAAGTCTGGCCTCATTGGCCACACAACCCAGGAAAAGCCATCGAGACAGGCAGCCCAGGAAGTGTTGGGGGCCACACAAGGCCCCTGAGGTGCTGCCAGGCAGGTTCATAGCCATGGTGCGTCATTAACCCTGCTTGGATTTGACCCTGGTGGCCCCCCGCCAAGCACACTCCGCCCCCCAAACTCTGCAGCCTCCTTTCCAAATATGCCACTACTGGGCTTAATTTATTGCCTTGGCTGATCTGCTCCCGTCCCCTCCACTGCTTCTCTCGGGGGGGGGGGGGGGGGGGATGGAGCCCCACGCAACAAAGCTGCGCCTGTACAGTCTGCCCCACAGGGGCAAAGTTCAGACGGAAGTTGCCAGGGAGGCCACGGGCGAGGGCTTTTGAGTGGCAGAGTTCCGTGGCCATCCGGAGCAGCCACCTTAGGGCAGGATCTCAATCTTCTTCTGCAGCGTCTGGGGGGGGAAGAGGAACTGCCTGAGGAGGCCATCCAGCTCCTCCAAGGCCAGCTGAGCATGCAGCACTGTCACCTCATCTTGCTCGCAGCGCACCACGAACTTCAGCAGGCGGTAAAGATCCAGCAGGACATCGCGGAGAACCTGGAAAGGGGAGCAGAAATTACAGCATTTTCAGAAAAATAGCAGAGTTGGCAGCCCTTCCCCCTCGAGGCCTTTAGTCCAAGCCCTATGCCATTCCAGACCAATGGCTGTCCATCTTTTCGTGACAATCTCCAGTGAGGCCCTGAGCCCAGGTGAGCATGGAACCAGCCACCTGAGCTCAAGGGGGGGTCAGGACTGCAGAGCAGCCTCCTGGAAGAGCCATTGTCTGCGGTCACTGCTTGGTAGCCCCCCCCCTTTTTATTCCATCTTTCTAAAATTATTATATAAACAGGTAAAATTATTTTATTCCTCCTCCAGTTCCCCCCACAACAGCAACTCTGTGAGGTGGGTTGGGCTGAGAGGGAGCGACTGGCCCAAAGTCACCCAGCCGGCTTTCATGCCTAAGGCAGGACTAGAACTCACCTTCTCCCGATTTTTTCAAGGCCAGTATTTAATTATTGCACTAATTAATCTTACACACCTTTCTGGAGGAAAGGTGTAGACAAACTTTCCTGGGCCAGTTCCAAGAAAGTGGCAATCTCTTGCCCGTAAATGCCAGGCTGGGCAAACCCGCCTCTTCTGTGGTATTTCCTGGTGGCAGGGATGGACGCAACAAAGCCCACCTGGCCTGGGATGTTTTGAGGAGGCCGCTTGGAACCGAGCAGCTCTTCTGAGGGACCGAGGGAGGCCAGTGGAGGCTTCTCAGCACTCTTCTCTTGTACCATGCCCACAGAAGGGCAGAGCACTCGCTCCCAGGAATTCGGGCAGGGGCCACACCAGCCCTGAAGCAGGTTCAGCGGGGCCTCCTTTTCTCCACGCCTGGCCACAGGAGGACATGCCCAGCCTCCTCTCCCTGTACACGGAAGCCCTGCCAAAGAAGCAGCCGGTGGCACAGGGCAGGGCAGAGCTGGGTGGCCCGCTCAGAAGACTCACCTCCACCGCCTTCGTGCTGAGCCCCCGCAGGAGAAGCACCACCACGTGGACCGCGGCTCTACGGACCTCGACTTCACGGTCGGTTTTGACCACAGCTGCTAAGCAGGCGGCCAGCTGTCAGAGAGAAAGGCAGGGCCCTCAGAACAGGCCAGAGAGTGGGAGGCTACGGCCGCCACAGGGGAGAGAGGAAAGCAGGTCTTCCTTTACGTTAAGAAAGGGCAGGCACTGACCTCTGGGGCCTTCGAGAGCCCTAACCGAGGGCTGACTTACTCCACCAGCAGAGACTGGGACCCAGTGGAGACCCCGGCAGCACCCCCTGCTGGGTCACAGCATCTGCAGACCTTTGCTGACCCCCCCTCCCCAGGGCTCAGGTGCTTTGGTCCCAGGGCCAGAGCTGCACGTAGGGGGCAAGGGGAGCCAGAGGACCATGGCTTCCACGCATCCCCAGCTGCATCTTTCTGTTCCTGGGCTCAAGGTCAGCCTGCCTTCTCCACACCCTCCAGCAGCTTCCGCTGAGTCAGCTGGCACCTGGCTTGCTGCAGCGCCAGAAACCGTTCTCAGCCACAGACGTGACTGCAAAGCTGCACCTCCTGTCCGCGTACTGGAGGCCCAGAGCAGCCTTGGCAAAAGGCCCAGCTGCACCACAACACTCCTGCATGGCTCGGCTACCACAACAGCATCCGCGGCACTCAGGCTGCCACAGCTGCAACGTCGCAAAGCAGACCAAGATCCCCTCTTGTCAAGTCAGTTGTATCTCCTCGTGCATTGCAGAACCACAGGAGGGTGTCTCTGTCCAAGGAAGCCTCCAAGGCCTCACAGCGCAAGCAGCCACCGCTGGAGAAGATTTAGGGTTTGGTTCCTTTTTGAGAAAGGAGGCTGGGAACCAGAGATGCTACCAGAGATCTCCCCCACCCCACCCCACGTTCGATGGCCAGCCCTGGCTAGTGTCTCTGGCTGAAGCAAAGGTTTGTGAGCGGCACCTGAGACCGTGAAGGGTTCAACTCCTGGGAGGAGGGGAACGATCTGCTGCTGCTGCTGCTTAGTGGAAAGACGAGGCAGGACCAGGAAGGTCCACTGGGAGCCAGAAAACTCCCAACTGTGGCACCCCGAGGGTTGCAAGGCTCCAGCAGGAGCAGCAGCCACAGTGTGGGAGGAGAAAAGGGGCAGGTACCTCATGGACCACCGACCCCAGCTGAAAACCAAGGATCTGGCACAACTCTCCCAGGTTGGACAGGCTGCTGGCTCTGAGGGAGTGGTCAGGATCCCGGACTCCTCGCAGGAAAGCATGGATCAGCGTGTCTCTGTGCTGGAAGACCAGATCTCCTGCAAGGAGGAGGCAAAAGAAGGGCCCGGTGACTGAAGAAGTTCTTGGCTGTGAGATGGGATCTGCGAAGGGGTGCAGCTAGTTGGTGGGGCAACGGTGGGCACAGCTGAGCAGCCAGCTGGAGAAGGGACCAGCTCAAGATGAGCCAGGAGGCAGCCAGCCTGTGAGCAGGCATGAATGACCACCTCCCATGGGACTCACCCATCCCAGGCCTGGGAGGCAACGAAGAGCCTTCTCTGTCCTATGATTTGCACTGCAGGCCAATGTTCCCACCTCTCTGGCTTCTAAAAAGCCTCCGTGCCTTCTTGACACCCCCCTCCCTACTCAAGGGCCCCAGGGGCATCAATCCTTAGTGGGGGGAAGAAGCGTTGATCGAGCAGCTGCTCACGGGAGACCCCAACACCAGGTGTGGCTATTGCTAGGCAATTCCTCCCACAATGATACCTTGTGAGCAAAGCGGGCTCCGCTTCTCTTTCCTGAGCCAGCAGGGCACATTCAGTAAATTGCTCAAATAAAATAATCCAACCAACAGAGGTTAAAACTGGCTTCAGCCGTCTTGCCCTCCTCCTAAACTGGACAAAATTAGCTTGCATCCCCCAGAACAGAGCAGCCCTGAGCCGAGGCCAGGCACCAGGCCCCTCTTCAGGAGTCTCCGAGAGTGGCTCTGGCCTCCCAAATCACAGGCTCTTTGCTCCCTGCGAAGCAACTTAGAGAAAGAAGGGTCTCCCCAAACAAGGGGAGGCTTCACGGGCTGCCACTCAGCCCACCAGGCAAAACCTACTGACGGAGTGCCTCGTCCTTCTCCTTCCGTGGCCTGCAAAGAAGAAAACTTCTGGCCACGATGGATGCGCTGGGGCTGCTCCCCCATTGCAGAGGAGCAGCGAGAAGCTCACCTGCTTGTGTACCTGTCCTCGCGGGGTCACGATGCTTGCAAGATGACAGGGCCGATGGTGCCATGAACAAATTTTAGACTCTTACTAACTTTGCACCATCATCACAAATGTGCCAGGAGCAGCTGGCCTACCGAGGCTTTGGCAGCTTCTCTTGCATGGGGCAAAAAGGGTCTGTAACAGGAGGGGGTCCCATGGCCGCCCAGCAGGCACTCTGCCTTTCCACAAGTCCTGGCTCTTTTGCGGAAGGAAGGGGTCCCTGCCAAGACCAGGAATTGCAAGGCAAAGGGGCCGATGCCTTCCACGGACCTTCCCTCAAACAGGAAGGCAGCCCGTCCCTCTGCAGGGCACCAGGGTCTCCCGCGTCCAGGAGCAACAATGAAAAGGTTGTTGAGGACGCAAAGCAGACCCAAAATAGCACTGCAGCACTGAAAAGGGGGGGAGCACAATTATCAGGTGTAATTTCAGCCCTAACGAGGCTGGCTGTGCCTGCAAAGGGGGCCAAGCTGGCAGCTGTGCCAGAGGCGTGCCTGCGAGCAAGAAGCGCTGTGGCCCAGGCGGCACTGCTTGAGCCCATCTGACTCCCAAGGCTGAGGAACTGCATGGAGAATAAAAGCAGGAAGCTGGGCAGAGGAGTCAGGGGGCTCCCAGAGACGCCGAACCTCACCCCCAATGGAGACGGGGAGGGGAAACCTGGCTTCCGCAGAAGACCAGCGCCTAGCACACAGGCAGCAATTAGGGGATTATATCTAAAGACAGGGCCCTCTGCCAGCAGCAGCTCAGGCAGCCAAGAGCACTTCCAGCAGAGATAGGGGTGTGTGTGTGTGCGTGTGTGCGTGTGTTTGTGCGCGCACGCACTTAGTTGCACTCCTGTCTGGAGGGATGGAACCAAAATGTGTTTGGGATGAGGAAAGGAGACCGAGGGGAGAGGAAGAGGACAAGAGACCCCCACTGCTTCCAAAGACTGCCAAGAGACGGAAGGAGCAACTATGGGGAGGGAGAGCAAGAAGGCAGCCACGGGGCCACTTCTCTTGGCAGGGAAGATGGGGGCCGAGAGAGGGAAAGGTCCATCATCCTGGCCCAGGAAAAGAAAGGCACGTGGGACTGACCCAGGTCTGTAATGGCTGGACACCCTTCAGACAAGCAGTCTGAGAGCCAGGAGACACGCTGCCCACACGGTGGCAACCACCTGCTCCTGCTGTGCCACTGCAAGGCGCCCAGGCCTGGTCCCGGGGCTGCAGGTAGAGCAGGCAGGCGGGTGGGAGGTGCAGATGGGGAAACATCTGGGCCAGATGGGAGCTTAATGAGGAGTTAGGCTCAACTGAAGGCAATTAGGGCGGGGGAGGGATGGACATGGGTGAGAGGGGTCGGTGTCCCACATGCTCTGGCAACGGGAAGGGCAGGAGGCGACACCACCCAGGCTGTGCCAGGTGGATGAGAACAGCCCCGCTGGGCCTGGTTGGAGCGAAGGTCGAGGGGGGCCCTGTGGGGGAGGGAAGCCAGTCAAGACTGGGCGGCACTAAAGGGGAGGGAAGGGACTCAAGCCCAGACAAACCGCTCAGCTTCTGTCTTGGAGGAAGCAGTCGACCGGGCAAGGCCGCCGAGTGTCATGAAGGCGGCTTGCAACACACAGGAAGCAGGCAGGCAATTCCCGACTCTCGTTTATTGGGAAAACAAGAAGCCCAAACCCTCCTGAGGCTCAAGCACAAAGCAGAGAAAGGAAGTGACTCATTCGTGGGACCAGAGGCCTGAAAGAGGAGTTGGCTGCCTTCCCTGGAAGACTCAGGAAGGCCTTGAGACTCTTGTGCTGAGCGTGGCAGGAGGGTCAGACTCCATGGCCTCACAGAGCCCTTTCAGCTCTGCATTTCTGCAGTGCTATGGCCAAATACACCAGGAAGCCCCCTTCCTGCCCTGGTCTATCTGGCCCCCCAGAGAGCCTCGCCCTTTGGCCCCTGCAGGAAGACTCACCCAGGGCTCGTGTCGTGCGCAGCAGTGCCTCCCCCAGCTTCATCCTGGTCTCCACCATCGGGGCGCCCGCGTACTGGGTCAGCAGGAAGGGCAGGACGTCTTGTGGGGAGGCATCTGACAGCAGGGCCACACCTGGAAGGGGGGAGAAGCAGCACTGGGGATGCCCGAAGCAGATTTGGCAGCTGAGGGGCTGGAAGTCCCAGACACGCTTGCTCTGGACTGAGCCGAGGGGGGGAGGAGCAGAAGCCTTCGCAGGAACCATGAGGGCCAGGCAGCTCAACCCGTCCTTGGCCACAGAGGGTCCCGATCTCCTGGACAGCTTTTCGCAGCCCTTGGGACTTTGGTCCACGACTCCCCTAAAGGCACGAGAAGCTCTTCAGTTGCCCCCAGCAGAGACCCCACCCTCTTCGTTTCACTATCACACTCCGCCCCCCGCCCCCAGGGAAGATTCATGACGCCTACACTCCAGTGGCAGATTTTGCATGAAGAGATGAACTTCAGGGCACCTGAGATCGGTCACAGCTACCAAGCCCAGACCAGCGGAAGCCCCTCTACCCCTTCACTACTTCTCACTCCTCTCCAGCCTTGGAAGCAATGGAATAACCGGCAAAAGAGCGGGAGTTGGGGAGGGGGGCACCCTTTGCCATGCCAAGAGCCACGCAAGTGGCAGGGTGGCCCCAGCGGGACTGAAGCTCTCCACAGCTGCTGCTTTTGGAAACTGTGTGTGTGTGTTTGTGTAGAATTAGGGAAAGGGAGCTCTCTCCTGCCCCCCCCCCCCCATCTTAGCCTCAGCCCCACACCCTCCCTGCCCATCACCAGAAGTCCTTCTCAACATTCTGAGTCAACTGCAGGATATTCATCGGCTGTTGCAAGGCCGTGTTGCTCAACGCGGAAGGAGCCGCTCTTGTGCCCCAGGCTGGCAGCGCCAGGGAGTCAGCACAGGCAGAAGCCCTTCACCTGCTCAAGCCCAGCAAGGAAGGAGAAGGTGGGGGAGGCTCTTCTTTCACCGCTCCCCTCCCTGAGAAAAACAGGGTCCAAAGGGATTCCCACAGAAGGGCTGCAACAGCAGCAGCAGAGCTGAGCCTCGGACCAACGCCTGAAGCTGAGCCCTGTCGCCTCCCTATCAGTCTCTTCCTTCCCATGTTTCAACAGGGCTGATCCCCCTTCTGGATACAGAAGCAAAATCAGGCTCTCCGTTCTACGCTCAGCAAGGAAGCCCAGAAATCCCACCCAGGGGCTTCTCTAGGCTCCTTAGGAAGCAGAGCTGCTCACAGGGAGATGGGGCGGCCCCGAGACGTCTTGAGAGCCGAGGAAGTGTGAGAAGGCCTACAAGGCCATGTGCCTCTGTGCTGCGCAACCAGCCCTTCTTTGCAGAGACTGTCTTTCCAGAGCTCGTTCCTCTTCTGAACCCTGTGGGGCTGCCAAGAGCCGGCCAGGCCCAGAGCCTCCAGAAGAGCTCCCACTCCACTCAATGCCTTGACAGCCCAGGCACAACCGCAGCTGTGGAACACAGTTCAAAGGCGGGAAGGAGGAAGAGCGCCTCTGTCCGCTTCCAGAGGAGACGACAAGGGCCCGGCCACAAGGGCGATATTTGCACAGCCGTCCACTCCCGGTGATCTTGTGAAATGTCTTCATTTCCTTCCAAGGAAGCTGGTGAGATATTGCTTCCTTGAGAGTTGGTGGCTTTTCCAGAAAGGTGACCTTGCCCAGAGACAGGAAGGCAGGTGCAAGGAAGGGGCCGGCCGGAACAGGTTCATGCGACCCGCTGAAAGAGGGCAGCCCACCCAGAGGAGTGACACCAACTGACCTCCACCAGGCTTAGGGCCCCTCCTCTCCTAGGAATGCCTCAGCCCAGACTGGGGATCAAGGAGAAGCAGGAGGGCTGTTTGCTGAAGTCCACCCTGCATCATGAGCAAACCAGTGGGAGGTCAACAGGCCTCTTTGGAGGCCATCAGAGAGGAGCAGGAGCTGAGAGGGGGGGTTACTGGTTTCCCTCAGGAACGGCCCTCTGCGTTTTCTCCTATTCCCCAAGCCCACTTGCAAAATGGCACTAAGGAAGGCCATCAGCAATGTGCACCGGGCAAATGGGCTTCCTGCCTCTGACCTGGGCTCAGCCAGCCCTCCTTCCTGGAGTATTTGCCCCCCACCCCCCACCCCCATTCTCCGAGGAGGACAGGAAGGAGTTTGTATTTTCACGGACAGTAACCGAGAGCAAGATTGGGTCTGCTTACCTTGGATAGCAGAAAGATAAACAAAGGAGTCTTTATGTTCCAGGTTTTCTACAAAAACCTGAAAATTAAAACCAAGAATCATTTTGCCTGCACAGCTGCAGCCAACTGTGTCTCTCTTGGCTGATGCCTCCTTGGCAGGGCAGAAGGTTGCTTGCAGCCATCCGTCCAGGCATGGCGTTTACCCCCTGGAAGCACCATTGTGGCTCTGATTGGGAATTAGAAACCCTTTTGTTTCTGGGGAAGCGTTAGGGGGTTGGACAAAGGGAACAGGAAGGGGTTCTCCAAAGGCTGTTCAGAAAGAGGGAAGCTGAGAACAACTCCACCATCTGCTGTCCCCCAGGCTCAAGACGTTCAGACTACTTGGAAGCAGAACTAAACTCTCCCAGAAAAAGCAGCTTCCTCTCCATTTGAGGTCAGCTCAGCATGGAGGCAACACGCCTGACGTCTGGGGGGAAACCAGGAAACAGAAAATCTGCTGGTGACTGAAACCCTAATTCTATATGCCTCAAGGTGGTTGGATAGAAACACCTGCATGTGTTGAATCTTCTGGCCACCAAGCAGAGCTCACAGGGCAAAGCTCAAGGGACACCTCCATCTTCTGAAGGGTCCCCCAGGCAGGCCAAAAAGGGGCTCCCTCGCAGGGCCAGCCCAAGCCACTCATATGCCATCCTCCGGGCTTTTCCCCATGAAGTGCTCTGGCTGCCTACCTTCAGCAACTTCTCCAGAGTCTTCAGGGCTCCGGGATCTTTCTGCTCGATCATCCGGGAGAGGTGGCGCAAGGCAGCAGCTCGCGTGGGGATGTCAGGGCTGTAAGCCCCCGAGAGAAGCGCCTGCAGATGGCTCTGGGGGCTGCAGGGGGCAGAGCTTTCCTTGGCAACCGAGTCCATCCCCTGAGGCTGCCCTGAGTGGCTCCTGGGGAACTTCTGGGGCAGGGATGCCCCAGGTCTGGGGGTCCCATCTGGGGTGCCCGCGCTCCCTTGGCCTGCTGCCGCACCCACACTCCTGCCCAGGGCCTTGCAAGCAGCAGTGGGAAAGGCGCGGTGGGTGCAGATGGAGATGCTCAAGTCAGCCGCCAACTCCTGGATGACAGGCTCCGGGTGGAGGCGGGAGAGTTCGTCCAGCAGGGGCACCAGCTGCTTCAGGCTGGCAAAGTCTTCGGATTTCAGCTGGGGAGACAGCAGGGTATACATCAGCAGTATGCTGACCAAGAGAGGAACCAGGGCTGATCCTGAGAACTTGGCCCTGGGCTGCCGGCAGGAAGCGCCAGGAGGGGGCACTGTGCCCAAAGCCTTTGCTGTGGTTACCGTTATGGGCGTGCGCACAGACTCTGGCAGGGCGGATAAGATCAGGCCCCAAGCTGGCAGGTGCACACGGGGAATGGGGTGGGAATGGAGCTACTGCTCTTTCCCTAGCAGCAGGAAAGGCCCAGCCAGGACTCCAGCTCAGCCCTCGAGGGAGCCGGGAAAGCCGAGTCTACCCTGCTGGTGAGGAGCCATGCCCAGCCCTGCCCCCCGCCCGGCACATCCTGCCATGCCTCGGAGGCTGCCAGAAGACTCGGGCTTTGGCCGGCCAGGAACCCCCTTCTGGCAAGCAGCAGAGCGTCCAGGACCCCCCCCACCCCAGAGGCCTTGACCCCCCCTCACTATTCCTACCTAGTTGCCGGGTATGGCCGAGAGCCCGCCTCCCCTGTCATTTCTCAAGAGTTCTGGCCTGTGGGTGGAGGGGAGCTTTTCCCTGCTTGGCACCCACCAGAAACCCCCCCAGCCCTCCTCCTGTGGGAAACCACAGCAGGCTTCAGCAAAGGAGGAACAAGCACCGGCCTGAAAGCTGAGGAGAAGGAGAGAGGGAGGCACCATGTCTGGAACCGGCCCCAGCGGCCCCAGCGAGCCAAGACTTGACGAAGGAAGCTTCTAGGCTTCAGCCTGTCACAGCAAGATTTCCCCCCTCCCACTCCCCACTTTCTGCCTCAACGCCGGTCAGAGACCAAAAGAGCCGCCGCACAAAGTTGTTTCCTCCCTCCAACCTCCCAACCACCCAGGGGGAACCGAAAGGGCCCAGTTCCTTAGCTGGCCTCACTGGGTGGGCAGAGGCTTTCCTGCAGGTCAGTGGGAGCCAGTTTGACTCAGCAGCCCCTCGCCTGGCCCCGCCCAGAAGCCCTGCTGGCCTGCAATGGCCCTCCCCCTGCAGGTATGGGGAGGGGGGGTGTCTTCGAATTAGGAATCAAAATGGCATGGGAGGGGGAAGGGCGGATAAGCAGAGCCCAGAGAGAAACTGGACTTCACTGACTGAGGCTCAGAATCAGAAATGAAAACACTTGTGGGAACCACGAAGGCGCATCTTTCCTGCCCTTTGAGCACCTGGAAGATCTGCAGATGCTTCCCAAAAGGCCCCATGACACCCCAATGCCTGAACTGATGCCGCCCCCGAGGCCCTCTGGCTACTCACCTGCAGGGCCCCGCCCAGCATGGCCGCCCCCAGCCCCATAGCCATGCTGAGCGTCTGGGACTCCACAGTGCCCACTGAGCCTCTGGAGAGACCTGCACAGGCCCGCTGCAGCGTGGCTGCCACAAACTCCACCCCCTGTGGAAGAAACATCACCCAAAAAGCTTGCGTCTGCAGCCGACCATGGGCCCCGAGCCACTTTTGCAGCTCTAGGCTTGACAGGCTAGAGACCTTCCCCCACTGGCCTTCCCAGGAAGAATGAAATTAAGGCCAACCCCCCACCCCCACTCCCAAATCTAGCACATCCCTTAAGGTGGGAGAGTTTGTCAACAGCCACCAGGGGATGCAGCCTGCCCAGCCAGCCCTCAGGCACAGCAGCCAGGCCACCCCAGACCGCTGGAGGGACGGGGCTCTGCAACCACGAGGACAGGACCAACCTGCCTGACATCTGTGAGCAAAGAGTCCGAAATGCCCTCGGTCAGCATGGCCACCACCCGAAGCACCTGCAGCTGCCTCATCTGCTGGGGGAAGGCTGGGTTGCAGAGCTGCTCCAGATCCAGGGGGGGGCCTTGCGAAGGGGGTGCAGGGTCTGTCTCAGAGGCCAGCTGGGTCAACTCCTGCCGAGGGGGAGGAGCACACATTGGAAGAAGAGAGACTAAACAACTGGCAGCATATTGTCCTGCACTACAGCAGAAAAATACAAGAGGGAAGAACTGGATACATGGCTTGTTTCATACACACACACACACCACATGTGCGTGCAGGAATCCAGATGAGACCCATCCAAACCCTGAGTTCCAGGGGTCCTTCTCCAATCACAGCCCCATCTAAGCCCAGAGAACTGAGGTTTCCCTGCCTGGATTAGTCCTTGACAGCTGAAGGGGGACCTCTGCCACACGTGACGTGGCACCGATCCTACTCTTGTGGAAGGAGCACGGCATCCACACTACTATGGGGACATCCAGAGATGCTGTAGGCCCTACCTTTAAGCAGCCCAGGAAGAAGTCTCCGGCTAGGCTGCCCTTCCGGCAGTGAGACAGCAAGTCCACCAGCTGCTCCAGCTGCCACTGCTCTGAGGAAAGCTTCTGATACAGAGCCTCGTCTTCGTCACTGCCAAGGGAGAGAGCAAACTTTTCACTAAGGGACAAAGGAGGGGGAAAAAGCCCTGGAGGCTCTGGGCTGGACCGTCTCTTCCATCCTTCTCGGAGCAAGTGCTGAACCTCCCCGGAAGTGAGAGTTCTTTCCTCACGGTTGATCACCTGCAGATACAAAGCTGAGAATCCTCCCCACCACCCCCCAATCCTATATTTTGGGTAAGCTGCCTTTGGACATGCAGACTCTCTTCAGCCACCTCCTGAAGCGGAAGAGGCTGGGGCAGGTTTTTGGCAGCCCAACACCCCACAACTGCATCCATCTGGATCAGAATCCCCCACCCTTCCTCCCACTGGGGAAGCCCAGCAGACTCTCACCTCACAGCCTCCTTGATGGTGGCCACCACGCCCCCTTCACTGCCCACCTGGAACTGGCAATGGGGGTGGGGCAGGCAGGGGCTTCCTCTGAGCTCCGCCAAGCCTTCCAGGGCCGCCAGAGAGGCCTGTTGCTCGCTCTTCTCCAGGAACCATAGCAGGATCTCCTGGCAGGGGGTGCTGAAAACAAGGGGGGGAGGGCATTAACCCCAGTCCAGGCAGTGGCGGCTTTGGTGAGAGTCAGCCCAGAATGCCCCCAAGGAAAGCTGCCTCTCCCAGAAGAGGGGCAGGATATGGAGGTCTATCTCCTGGGCCAGGGTGATGGGAACTAAAAAGCCGGTGGGCAATGGCCTAATGCCCCTGCCTGCTCCTCAGCACCCACCCACCCCTTCTCTCTTACAGTTTATTGCTAACTTTGGATGAGGGTCTTCTTTTCAGAGGAGTTGCACAATCCCCCTCCCATCCCAGGAGGGACGGGACTTCCCACCCTGGCAGAAAAGCCAAGGCCAGCACTGGCCTTCAGCAGATGGTGGGCTCTCAGTTGACAGGAACCAGGAGGAGAACAGCTCCTGTGCCTCCAACCAGGAAGGTTTGTCCCCACCAGCCCACAAAAGAGCTCTGGAGATTCCCCTGCCAGGCCAGGCGCCTCACCGTAACGAGGACACGTTCTGCTTGGTGAAACACCAGAGGGAGAAGATGGCCCCCAGCACAGGCTGCAGGGCACCCAAGAGGCAAGGCGAGGGCTCATTACCCACCACGCAGACCTGCAAGGGAGAGCAGCTGAGAGGAGGAAGACCCTGCAAGCTCAATTTGCAGCCTTCGCATGCGCACACAGGATCCCTGCACATTGCCAGCAGAGAATCCCCCCTGCCCCTTCTAAATACTTGCAGAACCACCTCTGGCTATTTTAGGGCCTTCTGGACCCGTTTCTGTGTGCCAGTTCTCTGAAACAGCTCATTAGTGCCCAAAATGCTCTCGACCATTCACAATGTTTAAATGCTCAGGCTATCAAGACTTGAACCAACAGAGCAGCCCAGCCTGTTGCACAGGCCTCCCGAGACCTCCGAGCCTCCTAATGGCTCATCCCCCAAGCCTGCTTGTAAGACAGCCCTGCTCTTGGGCTGTCTTCCTCCTGGGATCAGGCGGATCCTTGGAGGGCCTGCGTCTTTGGTAGAGATGGGCTGGCTGTGCTGCCGGGCAATGCTGAATTCTGGCGCCTGACAGCTGACCGAGAGCAAGATGACCACAGCGCTGGGCTAGCAAGGGTGGAGGAGAAGGCGGAGTACTTCAAGCAGAGCATGAAAGGCATGTGGGAATGGCGCCTCCCCGTGGCATTTCAGGGAAGACCATTTTGCCTATTTCAGCACAGTGAGAGGTGAGGTCACAGCTGAGGAAGAAGACGCAGTCTAACTCAGTCCAAAAGCAAATGCGGGCCCTTCCGTGGCTTCCGCTCCTTCTCCCAACACTGCATACACAGAAGCATGCTGGTGCCGCACCTTGTACACTGTTTCCACGCATCCCGAGAGCAACTCCTCTTCCACCAGCACCGCCCCAGCTGGCAGGTCTTCCAGGGAACCTTCTGAAGACAAGAAAGAAAAGGACCATCATGTGGATGCAGCTAATGCTGGGCTGGTTTCACTTAATTATATTCCACGATATAAGTGGCAAATGAAAGAAAAGATTTAATTCCAGCATGACTTCCTTCTTTGAGAGCCTCACAGCTGCCAGGCTAGAAAATACGGGATGGGTGTTCTGGCTGGGGGGCTCTGGGCCAGGCCCTCGCTCAGCCCAACCTCCTCACGGGGGAAAAAGAGGGGGCAGGAGCATTATGCGCACTAGAGTTGTGGGAAACAAAGGCAGGATATAAATCTGAATTGATGAATAAAACTTTGATTCAATTGAGTGATACCTCAGCCTACCAAGCTTGTCTTGCCCAGCACTGCTTCAATTTCTAATACCGGATTGTTATAAGTCGCCCAGAATTCACGGGTGAACTGACCAGAGGGACACATTTCAGTCCCACTGGAGGACTCAGACCTAAGAATCCCAGAGCTACCAATTCTGGGTAGAGAAGCCCCTGAAAAAACAAGGAGGTTCCCACCTTCCAAGATGACAGAAATTTATTTGTTTGTTTAGTCATTCAATTATTCAAGCAACCAACCAACCTCTACAGCTGCCAACTCAACCAAGTGATTCTGGGAGGCTTACAATTCTAAAATTCTAAAAACATGAAAGCGATAAGCGTCATCCGACTCTGCAGCCTGGCCAGGGGGTAGGAGACTGTTACCTGGCTCCCCCAGGCAGCGCAAGAGGGGCTTCAGCAGGGGACGCAGCAGGTGCTTCTCTGCCTGCTGTGGATGTTGCCTCACCATGGCGAGGACAGTTGCGGTCACTACTCGTTGGAATTGGCGCACCATCAGCTTATCCTGGATGAGGAACAGCTGCAGAATCTTTAAAAGAAAGAGATAAAAGCAGAGTTTTATGCTCAAAATACGTGATGCTCGCCAGCAATGTTTCTAAAGTTATGTCTTGTGGTCTGCACTCTATCACAAATTGCCTGAAGGGGGAGAGGGGAAACAGGACTACAAGCCCCCAAGGCTTAGCAGAAACCACAGACCCCGAGGGCCAACCCAGGAAAAGGGAGTCGCTTTGCAAGGACCAGATGGAGGGGAAAGGCACTCTGCCTCGCAGGAGCCACTCCGGGACTCACAAACGTTCTTTGTGCCACCTGGGTTGTACCAGAATGCCAGTCGCTGGGTAAAGGGAAGGGGCAGAAGATGTACCTGTGGGCAAATCTGTTGACAATAATCCTCCAGGGACAGAGACTGCTGAGGACACGAGGACAGGATCTTGGCTATGGCCTCGCACTTCTGCCAGTCAGCTGCTGCCGCTTCTGCACTGCTGCCCCCAACAGCCCCAGCTGGAAAGCAGGAGGCTCCGTGTCAGACGAGCACCCAGAGAACAGCCCATCCTGTGGCCAGAGAGACTCGCAATCTCCTCCACTAGAAAGAGGAGCTTCACCCAGGCAGTAACCGCCTAGCTCAGTATCTTGCCAGGCGACCTTGGACCTTCCTCATCCTTTCTGCTCTTGCCGTTTCTTAAGAGAGGTGCAAAAAGTCTGGGACTGAATTGCTCTCTGCCTACAGGAGCCGGTTTGTGGGAAATGCCGTGCAGAGAAGAGGGGCCAGCAGCAGCTGACTGGGGTGAGAGGGAAGGCCTGGGAAGAATTTTATGGGTAAGGGGTTTTAAAACTGGAGAAGCCAAAGATAATTTAATTTTGTTTTAATGTATTTTAATATTTGTATTGTGTGTTTTTAATTCTGGCTGTTCACCGCCCCGAGTCCTTCGGGAGAGGGGGCGGTATAAAAATTTAATAAATAAATAAATAAATAAGTTCATGTACCAGGTTGCCTTATTTGCCCCATCTAGAAGTCCAGGTTTGATTCTGGCAAACCAAAAAACATGGGCACACAGTGATTTGTCCAGTTTCAAAATATTTTCCTGTTTCATGCAGATCCTTATTTATTAAAACAGGAACTATTATATGAAAATCTGGCTGGGCCAAGTTTAGAAACACTGGAACAAAGGACTCTTTCTGCTCTTGTCCCAGCCTTTGAATGGCTGATTTGTCAAGCCTCACTCACCTCCGGCTCCCTCCAGGATGCCACGGATCACAGCCTGAACTCCACCAGGTCTTAGCAGCCTCCCGGACAGCAGGTGCCCACAAAGGCGCTGAAGCCAGGCTGGTGCTGGTGCCATACAAGGCTCGTCGTTCTGCTGGCTGGGATGGGAGGCCTGAAAGAGAAACATATGTGCATACTGGACCATGACCAGCCCTGTTGTGCAGCATCCCTTCTTCTTCCTTGCCCTGATGGGCCTTGACACCAGGCAACAGGGGCATCCCCTGCCCTTCCCCAAACAGAATGGACTCGAGTTACTTGACTGAAAGCTTCTCTGAGGGCACCATTCACCCAGCAGCAGATTCCCAGGATGGCACTTAGCAAGACTGGAGCTCAGTCAGATTGTATCGCATCCCAATTTAGACCTGGGGGCTGTTATACCTCTTCTTTTCCTCTCCCACTGATCCACGTGCTAGGAAGGCAGAAAAGGCCCAAGTTGGATCTCTACAGGCTCTCTAGGGACAGGCGGTCAAGCAGCAGGACTGAGAAAGACCCATTCTGCAGAGCCACAGCTAAACTAACCCAGAGGCAGCGCTAAACTGGAAGGACAGATTCTACAGAGGAATTACTGAGTCTGTCATCTGCACCTCTATAACTGTCTGGTTTGGTTCTACAATCCAACAAGACAGACACAGAGGATAATTAGAACTGCAGAAAAAACAATTGCTACCAACCTGCCTTCCATTGAGGACCTGTATACTGCACGAGTCAAAAAGAGGGCTGTGAAAATATTTAGACCCCTCGCATCCTGGACATAAACTGTTTCAACTCCTACCCTCAAAACAACGCTATAGAGCACTGCACACCAGAACAACTAGACACAAGGACAGTTTTTTCCCGAACGCTATCACTCTGCTAAACAAATAATTCCCTCAACACTGTCAAACTATTTACTAAATCTGTACTACTATTAATCTTCTCATTGTTCCCACCACCCATCTCCTTCCACTTATGACTGTAACTTATTGCTGGTATCCTTACGATTTATATGGACGGTTTCCTAATATGATTTGATTGCTTATTTGTATCCTATGACTATCATTAAGTGTTGTACCTTATGATTCTTGACGAATGCATCTCTTATGTACTCTGAGAGCATATGCACCAAGACAAATTCCTTGTGTGTCCAATCATACTTGGCCAATAAAGAATTCTATTCTATTCTACTCAGATCAGGGCTGGGGCATGACTCACTTAAAAGGAAGCTTCCGTGCCAGTGTTTCCCAATCTTGCCAACTTTAATATATATGGACTTTAAGTCCCAGAATTCTCCAGAACTAGCATAAAATTGGCAAGATTGAGAAAGACTCTTCTATGGCTTTGGTGCTTGTTCCTCCTGGGATCAATGTCATGGTTCTCACATGGCATGGATCCACTGTCATAGTTGAGACACATGCAATGGCTAATTTGGGATCTCTCCAAAAATGCTTCGGGAGGAGGATGAGGAAGAAAGATTTGCAAGTAGGCACACACAATGGAACCAGCTCAGAGGATGCAAATCTAGTTTCTCCATGGCTCACAGTCATACCCGCTTAGGCCCCCCCTGAAGAAGCAGCAGTTCCCGGACCACCAGGGGCTGATACACTTTGTCCAAAAGGCCTTGCAAGGCTTCTTTGCAGCTGCTCTGTTCCTCTTCCGTCAGCCCCTGAAAAAAATCCCAGAGAGCAAAAACAATAAAACACGCAAAGGAATTCTCAGAAAGGCACTTATTCCAAATATCCCTATTTAGAATAAGCAAGAGGCTCAGCCAACCTAAGGCAGTGGCAAGGGCCCCACGGGCACCTCCCTGCCCAGCAGAACTTTTCACCTGTAGGGCCCAAGGGTGGCTTGCTAGTCCCCCCTCCCATTTCATACTGCCCAGAGGAAACAGGGAGACACTTGCTTCACTTTATGGAAATGCCCTGCCTGGCTGCTTCTGGCAGGGAACCCCCAGGGCTGCTCCTTAGCCCTCACCTGCCTCTCAGCACCTGCCCAGGCCTTCCTCGGGGGGCAGAAGCCCAGCTGGCACAGCCCAGCCAGCAAGTCGCCCAGATGCCGCGCCAGGATCAGCCTGCCCAGCTCGGGGTGCTCGGCCACTTCCACCAGGGCGTTGCAGGCGGCGAGGAGCCTCCGCGGGGCTTCGGGCTGGGCGGAGAGCAGGCCGGCCTTATCCCGCGGCGGGGGCGCCACCCCGGGCAGCAGGTACGGGCGGAGGCCCAACGCCACCGCCAGCTGCGCCGCCGCCTGCACGGCGCCCTCCTGGGCGATGCTCAGGGCGTCAGGGCGAAGCGGAGGGGGGACCCCGGCCTCGCTGGGGCCGGCTGCGGGGCTCGGGGCGGCCAAGCGGGCCAGGCACCGCTTGAGGCAGAGCAGCAGCAGCAGCGCCTGGCAGGCCGCGGCCCAGGGCGGGTCGGGGCCGGGACTCAGCCCCGGGGCCCGCCGGGCCACCTCGGCCCTCGCCCTGTGCAGGGGGGCCCACTGGGGGTCCCGGGCCAGCCTCTCCTCCAGCGCGGTCAGCCCGAGGCGCAGCGACTCCGGCGACGGGGCGGCGGGTCTCGGGGCCGGCAGCGGGCCTGCGGAGAGAAGGGAGAGGCCGGTCGAAGCGGAGCGAAGGGCCCGCGCGGCGCCCCCGGACCTGCGG
Source organism: Arizona elegans (assembly GCA_022577455.1). Lineage (NCBI taxonomy): Eukaryota > Metazoa > Chordata > Lepidosauria > Squamata > Colubridae > Arizona > Arizona elegans. The sequence goes on along the minus strand of JAKOOJ010000061.1, from coordinate 2,033,319 downwards.
CGCGGAAGGCGAGAGAAACAGCCGGCCGCCCCCCGCGCTCCTCCCGCGGCTCTCACCGGTGCCTGCGCCCCGGCCCAGCAACAGCTGCAGGCCGCCCACCGCCCGCTGCAGCCCCGACGCCCCGTCCTCGTTCCGGTCCTCGGCCGTCATGGGCGCCGCCATCTTGGGAAGGTCCGGTGAGCCTGCGCCGCGGCGACGGCGCCACCGTGGGCGGGGTCGTAGGAGGAGGGCGGAAGTTCTCGCCGGCTGCCATTTTGAGGAGGTCGAGAGGGGCGGGGAAAGGCGGGAGGGGCGAAGGGAAGCGGCCCTCTGGAGAAGGTCTCGCGCCCGGAGGAATTCTGGGAGTCCTAGGCCAGAGACCCTCTGGCGCATGCGCAGTTCAGCGAAGTCTTGGGCGGGATGAGCGTCGCTGGAAAGGGCAAAACAGGCGCTGTTTGTTCATTAAAATACTAGAAGATACGATTTCCATAAATCTGAAGCCAAACTATTCAAAATTAGCTGCAGGACCTTAAAAAAAACCTCATTTTGCCGAGTGGGAAGAACTTCAGTAATAAACGGGCTCTAAAATAGGAGCTTCCTAGGCTGCAAAGGGGCTTTAAGCCTTAAATTCATCCTTTGGTTCCCGCGCTAAGTAGAGGAGCGAACGAACGGACAGCGCTTGGGAAGGAGCAGAATTCTGCCGTAGAGCGAAAAAACGCTTCGAGCGGAGGAGAGCCTGTGCGTGGATCCACAGGGCTTGAAAGCCCTTTGCTGCCTCCGCCTTCCCTCGCCTGGAAAGCGGCTGGCTCCAGACCTGCGTCTCTGCACCCAAGTGCTCTAGGAGAGCAGGGCGTCAAACGCGGCAGCCTTTTTGTTTGTTCGCTTCCAACTATGGTTCTGTGATTTAACCTCATACTAACAAGTGTCCTAAGTTGCCCGTGTGAAGGCTTTTAGAATTTTACACACATGCACACCAACCAATTCAGTGGTGTGTTAACCATTAAGCAGACTAAGCACGTCCTTGGGGCACCAGGCCAAAGGGGGCACCACAAAGTTGGGAAAGAAAAAAGTGCCAGAAAGAGTGCCTTTCCAAATGTTGAAATTGCTTTAAGAATATTTTTAACATTAATGGTCAACAACTGCACAGCAACTGAAACATGTTAAAAACCCAAAGAGATCAGTTATGGTTCAAGAAAGACTCACTGTGTGTATTAAAAATTGAAGCAGACATTCTGAGAAGTATTAATTTTGAGGATGTTATCAGTGGTTTTGCTAAAATGAAATGTAGAAAAATGCCTTTCAAGTCAAGATATTTGGAACTTTGATACATTAAACTTGTGAAATATTAAAAAGGATGTTGTTGAACTTTTATGTAGCCTAAGCTTGGCTTTGTTTGTACAGTATATACAAAGGAGGGGGGCACCAAGGTTTGTCAGTGCTTAGGGCACCAGTGAGACTTAATCCGCCACTGCACCAATTGCACTTAAAGAGTCTAGAAATATGCATGACTTTTTGAAATGGTTGGAAATCACAGTACAAATTTAACACACAGTTCGTAAAAAAGATGTACCCTCATCCTGGATTTATCTGGTTATTCATCCCCACGACTTTTGAAAATAAAACAAGTCAGTAGAACATTTAGGCTAGAAAAGTATGCAATCTCAGGAGAAGGTGTAATAAATATGACAGATTCAAGAAAAGTACTTTTTAAACAATAAAGTTTATTATTTTTTAAAAGCATCTGTGCAATAAAATAATTTTAAAAAATGTGCATCTGTGTAATCTTTCCACAGTATATATATATCCAAAAAGGATAGCTTAACATACAGATCTAAAATTAGAAAGCCATTTTCCAAAAGATGCCCATCAATTGGGCCGTAATTATACCGTTTGGGCTAAGGAGTGGGAAACACACCACAGGAAACGAGTGGCACCTTGGCAGAAGAAACGGTTCTAATTAAAATGGATTACTTGGTAGACAAACACCATCTTGTACAGCTGTATTTTATAAGGCCCCGCACAGGAGTGTGTGTGGCCTGGTCCCCAAAGGCCCAAGGCGGAAAAGCTACTGCCAGGCTTTGGGCCACCGCTGAGCACCCCTCTGGTCCAAAAGCCTAAAGGAGCAGGGAGGGGTTGGCCTGGGAAAGCAACTGCTCCCACCTGTTCAGGCACTTTATGAGAAGGCACCGGGGAGTAACATCTTGTGCGAAAACCAGGTTTGCTAATTTAACTCTAAAAGGCAGTGGACAGACATCATCCAAGCCATAAACCATGACTTCCAAGCCACAATAAGAGAGATCATGCCGGATGGTTTTGCAGATGCCTTACCCGACACAGATTGGACTCCAGGCATCTGAGAGGCAAAGGTCGGGCAGGAGCATTGTTTGAAAGCATAGGCACTTGGGACAGGTTGATTTAAGGATCCTAAAAGGATTCATCCAGGAGGAGAGCCATGTTGGTTAATGGTGGCAAAAAAATCAGAAATCCTGCCTCTCTTCTGAGAGACACTCCCCATCACTCCCACAAGCCTGCCTTTGAACAGTAAAAGCCAAGGGTGGGAAACCAAATGCAACATATGGGCAGAATCCCCAGAAATATTTTTGGATAGGGCTTTGGAAACACCATGCTTGGAGAGCTCTTCCTAGAGAAAGTTCCAACAATTAGCCACCGTATCCAGACTGGGGGATTTGAATCTCTGCAGGCAGAAGCTCTCACTCCTCAACGGGGACATCAACAGGAACCTCTGTCCTATTATGTGACCATAGTGTTAGCTGTGTTTCATCCTCTGCCTCACAAAAATATTTTTCTTGCATATTTTCCTTGTATTCTACAAGATGCATTACAATTTTGCACCAAGAAGCCAGATGTTCTTAAGCAAACGAGGATAGATGAACAAGAAGACAGAGTAGAAACACTCAGGTGAAACTTCTTGAATACAAGACCTAGCACCAGAGGGTCTTTCTGTCCTTCCAGAATCCAGATACTTTTCTCTTTCCTGGGGAAGCCTTTTCCCACTGAGGGTGTCCAGCCTTTGAGAAAGAAACTCCATGTTGCGTTGAATCAGCCTCAACAAGACCATACTGATTATAATTATCCCACAGAGGTGAGATTGTCAGAATCTTCTTCAAGGGGGATCTCTTATGTATGTTTTGGTAAATTATGGAAAAGTTGGCAAGAGTCACCTCTATTCTCTCTCCCTTCTAGCCTTCTGCCCTCCACCCTCTAGCCCCCCACTCCAGTCACACCTAGTCCTCTTCCTCGCCCCCTCCGTACATGTCAGCCAGCTTCTTGAAACGGTTTCCCCAGTCATTCAAGTAATCATAATCTTGGTCCTGGTCTCCATAGGAGGAGTTGAGGGAACTGAGGGAGGTGGCCTCGGAGCCGTTGCCTTCATAATCAAACACCAGCAGAGAGTCATAGGGGGGAGCAGTGGGGTCCGTATCTGCTGCCTTCAGGTTCTGCAAGAAGGGAAATAAACAAAACTTCCATTGGTTGAACAGTGGAGGAAGCTGATCCATCTCTCTAGAACGGTCTTTCTCAACCTGAGCAACTTTAAGACGTGGGGATCTCAACTCCCAGAATTCCCCAGCCCAAGGAAGCAGCACATCTTAAAGCTGCTCAGGTTGAGAAACAATGACAAATGGCTCACCAAATCCAGGGGTGAAATTCAGCAGGTTCTAACAGGTTCTGGAGAACCGTGGTGGAAATTTTGAGTAGTTCGGAGAACCGGCAAATACCACCTCTGGCTGGCCCCAGAGTGGGGAGGGAATGGGATTTTGCAGTATCCTTCCCCTACCATGCCCACCAAGCCATGCCCACAGAACCGGTACAGAAAAAAATTGAATTTCACCCCTGAAAATCGTTGGAGCTCAAGGGAGCAGACTGTCTCTATCTAGGCTGCATCTGTAGCTGTTCAGCTGCTAGGATTTAGCTTCTGTGCCCATGTTTTGCTTCTCACGGAATGCTTGCTCATCTGAGGTACCTGGGAACTGGGTATCTCCCCACCAAGTGGGCTCCGGGTGCCACTCACCTCGTCAATGAAGTTGCCTATCTCATCGGGATTGGCAGGGCGTGGACGGTACTGTGGGGCCGGCATGAGGGTTGGAGCAACGTCATTCCGGGTGATTTCAGGGCGGGCATCCAGGCCTCGATGCAACTGGCTCAGATCAAAATCCTAGGGAGAGAAGATGCCCGTAGGCTCTTGGGCAGAGGAAGAAAACTCCAGGACTTTGAGCTGAGCAGAATCAGGGGTGATTCTGGCAGACAGGCAGGAAGAAAACCCTCCTCCAGCACAAACAATGAACAGAGGAGTCCTTTCCTTCCTTCCTTCGGAAGAACAAAATGGTTTTGTTTGGTCACTTTTCCTTTCACCGTAGCACTAACCCGCCAGGGATTCCTTTCTAAAATTCGGCTTAAATAAGTCGTTTTGACTACAGCCGCTGGGGAACGTGCAAGCAGAACGCCCGAAAGAAATCAAGCAAATGCCAGGCTCTTTCAGAAACTCCCTGCCAGCCCAAGTGTGGGGGGGTGTTAAGTGGGGCCACCACACTGGACGACCAGCCATCCCAGGTGCTGCAGGAGCAGGGAAGAAAAGGGTCGTGGGGAGCAGAAACATAACTCAGGCCCAGGGATGGGGTTGCTGAGGAGAAACAGCCTGGTCCCGGGGGCCCAGAGCCAGAGGCTCACCTGGTCCTCTTCCCCTCCACCTTCTTCGTCATAGTAGTAGACGTTGTCCCTCGTGTCGTCCTCGGGGAGAAGCAGCGGCTCCTTCACCTGCCTTCTCCTCCTCACGAACAGCAGCAGCAGCAGCAGCAGGACTGCAAGGCAGGTCGAGAGGCCCTGTCAGCCAGGAAGCTCTCATCCGGCTGAAGCGGGAACCGCTGACCAGCTCCTGACACAACCCGAGACCCACTTGATGCCACCTTCCAGGACTTCAGTGCCAACAGAGATCCGGTCTGAGGAATACTTTCCCTACCAGGATACCACCAGAGCACCATGGTGGCCATTGATCTGAACCTCTGGCAAGCAGATCGGTCTGATGCTGAACTTTAGCTTCATGGATTCCCACACAAGTAGAACAACCCAACTCTCCTCCTCTCGTGGCTACCAAGGCGGAAAAACATGTTCGCCAAAATCTCGGAGGAAGCAAATGCTTCCAGCAGCCAGGAACAAGAGAGAGCAATTCTCCCCAACCTGGAGCAAAATCCAGGCCCTGGCCTTCTCCACTGGCCAGAGTTTGCAGGACATGCAGGCCAGGCCAGGCCTGGGATAGGCCTCGCATCCAAGCACTGGGAAGCCCAGAGTTTTGTGGGCGGCCCCTTAAGAGGAGCTGCCCAGCTTCCCCGGGAGTAACAAGGAGCAAGAGAGGGCAGTACTCACTCAGAAGGGCAAGGATGCCCCCGAGGATGCCCAGAATGGCGGAGGTCTCTATTGCTGCTGGCAGAAACGCCTTTCGGTCACAGTTTTTGGCTGACCCGTCACAGTTGCAGACAATGGCTTTGACTGTAGTGACGTGAGAGAGCCCCTGGCCATCGGTCAGCTTGAGGGCGATGTTGTATTCCCCAGGCTCCAGCTGTTTGATCAGGTTAACGGTCAGACTGTCTGCAAAGGACACACACCCAGAATGTGAGTCAGAGCTGGATAGAATCGTGCTCTAAAACACTAATTAAAAAAACTAATGAAGTCATTAATGAATCTCCCTCTAATACTTTAATGCAAATTTTGGAGAAGAGGAGGAGTTCAGAGGAAAACAGGAAGTTTTGATGCGCGTCTCCAGGCGCTTCCCTTGTCCTGCACAGCAGCCGCCCTCTACCTACCTTGGTTGGTCTCGACTGTCCAATTGGCACTAGAGTCAAATTCCAGCTTTGCGAGGAAAGGGCTGGTGTTGGGCGGGATATCCTTGTCCACAATGCTTAACATCTGGGGCTCTGGATTGCGGCTGCAGATGTCGAACATTCGGGGATCCGGTTCTGGCCAGTTGTCATTCACATCCTCCAGATGCAAAAGGAGAGTCCCTGTGCCGGTGGCCGGCTCATTCGCTGGACAGAGACGGGAGGGTGGGTCAGTTCCATAAATATATGTTCTGCCCCAGCTACGGACCACAAAGAACGCAGCACACACAAAGTCTGTAGAAACCTTAGTTTACTAATTAAGGACTACTAATGAGCTTTCTTAGTAGTTGTTCAAACACAAGTACAGTTTAAATCAGTCTTTTCTGAACAAAGGCTGTTAATTTAACATCATTAACAGCTGACAAGAGTCCAAGGAATAATAACTCAATTCCGAGGCACAGTCTTTCAGATACCCGTAAGCTTACTGTGGTTGGCAGAATGCCCAGAAGCAATTTGCAGGAAAAATGACAAGAGAGAAGCAAGAGCCAATCAGACGTTTCTGGAATCAATACGAGAAGGAATATGAACGAAGTTGTTTTCTGCAAATTGCCTCAGTCGTCGTCATTCCTTAAATAGGCTAGGTGAGTGGCCAATTAGCCCGAAGCCTTACTCTCGAGGAGACCTCCTCCTGAGGAGCCATTCCTGCCTTTTGGCAGCTTTGCGCGCCCGTGCATTGAGAAGAGGCTCCTCCTCTACATCCTCTTCACTTAAGGGAGCTTCTGGAAGTTCTGAAGGCCCTGGCTGAATCCCCGCCTCTGGCACCAAATCTTTTCCAGCCTCCTCATTGTCTGACTCGGGTGCCAGCTGCACAGGCTGCTGGCACAGTACCACACCAGCCTCCTCGCTGTCGGAATCAGCTACCAGCTGTACAGGCCACTGGCGGGCCACAACAAAATACTTGGGTGGCACCATCTCCCAATTCCCTCCCCACCAGCTCCTCAGTGTTTTTTTTTGTTTGTTTGGGTGCAAGACAAAATGCTGAGTTTTGAGGGGGGAAAGCTTACCACTGTCGCTTGCCACAATAATGGCTTTGTAGATATTATCCTTCACAAAATCTGATTCTCGGTCTAGGAGGGCTTTTGACTCAATCAGGCCAGTTTCAGGGTTAATTTTCAGCCAGCCAGCTGGGTCACTCCTCACTGAGTATCTGCAAGAGAAACAGTCCCGGGCTCAGCCAGTGTCTTTGGAACAAGTGGCCTGCAGACTTTCCAGGTTTCCCCGTTCAAATGATCAACCTTGGAACGAGCATCTTCACACAGCCCCTTACCTGAGGGTTTGCTGCAGGAACCTGTCAGGGTCCTGGGCTGTGTACTCAGCTATTGGTTTTCCAATGGAAAGATCTTCGGGCTTTGACACCTTTAGTTCAGGGGGAACGAAGACCGGGGGTTCATTTTTATCGCTCACATTGACAATGACGGTGGCCGTGGATGTTGAGAGACGGACCGAGAACTCAACTTCATTCACTACGGTCACTTCAAGAATATATTGCTTTTTGGTCTCATAATCCAGTTCCTGGGGGGACAGAAGGAGGGAGAAAAGGAGAGCTGACTTGGTCCAAGTGGACCCTTGTGGCAGGGTATGGGGCTGGGGACACACAGGATTCTAGCCCTCACAAAGAGGGGCCCACCGCTACCTTTGCCGTAGTCAAAAGACCATTGTTGGTCTCCGGGTCAGTAGTGACCGCAAAGTTTGCCTCCTCATTTCCTTTCACAATGCTGTACTTGGCTTTCCAAGCTAAGCTGTTCTCTTCATCTGCATCTTTCACCTTCAGGGTGGCAACCGGGGCCCCCACCTCATTCTCCGGCACAATCACATTGTACTGCAAAAGAAACGGAGCTGTCAGAGGAAAGCAAGCGCTGTCTCCACAGGGGAGGGGAGGGGGAGGGGGCAGGTCTGACTCAGACCTCCACAGGGAACGGGAGGCCACAAATTCCACCCCTGCAGAGGAAGTGCAGGACGTGGCTTGCACGACAGGGAGATGAATTTCAGGCCCCAGGGCGATGGCCAAGGGCGGGGGGGGGGGAGTCCCCACATTACCATGAAGGGGTCAAAAATTGGCTGGTTATCGTTGGTGTCAGTGATGGTAATCACAGCCTTCCCGGTGGTGCTTAAGCCTACTCCCAGCATGTCAGTCGCTTGCAGAAACAGGGTGTACCGGGGGATCCTCTGCAAAGAACCAAACACGCATCCTGTAACACTCTGTGCTGGTGGGTGGGAACGACCTTGGGCGACGGAGGAAGAGCCTGACGTGGGGAAGGTCTCCCAGCCACAGGAGGAGGGAAGGCGGAAGGGACCCTCCATAGTTTTCCAGAAAGGAAATGGAGAGGAGAGGAGAGAGATGTCTGTTCATGTCACCCAACATCAAGGTAGCCCTCACGCTTGTGCTTCTCCTCTGGACTGCCTTAGAGAGCTAACAATCTCTCCCTTTAGGGGCAAACAAGGATTCTTCCCTTGCTCACTCGGGATTGAAGCAGTAGAAAATGGACGATAGAGATGCAGCCCTCCCTCCCCCCAATTAATTCCCATCTTAGAAACGGTTTGCTAGGACCCCCCCCCAAACCTATTCCAGCATCCGGCATTTACCTCTCGGTCCAGACCTGACACAACCACGCTGATCAGGCCGGTTTCGTTATTGATGGTAAACATCTGTTTTTCTGGCTCAGGTTCCTGGCTGAGGATGGAGTAAGTGATGACCCCATTATAGGAGTCTATCGCATCGTCTGCATCGGTGGCTGTCACAGTCATCACAGAGGTTCCTGGGGACACCCAAAGGAGGGGCTGCTTAAAGCCTCCCTTGAAACAAGCGCCAGAGTCAAGCAGGAGCCCAGCCCCATCCACGCCTGTCAGCCGAAAAAGCCTCTGGCTTCTGGGCAGCTACCAGCACCTCCAGATGTCGCAGGGATTGACCACTTAATCCCACAGGGGCATGTATGAGCGGGCATTGGCTGGACAGTCCAGGTCTGAGGTGGCGGTCTGGATGCCTTTGAGCAGGACTGTCCTTCATGGTCCAGGAGGGATTGTGCCTGTGCCACAGAGGGTAGCCACGCAACAGGAGCCAGGTTTTGGGGTCCACGACCAGACTCCCCTACCTGGTTTAGCTCCCTCTTCCACGGACCCTTCGAAGACGCTCTGGGTGAATATGGGACGGTTGTCATTCTGGTCACCAACATTGATGATCACCTCCATGGGGTCCTCTGCTGTCTGGCCATTGGCTAACACCGCGTGGCAAAACAGCTGCATGGAAGGCGGAGAAAGGCCGTTATTCACCGGGGGGGAGAAGAGAAGCCGGAGATGCATCCGGGCAGCATGTTTCATGGAGCTCAACAGTTCTTGGCACCCAGCACTGCCGGCTCTGGGGAGGCTGCCCCAAAGGACGAGGGAGGATCTCAGAAGCCCTGGGACGGAGGCCCTGGGAGCCTCTCAGACCCCTTAGAGACCACCATGAAAGGAGATGGGAACTTTTATGGGACAGAAAACACAGAGGCTTTAGGAAAGTAGTGGCTTTCCTCCAGAGTCGCCTGCTTCTAAATGGGGTTTCTTCAAGGGTTTTCTGGTAGGAAAGGAACCCCTCTGCCATCAAAAAGGGACTCACCCCAGTGAAGCAGCAAATGGCCTGGCAGCTGTCCTGGCATCCCAGAGGACACAGTGACCTTTGCCCTCCCACCCAATCCACGTGGCCGATTTCCAAGGATTTCCTTGGCCACCCAGTGCAACTGCCAAAAATTGAAAGCAAAATGTGTAACGGCAGCAGGTGACGTGGACTCACCTGGTAGCGGGGAATCTTCTCCCTGTCCAGCGGGCGAGTCACCTTCAGCCAGCCAGTTTCCCTCTCGATGATGAAGGTGCCAACCGGAGGGCTGTCGGCCCCCTGCCCAGTGATGCTGTAGTAGACGGTGCCCTCTTTTTCTTTGCTGGATTTGACCTGATTGGGGAGATGGGACGTGGAAAAGGTCAGGGACGGGGTGGGCCTGCAGCCCTTTCCACCCTCCAGGGCAGGTGCCAGGGGCGGCCTGGGGCAGAGCAGACCGTGGCAGCGGTATTGCCTGGCCCAGGATAGAAATGCAGGCCCCAAAGCTCGGCTGAAGTGAGAGCCGTCCAAGGGGTTCAGACCAAATGTCCACTCGGCACCGCCACAAGCTGCAATGTTTGGGGTCCTGCATTTGTGGGTCATTTGCAACTCTGAAGTAGAAATAACTAACTTTAAAATCTGCAAGAGAATCCCAGTAGAAGGTGGCAGAAGCAAGGTCCTTACCGGCACCAGATTCTTGGGGAAAGGGCCTCTCTCATTCTCAGAGCAAAGAATCGGAGGGATGACCCAGTCTCTCTTTTGCCGCCTCAGGCCAGATGAAGACTTTCGAAAATACAGCACCTCCGCCTGAGCAGATGGATGGGTGTCCTGTGAATAAAGACAAGGGTCTTTGGTTCTGCAAGCAAGCAAGGAAGAGCCGGCTCCGAAGACCAGCAAATCCTCCCCCAAGGAAGCAGGGAAAGGGGGCGCATACCCCATGAGGAGGCAGCCGGTGATGGCTATGGCGCTGGAGCTGCAGGGTCACTCTGGCCGAATGCTTCCTGCCTCCCAGGTCCCACGTGTGGACAAGGAAGCTCAGTTCCTGCTTGTGGAGATGCAGGGGCCGTTTCACCACAACTGTGCCATCCGGATGCAACTTGAAGCGCGTGTCCTGGGAAAGGAAGGCTCCCGGGCTCCTCCCCGCACAGCCCTCAAAGTCCACTGGAAGGTTGAGAAAGACAGCCAGTGGTGACCCAGGAGCTCAGCCAGGCAGGATCACCAGCCTACTCTTGCCAAGCTGCCTTGGCCAACTCTGCTCACCAGGGGTCGCCAGTGTGGCACTGCTAGAAGCAGAGGCTGCTTTTCAAACACAAACAAGGTACAGTACTTTGTCCTGCCAGTTGCCGCTCCCAGCCTCCGGCTCAGCCTCACTGGGTGCCAGCAAGACTCATTAGAGGGAGGCGAGAAAGCACCCACAGCGCCATTGCCCACTTTTCTCCAGCCCACCTCCCCATCGCTGCAGGAAAAAAAACAAACTCCGTGGCCTGCTATAAGCACTGCTTTTCACCCCAGCCCTCGTATTTTGATCCAGGGAGGTTGAGCCCAGGAGATGCGCTGGTTGCAGCCTGGCTCGTCCTCATCATTCCCTGCCAAGATGCTCTCAGACGAGGGCGAGAGGCTTCTCTCCAAGGCCTCTTCCCAAGCGGGGGCAGCAACTCCACCCTTCTCTCCACAGAGGGCACGCAGATCCCTGGTCCCTGGCTGGTCCAGAGAAAGAGATCCAAGCACCTAGTCAGGCAGATTCTACCAATTGCTACTCCCCACTGTGAGACCAAATCCTGCACACACAGAGCCAAACACAAAAAAGAGGATGCGGTGCAAAACCCCAAGCAGAAGTGAGCCACTGACTGGTCTGAAACACGCTTGAAACTTTGGGTCTTTTAAGGAAACCAAACCAGGAGCTGCCTTTTCACTTCCCCTCAGTAAAAGTGCTCCTGGCTGCACCTGCAAAGCCAGAGCCTGGGACAGAAAGCCAGCCTCTCTCCCCTACGGCTGCCTCCCCAGATGGTCCACAGCTCCAGCCTGGCCAGAGAGAGGCCCTTCAGTGCAGGGAACTCCCAGGCCGATGTGAGGGCAGCCCCTTTTGGCTCCCAAGGACACACCTGACATGATGTGGCCAGCGTCCTGGAGGATGTCCAGGTCCAGGAGGGCGAGTGCCCCTCGGGTGGCCCCCAGGCTGCTGAGGGTCAGTGGTTGGCCTGTCCCTCAATCTCCTTGCTCCGAAGGGGAGCAGCTTGAAAGACAGACTCAGGACCAAGGGATGGAGAGGCAGAGGCCAGAGTGGGGTGCCGGGAACTTTCAGAGAACATGGGGCGGGATCTTCCCCTGCAGATGTGGGGCAGGGGAGGGGGCACATTTCCAAAAAGCTCCCTCCTTCCCGCAAGCTATTCCAGCCCCCTCTTGCTTTCTCCAGAGGCAACCTCAGCTTTGGAGAGTCCTTCCTATCTCTTTCATCCGCTCTGAGGGCTCATCCTCTTTCCACAAGAAGCAACTGGGAGGGGCCGTCTGAGTGAGAGGCTGAGCTCCCCCTCTCTCCCCCTCCCTCCTTCCTTTGGCACTGGGCCCCGGGGGGGGGGGGCTAGCCCTGGACTCCCAGGCCCAGGAGCCACCTGGGCACACAGCAGTCTTGCCAGCGGGCCTGGGCTCCATGGGGGGGGAGGGGGATGCAGGGAAGGCAGAAGGTGTGGAGGGAGCTCAAGCCGGTTCCTCCAGCCAGCCTACTTTGGGAGGGGTGGTGCTCGATTCTGTGCCTGGGCAGGAGAGGGTTTGTCTCACCCTGGGAGGAACGCCTCCCCCCACACCCCGTGGCATCTGTGCAAGCCCAGGCAGGCGCTCGTGTGTGTCTGTGTGTCTGTGTGTGTGTGTGTGTGCGCGCGTGTGTGTCTGTGTATGTCTGTGTGTGTGCGCTCTCATTGCAGGCCAGGTCCTCACCACTGGAAAAGGCCAAGTGTGGGAAAGGGGGGTTCCAGAGGAAATCCCCTCCCCACTGGACCCCAATCCCCAGGCTCTCCTGCGTAGTAAATTGTCTCCTCTGCAAGATGAAGGGATGGGGGATGGGAAGCCTTGTTTCAGGGCATGACCCCCCCCATCTCCCATCTCTCCTGCAGCAGCTGCAGACCTGAGTCGTTGGGCAGGAGGGGGGCTGGCAACCTCTGATGTCTCCTTCAACTCTGGGGGGGGGATTTGGGTGAAGGGCGCAAAGGATGGTCCACAAGAGAGCACCTCCTTGGCCCCAGACCTACCTAGAAAGGCATTTAATCTGCAGAAGTCTGTCTTTCCAGGTGGAGGGAGAAGGTTTTGGGGTAAACCTATGAAATCCTTGCACGCCAAAGGCTTTTAGGATGGTTTTCTCCCTTGCAATGTGTGGCCACATTTTCATTCCAGCCAAGACCTTAATTCCCTGGATTCCTCAAAAAAGAAAATTTGTTGGCTGTTGTTGCTTTTAATGTGGCAAATCTTGTGATTTTATTTTTGTAACAACCATCTTGGGATCTCGGTTTTCTTATGAAAATGTCTCCAGTCCTCTGTCTAGGAAGATGGGCTTAAAAGCCCATTTTCTGTGTTTCAGAGAATAACAAGAGTGCCTGAACAAAATAAGATTCAGCTCAGTCTCTCCAGCCACAGGACTCGTGTTCCCCCCCACTTCTCTGCCCCTCTTTACTGCCAGCAGTGGGGTCCGGCTCTCGTGCTTCTCCAGAAGACTCAAACCCTCCAGGGCGCCTTTGGCTCGTAAACCTCAAGAGGTTTCATCTCGAGTAACCCAGGCCCCCAGTCCTTTGCAGTTCAACGGTGAAGCCCTGAACCCCTTGGCTGAATCTGAACCGGCTCTGAGCCCAGAAGGCTTTGCCTGCCCCCCACCCCCCATCCCGCGAGGCTGCCTTGCCTCTGAAGGGATCCTGGCAAGGGGAAGAGGGGAAGGGGCCACAGGCGCTAAGGGGCCCTGCTGCCCCTAAAAGCAAGCTCTTGTCTCTGCTCCAAATTGGAAGCAAAAAGTCCTGGCCCTCAAACAGGAAATAGCAGAAGTTAAGATGAATGCTTGGGAACAGAGGTGAACAAGGGGGTGGCTGGACTGTCCCCTGCCCCGTTTTAGTCCTGGCTCCTATGGGTTCTGAAAAGTCAGGATGAACCAGCTCCCCCCCCCATACAAGGCCAAATATGGGCAAAGCTTCCTCTGTGCCTTTATCAGGGAGAGAAAATAATCTTCCTCATCTTCCTGCATTCCAGCTCAGGGCGGGGCACATCAAAAGGATAGCCAGGAAAAAGGCCCCACTTCCTCATCCGGCTGGATAAGCAGAAAAGAGTCATGGAGGGGGAGGAGGCAGGATCTTTCAGCCCCCCCACAATGGGTTGGTCAGTGGAACCGAAGGTCAGGAGAGTCTCTTCCCAAAGGGAAAGTCCTGATTCCCAGCACACTCCAAGAACCTGCGGAACTCATGGCCACTAGATGCATGCTGGGCACTGTCAAAGAAGCAGGGCATGTTCAAAGTATTTCTTGTTCTCTCTGGAATGGGGGGGGGTATTCCCCCCATCTGTCCAATTCTGGGCAGGAGGAAAAACTCACATTGTGCTGCTGCCAGGTTTTCAGAGCTACAGGCACTCCTCAATTTACAATCCCTTGTTTAGCTTTGAAGAAAGCAGCTGACAGGCAGCCCTCCTGCTTATGACGGTCACAATTTGGGTGCTTGTGTGCCACGTTTTTGTGATGGCTGCAGGCTCCCAGGTTCACGTGATCCCCATCTTCAACCTTCCCAGCTGGCTTTCGACAAGCAAAGTCAATGGGGGAAGTTGGATTTGCTTAATGACCACATGGTTCACTTAACAGCTTCAGTGACTTGCTTAATAAAAGAATAAAATCAGGCAGGACTCACTTAACAACCACCTTGCCTGCCAACCAATGGACATTCTGGTTCCAACTGTGGTCATAGGTTGAGGACTACCTGATACCTGGCGGGCCATGAAAGAAAATGAGATTGAGGCCCAATGGGCAGAGGCAGAAACAGAGTCCAGGGAGCCACCAAGGCTCCTTGGCTGGCAAAGCCCGCCTTCTTCCGCCCAGCCCAGCCGGGCCCTTCCCTGCTTCAGCCACCCCCCACCTCACCCCCGCCTGTGCTGAGCCCTGCCTGTTTTCCCCCAGTGACGAACGTGGCCATGACGTCACTGTCAGCAGCCAGAGAAGGAAGGTCAGCTGGTGCCTCGGATGTGTCAAACGAGGCGGGGGCTAATTCCCTCCCCCCCAGGGCAGGAGCCAGACTCTCGAGCAGTGACCTCATCCTGGAGTTTCGCCATGACTTTCCAAGTTGCAGAACAAGAGTTTCACCTGAAAGCTGATTCAGAGGACTGAAGCATTCACCAGCCTGGTGGGAGTTTCTCTCTTAAATCGGGTGAACCGGGTCAGTTGGAGGTGGGGGGAGGCAAATCCTGGAAATGCAGCAAAAGACTGAGGAAGACCCCTTTCGGGGCTCCAGGAGGAGCCTTGCCTGCTTAAGGAGCCCCAGGCTGCCTGCGCAAAACTGCTTCTATCTGCCCACAACCTGCCTCACTAAAGTGGCACTGCCTTCCTTATGCCTACCTTGCTGGAATAGGAGAGGGGAGGCATAAGGCTCAGTGTGACCCAGCTGGCAGGTGGCAGACGCAGCTGGCATCACCAAGCTAGGCTGAGCCATAGAACCAGCAAGGCAGCTGCCTACCCCCCAGGATGCTGTGGAGACCCTTGGCCCTACAGAGGTCTCAGGGGGGTCAGTGGGACAATTTCCTGCAAGCATTAATTTGCAGAGCAAGAGCAGCAGGGAGGAGGGTGGAGCTCTGGCCCTAATTACAAGGCAGCCTTTGCTCCTGGGCCTCCTTTCAAATAGGACCCCAGTGGGACCCAGGCCCACTCCCTGCCAGGCCTGAGGGCCGGTCTGAGCACTGGCTAGAGGTGGTCCCCTTTGGGGCCCACGGGGCTGACTAATTATACCTATGCCCAAACCACCGGGTGTGCCAGCTTGGAGCCGGCTGGCTTTCCTTTTTCATTGGCAGAGATGTGGCCACCTGGGCTCTGAGCGCCAGAGGGGCTTCTCTTGATCATCCATCCTCCAGCCTCATTTGCATAAGGTGTGTAATCAGGTCAGCGGAAGGCCAGGTGCTCCATCACTCATGCAACACCCTCAGTGCGACTAGGATTTTCTTAGGTAGCTTCTTGTGGGTATATGATTTCTGAGATATGCCGAGTATCTCTAAGCCAAGATTTTGAAACAAACCATTTTATAAACAGCCTTCAAAGGCAGATCAGAGTGTGCATCCTCCAAGAGGGCAGACATCTGGACAAAGGAGGCCGATTTAAGGCTGTGGTGGATTTGAGGCCATCAAGTCCATTCAGGGCACAGGCGCAAATCAAGGCTCTGCCTCGTCTGACCAAAATGCTTGCAAAACAGCTGGAGCCGATGGCACCAAAGTCGCAGGGAAAAACCACAGGAAGGAGCCACGCCAGAGATGCTCTGGAACTCATGCTGGAGCAGCAAAAGTTGACTCAGCTTCCTTCAAATGTTGCAATGTGTGAATAACAAAGTATTGCTTGCGTAGCATACACATTCACACACTGTGTCACGAAACACGCAATTCAAAGAGGCCCTTGAGGTCATCAACTCCTAGTCTCAGCTCAGCACAAGAATCGGACCTCAAACATGCCCCACCAATGGCCGCCTGCTCTCCAACCAGCCCCATCTGGCAAAGGGGAGCCCCTTTCGCATGCGGACCACGCAAGCTGGACCTGGAAAACCACGTGGGAAACTGACACAAAGGTGACCCACAATCCCAGGAAGGAGAGACCCCTCCGGAAGAACTCTCAAGAGGGCAGCAGACCAGGAACACCCAGAAGGGCCCCTTTTCTTTCCTGGCTCAGAGCGGGGCCAGGCATTCGGAAGAGACATCACATGACAAACAACTCAATTCAGAGCAGCCCCTTTTTAACTGTCTTTCAAAGTTTGATGCCACACCTTAAAAACGATTAAGAGTGAAGGTTCAAGTCCTTTGATTATTCACAGCAGCAATCCATTCCAAAATTCCAGTTCAGACTGGAAAAGAAAGCAAGGTAGTTATGGAATGGGGAATACGTCCAAATAAAGGTCCCTGCAGATGCAGGTAGCCTCAAAGGCTGGTTAAAGGGAACCTTAACAAGGCCAGGCCTAAGAAAGCTCTCCTCTCTTCTAATACCAAGCAGTACACAAATCAGAGTATGCAGGCCAACACGATGCCGGCCTAGAGACTTACTCTCACAAATACAAGGCTTGAAAAATAGAAGGTGCATCATCATTTTAGATCAGCCCTCTTCCCCTCGGTTGCTACGTCCAGATGTACAGTTGTCCTGTATCCAATTTTTCTGCCCCCTCATTCAGAGCTACGTGCAACTCCCAGGCTTTCCAGCACTTCTGGAAGGCATCTGGGTAGAGGAGCTGGTAGAACACCTGATGAACCAGGCAAAACCAACTAGACGAGTTTTGCTCTCTGGGTGGCTTTGACAATGCTGTTTCTGCAGATGATCCACACAGGCTTAAAGGCCTCCAGAATTATCCATGAAAACTTTAGAACGCTGGAAAATGTTTCATGCCTTTGTTCTGTAGGCAGCCCAGAAAATATTTAAAATTCTTAGGCAGAGACAGGACATTTGTCGGCACCCAAGTGGGCGTGTAAGTAGTTTCATGGACAATCTCTTGTAGTTTAACTTGGTTTAGCCTCTCTTTTCGTTCATGGAGGCCACTGAATAACCAAAGCTTCTCAGAAAGAAATGAACTAAGGACAACCTACCAAAGTATGTTATGCTTTGGTAGTATTATTTTATGCAGAAGGGGGCCTTGTGTAAAGAAGTTTTAAAGTGTTAAAACTGAGACACAAACGCTATAATAAAGCAATATTCACTTTTCGCTGGAGGGATTCCCTCCTCTCAGCCCCACAAAGAATAGAAACTCTGGACTCCTTTCCTTTCATGGCACCTTTGCAGCCTTCTGCATCCTCCACCACCGAGACCGGAAACCGATCGCTTGTTCCCTCCTGCCGTGTTTGCCCTAAGGAGACCCTGAGCTGAGTCTGCTTCACAAGACCAGGACTAACCTCTGGCAGATCTCAGGTTCTCCCCAAGCTCCTGAGTGAAGCCCACTTGCCTAGAGGATGAGGGGCATCCCGGATGCTTTCACAGGAAGGCGAGCCGAGGGAAGACTGGTTTGGGTGACTTTTCTTACGGTTAGGCCAGGCCTTAAGTGTCTATAGAGATGCTCAGCCCTCCAGCTCATGGTTGTCCCAAAGGCGCTTTCGCCCTCCCCCCCAAAAGGCAACTGGACTTTCTTGGCTTTTTCTTTGAAAATTAAGAACTTTGAAGTTCTGAACTGAAGAAGCTTCTTAGATGAGAAGCGGAATGTTTCCAAAGGAAAAAACCAAGAGGGTCCAGTTGCCCCTTGGAAAAAGCACCTCAGGTCAGCCAGCAACAAGCCGCATTCTGAGGTGGTGATGCATTTAGCACCCAGTTTCAGGCACTTGCCATTCTTTGACCCTGAGTACAGTTGCACTTTCAGAGTCTGGCTATGTGAAAACTAATCCAAGGTCTTCTCAAAATTAGCGCAATGCTAATTACCAGAAGACGGTTATAATGTTCCACTCAGTTTCTCTTCGGTGTAGATTCTTCATTTCACATTTATCAGCAACTCAGCCACCTGAAGATCTTTCTAAACTGTTCCTCCCATACCTGCAACATTCTGCTCCTTATAATTAGCAAAACACATGGAGGAAACCTTTTCTGGGCACTTGTTAAAGAAGCTGGCGTTAAGGATTCCTGAAAACAAAAATGCATATGGAATGAAATAATCCTAACGCGATGCACTGAGAGCAGCAGAGAAGCTTGGTCTGGAATTAACTCCCTAGTTATGGTTTGGCTCTGTGGCTGCTGCCTCGGGCACCGGATGTGAACAGGGAAAGTGCCCAGATCAAAAAGCCAGCGCCAACAAGTGTTGCACGGGGAGGGCCAGGCCGAGGTTGGGTTGGGAAGCCAGCTGGGTCCCTGCTCGGGGGTTTGTGCCAAGAGGCAAGGTCAGCTCAGAGGGACTTTTTGAAGCAGGGCTGAAAAATCTGAAGAGCAGCTCAGCCAAGTAAATGATTCACCAGAGGCTATTGACACAACACAAGGGGCAGCCACCTCCTCTCAGGCTCACCCCAACGGCTGAAGTGCCAGCAGGAAGCCAGAAGCGACCATCAGAGTTCAAACAGTGCTTGTGTGCTCGTACGCACACACCGACGCACTCACCACAGCGCCTGTGCAGGCCCAACCCTGCACAGCTGCAAGGAGACGCAGGCCTCACCCTCCTGCCAAGCTCTACCTTGCTTTGCCAAAGGAGGAAAAGGCCAGGTGGAAACTACCTGAGCCACGCAGGTAGCCCGTGCCTGGCTCCAAGGACAGCAGGGAGGCTGCTTCCCGGCCATCTCTGTCACTTGGCCTTAACTGGAAATACCAGTTCAGCTTTCTTGGGGTGTCTCACCACGGAGCTCGCTTCGGGAGAAGTCTGAGGCTTCCTCTTCCTTCCCCAGGCTGCCGCCAAGGGCCACAGCCAGGGGCCTTCCTCTGACATTTTAAACTGCCCCAGACAGGAACTCTGGGAACTTCTTAGCACAACTATATTTTTATTTATTTGCAATGTACATTTCTAAGTTGCCAACAAATCTGGGCATCTTACAAGGTTTAAAACCAGAACCGATGTATTGAAGCCACTAATAAAAAGACAGCAACTCTGGAGGTGGAAATTATTCTTGGAAATACTGTGTTTCCCCGAAAATAAGACCCTATCTTATATTTTTTTGAACCCTGAAATAAGCGCTTGGCCTTATCGCCATGTGCTCAAAAGCCCAATTGGGCTTATTATTAGGGGAGATTTTATTTTGGGGGAAACAGGGTACTTCCAAGCTGCCCCATTGCACAGAATTCTAGATGGATGGCAATATTATTTAAAAACTTTACCAGAAAAAAACAATAAAAACAAAAACAAAATAAATAAGTAAGCAGTATAATCAACCCTCATGCATGAAGTGCTTGGCCTAATGGAGCTGAATGAGCTTTTTAAGAACTGAAATTCATCCTTCCAGACAGAAACTCCCACTTTTAATGCTTCCCTGAGTGGTCCTCCGTCTTAAGAGAGGCGGAAGGTCGACACACCCATTTTACAGATTCCCCAATTCGCCACTTTCCCTTTCAGAAATCAGGAAATGGAGAAGGAATCTGAATACAACCCGAATCTCCTCTCCTTCCTCCAAGGCACCCAGCAGCAGCAGTAGTAACAGCACAAGATGCCCTCTTATCTGGAAGGGGGGAGCACCAGTCACTCTCTCCCTCGCCCCCCCCCCACCCAAGACTGGGTAGCCACCAGCATCTCAGGGGGTCTCACCTCTGCCCAACATCCGGCCCCTCTCCAAGTCCCGCCTGGGCACCCGGAACACATAGGCCTCTGAGCTGAATCCTGGCCGGCAAGAGGCCCCTGCCCCATCCTTGCTGAGCCCCTTTTCACCCTGGGGAGGCAAAGACGAGAGTGAGGGGAGGTGGGGAGCACCCAGCCCAAGTGGCGCAGTTGTTCCCATGACCCGCTCATCCGGAGGAAGCCCATGGAGAAGGAACTGGGGGTCTGAAGCCCCTTCTAGGCCACTGCCAGGCCCCAGGAGCCCCTCACTGGGGCAAAGCCCTCCGAAGGGATCCCACAGTCCGAGGGGGAGCCTCCCAGCGGACAAAGGTTTCGGGGTCGAGACGTGGCAGGGAGAGAGGGGGGGCCCTCTGGCCCCAGGACTGGGTGGGCGGGGAAGAGGAGCCCAGAAAACAAGGCGGGAAAGAGACCCATCAGCCGCTGCCTCGGAAGGGTCCCCAACGCGGCTAAGCCGAAGAGTCCCGGCCCGTCTTACCTGGAGCAGCAGCAGCAGCAGCAGCAGCAGCAGCCCGAGCCCCGCCTGGGTCCCCATCGCAGCCAGAGGAGGTGCGCGCGGTCGCCAAGCCCGCAAACTTTGCCTCGGCCAGGCTGCCGCTCCGGTTGTGGCAGGTGAGGCTCCGCCCGCGCTGGAAGCCCCGCCCCAGGGAAAGGGGGCGGCGCCCGGCGGCCTCGCCTTGCACCCGCTCTTGCGCCGCGGGCTCGGCAGGTGCGGCCGGCCGGCCGGGGCGGGGGCGGAGCAGCCCCTGCGCGCTACCTTTCTACCTGCCGGGCCCGGCGAGCCAAAGGCTTCAGCGGCCGCTTCGGAGCAGGGACAGGACGCCTCCTCCCAGCTTTGGGGGGCAGAAGGCCGGGCGCTCGATTGGTCGGAGGGCGGCTTCCGCGGGCAGCCCGGGGCTCCTGGGCGGGGGTCGCCTGGGAAGAGCTGCGTGGAGCTGCGCCGCTGCCGCCCGGGGAAGGGGGCGAGGGGCCGTCGGAGGAGCGCTCGCCAGCCCGGAAGCTTCCGCTGGGCTGCCCGGCAATGGCCGGACCGTCGTAGCGGCCAGATGCGCGCCACGCGCTAAGCCGGGTTTGCGGACTAAATGCCAGCCGGTGGGTGACCCAGGCGCGCCCGGAACTGCCCGGTCCTTTGGTCTGCACTTGCCGCATCGGGCATCCACTGGCGGGCAGGGCGGTGGGGCAGCTGCGCTCCCGTTGCAATCCTGGCCCTTCTCGGCCCGGCCTGCTGGCCGCCCCCTCCGAGGCTCAGGCAGGAAAAACCGGTCGGGCGAGGGCGGAGCTGGCGGCCAGCCAAGGGCCAGGAGCGAGCAGGAGGGGAGGCACGCTTCCCGACTCTTCTCTGGGGGGCCAGGCCAGCCTTTGTGCCAGGGCGCCCTGGAGCAGCTGCCCCTCCAGAGGGCCCAAGAATCGCTGCCCAGCCAGGCCATGATGCAGGTGAAAGACCCCCAGCCAGGCCAGAGTGGAAAGGGTGGCTTCAGGCAGGAGCCCGAGAACAGCTGCAGCTCTGGCTTCTCTTCCTTCTCGGAGGCTTTGCAAAACTCCCTTTGCAAAACCTGCAATTCCCCAGTAGGGAAGAGCTGAGAGCAGCTGGGGGAAAGGGGAGAAGCTGGGAGGGCTGCAGCCTTGGGGTGGGAATGACAGACAAGAGTTGGAGAGGTGAGGCAGGCAGGGAGGGAGGGTTTGGGGAGGGCCAGAGCACAGGAGCCAGAAGCCTCTGCCCCACCCAGGTTCTTTTGGGGAGGCTGGCAACAGCTAAGAGTGGCTGTGGTTCAGGCACAGGACAGCCTTGGTTCCCCCAGAAAACATGACACGGGTTTGTTGTGCCTTTTTTTTAAAAAAAGCTTTTATTAAAACTTTACATCCTGATTGTCCAGCCCTTTAGTGATCATCAAGTTATTTCACACATGCTATAAAAAGAGGAAAGAAATCAAGTCTTAACTGAGCTACAATACATGAGAGTAGAGGAGGTCAGGAAGGCAGAGGGGGGGCATCATCCAGCAGCCTCGCTCTCTCCCTCCCCCCCACCCCCGCCAGGCCTGTGTTGGGCAGCACCTCCAGCTCCTGGCAGCAGGGCAGTCCCAGACGGAGGTGCAGTGTGAAGACTTCATGACCTGCAGCCAGGCCCCCTCTGAGGACAGAGGCCCCTCAAGAGACACCTTTGCCCTCTGCCCAGGAAGCAGAGTCGGAGCTGCCCCTTTGCCAAGATGGTCAAAGGTTCGTCTCCTGGAGCCCCCCAAAGTCCGCAGCAGCCCCTTTTGCTTCCAACGTGCCATGGTGGTCAGGGTGGCCAAGCAACGCCGATCAGCCTAGCTTCGGGGAGGGGTATGGCTGCAGGGCGAAGCCCCCTAGTCGGCCACGCCTCCTCCATAGAGGTCTGCCAGTTTCTGGAAGCGGCTGCCCCACTCATGCAGGTAGTCGTAGTCCTGGTCCTGATCGGAAGCCGAGGAGTTGAGGGAGCTGAGGGAGCCCCCCTCGGAGCCCCCTCCCTCGTAGTCGAAGACCAGTAGGGAGTCGTAGGGGGGCGCTGTGGGGTCCAGGTCAGCAGCCTTCAGGTTCTGGGTGGAAAAGGAGGAAGCGTGGGGCGCCTGTTTGTGGGGCAGGGGCGCATCTAGAACTTCAGCTGATTCCTCATCCCAGCTAATCTGGGAAGGGCCAGCCAGAGGCAAAGGCAGCCTCAAGACCCACTCCAAATTTGGTGCTGTAGGGGGTGGGCCCTACCGGGAAACCCAGAAGCTACAATATCAGCCTTAAAATGGGGTTCAGCTGATTCTAGAGTCCTTAATAATTTTACTGAATGTATAACACATACCCTTGACCCCGGGCAGCTCTGCCTGTTTACAGTGGGCAGAAGATCCAGCTGGGCAATCCACTTGGAGGGCAGCAACCCCAAGGCAGCAGAGCTGGAGGTGCCAGGGCCTGGCCTGCCACTCAGCCTCCCTTACCTCACAGATGAAGTTGCCGATCTCATCAGGGTTTGCAGGGCGGGGGCGATACTGGGGGGCTGGCAAAGGGGTCGGCACCACGTCATTCCGCAGGAGGACTTCTGGGCGGGGGTCCAGGCCCCTGTGCAGCTGGCTGAGGTCATAGTCCTTTTGAGGGAGGGAAGGAGGAGCCGGTTGGCCGAGGGAGGGGGGTTCACTCAGAAGCTCCCCCACCTCCAAAGCAGTCTGATCCTGGGCAAAGTTCGCACCCCGAGGCCCAATCACAAGCGGATGCTCGGCCCTTCCCTGCCCCCCCCCCCGCACCTGGTCCTCCTCGCCCCCTCCTTCTTCGCCATAGTAGAAGATGTTATCCCGGGTGTCGTCCTCCGGCAGCAGCAGCGGCTCCTTCGCCACCTTCCTCCTCCTCGCGAAGAGCAGCAGCAGCAGCAGCAGGACTGGAACACAGAATCCGGCCAGGATCAGGGGGCGCTTCTGCTGAAGTTGTGGCCAAGGGAGGGAGTGAAGCTTCCCAAGACCCAACCGCCATTCTCCTGAGAACCCATGGTTCTAGTCCTCAGTATTATGCCGGTGGTATGAAGAAGTAATTCAAACCGAAGGCTTCTTCACATGGCCAGAGAAGACCAGGCTCTGCGCCTCACAAGAGTGTCCAGGTTGAGGTGTGGCTCTACCACCTGGGAGGGGAAACCCATCCCCCCAAGGGCAGCCCTGTGCATACTCACTCAGAAGGGCCAAAACGGCCCCCAAGACGGCAAGGATGATGGGCGCCCCAACGATAGCCATCTGCCCCTCCGGACACTCATCCACCTCTCCCTCGCACTCGCAGACGGTTGCCCTGAGGATGGTCAGGTGCGACTTGCCCGGCTGGTCCAGGAGGCGCAGGTAGACGTCGTAGGTCTCTCGCTTCAAGGGCTTCAGCAGCTTCAGGATGGCCGTCTCCCCTGAAGCAGTCAGGAAGTGGTCAGACCCAATGCCGGCCTGGGCTTTTGGAGAAAGGGACGGGCTGCTTCTCCTCCCTCCTAGGGGAGCCAACCCGCCTGGCGGACTGCGGGAGATGCCCCAGGAAAGGAGGGCAGAGGACACGAGGGCCGGATGGCGCCGAGGTCGAGCTTCCTGGAAGTCAGGTCAGTGCCCATTTCCCAGGAGGCCATAGCAGCAGCCCACCTTCGCTGTCCATCTCGACCACCCAGTTCTCCTCTGAATTGTGGATCAGCTCCGCCTGGAAAGGGGAGGTGTGGGGTGGAAGGTCCTTGTCCGAGATGCGCAGCAGTTGTGGGGCTGGATCGCGGTTGCACACGGTGAACGTCCGCCGGTCGGGCTCTGGGCCGTGGTCGTTCACGTCCAGGAGGGTCAGCAGCAGTGTCCCTGTCCCTGTCGCTGGGGGGCTTCCTAGGGGCAGAGTACGGGGGAGGGGGAGCCATGTTTAAAACAGAACAGCCTCACAAACCAGATTATAGAGAGGCACAACAGCTGCTTTGAAAAGCTTCAGGCTGTTTCTCTTCAAAGGCCCCACTTCTGCACCCCTACAGCCCCCAAACCTCCCGCCACATCTTGCCCCATTTCTCCCCCAAGGCTCCTGCAGGCATCCAGTCTACTGTGGCTCCGGAGGCTGCTTTGTCTGCCCAGCAAGTTCCCCGCCTTTGCCATGGAGAACAGCAGACAGAATGGGGCATAGTCTGAATCAGTAGAAGGTGGATCTTGGGGGGCAAGGCCCCCTACAGGATGTTCCCCCTGGTGGGCGTGGTCTTCTCTCTGTGCAGCTCTTGAGGAGCAGGGAGCACCTCCCCTCCCCTCCGGGAGGCTGGTTCTCATGACCGGCCACCATGTGCCCCTCACACGGGCAGCTCTCAGCTCAACAAAGGAGCACTTGATTGCCCAGCCACGAGTCGGGGGGGAGGTACGAGCGGGGGGCCCTCCCCCTCCCTCATCCGCCCATAGGGTTTACCATCATCCACCGCCAGCACGATAGCCGTGTAGGTGTTGTTCTGGACGAAGGGGGATTCCCGGTCCAGGGGCGCCTTGGCAGTGATGATGCCGGTTTCCGGGTGGACATCCAGCCACTGGGCAGGGTCATTCCCCAGCAAGTACCTGGAGGGAAAGCGGATCCAGGCTGAGGGAGGGAGGGGGTGCTGGCTGTGAGGTGGGACAGAGACTTTGGGGACCCTCTGGGCCTGGGAGAGAAAGGCTTGGCTGCAATAGAGCTGAGCCCCTGATGGCTCCCAGACCAACTGAACCCTAACTGGGGCTGGGCTGGCAGGTGTGGAAGAAAATGGACTGCAGAAAGAGGGAAAGTGCCAGGGGAGAAAAGTGGAACCAGAGAAGCCAAAGAGGCAGCTGGAGCGGCCCTTATTTAGAGAAGCAGCCTGGAAGTTCTTCTGTGGAAAAATTGCACCTCTTAACCAACCTCGGGGAGTTCAAGAATCTGCTTGCTTGCCATGGAATTCAGGCTGTTGCCACCTTCAGTTCACCCATACAGACACTCCATCACATCTGCCCCCCCACCCCCGGGTGGCTCCATTCAGCCTTTCCTCTTCCCTGCCCCAACCACCTTCCTTTCCAAGAATGGGTCCCTTGGTGCCCCAATTGCTGCTGCTGTGCTGCTGGGGGATGGTACCCCCACCTGCCCAGGTAGCCTCTTCCCAGGAGCTGCCGATGCTGTGGGTCCCTCCACCCTGAGGTGTCTTCACAAGCATCTACCCCTCTACTCCTCCCCGCCTCTTGAGGGGGGGACCCTCCTTGGCTGTTCAGCGAAGCAGCTCACCTGATTTCCTGGGGCTGCATCGTGTCTGGGTCTTGCGCCCTGTAGGTGGCAATTTTCTGCCCCACCAGGCTGTCCTCCGAGACCTTCACCTTCAGGACTGGGGGTGCAAAGACGGGGGCCTCATTTGCATCCATCACGTTGATGGTCACGGTGGCTGTCGAGGTGGGAAGCTTCACCGCAAAGGGCACCTCGTTGGCCACTGCCACCTGCAGAACAAACTGCTTTCTCGTCTCAAAGTCCAGTGCCTAAACAGGGAGACGGAAAAACCTCGTCAGAAGATGCAACTGCCCAGCTGAGGGAGGGAACAAGCCTCATCCGGCCACCTCAGCAATGGTTAAAGCAGTCACTCTCAACCTTGACAACTATGAGTTGGGTGGACTTCAACTCCCAGAATTCCCCAGCCAGTGCCTCTTTGCACACGCACACGCGCACACACACGCACAAGCTTGTGCATGGGAGGAGCTGGTGTTTGCGCCTACTTTTGCTGTTGTCACAATTCCTTCGTTGGTCTTTGGATCTGTTGAGATGGAAAAGAGCTCTCCGCTGTTGCCCTGAACGATGTCGTACACAGCGTGCCAGGCAGGAGAATGGTGCTCGTCCTTGTCGGTCACAGCCAGCCTCACCACCTCCACACCTTCCAGGTTCTCCGCCACCTCTGCCGAATACTGAGGGAGGGGCAAGCAGCCAACTGAGAGCCTGAAGGATAACCAACTCCCCTCCCAAACCTTTGGCAGCTCAGGGGGCTTGAGGAGAGGCACTGCTACCCAGCCAGCCAGCCAATATGGGAGCCATCAGCCCTCCCGGCTATCTAAGAGGGAGAGCATCAACTTCGCCAAGGCTGGAGGGGAGGAGGAGGGAGTGAGGTACAGACAAGGGCAGGTGGAAACACCTTAACTATGCAGGCACCCTATGAAGTCTGCACACCTATCACAGCAAACCGTAATCTAGATTTAAGCCTCATACTAAGCTACGACTTGGCTTGCTTGGCCTTCAGTCCCAGTTCACAATTGCAGCTTCACACAACTGCCAGTTTCTGCTTATGCCGTAAGCCAAGGGAAGGGAGCTGAGCTTCTATGCTGTCCAACCTGGCCTGTTCCCAGGAAGCCCCCCCAGTTCCCGGCCTCTGCAGAAGAAGCTACCATGGACTCTGTGAACTCGGGCACGTTGTCGTTGGCATCTGTAATTTCTATCACTGCTGATGCTGTGGTGGTCAAGCCCAGCCCATCCAGGTCTGCCGCCTGCAGGATCAAGGTGTATTCCCTCACTCGCTGGGAAGAGAAAATGCTCCGGTTAGCGCCTGAGCTGGCCAGCGTCCTCCATGGAAGGGCCCTTCCCAATCCGGCTGTACCTGAGAAAAGTTCTGGGGGCAGCCAGGTTGGCCAGAGACGAGGAGGCGGCGGCTTGCTTCTCCCCCCCAGCCCTGCCTTTACCTCTCGATCCAGGCCGCTGGCGATCACACTGATGGTCCCCGTTGCTCGGTTGATGGCAAACATCTGCGGATGGGGCTCCTGGGGCGCTTGGCTCAGGATGGAGTATGCAACGACCCCGTTGTAGGTCTCGATGGCATCGTCTGCATCGGTGGCTGTGACCTGCATCACAGATGTCCCTAGGAAAGGGAGCAGACACCCATGTGAAGCTGCCAGATAGTGACCCGCCTGGCCCAGCCTTGCCACCTCTCCGGCTCAGCCAAAAGATGGTGCATTGGAGACAGCCACCTCCCCCCTGGGAAAGCCCCCCCTCCCCCTACTGGGACAGGGAGGAGTGCCCACAAAAGTGATCCCCCGAGGATGCCTGGACACCATAGTGAAAAATATGGAATTGAAAATGAATACCGCAATAGAGAGAGAGATGGAAGGAGTAGGGAGATGGATGGAAGGGGAAGGAGAGAGAGGAATAGAAGAAACGGAAGAGGAGAGGAAGAAAGGGAGGGGAAATAAGAGTAGGAGAGAAGGTTAGATGGGGAGAAGAAAGGAGGAGGGGGAGAAAGGAAGAGGAAGTAGAGAAGGAATAGGAGAGGATGGAAAAAGGTAGGAAGGATAAAAGGAGGGAGGGAGAGGAAAGAGAAGATTGCTGTAAAACAAAAAAGATGAAATGGAAGAAAGGCAACCCTGAACATGTTTAAGTGTATTAGGATAAAGAATGAATTATCAAAAAATTAAAAGAATATGTTGTTTATATACATAAGCATAGAAATATTAAGATATTATTAAAAACATGGAAAGAGAATATTTTGGTAGAAATTGTAACTAAGTAAAATGTATTTGGATATGACGTTGTATAAGATACGATACGCCAATACCTGTTCATAAAATATGTGGGTGTGGGGGGGGAATTAATAAAACTTGATAAAAAAAAAAAGCAAAGTGATCCTCCAACTTCCGTCTGAGCTGGGGAGGCTGAAGGATAAGGAAGCTTCACTTGTGTCAGGAGAAAAGACGAGGTTAAGGCAACTCCAGGCTCAACCTGGAATAATTCACCTCTCCTTCCCATTTTGTGCAATGCAGCACACTCACACACCTCTTCCTGAATTCACATTCACAATCCTAGCAGGGTTTGTGCAGCATCTAAGGACTCTCCCCCCTTTCCGGCTGCTGGGGCTGAATTTCTGCTGCCCCCACACAAAATCTCCCCCTCTTTACCAGGGGTTGCTCCTTCCATGACAGAGCCCTGGAAAACCTCCTGGGTGAACTTGGGCTTGTGGTCATTCTGATCGGTGACTGTGACGATGATCTCCATCGGTTCCTCCACTGGTTTGCCGTTCTCAGAGACCGCATGGGATAAAAGCTGCAGAAAGAGGGAAACCAGTCTGAAATGCCAGAAGCCCCCCCCCGCCCCCCCATCATAGCTTCAGCCAGGACCACCTACGTGGTATTTTTCGATGCTCTCTCTGTCCAGAGGCCGTGTCACCTTCATCCATCCCGTCTCCTTCTCGATGATGAAAACGCCTTCTGGGGGGGTGTCGGCCCCCTGCCCAGTGATGCTGTAGAAGATCTTAGTTTCCTTATCCCGGTTTGATTTGATCTGACGCAGGGAAAGAAAGGGTCATCTTAGATTTGTTGGCCACCCTCCCCCCAAAAAAGGGAGCTTGATCCATCAGGAGAGTGATCTCCTTCCCCCACACCCAAATGGCCCTGCCCGGCCTGGCACCATCTTTGCACGGGCTACAATACAGCTCTGGGCTGATGGGCTTTTGATCCAGAAAAGCCAGCCCCCCCCCCCCCCCCCCCCGGGTGGGCAAAACCAGATCCTTCCTCCCAGATTCCACCCACCTGAACCAGCTTCTTGGGAAAGGGGCCTCTCTCATTCTCAGGCATCCTGATGGGAGGGATCACCCAGTCTCGCTTCCGCCGCTTCAGGGTCAATGGGAACTTTGGCCATTCCATCCGCTTGGCAGCCGTCGGTTCCTCCTGAAAGAAAAGCTCCAGCAGGTTATGCAGGGAGTTGCCCCATGGGAACAAAGGCCATTCTGAGGGTGCAGCAAACAAGACCCCGACCAGAAGCCCCCTGGCCCCCAAGGCCAACATCACCCCCACTGCCCAAGGACAGTCATTCTCCAGCCGTGGTCTACAACATCACCCCCACTGCCCAAGGACAGTCATTCTCCAGCCGTGGTCTACAGCTGCTGACCGGGCAGTCCGAGGCCTCTCTGAGCTCAGCTGGCCAGGCGCCCCATTGCCACCTCGGTTCTCAACCTGAGTTACAGACCCAAGGAACTGGGGTGCAGAAGAAAACGAAAATAGAAACATACAAACATTTCTATGAGCAGGAGAATTCCCACTTCCGTGCACTTTTTATAATGATATAAAGCTAAGAATTCATCTTGTTATGTGGACTGAGGTACAGTATGCAGAGCCATTTTAATAGGATATTTAGAACCATTTCCTTTTTAAAGATGCTTTCAAAAGGTGGCGACAGGAAGACGGGAAGAATCAAACAATTATTGTTATTCCGTGAAAAATGTGAATTTCTTTGCACTTGAAGATGCAAACAAAGAGTTTCATTGAGCAATCCCTGCATTTTGTGAATATTTATTTAGTAATCTATTATTGTGATTCGTTTGAGAAATGAAGTCCAGGAAAACCTGAGAATTTTTTGCTCAAAATCCACATGTTATAATGGTGTTGCTGCTGTCGCTCTACAGATGCTGTTGAATTTGAATTCACACACACCACACCAGCCTGCTTTATAATTAGCTGTGCTGGCTGGGGATGCTGAGAATTGTAGTCCAACAACAGCCAAAGTATTACACAATACTGGAAACTTCAATGCTGATGTACAATTTGGATTGGAGACGCAGCAGACTCTTTGGGAGCGTGCCTGCCCAGCGCACCTTCAGTCCAAACCCTCTTCCTCCATAAGTCAGGTAGAAGCCTCCCCCACTTGCAGGGGAGTGCCCCCCCCCCCATTCCACCTGCCTGGGCAGAGCCCCAGTGCTCCATTAGCACAGTTTCCACCGCAACCGCCCAGGGAGGCAGAAGGGTTGCCATGGCGTCCCTGCCACCTGTGCTGTCCCGAGGGCAGAAGCGGCTCACCTGCGAAGAAGGGGGGCCTTTGTTCTGCAGGACAGCCGAAGCCGATGATTGGATCCCTCTGGAATCTCTGGCATGCACCCTGGAAGGCCTTTCCCGCGCCTGCACCACCACCACCTTTCCATCCACCAACACTCGGAGGTCAGGGCTGCCCAGAACTGGCTCCCCTCCCAGGCAATCGGCAGACCTGACTGGAGGGGAGAGGAAAGCCACCGCATTAGGAAAACCTGAAACTGCCAACCAATACACGGTCCAAACAACACCCCCCCACCCCACCCCACCCCCGCTCTAAATAGCACTGGCATAGGGAGTTTCTTCTGGCCAGCAGGAGCCCTTCCCCCTGCAAGCGGTTGCCCAGCTGAGGGGTGGGGGAGGGTCTTTAATGCACCCGCGAAGCCTTCTACCCCCCACCCACCCCCGGTCTGGAGCCGGGATCTTGTTTGCCCTTTAATGGATTGGCACTTCCAGTCCTTGGATTGCTTACACAGAGGGACGGAGGGAGGTGGAGGCAGGGGGATCACCCAGCCCAAGTTTCCTTTCCATTGCCCCACATTCCAGATAAGGCACCGGTCTGGCCTTGAGCCCACCGGCCTCTCCTCTTCAGCCGCCCAGGCTTGGCTCACGCAGGGCCTCGCCATCAGGGAGAGCCCTTTGTAGAGGTAGCTGCCCCAAAGCAGTACCAGTTTCCGGGGTTTTGCTCCTCCCACACTAAAAGGAAAACACCCACGAGCAGCTCGCTCCAGCCTGGCCTCAGTCCCCATCCTCTCCCCACATCTCACCAGGGAAAGCTACCTCGCCCCCATAGCTGGTAAAGAGGAAGGGGCCTCTAGTCTTGCCTGCTATAGGGGCCAACCTGACACCCCCTCCCCAAAGACTTCACTGGTTCCAAGAAAGAGAAAGGCAGCACTGTCCTCAGCCAACCCCCCCCCCCCCCGCCTCTTTCAGCACTCAGGACAGAGCAATCACAGCAGCCCAGGTCACCCCACCTTGACCTGCCTTGGGACGGTGTGAGGTTGCTCCAAGAGCCAACCTGCCAAGGCTGCCAATGGCTCTGAACAGCCAAGGCCCTCTCAGGACACCGGAAGCCCCCACCCATCCACAGAGCCACTCCCCATCCACTTTGCCGCCACGGAAGGCCCCTCCGCCCAGCAGTGGGGAAGAAGGGCCGGTGGCTCAGCTGGAGAGAACCAGCTCTCTGCCCAGGAAGCAGGAGGAGGTCAGAGCGCCTCTCCCCACTTAGTGGAATCGGACCCATTTGGCAGCCATTAGCATGCCAACCCTCTGCATGCCATTAGTGGAAACCTCTCTTTCCCAGAAGGCTGGCCAACAGCGGAGCAGAAAGCCCCCCCACACACTTTGCCCCTTGGCCCTACAGAGTGTGGACAAACAGCCACTGGCACACTTAATTGCCTGCTCCTCCCAGCTCAAGAGAAGCTGGCCGGCCACTCACTCCTTGCCCTGTCCTGGTTGCCCATTCAGAGCTGCCTCTTCCCTCCCCCACCAAAGGGCTATGAGGAGCCTGCTCCCCTCCTGGCCAAGGATGCCTCATATCGGTGGCAGGGGTGAGGGGGAAATGGTCTGCTCCCCCTGCTCCCTGCCTCTCTTCCTAAGCATGGCCAGGAGGGGGGCGGGGAGGGGGCTGACAGGCCACCCCTTCCCCTTTCTGCAGGGTCCCTGGAATTTTAAGGCTGCCGCCTGCAGGGCAACAGCTCTTATCTCATCTCAAGGCCCCTCTATCACAGGTCAAACTGCCGGAAAGGTGAGGAAAACACACCCAGGTGGCAGATTAGTCTGTCTCTACATGTCTCAGTAAACACCAGGCTTATTTGGTGGGGAGGGGGTGCAGGAATGGCCCACTGACCTCTGATCCGACAGAGCACAAACACCTTGACATACTTATATTGCAAGGACCTTTCGGAGCAAAAGTCGCAGTGAAAAAATGCACCACATTCACAACTCAGAGCAGCTCAGGGACAGAACTGCCTGTGTATCCAGCAGTCAGTTCACCATGACTTGATGGCCCATCGTCACTCACGACTGCTGGAAGGAGTGAGTGATGTCTCTATTGAGGCTCTCTGGAAGAGCCCCCAGCCTCTCTGCGAGGGCCACCCCCAGAGTTAACCCTCAAATGAGAGAGATGGGGGCTAAAGTTAGCCACACTCCCTGGCTGAGGGAAAGCCATGCCAGCGCCCTAATCCCCTGCCTCTGAATCAACCCGCCACCAGTTTTGCCAGGACTTCAGACTTTAAAGCAGCTTTCCGGGACGGAGCTAAGAGGGTAGAACTCGGGAGTTTCCAGGTATTGCAACTGCCTCTTATTCCCCAAAGCAGCAGAAGAGAGACGGGAGCCCGGAAGTTCAGAACTGCTTCCTCCTCCCGAGTGGGCAAGGGAGAGCTCCCACCCTGAGATGGACAGAGGGACAGAGGTCTGCAGGGACAACCTCCAAGTCCCTCACAAGGAATTACAGAGGAGGGGAGAATAACTCATGGGGGGGGGAACTCTTCCCTTCTAAAAGCCCCAGGTGCTGACCATAAAGAGCCACTAGATTGCGCACTGGGCTTCAGAGGCAACCCACCAGGCCACTGGGAGAGACCCAGGCTGATGTCCGCTGCTTCCAAATCCTGGGTGAGGCAGAAGTCCCCTCCCCGCCAGTCCTCCTTCCAGGCCTTGGAGAGACCAGGGCAGCTCTGGGCTGCAGGACGGAAGGGGCTGGTGCAGAGGGAGTTAAGGGATTCCTGGCAGGATCCAGTGCTGAAGCAGAAACAGACCAGCCTCTGTTTGGGGCACAATGGGCCTGTTTTGCACAACAACAGCCCCTTCCGGGAGCTGGAGGGGGGCTCTCAGACAATGGCTGTGGGGATACCACTGGGCCAGGAGGAAAGGGGCTGAGGAGGCATTGGGTGCTGGAGGAAAGGCCTCCATTCTGCAACCCCCAGCCTGTCCCTGCTTGCTCAGCCTAGCCCCACTCACAGGGCAACTCAAAGGGGGGTGAGGGTGGAAACCACACTTCACTCCCGGCAGTCTCCCTTACTGTTGGCAGCAGGAGGAATGATTTCTCTTTAACTGCAACCCTCTTCAAGGGGGGTGGGGGTGGAGGAGAAGACTTAAAACAAGTTAGGACCAGCAAAAAAAAAAAAAAAACCCCAAAGCAGAGGAGGTCCCTAGCAGGAATCCCTTAACTCCCTCTGCCCCAGCCCCCTCCCCCATTCCCAAGGAAGCTGCCCCTCCCCCACACTAGATCGAAGGAGAATCGCCATCGAGCAACCGATGCATTAAGAGATCCTAACAGACTAAATCCTTCACTTTCGAAGAAACCCCAAGTTCATCGGCGTTTATCCCTGGAGGATTCCTGCGACCACTCGAGGCGGCTCGATTCGGAGCTTTAGGCGCAAAACGAAGGAAAAGTTTGGAAAAGGAGCAGCCGCCACAAGCACAGCCCGCCCCCCGCCCCCACTACGAGTTCCCGATCGGTCTGGAATTGAACTCAGGCCGCCTCCCCGCTCGACGGGCGTCCAGGGAAGGGAGGGGGAGGAAAAGCCCCCCAGGAACCCCCGGCCAGCCGCTGCCCTTCCTCTCCGGAAGGGGGCAGCCAGTTCCGCCCGCAAGGGGCACGTACCTGGCCCCCGAAGGCGGCAGCGGCTTCCCGCCCCCAGCCAGCCGAGCCCCGCGGGAGGAGAAGGAGCGGCCGGCGGGCGGGCCGAAGGGGGCCTCCGGAGGGGCTGGAGTCTCGTGGGGGGGGGGGGCAGCCAGGACAAGCAGGCAGAGGCGCCCGGGCTTACCTCCGCTCAAGGGCTGGCCCGGACTCAGCCGCCCGTCGGGCACCGCCAAGACGAAGCCGCAGCGGCTCGGGGGCAGCCAGGCGGCCAGGCGGCCGTCCACCTGCGGGGAGAGAATGGGCGGGCTCAGGCCTAAGCCCCCCTCCTCCCTCCCTCCCTCCCCCCCGGGCGCCGCGGAGCTCCGCAAGAGCCGGGCGGCGTCGGGAAGGAAGGTCCGGGAAAGCGCTCACCTGGAGGAGGACGAGGAAGGCCAGGGGGAGGAGGCGCGCAGCCCGGCGCCAGCCCATCGCTGCCGTCGAGGAGAGGGATGCCCAGCAGCAGCAGCAGCAGCAGCAGCTCCCCTCGCGCGCCCGCTGCCTGAATGGGCTCCGCCTGCCCTGCCAGGCCTTTAAAGGCGCCGCGCCAGGTGAGGCTCCGCGGGCGGGGCTCCGGCTGGCCCGCCCCCCGCCGCCCCCTCCCCTCTCCCCTCCCGCCAGGGCGCAGGGATCGGCCGGGCCTGCCCGGCGTGCGAGAGAGCCGGAGTTGAACTCCGAGAGTCCTCCGCTCCTTTGATCGGGCCCGACGGAGGCGGCTCCCGCGGCCCCAAAAGCCGGTCCCCGACCGAAAGGAGGCAAGAGGTGCCAACCCTCCGCCCCTCCCCCCGCAGCCGTGCCCGTCGATCGGGTGGGGTCCCCTTTTCCGCTCCCCCAGGACCCCTCTGCCGCTCGCCCTTCGGTCCCCAGCCGGCCTCTCCCCGCAGCCGCGGCGGCGCCGTGAGGAGCCGGAGGGCAAGGAGCGGAGGGGGCAGCAGGCAGGGCGACGGCGAGACCCAAGGGAGGCGGAGGGTCGCTTGCCGAAGGGCCGAAGGAGCCGGCGCCCACCGGGCAGAACCCCCTCCCTCCTGGCATGCCTTGCCGAAGGTCCTCCCCAGCTGCCCCCACCCCCAACCAGTCCCCTTCTGGCCAGGAACGAAGCAGGCAGCGCCCGCTTCTGCCCCTTCTGCCAAAGGAGCTGCCCCGGGTGTGTTCCACCAACCCTGAGACAGGAGCCGCCGCCGGGCCAGGCCTTTCTGTGAGGCCGCTTTCCACCCCACCACCAAGCGGGGTGGGGCGGGTGTGTGTGTGTGTGCTGAGGTTCTTCCAGGGAATCTGTGGAGTAGGGTGCCATTTTTTGCACTTAGTTAGGTAATGGGCAGGAGGCAGGACCTAAACAACTAAAAACTACAATTGGCATTTTAAAAATTGGAATATCAGAAATATTTTAAATGGCATTTGGATAGTATAAACTATATTAAAGTTTTCAGTCACTGAGCAAAAAGAGAGTCCTGGAGAATGAAAAACACTGTTTTATGTTATTTGCAATGTGTATGGATACCAGTGAATGTATATACTTCTTGCCTTGCTTATACAAAAGGATTTACAGTCTGGACAAAGAAAGTGATTCCCCTTGCCTTTCTGTCCCTGCCCCCCCCCCATTCCTCCATCAGCCCAGCACCCACCCACCCCTCACCCCCAGCTTCTTTGGGAGTTGGACTTCCCAGAGCAGCTTGAAGTGGGCGGAGAGCAGGGGTCTCTGGGCTCCTGGAGCCTGACTCTTCTGAGGAACCTGGGGAAGGGGCTGTTGTGAGAGAGGCCTGGATTGCAGAAGGCCTCAGTGTGGAAAGCTGCTGCTGCCTGTATCCAAGGAGAGGCCCTGAGATGAATGAAGGGATCAGGCCCTTGGTGAGCAAAGAAGATCAAGATTACATTTGCAAATGCCAATCGGATGGGATCACTGCTCAGAGGTGGGAGGAGGGCAAGGTCTCTAAGTCTACAGCAACGGAAAAGCTTCCAGGGTTTAGGCAACAGAAGCAGCAGCACTTCCATGGAAAAAGGGTGAATCGTGAGGCAGGCAAAGTCTAGTCCAGAGCAAGCTCAGAGACAATTTTTGGCAGGATCCCGCAAGCCCCTCCCCCCAAATCTCTTCTTCAGCCAGGTAAGAGGATGAGAGAACAGCCGTCAATGGGGTGCCAAGATGCAGCACCCCCACCTGCCCAAAGGCAGTGAGCAGATCCAGACTTGTCATCTCCCCTTTGATGAGGCACTTGGTGTACGTATGTATACACACACACAAACACACATACTGCAACAACATATTTCTGCAACTTCTTAGAGCCTGGCTTCCCGCTCACAAATGAGGCCGCTGGGCCCTCTCATGTACTGCCTTAGAAACCCAGGAAGGGACCCAGTCAAGGTCCAGAGGGGTCAGGGGGACACCCGTAGCAGAACAGAAAGCCCCTCTTGCATGGGCTCTCAGCCTCTGATTCTGGGAGATCTGCAGAGGGAAGCCAAAAGCTGCCATCTTGACCCTGACTTACTCCATGTATTGATCAGAAGTAAAGCTGCTCTTAAAAGCCAATCAACTAAAAGGCAATTGTCCAGCATGCTACACACACACACACACACACACACACACACACGCTTGTAGGCCCTAGGCCCGTGATGACGAACCTATGGCATGCGTGCCACAGTTATATCAGTGGGCATGCGAGCTCAGCTCTGGCATGTATGTGTGCGCCGGCCAGCTGATTTTCAGGCCTTCTGGGCCCACCAGAAGTAGGGAAACAGGTTGTTTCCTGCCTCTGGAGGGTCTTTGGGGTGGGTGGGGAAGGCCTGTTTTTCTCTCTCACCTGGCTCCAGAGCCTCTCTAGGAGTCTGGGGGGGTGAAAACGGCCTTCCCCACCCCCGGATGCCCTCCAGAGTCCAGAAGTTGGTAAACAGCTTGTTTCTGGCCTCTGGAGGGCCTCCGGGGGTGGGGAAGGCCGTTTTCACCCCCCCAGACTCCTAGAGAGGCTCTGGAGGCTGGGGACAGGAAAAATCGGACCTTCCGGTCCCACCGGAAATTGGCAAACGGGCCATTTCTGGCCTCTGGAGGGCCTCCGGAGGGATGGGGAAGGCAGTTTTCGCCCTCCCCAAACTCCTAGAGAGGCTCTGGAGCCAGGTGAGAGAGAAAAATGGGCCTACCAGGCCATCACGTGCCAGGAGTGGGGGGAGCGGGGGGGGGTGTAGCATGCGCAGGGGCAGGGCGCATAAATTATGGGTGTGGGCACGCGCACGCATGAACCCCCCCCCCCCCCCCCGGGCACACGATAGCAAAAAGGTTAGCTGTCAGTGCCCTAAGCCTTGTGCCTTTCAATCCCAAAAGTTAGCAGGTATGTAAATAGTTTTCCTCTTTCTTTGGCTGCTATCCAACCATCCTTTCGGTGGGAATAAAAACCACTCATTTTGGGGTTTCCTTCAATTAAAAACCTCAAGTGGGTTTTCAGGAGAGGGAAGCAGGCAGAATACTCTGAGAGTGCCCTCTGGTGGCATCTCCCTGCAGTGCTTCTCTTTATCAACCTCATTTGTAGCTGCTGTTCCTGGAAAGCCTGGCACAGTCAGGGATCTCTTGAAGTCCTCTGGTGATCTACCGGATCCAGATTTCTATTCTGCCCACAGAACAAGGGAGGGAGAGGGGAAGTGGGGAGGCCCCTCAGTCTCTAGAGCAGGCAAACAAGGAATCAGAAAATCTATGGAGACCCTCCTTCATCCAGGTCATGGTTGTCCCAAAGGTGCTTTTTCAAAAAAAAAAAAAAAAAAAAAACCAAAATGAACTGAATTGCAGAAGCTTCTTGGATTAGAAGTGAAATGTTTTCAAAGGAAAAAAACCAAGAAACTCCAGTTGCCTTTTGGAAAAAGCACCTTTGGGAGAATCAGAAAGAGACAATGTGACTTCACAGGATTACATCCCAGCTTGTTTTTGAAACTGACAATGAGGCGCCTGCTTTTGTTAGAGTCCAAGCGCCACCACCTGACCCTGGAAGGAGGCTTCCCGCCTGCAGGGCACTCAAGACAACCTCTGCCCAAAGCCCTGTGCCTCGAGAGGCCTTTTCTTGGTGACTCTTCCTCCAATTTGAAGGGTGCGCCCTGGCACTTGGCCCTGGTTTATCTGCCTCTGCTAAAATGCTAACGCAAACAGACTTTTGCCCTGCAGTTATACCCACCTGCTAACTACTTGGCCACAACGGAGGGCAGAGGAAGACGACGATGGGCTGCCTGAGGATCATGCTGCTGCTTTGCCTCACCTTCCTCCTTCAGGTAGGCTTGTCATGGGTGGGATCCCGGCAGGAAGGGGCGAGACAGGCGGTGCAGGTACTGGAAAATGGGGCATCAATGAGCTAACATGGAGTTGAGGTTTGTTTCACCCGAAACCGCTCCTCGCCAACAATAGAATTCGGGCAAGTCTGGCTGTAAAGTCAGCAGACTGGCCCACCCGTAGTAGCTGCAGAGCAGGATAGACCCCTAACCTCTCCCCCCCCCCGCCCCGGCTCTCTGGGGAAAGAAATGGAGTAGGAGAGACTCCACATGGATGGGGAAGTTCTTCATCTCCAGGCAGCAGGTTCCAAGCACCAACTCGGGGAGCCCGGAAGACGCTGTTCTGCTGCTTGGAAAGAAAAAGTCAGCCATGCGGTGGTTGCACTGAGCCCCTGAGGGCTTAATCGAGATCCTGCATGCAAAGACCACTCATTCCTTCATAACAAAACCTTAAGAGGAGCAACGGCCACTAAGATTCAAAGTCTAGCAAAGGATCATTGCTGGGCAGCAGCCTCGCCCCCAAGAAAGCTTTCCCAGAGTCATTCCAGAACTGGGGCACTTATGCTGGGAGGACCAACGCTGCTCCCCCTCCCCCAGAAAGAGGGCCAGGACTCCACAGGGTGACCTTCAATGGAACAGCAAAACGTTCAGGGGAGGGGGCTAAGCTGCTTTGTTTGCCAAGCAAATTCTTCAACCTTTCTCACTGAAGACCCACAGGGTCACAGTGCACAATAAGCTGCAGGGCCCACACAGACCAGCTGCCTTTATCCTGATGTTTTTCTCCCATTTAAAACAAATACAGAGTTTCCTAAGGGTGATGCAGGGGCAGCAAACTTTAAACTTTAAACAGGATAGGAGATATTTTCCATGCACTGCGAACACACAGCCTCATGGAAGAAACCACTGCAGACCTGTTAAGTAGCAAGGCAGAACGAGGTTGGGAGAGTCTTGGGGTCCTGTCCCTCCACTTCTCAGGTATGAAGAGGAGGAGTCTCACCTACTAGAGTTACAAGGAAATCAGAGGAAGGAGGTGGGTATACAACTGTGGGTAATGCTCCCCTCCCCCTCCACGGATCGTGTGTCCCTGCTGAGATGTTT
The DNA here is from genome assembly GCA_022577455.1 of Arizona elegans. Classification (NCBI taxonomy): domain Eukaryota; kingdom Metazoa; phylum Chordata; class Lepidosauria; order Squamata; family Colubridae; genus Arizona; species Arizona elegans. Next base: position 1,994,260 of record JAKOOJ010000061.1, on the reverse strand, counting down.
CATCTATGCGTGGGGGGTGGGAATCACTTTCAGCTGGGAGACCTCTTTCTGCAAGGAAAAACCTCCTGATATCTCTTTCCTGGGGTGTCCATGACCCTTCCACCAGGAAAGAAGAGCAGAAACTGCTTTCTTGCTCGAAGTCCAGGAAATCAATAAAGCTGAATCACAAGGGTTATCTTCACTATCACAGTCATGCACACAAGTTCCCTTTAAGAGAACCAAATCTCTAAACATAAAAAGTTCTAAAGACAAAACACAGGAAAAATGAGGAAGATGACAACCATCTACACAGATTTCCAAGTACAGTCAGCCTAACCAAGCCAGTTATATATTATTATCTGCTCAAAGATGATCTTGACTTTAGCCCAGTTTTGAATTCACAGCAGGGGTGGTGGTTGGAAATAGTTATCTCTGACTTCTGCTTAGGTAAGTCCACACTGCACTTTTTTCGTTTGTGCTAACTCACTTTTATAGACCAGAGAGGGTGAGCGATCACCAGCATCCTTGGGAGACCAGAGAAGGAACACTGATATTCTGGATCCAGCTCACAAGTGGACCATCCTGCATTCCCAAAAGCTTTTAGTGGCTGATAAAGATGACTGCTAATAATTATTGTGCCACTATATAAATAGGCTTAAATTAAATAGGCAGCTTTCTGGGGCAAAATAGCCTGAATTCCCGGATGTATTTTGTCAGGTGCTTTAGAGGACATTCTTGGGTTACACAAAGCTTTGTCACAGCTTTCCTCTGATGTGAAAGCAGGGGGTGTGGTGTGTTGGAGTGCACAGAGAGAAGCAGGGATGCAATCCTGAGCCCAAAAGGTTGCCCACCAGTCAAATGTGATCCTTGCTACAAAAGGGCCCATTCCTCTCAGCTGCCCAGGCAAACGGGGAGGAGGAGGCTTAGATGAAGTGTGGATTCCATAATCCCATCTCCTTTTTTACTCATCCTGCCTCTCAGAAGGAAGCCTTCCTTCCTTCCTTCCTTCTCCCTCCCTTTTCCCGATCTCCTTCCTCTCCCCCATCCCTCCCCCAGTCAAATCCATGCTGCTCCTTTCTGAGGTACCTAGGAAAAAGTCGTGGTGGGATTCAAATAATTTAACAACCGGTTCTCTGCCCTAATGATTTCTTCCAACAACCAGTTCACCAGACTGCTCAGAAAGTTAACAACCGGTTCTCCCGAAGTGATGCGAACTGGCTGAATCCCACCACTGAAAAAGTCCCAATCAACTAGATGATTTGCTTTATGAAATTAAAGCTTAGAAGCAAAACGTCTTCCTAAAACCAAGTAAGTGGAAGAAAATAAAGGCTGTTCATGGCAGCACTTGCAGAGACCTACAAGAAGGGCAGAAGTCTAGATGGGCAATTCCAGCTGGAGGAATCCCTGCAGGACCATAAGAGGCCAACATTTTGTGGAAAGGGCCCCGTCCAGTCCACTGCTGGGAGTTTTCTCCAATTCTCACTGCTGCTCCAAAGAAGAAAAATGAGCCCCAAAGGCTGTGGTGACAGAAGGGAGGAGGTTGGCAAAGGGGAGACTGGGGGAGCTTAGGCCTGGAGCATGAAGCCTTGGGGCAAGGTCTCTCTGCTGGGACACAGGCCTTTCTGGGGAGCAAGGAATCTCCGGGCAGCCTCTTTCTCTGCTGCCCCTTAAAGCCCTCACTACTCAAAAGGGAGTCTAAATCGCCAGCTCCCCCTCCCTTCCGGAACCAGAGCCCCCTGTCTTTATTCACAGGAGACCCATCTGTCTGCTCAGGCGGAGGTGCTGCTCTTCCAAGGATCTGGGCCTGGCTTGAGGCGGCAAAAGAGAGACTGGGTCATCCCTCCAATTCTTTGCTCTGAGAATGAGAGGGGCCCTTTCCCCAAGAATCTGGTGCGGGTAAGGACCTTGCTTCTGCCACCTTCTACTGGGATTCTCTTGCACATTTTAAAGTTAGTTATTTCTATTTCAGAGTTGCAAATGACCCACAAATGCAGGACCCCAAACATTGCAGCTTGTGGCGGTGCCGAGTGGACATTTGGTCTGAACCCCTTGGACGGCTCTCACTTCAGCCGAGCTTTGGGGCCTGCATTTCTATCCTGGGCCAGGCAATACCGCTGCCATGGTCTGCTCTGCCCCAGGCCGCCCCTGGCACCTGCCCTGGAGGGTGGAAAGGGCTGCAGGCCCACCCCGTCCCTGACCTTTTCCACGTCCCATCTCCCCAATCAGGTCAAATCCAGCAAAGAAAAAGAGGGCACCGTCTACTACAGCATCACTGGGCAGGGGGCCGACAGCCCTCCGGTTGGCACCTTCATCATCGAGAGGGAAACTGGCTGGCTGAAGGTGACTCGCCCGCTGGACAGGGAGAAGATTCCCCGCTACCAGGTGAGTCCACGTCACCTGCTGCCGTTACACATTTTGCTTTCAATTTTTGGCAGTTGCACTGGGTGGCCAAGGAAATCCTTGGAAATCGGCCACGTGGATTGGGTGGGAGGGCAAAGGTCACTGTGTCCTCTGGGATGCCAGGACAGCTGCCAGGCCATTTGCTGCTTCACTGGGGTGAGTCCCTTTTTGATGGCAGAGGGGTTCCTTTCCTACCAGAAAACCCTTGAAGAAACCCCATTTAGAAGCAGGCGACTCTGGAGGAAAGCCACTACTTTCCTAAAGCCTCTGTGTTTTCTGTCCCATAAAAGTTCCCATCTCCTTTCATGGTGGTCTCTAAGGGGTCTGAGAGGCTCCCAGGGCCTCCGTCCCAGGGCTTCTGAGATCCTCCCTCGTCCTTTGGGGCAGCCTCCCCAGAGCCGGCAGTGCTGGGTGCCAAGAACTGTTGAGCTCCATGAAACATGCTGCCCGGATGCATCTCCGGCTTCTCTTCTCCCCCCCGGTGAATAACGGCCTTTCTCCGCCTTCCATGCAGCTGTTTTGCCACGCGGTGTTAGCCAATGGCCAGACAGCAGAGGACCCCATGGAGGTGATCATCAATGTTGGTGACCAGAATGACAACCGTCCCATATTCACCCAGAGCGTCTTCGAAGGGTCCGTGGAAGAGGGAGCTAAACCAGGTAGGGGAGTCTGGTCGTGGACCCCAAAACCTGGCTCCTGTTGCGTGGCTACCCTCTGTGGCACAGGCACAATCCCTCCTGGACCATGAAGGACAGTCCTGCTCAAAGGCATCCAGACCGCCACCTCAGACCTGGACTGTCCAGCCAATGCCCGCTCATACATGCCCCTGTGGGATTAAGTGGTCAATCCCTGCGACATCTGGAGGTGCTGGTAGCTGCCCAGAAGCCAGAGGCTTTTTCGGCTGACAGGCGTGGATGGAGCTGGGCTCCTGCTTGACTCTGGCGCTTGTTTCAAGGGAGGCTTTAAGCAGCCCCTCCTTTGGGTGTCCCCAGGAACCTCTGTGATGACTGTGACAGCCACCGATGCAGACGATGCGATAGACTCCTATAATGGGGTCATCACTTACTCCATCCTCAGCCAGGAACCTGAGCCAGAAAAACAGATGTTTACCATCAATAACGAAACCGGCCTGATCAGCGTGGTTGTGTCAGGTCTGGACCGAGAGGTAAATGCCGGATGCTGGAATAGGTTTGGGGGGGGGGGGTGTCCTAGCAAACCGTTTCTAAGATGGGAATTAATTGGGGGGAGGGAGGGCTGCATCTCTATCGTCCATTTTCTACTGCTTCAATCCCGAGTGAGCAAGGGAAGAATCCTTGTTTGCCCCTAAAGGGAGAGATTGTTAGCTCTCTAAGGCAGTCCAGAGGAGAAGCACAAGCGTGAGGGCTACCTTGATGTTGGGTGACATGAACAGACATCTCTCTCCTCTCCTCTCCATTTCCTTTCTGGAAAACTATGGAGGGTCCCTTCCGCCTTCCCTCCTCCTGTGGCTGGGAGACCTTCCCCACGTCAGGCTCTTCCTCCGTCGCCCAAGGTCGTTCCCACCCACCAGCACAGAGTGTTACAGGATGCGTGTTTGGTTCTTTGCAGAGGATCCCCCGGTACACCCTGTTTCTGCAAGCGACTGACATGCTGGGAGTAGGCTTAAGCACCACCGGGAAGGCTGTGATTACCATCACTGACACCAACGATAACCAGCCAATTTTTGACCCCTTCATGGTAATGTGGGGACTCCCCCCCCCCCCGCCCTTGGCCATCGCCCTGGGGCCTGAAATTCATCTCCCTGTCGTGCAAGCCACGTCCTGCACTTCCTCTGCAGGGGTGGAATTTGTGGCCTCCCGTTCCCTGTGGAGGTCTGAGTCAGACCTGCCCCCTCCCCCTCCCCTCCCCTGTGGAGACAGCGCTTGCTTTCCTCTGACAGCTCCGTTTCTTTTGCAGTACAATGTGATTGTGCCGGAGAATGAGGTGGGGGCCCCGGTTGCCACCCTGAAGGTGAAAGATGCAGATGAAGAGAACAGCTTAGCTTGGAAAGCCAAGTACAGCATTGTGAAAGGAAATGAGGAGGCAAACTTTGCGGTCACTACTGACCCGGAGACCAACAATGGTCTTTTGACTACGGCAAAGGTAGCGGTGGGCCCCTCTTTGTGAGGGCTAGAATCCTGTGTGTCCCCAGCCCCATACCCTGCCACAAGGGTCCACTTGGACCAAGTCAGCTCTCCTTTTCTCCCTCCTTCTGTCCCCCCAGGAACTGGATTATGAGACCAAAAAGCAATATATTCTTGAAGTGACCGTAGTGAATGAAGTTGAGTTCTCGGTCCGTCTCTCAACATCCACGGCCACCGTCATTGTCAATGTGAGCGATAAAAACGAACTCCCGGTCTTCGTTCCCCCCCGAACAAAGACCGGGGGGGAAGGTTCCGTCCCAGGGCTTCCGAGATTTTCCCTCGTCCTTTGGGGCAGCCTCCCCAGAGCTGGCAGTGCTGGGTGCCAAGAACTGTTGAGCTCCGTGAAACATGCTACCCGGATGCATCTCCGGCTTCTCTTCTCCCCCCTGGTGAATAACGGCCTTTCTCCACCTTCCATGCAACTGTTTTGCCATGCGGTGTTAGCTCATGCAGAGCTCTCTGCTTCGATCCAGGTTGCCAGTCCCAGCGAAGGCCACCACACATCCCTGAGCGTCCATGCACTGAACGTGTTCACTGGCCTTCCTGCCACCGGCCTGGCTGTGCAGCTCTCTCAGCTCCGAGCCCCCGACCAGGCCTGGATGGAGCTAATGACCAGGTGGGGAGATTGGGGAGCCCCTGCCTCCCTTGGCCAGCTGGGAGCCGCACAGCCTCACCCGCTGTCTTCTGATTACAGTGTGACCAGCACGGACGGGCGCATGGACAGGAGCGAGCTGGCCTCCTTGCAGCTGGAAAGTGGCACCTACAAGCTGCGCTTTGCCACAGGAGAGTACTGGCAGCAACAGGGCCTCACCAGCTTCTACCCTTATGTGGAAGTAAGTTTTTGTTTCAGCTGCACAAGAGCGAGCGACTTGGGTCGTCCTGTTGTCCTGGGGCCCCTGATTGGCCACAGGCTGTGGTGCTTGGGCCTTTGGGCTTCCGCAGCCAGGAAGGTCCCCCTGTCAAGCCCAAGAGGTCCAGCAACTCTTCACCTTTGCTTGTTGCAGGTGGTCTTCACCCTCACAGCAGCCGAACGAAAGGTGCACATCCCGCTGCTGCTCAGCCCCTATTCCTACGTGACCTACCGGGGGAGCTAGTGCGAGAGCCGCGGCTTCCCTCAGGAGGGCTGCTTTGAGGTCCGGGACTGCCCCCAAGGCCAGCTGTGACGCCAGCTCAGGCTGTCCTCTGAGGAAACCCAAGACTAATAAAAGGTCTACCTTGAAGGGGTGTTGTGAGGGTAAATGAAAGATTGCTGCACATCAGCCATTTACAAAAAGGGCCCTTAAGACTTTAATACAAAAGGCATGCAGGAGAGCCCAGTCTCTTTTTTGGGTGGGCCGCTTCCTCCACTGACCCCCAAAAGCCGCAGGAGCCTCGTCTTCTGAGGAGGATTTCCCAGCTCTGCTATGTGGGGGTCGAGACAAATCCTGCAGGGCCCTGGCCGAGGGTGTGTCCCAGCAGGGAGGTCTCGAGGGGTTTGAAGCCCAGATTGTCCAAGGGGATCCCAAAGGAGATCAGCTTCGCCTCATAGGTTTGCAGCAAATCATTGTGTGCCTGTGAGGGAGGGGAGAGGTGGGCTGTGAGGGCAAAGAGGGGATCGAGAAGGAATGCCCTCCCCCCCCCCCAAGGGACAGTTCAGGTCTCCCTTCTGGAGCCTGCCTTGCACAGGCAAGGCAGCGCCCGCTCTCTCTCCCTGTTGCCTAGGACAACTGCAGGCCTGGGCTGAGGGGGCATTCTGCTAGGCTTCTCCAGGAGGCAGCTCCGGAAGCATGGGCAGCTGTCCTCCCCAGGAGTGAAACAATTGGAAAGGCTGCAGTCCAACAGGTCTAGAGGGGACTCCAGTAGCACTCCAAATACCGCAGGGCTCCATGATGCTACAAGCAGAAGCGGCTTCCCCAGCAAAGGATCTCTGAATGCTCCACGGCTCTGGTGCTGGAGCAGGTGTCCCAGCTGACCTGCATCTGGCCTCCCCCAAGCCCCCCAGCGAGGCTCCTCTCACTCGCAGCTCTTACCTTGCAGACCCTGGCCAGCTCATACTGGAGGTCTTTGATAGCATTGTTTTTGGAATCCAGCACATCCTGCGAAGGAAAAACACAGGCCTGTTAAAAGCACATTCAAGGTCCCGCTGCAAAACAGCTGTGGTGGTCCTGCTGACCAGGGTGGGTCCCTAACCTTTCCTTCTTGCGCCCTTCCCCCATCTTGTTCCCCCTGCTTTGGAAGCCACAGTGAGGCTGATTGGCCCCTAAGAAACGGAATGAAAACTCTGCAACCCAGAGCATGTCTGATGGGCTGAGTGCCGGGTCCAGCCCGGGCAGCGGAGGTGCCTCCTGCACGAGCGGCAGCTGAGCACAAGAATGCAGAGTGCTTGACAGCAAGAGCAGCTGCTGGAAGGAGGGGCAGGTCTGCTGGGATGCATCTCCTGTTACTGGCGCCAACGGTGCCTGGAATGCCTAAGCTGCTCACCAAACGGGTCAGGTTGCTGAGATCCCGATCTCCACACTCTGGCCAGACCAGAAAGTGGCTAGCAGAGTAGGGACAAGGAGGATGGGTCCCGTACCTCCAGCTTGTGGGTGACCACCGTGAGAGCGCTTGGATCGAGATTGGAGGCAGCCAACACCTCATTCAGCTGCACTTCCTTCTTCTCCAGAAGGCTGGCGAGGCCAATCAGCTTCCGCTCTAGCAGCAGATTCTTGAAGCCAGTTTTCTGCTGTACCTCGTTAATGGCTTTGGTGAACTTCTGGTACAGGTCATCACGCTCATCCTGAACCTGTGGAGACAAGTCAGCAAGGCAACATCCCTCTAACATCAACAGCAGAGAGCATTAAGCGATTTCCAGCATCAGGTTGTGTGGCTATTGTTAAGGATGCCCAGCACCCAGATAGAAGACGGGTAGGGAAATATCAGCAAAGGAAGAACTGCTCGGGAGCAGAGCCCTCTTTGCAGGCAGAAAATGTTTTCAGCATCTAAAGGCCGAGCGTGAAGATTAACGCAGAGGGTGACCCACCTCCAAGCAGTTTTCAGTCTATGCCAAGTGTGCCAGCACACAGTGGGGGAGAGTTCCTGTGGTTATTTACAGAAACAGGCTGGCTTTTCCCTCCCTCCCTTCTGCCCATGCCAGGATCAACTACCAAGCAGAGACTGGCCCTCAGCCCTCACCTTGCCGAATCTTTGCTGCAGCACTTCATGCTCCCACTGAAGATCCTTCAGGTCTTTCTCAGTGACTTTCAGCCGGGCCCGAATACTCTGGGGTGGGGGGGGGGAAAGGGGGCTCAGAAGAGCTGCGAGACCTTTGTGGGTTGTGGGAATGAAGAACACTTGTGGGGCAGAACACACAAAAGGAGGGTAAGAACGTGAAAGGGGTCTCCAAGGTTCTTTTACACCCCTCAACTTTCATTCCGGGAATAGCAACCTCTGCTGAACCCGGCCCATGCCACTGAAGACCTCAAGGGGTCGATCAACTTCATAGCCCAGGAGCTCCATTCAGGTGGTCTGCAGAAAAGCGGCAGCAGGAGGAGAAAGCGCCCACCCTTCATTTTTTTCTCCCTATGACACTTTCGCACCACTTTGAAGAGGGCCACAGTAGCTCTAGGCGCTGGCATTAGGTCACCTCAGCCACCCACTGCCCTACGAGCTGCCCGAATGCCTGTCCCAATCCCAAGGGCCCTGCCGCTTACTGCCAAGATGGCCTTGTCTTTCTCGTAGTGAGCCAGCTTCCGCTGCAGCTCGGAGACCTCATCCCGGGCTCGCTGCAGCGGCTCCGCCAACCTCTTGTTCTGCAACAACACTTCCGCCATTTCCTTCTCCAAGTGATCCTCTTTCTTCTTCATCTCCTCCATCTGCTCCTGTGTTCCAGGGAATTGAAGGAGGGGGGCGCATCGCAGACCTTCAAAGCCAGCAGTCGCCACTTCCCCTCCAATGCTTCCTTCTCCATTCCGATCCCACATGAACTTATAAAAGGCCAAGCCGTGGCAGGACGATAGGACAACACAAAGCTCTTGGTCCATTTCCTAATGGAACCCTACTGTGGATTTTAATTTTTTCTTCTTGAACCAGTATTATTATTTTTCACACAACTGATACCCGAGTCAATAGACATCTAAAAACAGCTCCACATAATCACCTGCCCCGTGCTAATAAAGGAATACAAAGTTTCCAATTACAGCAGGGGCTGGCCCACTAGGGACGGTGCGAATGCTCTAGTCGCATGATGGCAAACCTACGGCATGCGTGGAGCCATATCGGTGGGCACGCAAGCTCAGCTCCAGTGTGCTGATTTGTAAGCCTTCTGGGCCCATCAGTTGGCAAACAGGCCATTTTTGCCCTCCCCAGCCTCCTAGAAGGCTCTGGAGCCTGGGGAGAGACAAAAATGGGTCTACCTGGCCCATTGTGCCATCACGTGCCAAAACCGTGGGGGGGCGTGAGAGGGGGTCGCATGTGCATACATGGGGGGGTGGGGCACATAAAATTATGGGTGTGGGCACACACGCACGTGACCCCCCCGCCCCCTCACTTTTGGCATGTGATCGCAAAAAGATTAGCCATCACTGCTCTAGTCAGATCAGCCAAGCCATGCCCACATAGGGGTCCAGCGGCTCTATTGATGCCAGCAGAGAAGGCTGCTCTTGGTTTACCTTGAGGGTATTGATCAGTGCCAAGTTGTTGAGGGTGACATCGTTGTAGTAGTTCTTGATGTCGCTGAAGGCCTTCTCATGATTCTTCATGAGTGTGTTGATCTGACCATTTTTCCTCTCCTCAATCTCGTGGATTTCCGTTTTCCTGCGCAGGTCAAGCTCATCACGCAGCACCCGCATCTTCTTCTCATACTTGGCCTCAATCTCTGCAGAAGCAGCACCAAGCAGGCTGGGCTGAATGTTCCACTCTCCAGCCTGCCTACGTTTCTATCCTTAGCTGATGGCTCTAGAGGAAACGGGGCAGGTGCTCCCAAGGCCTGGAGATTCCACAAAGGCACTGGACAATCTCACACCCCATAAAGCAGCATGCTGTCTCTGTAACTTTATGGAACGCCAGTCCTTTGCAGGCCCTCCGACTTTGGAGACGCAGGAGAAAGCTTGACTATACAGTTGCAATCGTTCAGGCTGCCCGCCGTAAAGCAGCACTTACACACTTCTAGATCTGCCTGAGAAATGAAGCCATGGCTACTGAGCTGTGCCCAGTCCCCAGACTGACCTTTCACTTGTCTCTCAAAGTCATTTCGAAGATGTGTCAGGTCTTCTTGCTGTTTCTGTTAAGACGGCAACGCTGCTTAGTGACAGGTCTGGCAAAGGCAGGCGGCTGCAGAGGCAAGGCTGGCTTGCTCCGGAGGGGGCCAGGGAGGGGAGCCCCTCTCGGCAAAGGACTCACCAGGCGAAGGTTCTTCACCACCATCTCGTTGGCCAGCTCCTGCTCCTTCAGCTCCACCTTCAGGGTGCGCATGTCTTTGCGCAGCTCCGTCTCCTGAGACCGGTGGTCCTTCTGCGCCAGTTTCATGGCCACGGTGCCCTCGGCCTTCAGCTCCGTGAGGTTGTTCTGGTGCTCGTAGAGCAAGTGCTTCACCTTTTGCTTGTACACCTGTCACGAGCAGCGGGCAGCATTCAGGGGAAGGGTGGGAGGACCCCCGAAGGCCGCCTGCCCAGATTGGGGAGGGGGTGGGGGGACGGGACGGACCCCTACCTTGATCTCCACTTGGTGCCGCTCCTCGGCCTCCTCCATCTCCCGGTCCTTGTTGCGCAGCTCGGCCTTCTTCTCGTCCAGCTGCCTCCGGGTGATTTCCCAGAAAGTGTGGATCTTATCGCGCTCCAGCTGGAAGTAGTTGCGCTCCTCGCGCTCGCGGTCCAGCTCCTCCCGGATGCGGCCCATGTGCTCCTCCAGCTGCAAGAGGCCCCGCAGGCTCAGCCCAGCAGCCCCCCCGCGTGGAGACCCCCGCCCCGCCCCGCCCCGCCCCGCCCCGCCCCGGAGGGCGCCCCACCTGCTCCTTGGACATGCCGTCGGGGGGCAGCGCGTCCACCACCGCCGGCCCTTTGGCGCCTTTGCCCTTCTTGCCGCCGCCGCCGCCGCCGCCGCCGCCGCCTTTCTTCTCGGCCTTCTTCTTGGGCGCCTGGGGGAGGAGCGAGGAGAGCCGCGTTGGGTCCCCCTGCCCGCCCCGCCCGAAGCCCCGCGCCCAGGCATCCCGGCGCAGCCAGCGGGCGGGCGGGCCCAGCGCCGCCGGAGTCCCCGCCCGAGGCGCCCCGCCGGCGGAGCCAGCCTCACCATGATGCCGCGGAACGGAGACGCTCGGCCGCCGCGTCTCCAGGCAACCGGCGCCCAAATCTCGCGAGAAGAGCGGGCCGCGCAGCCGCCCCTGACGACCGCCCTGGCAACGGGGCGGGGCCTCCGTCGCTCGCTCGCTCGCGGGCCGGGAGGTGGGGGGGGCGAGATGGGCGCCCAGAGGCCCCAGACAGGACCCGGCAGGAGGCTCCCCCCCGCTTAACCAGAAGAGGGCGCTCCTGTCCATGTCCAGAGTGCCTCCTGGTCTGCACTGCCTGTGCGAGATTCGCGCTTTGAGCCAAGCCTCGGGTGCCCCGCTTGCTTCCAGGCGGGCTCGGCCGTTTGTCTCCGGAGCCTCCAACCAGTCCCGGGGGGTCGCCGGGCAAAGCCTCCCAGAGCAGCCGGCGGGTCCGCACACGGAGGGGCCGGCGGGCGCCAGGCTCGGCCAGGCTCGCCCTCCAGAACCGGCTCTCGGCTCCGGGCCTTTCGCCGCATCCCGCCCCTCCGCCCGCAGGCAGCCGACATCCTGCCCGGCGGCGCTCGGCTTGTGCTCAGAGGCCGAGGGAGGCGCCTGCTCAGCTCCTGCCTGGCCCCGCCCGGCGCCTCCTCCCCTTGCCCTGCGCCGCTCGACGGCTCCCTGCGTCCCCCGGGCTCGACTGCGGCGGCGGCGGCCCCCCCGCCCTGCGCCCTCCCCCGCGCCGGGCCCGCTCCTCCCCGCCGGCGATGTGCGCTCGGGCGGCCGCTGCTGCTGCTGCTGCTGCTGCTGCAGTGGTCGCGGCGGCGCGGAGGGAGGCGGCAGCGGCGCAGCGGGCACCTGGTGCAGCCGGGACGGATGGAGACGCCAGGAGGGGCCGCCCCCCCGGGTGAGTGACTCGGAAGGCGAGGCGCTCCTGGAGGCGGCCGGCGGCGCGGACGAGCAGCTGTTGCTCGAAGGGGCTGCGAGATGGGGAGGCCCGGCGGGGCGGCCCGACACTGCGGCGAGGGATGCGCCGGGCGCTTGGGGGGCTGCCCGTTGGCCGGCCAAAAGGCCTTTTGCCTCCGGGAAGAAGGGACCAGAAGCGCCGCCTGTCAACTTCGGCCGCCTCTTCCCACTTTTCCGCTTGCAGGGCTGGAGGGTGAAAGCTAAGCGGCTCCAAAGAGCTAAGAGGGCTCCGGCAAATAAGGCCCCCCCGCCACCCTCCTGTCGGTCTTTAGTCTTTAGGCGCTGGGAACGCGGCCCCGTTTAAGCCAAAAGGGAAGCGAGTTGCTCGAGGGACGGCAGGCAAGGCAAGCCGCGGCCTCCGGTGAGGATGCCCGGAGCACGCAGTGGGGTGTGACTGGAATGCTCTCGGACTCCTGTGGCTAAGAAGCACGTGTGAACGTGCGCGAGTAGGAAGTGTGCCTTTGGGGGTCGGTGCCGGCTACCACTCATCAAAGCTGCCGCGGCTTTGGGTGGGTTGCAGCCTCGGTTTCTGAGCTGAATGTCCGGATGCCCCGATCCAGGCGGGGCCTTCTTTTTAACCATCCTGGGAACTTCCATATTCCACGGGGACAGGGAGTGACTTGACGGGGTGGAAGAGCTCCTGGAGTTTCTGCATTGATTCAATAATGTGCAAGTTCCCTCCCCAGGATTTTGGTCCGGCGGGCCAAATGTTCCCTCCCGGGCACCTTTATGGTTGTGGGGAAGGGCTGCCAGTTTGGCAGATTCAGAGTGGGTGATCTGGACCTCAGCGGGAACTGCCGGGCCCGACCCTCTTCCCTTGCTGTGCCAACCTGCAGCCGCGAGTCAGGCTGGGCTCGGATCCTGTAACGTGAGTCAGCAGCGGTCCTGCTGGTGGCGGTGAGAGCGGTGCGCCCGACTCTTTCGAGCTCTTTTCGACTGCAGGGCGGCTGCTGGATCAGAGCAAGGTGGGGAGGGTGGGAGCCCAGTGGAGGAGGAGGAGGAGGAGGAGGGAAGGCAGCAGCCACCGCCGTGGCCGAGTGAAAGGAGCAGCCTGCTCTGCGTCTCGGGAGGGGGCGAGGGCGGGGGCTGCTGGAGGCAGGTGGAAGTGTAAAGGGGACCCGAGAGGGCTGAAAGGAAGCAAGGCTGAGATAGGGCTTCACTGCATCCCTTCGGAGGCTCCAGTCTTGCCCGGTTTCAGCTGCTGCTTCTCCAGGCCACACAGCTGATCTTCCTGCTTTCCATGCTGTACATTTCCCACCCGCCATAAGAAACAAGCGAGATCAAAGAACATTGGCTCAGTCTCTTTCCAGCCATCCCAGTAAGAAGTGGCCCCTGGGAGCAGAGGCTTGCTCCTTCAGGGTGGGAAGGACCCCTTCCTGCAGGCTTCACTGCTTGCTCAAGGCAGAGACACTCTGGCTAGAAAAGGGAACCAGGCAAGTGTGAAAATGGGTCAGCAGAATTAGAGAAAAGCCACAGCCAGAGATTCAGAATGGAAAACGACAGGAATCCACAAGGAGGAATCCGGCAGTCCAGTCCTTTAGCAGAACCATTCGGACCAAGTGTGGAGAGCTGTGACCCATTAGGAGGCTGGTTGAAATGCAGACCCAGCACTCTCTCCTGGGATTGGCAAAGAAGGGGGCTTGGCCTGCTGGAGGTGGCAGGGCTTGAGCTGCCTCCTCTGCCCCACAGGACCCCTGAGTGCAGCTCTATCCCTCCCCAAAGGCAGCATGTTGTCCCCAGAGCACCCAAGAGATGGTGCCTGCTGGAAGAGTGAAGCAGAATGTGGGCTTATCAGAGGGAGATTCCCCAACTTTCGGGGGGTGCCCTGGCCCCAACCCTCTGCAGGTGCAGCCTTCCTGTGCATGAAATCAGTCCTGCTGCAGAAGAGGAAGAGCCACACCAGCGTGGCAGACTGTGGTGGCGGGTGGGCGGGTGGGAGGGAGGGAGGGAGGCAGCCATATGCTCCTGTCTGAATGTGTCTGACCAAATGCTGGAGGCGGATGAGCGGAGAGGCAGCCCTGGGGAAGGAAGGCATTTACGAGGGCCCTCAGGCCAGCAACATCTCAGGGCTCCTGCTGAAAGGGCCACCACCACCACCCCGACATCAAGCTGTTGCTCAAGTCAGGCTGCCCTTGCAGAGCTGCTGCCCCAGGGCTCCTTTCCATGGTGGTGGACACATGGCTTATGGGAAGGGGCAGACAGACCTTGCTTGAAAGGGGCTTCTGGGTGACCTCTGAGACCATCTGGGACCAGGAGCAGCCAAGTGGACGACAGGCTCTCAACCCTGCAAGCAGAAAGGCCAGACAAAGAGCCCCTTCCGAAAGGGAGATGCTTCGAGGTCAACTCTCTCTGCAATCCGGTCATGCTGGTCTAGGCCAACTGAGAGCCGGAAGTATCCTGTTATATTCACGCCTCCTTTGCGATTTCCCCACACTCGGCTTGTTAAAAACCTGGCCATGAATAATTCAGGGCTTTGAGCGCTGAATGCTGTTTTTCTCCCTTCGGCCTGGCTCCCCCTCCCTCCCCTCCCCATATATAAAATGGGGGTGTTCCCCAGGAATCCAGAGTAGCATCCTGTGCCTTGCCAGCACCCCAGCTGGGTCTAGGACCAAATCGGGTTTTGGGTTGCAAGAGCTGGAAGTCTCCTATGCTGCTATAAAAGGTGAGAACTGGTAAGGAGGTTTTGGCCATGGCTTGTGGCTCCACTCAGGTTCCATATTTAATTTCTTCCCCTGAATTGTTCCTGCAGGTGTCCAGCATGGCCTCCTGTGATCAGGGCCCCTTCAGGTGCCAGGATTCAGTTCTTGTTCTCAACTGCAGGAGGGCTGGAGAGGAAACCCAAAGCCGCCCCACCTATTGGCTTCTTTTCTGCTCTTGTGGCTTGTGCCAGGCATCAGTCCTCTTGGCTGACCCCCTCTTGCAGGGTGCTGCTGCCCTCAAATGAATCTGCTTGCCAAGGGTCCCCCAGACCTTTTGGGGAACATGAGATTCGGCCACTTTTTGGAACAGTCTCAGGCTTCTGCAGACAAGCTAATGGGACATCCGAGCAAGGAGCAGTCTTGGGGGCCTGCGGAGGAGCAAGCTGTGGGTCAGAAATTTTGCTTGGTGCACAGGCTTGTGCAGGCAATCACATTCTACTCCTGTCACCCATTTTCTGCTTGCAGAGCAAGCAGAAAACTTCCCCCTTGCTGTTGCACCTCCCCTTCTCTGCTAACTGGCAACAGCCATGGAAAACGACCTCCTGGCAAACACAAGGGTGATCCAGATGCCATTCCGTCAGGGAAGAGGGTGCCCGAGGAGAGTCAGGCTTGCAATGCATTCCTTACAGAATGCAGCCAGAGCAGGACCAATGCATGGCCTGAAGTGCCTTCTCTGAGATGAATGAACCACGCCCCCTGGCTAAGTTTCTTCCCTTTGCAAAGAGACCCTCCCCTACCCACCCCCCCCCATGGCTCACTGGAGCAGGCACTGCTGGAAATTCAATGGCAGGAAGGCATCGTCAGCAAGGGAGCTGCTGAGAGAGCCCCCCCTCCCCTGCATCAGCTTGTGGCAGCACTTCCAGGACACCTCCAAGAGGCAGAGCCCCACCCCAGCAGAGGGTAACTGAGGAATACCTGGCACACAGCCAGCTCTGCGGCCCCATTTGCCTCTCCGTCCCCAGACAGATCAGCCTTTGTCCTCTTGCCACCTGCTCCAAAAGAAGCCGGCCTTTTGTCTCTGCCGGCGCAAGGCTGGGTGCCAGAGTGGAGTCTTAGGTTCCTGGTACCCAACAGCTGCTGCTCATCAGCTCTGCACATGCCCGTCTGGAGGGCTTTCTCTGCAGTGGGGTGTGTGTGTGTGTGTGACTGCACACACTGCCAGCAGTCAGGAAATAGGTGAGCTCTGGGGCGAAAGGCAGGAATCTCCCAACAGAAGAGTGGGTGGGCAGCCCCTCTGCAATCCACACTCCCATCAGGAAGATGCTGATGAGGCCGGGGGAGGAGCTTACCCCCCCCAAGAGTGGCGCTAGGAGCCTCCCTCCAGGTGGGTCCCCCTAGACAGGCAAGAGATCATGACTGAAAATTCATCCTTCCTTGGTGGAGGCAACAGTGAGGCTGAGCAGGCTGGGCCTCTCTGTCCCAATGCCCTTTTTGTCATTGCAGAACTGACCCAGGAAGCCCCCAAACTGGAGGGGCAGACCCCCATCACCTTCTCCATGCATGGGCTGGTAGAAGAGCCCCGCAGCTCTCTGGCTGAGGAGGAAGGAGGGACCCCAATGCCCACCTCAGGGTTGTTGCAGGTGGCCGAGCGCCGGCGTAAGTACAGGGCTAGCCCTGGGGGGGGGGGCTTCATGAGGCTTGAGAGAAAGATCTTGAGCTCCCACCCTCCCCATCTCTTCTCAGAACCCCTGAGCAGCGTTTCATCTCTCGAGGTGCATTTTGACCTGCTGGACCTCACGGAACTGACAGACATGTCTGACCAAGAGCTGGCCGAAGTCTTTGCAGATTCGGATGAGGAAAATGCAGCCCGAGAGCCCCCTGCTGGTAAGTGGCCCCTCCCAAAATTGTGTGTGTGTATTTTTACTGATTGTGGGGCATTCAGTGCCAAGCACCTCCTCTGCTGTGAGTGACAGCTGAGACACTGCTGTCACCAAGGCTTCCTTGCTTGTGCTTGGGGGTCCCCCCCCCATTGCCTTTGGCTCTGCTTGTCCCACTTGATCCTCCAGGGATCAAAATGATGGAAACCACAGTCAAGAGGTCACACATACCACTGAATGCAACTGGGGCTGGGGGGGGAGTTAAGCATGACCCCTGAAGATGGCAACCAACTGCAGTTCTCCTCAGTTCAGGCAGCTGGGTGAGCCCCACAATCTGGAGTGCCCTTCCCTGTCCAGGTGAGCATAGACCAGCAGGCTCCCTGTGCTTTGGTTGGATGCTGGCTGAGCTCTCCTGGCCATGACAGAGAGGTCACCTGGCCACGAGGTGGCAGCCAGCGCTGCACGAAACCTGCTTAATCTGGTATGCACAGCTACGCACACATTGTGTCTCTTACACACAGACGCAGCCAGGCAGGCAAGTTGCATCATTAACTCCAGCTTGCAAAGGGGACCCTGATTCAGGGCCACAAAAGATCAAGGAACAGCTGGACTGGGTTGGGGCCAGCAGACAGGCTCAACAGCTGCCTTGCCGGCCCTGCGCTCTCTTCTGCCACCTCTCCCAAGATAGTGTGATGTGCTGCTGCAGCTAATATGCTGGGTTGCAGGTGGGGGTGGTCACAGCTGCCACTGCTTCCCAGGGGCAGAGATGCAAATCCACCTCCCTCGAGGTGGGAACAGGCTAAGCAGTTAAGGAAAAGCTCCCTAGCTGGAATCGGTCAGCAAGGGAGAGAGAAGTGGGGAGAGGATTGAGGGATGGAGCTTCCTGTGGACAAGATGCTCAGAAGTGATGTGTGTGTGCAAAAGTAGAGCTTCACTCCCTCTTGGGGAACTCTGTACCCCCTTCTCTCCATGCAAACAGAGGCCTCTCCGTAGATAGGGCTGAATGGGGAGCTGGAGCTGCTGAGCAGCCTTGATGAAACGGCCTCCATTTGGCGGAGGGGCCGTTCTGGCCCACGGAGGAAAAGAGCTAAAGGGGACCCCCTCCCTCTCTTATTCCTGCACAGGACTGCATCCCCACTCAACCCCCAGAGCCGGCTACCTCCGCTCCCCCTCCTGGACAAGGACAAAAGCTGAACCGGGGCGTGAGAAGAAACATCTCAGCGATCCTGAGCTCCAAGAAGACCCTTTCCTGGCTGTGGAAAAGCCAAAGGAGGAATAAGCAGGGGGAGGGCAGGAGCCCCGCCTGGGTGCCAGCCTTAACTCTTGCACAGTCATCCCTCCTACGCAGCCGCAGCTGGGACGTTTGCAAACTGCGCCTCGTGCCAAGAGCCCCCCTTCCCCCTCGTTTAATTTGCCAATCTCCTTTCAGGCCCCAGCAGGCCCCCTTTCCCCTGCTGGACTGCCCATTTCCTGCAGGCACTTTGAACCTTCCAGGGCTCTTTTCGGTTGGAGGAGGTAGACTGAGCGAGGGGTGCTCTCCCAACCTTATTTGGAGGGGGGCTGGTGGCAAGAGCTGCCGAAGCCTGAAGGAGGGGCAGCCTCCTCTTCAGCCACGTGCCTTGATTGCTGCTGGGCTGAGCCAGGAAGCTCCTCTGCCAAGACAAGCTACCCATTATACCAAAGGAACAGAGGGGCAAACACAGCACCATTTCTGGGGCACTGAAACAGTGTGAATTCTGGAACCTTCTCTGCTCTAAGCACACATCGTTTCCAATGGCCTTAACTCTTGCCCAGCACTCCACCGCTATGCGCAAAGTACACAGCACCAATGCAGCTGGCCTAACTTCAGGCAGGCTCGGGAATATCCCCCTGGAGCCGATGCCCACCCATGTCATAGCAGTGTGCCTTCCTCAGCAGAAAAAACTTTTCTCAAGAGGAAGCCGCCAGGGCGTGGCGTGGCTGGCAAGGCACACGCTGCTGTTGCGGTTGCTCACCAACCTCCCTGGTGCTGGAGAGAGCTAAGCCAAGCAAGGTGAAGCAATGGGCGTGAAACAGGATCCCCGGTGCTTCCAGACCCTTTGGGATGAAGAGTGAGTGGTGGACAGCAGAGAGCTTCCCCCATGGACAAAAGCTCAAATATCTCCCCTATCCGGAGGGTCCCCATGGAGCTGGAGGAGAGCCAGCCAGCAAGGCTCCCACACGAGTTGGCCTTCTCCCTTCAGTCACTGAACCTCCAAGGCATTCATTATTTCAGAGTTCACCAATTCGGAGTTCTTCATGACCTTCCCCATGTCCCCACAACAACTCCCATGTCCTCTGTAAGAAGAGAGGGACATGGGCCGGGGTGGCACTAGAGGGGCAGGCTCCGAGCACAGCACTTCTCCCCACCCTCTGGATACGCCTGGGCCTTTTGCCTGCTTGACTCAGGACAGGACAAGAGTTTGCATTGCCAACTCAAGTCATTTACTTCAACCAAGAAAACACCATACAATCTGATCTTGGCTGCTATTAAACCCCACCTGCCAGGGAGCTCTGCGTTAGGAGGAGGGAGCTGTTCTCGGGACCACTAGCAAGGGGCCTGGCTGGTGGACACCACTGCTCTGCCGTCCCCTCCCAACCTTCCCTGGACTGTTGGACCAGTCCTTGTTCATTCAGACAGTCCATGGTCTCTTCTTCAGCAGCAACCGGCCCAGGAAAATGAGCCCCGAGTAAAGCAGCAGAGACAGGCTGGTTTACTTCTCTTCTCGAAGCCACAAGGGACAGGCAGCCATTCTAAGCTGCCAGCCAACAGCCATCCTGTGTGGCCAGCCAAGATGCCTGCAATGCTCCCCTTTGCTTTTCCTTGGTACAGCTGCACTCCAGGGCCAAGCAAGGGGAGAGGCTCTGCGGATGAGACCTTCAAGTTCAGGGTTACTTGGGCTTGGAGAGACCCATCTGGCTCCTGGGCCATCTCTGTTATACCCAACATGGAGGCAAAATCCTAGGCTCAGACTTGGTGGGTGTGGGGGAGGGTTTCCAAACCAGAAAAGTAACATTTTCCCTGGTTGACAGCAAGAATGGCCTTCAGCTCTCCATCTCCTTTAGGGCCACACAGAGGGACTGAAGTAAACTTTTTCAATGTGAACACCACGTGAGGGGTGGGGAGAAGCCACCCCTGGAAAAAAATTTATGTGGACTCCTGGAGAGGCATCCAGGCAGGGATCCCCCTGGCACAAAAGGGCTTAGCTGGTCCTTTTGTGAGGGGCAAAAGCCCCCATTCCCTGCTTGCTTTCTTGCCTCTGGGTCGGGCACAGCTGCTGGAGAGATAGGCTGATCTGCAGAGGGATAGCCAAGTAGGCCCTTTGGGCCAAGGTCCAATCAGCAGCCCTCGAAGCCCCCTGGCCCAGACCCAGAGGGTGCCCTGTGAGGGCCCAAATGTGGAGCGGCCACCTCCTCCCTCAAGGAGCAGCACAACAGCCCACATTGGCCTTGCAGGCTCTGCCGAATCTTGGCCATATGCTGCACTGGGGATGGGCACCCCAGTCTTCTCAACATTCCAGGCTGCATGTTGGGGTCAAGCACAGATAACATTTGAGTACCGATTGTTGGCTTTTCCTCAACTAGACAGTGTCATCCACTTGTGCAGCAATGGAGCGAACCCCTTACAAGATGATACAGCTAGCCTCTCCTGATTATGTACAACCGCACCATGAAAGACAGACATTTGATGTTGGCCTGATGATTAGGGCACCAAGGAAGCAAGCCCAAATGCACAAGGAAAGGGGTATGTATTTGCATTCTAAACACCAAGGAGCACTTTCTTGTGTCCCAGCATCAAGGAAACACTGGCTAAACTCCCAGGAGGAACCCAAGATCTTCACAAGGGTAGCCAATTCCTGCTTTTTGCAAAGCAAGGTCCACCTGGGATCTCAACAATCTCCACCCAACCAGTCTGGTGTCTTCGATATTTGGAACCTCCGTCCTTGTTGAGTTCCTTCCATGCTCTGTGTTCCTATCCCCCCCTAATCTTTGGATTAAATTCTGTCCATACTTGTACAGTGCCCCTCTGCTACCTCTGATGTTCTGGTGATTAAAGTTGTTTCAAATGGTCTCTGTAGGGTTTTTGCTCCTGATTCTTTTCAGGCAGTGGATCAGTGCATACCCTGGGAAAGAAACCCGTAGCAGGGAAGCATTTTCTGCTATTGATCAAGGTGACCTCTGCTAGCTTCTAAGGTAGACAGAGCTATGCAAGTAAGGAAAATGATCTTGGTTTAAGGCAGTTTCTTTTACTTCACTTAAGAACCCACCCAGGCATTATAGGCAGAAAGCTTCAGGGCTGGGGGATCCGTGTGTTTTCCAGGCAGACCTCTGGGAAAACTCCCAGAGACGTGGGGGTGGGGGGGAAGGACCTTCCCTTCTGCAGCTTGGAGATGGGTGTGTGTATGTATGATAAGGCAGCAGCAGCAGCACAGGAAAAGGCAGGGGACAATCTGCCCCCATTTGGCCTAAAATACCACCTCTGCATCAGAGAGGGTCGGGGGAGCTCTGCCATTGAGAGCTATACATTGGGGCAATCTTCCGGCTGGCCTTGTCAAGTCGGGAGCAGAATTCGGCCTGACATCCCGACTACTACCTGTAGGAGTTTGGCTTAAAGCAAAGCCTGCCGCCTGGAAAGGATGCAGCTCCTCCTGCAGAGAAGCCTCCCCTGCGGGACCCGCAAAAAGGAAAGCAAGGGATCACACGGGGGGGGGGGGGCTCCTGCTATTATATTATGCTATATCCCCCTATTTCAGAGGGGACCCTCCGGGGGGTGGCGGAAGGCGGGTGGAAACCGAGGCGGAGCCCGGAATTCCCAGGGCAGAAGCAGCAACCGCGGCTTTTCCTCACCCGGGGGGAGGGGGGGCTTCGGGTTCAGGGGGGCCTTGACGGGGGCCCTGCAGAGGTTCAGGGGAGCCTCTCCCCAAATCTGGCCGCGCCTCGCCCGGCCTCTCGCTTCTGATCCCACCGACCGATCCGCTCCGGCCCTTTTGGCCTCCAAAGGGCCCTGCGCGTCCTCCCCTCTGCCCGACACTGCCAGCCGAGAGCCTCCGCCACCCTCCGGGCTGTGGCGGTCCTCCTGCGCGATGGGACGAACTGCGCAGGCGCCGGAGCAGCCCTTTCCAGAAGACAAGCGCCTCCGTGTCACCGGAAAAGCAGCCCGGCGGGCAGCCGAGCACGTGGCCTTCGGTTCCGCCTCCCATGTTGGAGCTGCTCCAACCTGGCGCCCTTCGTGAGCGTTAGCTTTTAACTGGCTAGCCGGCCGTTAACGGGAGTTAGGAGCCATCCCTTCAGGGAGCAGCTGCCCTCCACCAAACTAGGCTCCCCTTTCCCTGGATTCTCCAAGCTGCTGAGAGGACGAAAGAGGATCATAGGCTTCATTCTTTTCCAGGGGCTGTTTGATTGGAGGCGGGGGAGGGGTTGGAGGGGCAAAATCAAGACAAACTTGTGCCTCGGCCCTTCTTTTTAGTGGAATATAAATATTGTCTCCAAGAGACAATCATGAGGAGATGTCAGGAGACATCATGGACCAAGTATCTACAAATTTCCTCTTTCTTCTGAACTAGGATAGATAACCTCCCCAAGAACTACCAGGAATGTCTTCAAAACCTGGTGGGCCAAATGCAGGCCTCAATCAGGATGTTCTCGTCTTCCTATATAACATGTCAATGTCAGAACCCCAAATGATCCAAATTTATGCAAGGGACAAGGTGCCTCAAGTCATGATGGCCATCACCCATGACTTTGTTGAAAGAGTAAATGACGCAGTGAGAAGGCTCACAACCAAGGCTTCATTTAGGCCAGGAGACTTGAATGGAAGATGCCGCAGCCCCCACATCCTCCCTTCTGGCTGTCAGAAGGCACAAGAGTTGGAACTGTACCCAAAACTGGATTTTTTTCAGTTAACCGCTTTTAGAGGATGAAATATAAAAATCTTTTTGGAGAGAAGAGAAACAACTTCGAAAACAGCCACATCAGACTTCAATATTTATGCTTAGCTTTATTTAAAGTGAATTTAGTGCTTGTGATAAATTACTGTGGTATAAAGAATCCCAGAGTCTCTTTTCATGGCTGGCAGAGACTATTCTATGATACATCCAGTCCTGGCAATTGCCATCATTTTGGGCTAAGAGGATGGGGAAGGAAAACCAAGTCTCTCCATCTCCAAGACAAATGCCTCCAGGTCAAAGGAACAACTTTCCAAATGCCACCATTTCTACAGCCTGCCCAGTTGCAGCCATTGTCTTCGCTGAACTATCATGGTCTGTAAGGAAGCCAGAACAGCTGGACTCTGTGCCAGCCAAGCAGGGATGATATTACCCAGTTACTGAGGGGAGGTGGCCACCATTTTCCATAAACTCCTCTGGCAGCCACTTCTCCACCTCTGCCAGTTGCAGCCAGGATTAAACTCCCTCAGACTCAGAAATTCAAGGAGAATCTTGACATCTGTCCAGATGCGGAGGGGCAGCATCCTTCTCCAGCTTGGGCATGGCATTCCCACCTCACCCTCCTCTGGCAGGGTTCTTTCCTCACCAGTCTGAGCTGCTCCCCTTCAAGAAGGACAAGTAAGTCACAGGTAAGCTGGGAACTCTGTGATTCTGCTATGATCCCCTCCATTTCAGAGAAGTGACACTTAGGCTTGCAGCTCCATATCGTGCTCCCTGAGCAACGACTCTTTTCTGAGACTGAGTCGAGCGCATTTGGGGCATGTTGTAGAGTTGTCGTAGAAGCAGTCCCTGGGAGAGGAAAGACAAAGGGCCTGTTTGCTTCCTTCTTCTGGAGGAGCCACCAGCCAGCTGACTTCCACAGGCCATCTATTGTTTAGCACTAGAGGAGGCAGGCGGAGGTGGTTGCACTCACCTGTGGAAGACAGCCGAACAGTCCGTGCACATTGAGGTGTGGCTGTCAAAGGGGAAGAGCACATCTCCTTCCTTGCAGAGCTCACACACAAAGCCCTTTGCTTGGCACCGCTGTGAGAAGGAAGAGGGGAAGCTGGTGAGTTACAGTGCCAATCCAAGCCCCTCCTTGGATGTGCCCTTCACATGACTACCAACCCTGTGCTGCCAAATACCTGCAACCCTCTTACAGACAGACCTAGAAGTGGGGTGGGGGGAGAGGAGAATTTTCCAATACAAAATATTCTAGAGAAAAGGAAAATTAATGGAAGAAAATAGTAGAGCTCAACATGACAGAGATATTTTTAGAGTGTTTCTTGAAAAGCAAAAATCAGCAAGGCCAGAATCTTGCAAGTGTGATTGTGATGCACCTCCTCTTTTTATGTGCCACTGAATCTGGGAGGCTCCACTTGAGCCTCTTCTTGATGTTACTTTTTAGTTCTAGACTTAAAAACATGTTTTGGAGCCTTTTGCTAGGCAACAGCTCTGCACGTTTCCACCAAGATCATCTTCCTTTCTTTCTACACCGGCTTATTTTTATTTTTACTCCACCCTTGCAGCAACTGGCAGCGAGGACAAGGCCTCTAAGGGCCTCCTTGCACCTCTCTACCAAAGCCTCTGCTGGGCTGCTCTTTCCCGCCCAGCCAGCCTTACCTCGCAGTCCAATTTGATGTGCTTGGCAAAGAGCGTGTGGATCTCCGTCAGGGAGCAGCTGAGCCGCCCGGCGTTGATATCCATCAGGTCTTGCAGGGAGTACATCTCATCATTCTCCACAAAGTGCTGCCGGTCCTGCAGCTGGAGGGAGGCACAAGACTTTAGTCTGCCTGCCTGGGGGTGGGTGGGGGGCAAGCGAAGAGGTGGGGAGGAGAGTGAAGGCTGAGAACAGGAAGGGAGTTCTCAGCCTTGGCCAGATGGTCTTTTCACGCCCTCTTCCATCTAGAAAAGTAAAAACCCCAATCCAACTGCCCGCCTGCCCCATGGCCCCCGATTGGACAGCTGCTTTCTCTGACCTGGAGCAGCAGCCGAGTTTCCATGGCCTCCTTGCAGGTGATGAAGTACGGCTTCATGAGCAGGATGTCCTGACGCAGTTTCTGAAGGGGGAGAGCCGATCGAGAAGTGGTTGCTCAACCCACACTGTGGTGCCAGGTGGGAACCGCAGCTCAGGAGACAATGCTTTAGAATCCACGGAGGCATTTTAGGCCCACTTCCAGCCCTTCAAATACTCACCCGGATCTCCACCAGCTCCTCAACGTAATTGAAGAGAAGAGGGTTGGTCTCCCGCAATTTGAGGACTGGTCGGGACACCATTAGCACCAAGTAGCGCATGCTACACCGAGAGACCTGAAAATCGCATTGGCCTCCTGAAGCAGACGGTAGCCCCGCACTGCAGGGAAGGTCTGCGACTAAGTAGCCCCGCAGGGCATCTGAGGCAATCCGGCTTGCCCCACTCCTGGATGAATGGAGAGCTCTGTGTGGGATGTGATCTGGACAGGGCACTTCCTCTCTGCCTCCTCTGGATAATGGGTCCCCATAGAAAGGGTCCTCACTCACATAGTGAGGCGGACGGAAAGCCCCCAGTCCAAGGAAGACTGGCAAGGCACATTTGCATTTCACCCAAGTGCAAGGCACAGGCTCTCCACCCAGGAAGGGGGTCCCTGCTTGTCACCTGCTCTACAAAGCTTGTCTCATGCCATCTCTCCTGGTCTGCCCAGAGTCTAGGCAGCTCGTTTTCTCCAACCAGCTGCCCTCCAGTTTGGTCTGGACATATGGCCTCAGCTGGCTATCATGTCAGGGGATGATGGGAATTGTGGCTCAACACAACTGAAGGGCACCACCAGTTCTCCTGACCCACAGCCATGACACGGGCACATTTCATGCCCAACAGCAGGCTGTGTGGAAGGGCTCCGCAACTTCAGCTCTTTGATCCTTCCTAAAGCGGCTGCTCTCCTCATCTCCTCTGGGTGGGGGAAACGTCATCCACCCCAAGCTCCGCTTACCTTGCGGGGCTCAAAGTCCCAGTTGTGGATGACCCTGGCGGGGATGACAGCTTGGTCATTCCAGTGGCAGCTGCTGCAGTAATAGAGGCCTGTGTAGTCACACTGCCGAGCCTCACCTGCGATCCCACCTGTGGCAGAAAGAGCGGAAGTCAGGTGAACCAGGAGGCAGGGAGTCCTTGCTAGGCTGGGCAGGTCCCAGTCACTGGGACAATAAAGAGCCACCTTATTATGGTGTCTCCACCCCCACCCCAGATATTGCCCTCCAGATAGCTGGAGCAAGAGAGGGGAGCCCAAAAGTGACATCTGCTGGCAAGACCCAAATGGCTGGAAATGGCCCTTCCTGAGCCTTTTGCTTCAGAAGAGCCTGAATTGAAGCAAGGCCTCCTGGCGAGCGAAGCAGGAGCTCCACCCGGGGCACCTTCCGATTCAGTCCCCCTCCTCCTTGCTTACGGAGAGAGATGGGTGCCCGGCACTCGGCACAGCGGTAGTCCTGGCTGTCCAGGCCCGTCTCAGGGCAAATGCTCAGTTCGTACTCGGCCTGGTGGCTGACCTTGGAGCGCACGCATGGCTTGGTGATGAGGTCCAGGCATTTGCTATGGCAGCGATAGGAGCAGCCTGGGAGGAGGGAGAAGGAAGCGCCAGGCTGACCCAAGCCCAGTGCCCAGCCCGTGGGAAGAAGGCTGATGCTCATCCTTGCCAGAACCAGACTCCGTAGCAAGGCAGCGAGGGGTGGGGGGAATGCTCACCCATGCAGGTGTACCAGGTCTGGATCAGCCCCCAGATGACGGTGCTGCACTTGTCACAGGTCTGCTTCACTCCCTTGCTCTTCTCCTTGTAGAAGCGATGCTCCAGGATCACCCGGATGTTGGGCTCATCCTCACTGGGGTCCTGGGGGGAGGGGGCAGGGGTTTACAATCCTTTGGCCCTCTGAGCCAAAAGCCCCCTCCCCCACCCCCAGAATCCTGGCTGAGGAGAGAGGAGACGAAGCTCTGCCCTCTTCTTGGAGTGCTGCAAAGCCTCCCAAGAATCCAGATGTTTGGGAACCTCTGATGGAGCAATCGCAGCCCACCACCCACCCTCCAGTTGCAGCTGAGGACTGTTCCGCACCTTCAGCTCCTGGAGCCGCAGCCGCAGGTGGATGAGCCGCACCACAGCGTCCTTCTGCTTCTCGGAGTTATCTGGCAACTCCAGGATCCTCTGCTTCCAGTCTTCGATGGCCTGCCGCAGCTGCTCCACATCCGAGGCCAGGAACAGGCCCTGCAGGAGAAGAGCCACCACCCGCGGAGGGGCGTCCAGCCTGTGCTAACAGCTCCTGGCCTGCAGATGTTTCCCATTATCTCCTCCCACCCACCCCAAAAGGCTGCCTTCTTACCACTGGGCGTGAGAAATGGTCCTCAGCCAAGCCCAGGTCCATGGTGCGCTCTGAGCAAGGGAACACTGGCTCCTCCAGAGACAATCCCAGATTCATGTCTACATGGGGAGGGGGGCGGGGGAGAGAAAAGCAGCCTAGCCTTCAAAGAAGCCTGCTCAACATGCAGAGCATTGCCAGGAGAGCTCTGCCTCGGACAGGACAGAAGAATGGAGTGTCCCGCGATCTTTGTCCATCTGGGCTCCGTGTGCCTGGTCTGCTAGAGTCAAAGGTCACCGCTTCCTTCTTTCTGAAGCCTGAAGCCCTCCAGCCTTGGCAAAACTAGCAGCTGGTCAGTGGTGTCCACCTCTGACCGGAACCCCCCATCCCAAGGCCAGTCCCAGTGGACAGAACCAATTCAAGGGCAGGAAGAGGTGTCATGTTGGAAATCAGGAGGGCCCATTTGTCTACTTGGCCCATGGCAAAGGCCTCGCCCTGTGAGCAAGCGAGACAGCAGCCATCTGGGGCTCCGCTTCAGAAGTTAAGGTTGCCACGGCAGCTTTGGGATTTTCAGGCAGAGCCGATCTCCTGTCCCAGCAGCTGGTTACTGACTTGGAGCCACCCCCAAGACTGATGTTGATGGGGAACCCTTGGCCAGGGAAATCCTGCCCTCAGGTTTCCAAGAGGTATTGACCCAGTCTTTAGGGAAAAGGAAGGAAAATCCTCCTGGATCCAGACTAGATTCAGTGCTGCCAAGTCCTTCCCAGGGAGAAAGCGAGGAAGGGGAGAGCTCACCTTTCTGAGGAAAGCCCTCTCCAGCCACAGCTGTCTTCTGCTCCTGCCGATTCTGTAGTGGGGCCTTGTCGAACGGGTTGAGGTGGCCCTGCCGGAAACGGGCCAGCTTCTCATCATATTCCATAGCAGTCCAACCTGCTGGGAGCCAAGGCCAGGGGGAAGAGCCTGAGCCACCATCAGAGCATGCCCCACCCGGGGCCGGGGTCTCAGCCTACCAAAAGCTACTGGAGTGTTTCACTGTTTTAGCTTCCCAGCAGCTCCTCCCAGCCTCTCAAGCCTTGTTGACATCCTGAGAGGTAGAAAAGCCGGTTCTGCCAGCTCAGATGGCTCCCATGTGCTTTGCAGAGTCATGAACACACCTGGCCGGATAGTTGAGAGCACTTTCTGGAGCAACACGGTTGCTGCCAGTCATGTCCTAGGAACGAGCAAGAATTCCAGAAAGAAACCTTGCAAGAAAACAGCCAAGCTCAGAGAGTACCAAGGACTCCAAATCCTCCCTCCTCCTCCTCCTCATCTATCAGGATCACTTCTATAGCTCAGAGCTATTGGCAGTTTGGGGTGCAGAATCTCCGAACCCCCATTTCAGTGTCCTGTGATCTTCAACTTTGGGAAGTCTAGCAGTGCAGTGTCACAGCCTCCCTCCAGGCAAAGAATTCTGAGGTTACTTGCACAACTACCAAGGCGGATTTAAGGAGCTCCAGGCTGAGGGCAGGCAAAAAAGGGAAGGAAACTAAATGAGTCTGGTCAACACAGCAGGAAGGTGCTCTCACTTGGGGCCCCTGAACAGCACAAGAGACAGAGAAAAAGAGGGGGAGGAGATATGCTCCTGTGATGCTCACCCCATTACCCTCTCTATGGGGGGAGGGGTGTCTGAGAAAGGACTCCAACCCACCGCATTTCCTAATTCTTGATGTTTGATTCTTTTGTTCTGCCTCATTTCCTCAAGGAGGTTTTAAAATGACATCATTCAGAGCATCCCTGCTTTGCTGAGCCTGTCAGCTGGGTGGATCCTTACCCTGAAAGTCTGCCTGATGATGATGATGATGTAGCTTTTATCACACACCCCCCATGTTCCCGGGGATGGTAGCAGCAAAGGCCCTGCTGTTTCCACCCAGTGTCTGCTGAATAACTTTTCAGGGAAGCCACTATCAGCTCAGCATGAACCTGAGTTTTTAAAGAGCATGCTCCAAGAATGCCATAAAGGTGAATTAGAATTAAACATGAACAATGTTTTCCTGAAACTCTTGAATTTGGTATAAAATCACAACTTGGAGAGCCCGGGAGTTAAAACCATTCAAAATAACGAGGCTAAGTCCGAATCGCTCCTGAATAAATGCTGATCTCTGGACCGTGGCTGTTGGCGTAATTGGCCGTAAGGAGAAGCCTGAGCCCTCGGCTAGGTTCACATATCACACCACGGCAACCCCAAAGCGACCCTCTAAGGCGCAGCGGTTGACCTCCGCCAGCAACCCCTCAGCTCAGGCTAAGCGGCCGGCAGGTCTTGCCAGAGCCCCGGCCTGGAGACCAGCGGGAGACCCGGAGGCTTTCGGCCGGTACGTCCGCCTGCTCCCGCTACAGCCGAACAAGGGCCCAGAGGCAGAGCTTGCTCCCCACAACAGGCCCCTCGCGGAGCCCACGGAGGCAGCGCAAGCAGGCGACGGCGGCTGGCTTCGCTCCGTGGGAAGCCCGGGGCAAGGGGAGCAGCGCGGGGAAAGCGCCCGACGCCCGCCCGCCCGCATTTCGCTTCGCTCCTTGGTGCTTGCGGCGGCTTAGCCACTGGGACGCACCGACTGCGGCCTCCCCCCCACCCCCAAGGCAGCCCTGGCGGGCACGGGAGGGGCCGCCGCCGCCGCCGCCCTCGCCCCCTCCGTGCCCGCGGCCCACCGCTGCCAGTGGCGGCGCCACAAAAGGACGAGCCCGCCTGACCGGGCGGGGCAGCTGCTCTTACCTGCGCGCCCATGGGGTGGGGAGGGGAGGGGAGGGGAGGGGAGGGGCCCGGCCCGGCCCGGTCGGCTGGCCCGGACGCGCCGCTTCCTCCGCTCGCTACATTGTAGCCCGCCGCCCGCTCAGCCCAGCGCGCCCGGAGCGCCCGCGCCGCCCGCTGCTGCCCCCGCGCGGTCGGAGGAGCGCGGCCCATCGCCGGACCTCGCGCGCCGCCTCTCCCGCCCCCTCCGCCCCCGGCTCTCCTGCCCGGACCCCACGCGCGGTCTCTTCTGCTTCCACGCTCGCCTTGATCTCCGCCCGCCTTTCTGGTTATTACAAGGCCGGAGGCGGCGTCGAGCCCTGGGAAAAGCCGCCCAAGAAAGACCAGGCGGCCTGGCGCCCGGAGCCTCTGAGAGGCGCTGCCCCCGCCCGCCCACAGCCCAGGGCCACCCCCCCCTTTCCCCGCACAGGAGGGGCCTGTTGCAATGCCCTGAGTGGCACATCGGAGCCAGTGAGTCGGTAAGCCAGCAATGGCCGCGCCTGAGGTGTGAATCTCATAGCTTTGGTGTCTTGGTGGCCAAGCGGGTGGCCGCCTTTGACTCCTACTCCACAGCAGTGCTTGCTTGGCTCGAAGTTGGGTTCTCCAAGGACTGAGGGCCACTGTCATCCTCTACCCATCCCGCCCTAGTCCATGGTCTGGAATTAAGGAAAAGCTCCGTTGTTTGTTTTCTCAGGAAAATGTTCTAGTTGAAGCATAACCATCATCCATTTTGAACAAAATTGCGAGTCCGGCTCAAAGAAGAAATGAGGTGGAATTGCCTTCGTTGCAGGGACTTTCCAAGCATTTCCTTGGTTCCTGGTTAATATGCGTGTCCTTGATGGGGATACAGCTGCCTCTTTGAAAACAGGTTGGCAGTGGCACAAGCGGGCATTGCAAGTGCCAAGAAACAAGGGCCTGCAGTAGACACACACACACACACACATCCTCTGCTATCAGTTCAAAGCGGGGTTGAGTCAACTCATCCAGGGGAGGGAGGGAGGAGGTGTGGTAGTCTTACTTTTATGGCTTCAGCAAGGAGCTCCTCTGATGGCTAAATGACTTTTCCTTTGTTTTCATTCAGGCAAGGCCTAGAGTCTGGGGTTATTGGTGGAGAAAGTCTTTGCAGGGAGTAGGGGTAGTTGTGACCACACAACTTAAGCCCCACCTCTTTTTTTTACATATGTGCATTGCTTGCAAGTGCCATCTTCACTCTTTTGACCCCACTCCAAGGAACCTATGCTGCAGCCATGCCGCCCTCCCCCCCACAAAGAAAACAGCTGGATACCGTTGTTAGTGGTGTGCATTAGGGTCCCCATGGAAAGAAGTGGGACATCAGCTCTACTTGGCCAGAGGGAGGGAAGGAAGGAGGAAGGCAGGGGCCTGCTGGGCACTTTGCCAAGAGCCCCGGTGGTGCTCACCCCGCTTCCTGCCTCCCTAAATTAAGACAGGCCAGAAGGAAAGACTTGCACCCAGAAACTTTTCTGTGCTTTCCTGAAACAGACTCCCATGGGCCAAGGTGGGATGCACCTCAGTGTTTGAAGGACAGCCCTGAGAAATATTTTCTCTGCAGCCATGAGCAGACAGGGCTCTTTACCCTTTCTGGGAGTAGCTTCTCTGAAATGCTCCCCCCCCCCCCCCCCGTCGCTGCTTCTTGTCTGCCAACCTTTCTGGGCTCAGTGGACCTGGGAAAGGCACCTTGTGTTTCTGAGAGTGAAAAATGGGAAAGGGCCAGCACAGAGCCCACCGCCCCCACACCCAAGCTCACGGGCTGCAGCAAAGGGAGGCAGAGAATGGCTTTTGTGCCCACTCAGCTGAGCCTGGGAAGAGCTTCTGGGCAGAGTGCTGCTGTCTCGCTGGCAGCAAAACCAAATGAACCTCAAAGAGGGGCCAGGAAAGAAGGTGAGAACTTGTGCAGGTGCGGCCCCTTCTGAGTAGCGGGACGCATCTAAAATGAAGGCCACTGAGAACATGGCAACTGCTGCTGATATGGCCCTGATGCCCCAAGGGGACAGATGCAGTTGCAGGCGGGGCAACCCATGCACGTATCTCAGGCTTGTTGTACTTATTCAGCCAGGGATGCTGCCACTAACCCCTTTGACCTCCCGCCATTGTACTTTGGCCGGCCCAGCAGAGGCAAAGACTGTGATCCCTTTGTCCTTCATGCAGATCCAACTGGCCGAGACCACCTGATCCCCCTGGCTTGTCTCCAGGATCTGTCAGCTCCACAAGCAAACCTAAGGATGGCCCTGCAGGGAATGGCCTGCAACAGTCCAGCATCTTCTTGCTCGTGGCCACAAGCAAAGCCCACCCAAAGAGGAACCAAAGGAATGGGGGCATCTCAAACGTCCATATTTGCTGACCCAGCCACCCAACCTCCAAGTGGGAGAAAGCAGACAGCCCACAAGCTGGACAGCAACAAATTTATTAAGTATTCCAAAACATAAAAATAGACACAGACCAGTAAAAAGTAAAGAACAGGATCCTTGGATTTATCAAAGTGACTAACTTTGGGACTTGCACTAACTCAAAAAACTGGAGATTGGGGAGCAGGAAGAAAAGATGGTCAAATACTGAATTTTTAAGTTTTGGAACGCTTGAATCAGAAGTAGCTAGAAGCTGCTTGTCTAAAACTCATCAGATGGGAAAGTTGGCAGATGAAGATGAGCCACAGGGTGGTGCCAATGGCAGCTTCTTCCCAGGGAGGGTGGAGGGTGGCTCCCAGCCAGGCCCTCACTTGGCACCCTGGGCTTCAGACTCTTCCTCATCGTCTTCGTACATCTCCCCTTCCTCTTCAGCGGTGGCATCTTGGTACTGCTGGTACTCGGAGACCAGGTCATTCATGTTGCTCTCAGCCTCCGTGAACTCCATCTCGTCCATGCCCTCCCCCGTGTACCAATGGAGGAAGGCTTTGCGCCGGAACATGGCCGTGAACTGCTCTGAGATGCGCTTGAATAGCTCCTGGATGGCGGTGCTGTTGCCAATGAAGGTAGAGGACATCTTCAGGCCACGGGGCGGGATGTCACATACGGCTACCTTGACGTTGTTGGGAATCCATTCCACAAAGTAGCTGCTGTTCTTGCTCTGAATGGCAAGCATCTGCTCGTCCACCTCCTTCATGGACATGCGTCCTCTGAAGACTGTGGCCACAGTAAGGTAGCGACCATGGCGGGGATCGCAGGCAGCCATCATGTTCTTGGCATCAAACATCTGTTGTGTGAGCTCAGGCACGGTTAGGGCTCGATATTGTTGGCTCCCGCGGGCCGTCAGGGGAGCGAAGCCGGGCATGAAGAAGTGGAGGCGAGGGAAGGGAACCATGTTGACTGCCAGTTTGCGCAGATCTGCATTGAGCTGCCCTGGGAATCTCAGAGAGGTGGTCACACCACTCATGGTGGCAGAAACCAGGTGGTTGAGGTCTCCATACGTTGGGGTAGCCAACTTGAGGGTCCGGAAGCAAATGTCGTAGAGGGCTTCGTTGTCGATACAGTAGGTCTCATCTGTGTTTTCCACCAACTGGTGGATAGACAGGGTGGCATTGTAAGGCTCTACCACAGTGTCAGATACTTTGGGGGAAGGCACCACACTGAAAGTGTTCATGATCCGGTCTGGGTATTCTTCACGGACTTTGCTAATAAGGAGGGTCCCCATGCCAGATCCTGTGCCCCCACCGAGGGAGTGAGTGAGCTGGAAGCCTTGCAGGCAGTCGCAGTTTTCACATTCCTTTCTCACCACATCCAGGACGGAATCCACCAGCTCGGCACCTTCTGTGTAGTGCCCCTTAGCCCAGTTGTTCCCTGCACCACTTTGACCTGTGAAGGAAGAATTGAGATACCTGTTTGATGGGTAACCAGCCTGCTTTTTTCCTTGCCTAAAAATACTTGATTCTGCCTCAGAAACCAAGAAGGCCTTGAAGAACAATCCTAGTCTGGGATGGGAGCTCATTGCCTTTGGCCCTAGCTGGTTCCCCTTCAGAATCACCAACCCCACCAGGGCCTTTCCATTCCTCCTGACCCACAGATGCAATTCCACCAATCTGAAAGAGAAGCTGTGCCATCTCCAGGGTGTAGAACTTGGTGCTAGGTTAAGGAGGGAGGGAGGGAGATCTGGGCAAGAGGAGCACAAAGAGGGACAATACCAAAGATGAAGTTGTCTGGTCTGAAGAGGTGTCCAAAAGCGCCTGAGCGAACACTGTCCATGGTGCCAGGTTCCAGGTCCACCAGGATGGCTCTGGGGACATATTTGTGAGCTGGAAAGACAAAGAATGTTTTCCCTTGAATGGACTAACTTAGATGGTTCATTGACCAAACAGGCACTTGCATTTATTCAGCGCAGTTCCTCCCTCTGCTCCCGAGTGATCTATAAAGTACAGAGCATGGTCCCTCCAGGTGTGCTTCATGCTGGCAGACAATCAGCATGACCTCCTTTGCCAAGAGTCGCATCAAAAACCCTGCACACGGGGGCTCAAAACATCTCATGCTTCTTACCACCCCTTTATGCCTCCTTCTACTGACAGTGCTATGCTCAAAAAGTGCATGGCCAAATGACCTCCCTCCTAGGTTTGGGAACCCATGAGCCACATCTTTGTTCTCAATGCCAGCACTGTGCAGGCTAGATAAAAATGATTGTGAGGCCATCTTTGTTCAGAGTTCATTTTCTCCCTGGTAGCATTAAAAGTGCCTGAGGGAAAGACCTGTGTGTCAAATGGGATGGTTGGTCTGGATAATTTCCAAGAAAGGACCGGAGGGAAATTCTTGGTGTCAGAAAACACTGGTTAGGTATGGAGGAGAGCTTACAGGAGGCTTCATTGTAGTACACACTGATCCTTTCCAGCTGCAGATCAGAGTCCCCGACATAGTTCCCACTGGGGTCTATCCCATGCTCATCACTGATCACCTCCCAGAACTGAGAAAAGAACAAGAGATTAGAAAAAAAATGAGACACATGGTTCTGATATCTTCAGCAAATAAGAATTGGAATCAGAGCACTACTAGATGATTTATTCTGCTGTTATACTTTGAAAAAACATTCCAAGTTGTTTCTCTTCTGTCCTCCTTTTGCCAAAAAATTCAATTGGTAACCTTTCCCCCACAAAACTCAGAAGATTTTGCCCAATCAGACAAGTCAAGGACTCCTTTCCTAGGAGGCATGTATGCTAGTCAAAGGACCTGACCATGGTGCTGAAATGGCCCCTTCTGGCATACATGGGGTGGGGAGGGGTTGTCCTCACATCCCAGCCACATTCCCAGAGAGGGAAGCTTAATTTCCATGGGGCTTCTCTTAGCTCTCAATGTACTTAACTGTAAAGGCACATCTGGCCACAGTCCGAAAACCAATTAGGTTACAAGAACAAGCTGAAAAAGGAACATGGCATTTTGCCCTTGAAATCAGATCCAGGAGAGCAGATCCATTTCTGCAGACTAATCCAATTGAGAGATAAAGCACTCGACTTCTGGGTATTGGTGCAAATACATTGGGATCAACAGTCGGATGCGGACTGCAGCAAGAGCGTCACATGTTCCCCAGAGAGCCTTGAAGGGCAACAGCTCAACAGGATCCGGTTTCTAACACTTGGAACAAAGGCTCCATCTTGTAAACAAGGGCTAAGCAGCAGTTCCCACAGGTGACAGCCGCAGCTTCTTTGGATGGAATTGTTATTGATTTAAGGATTCTGCTCTTCCATTCTGGAATGAGGACGATCAAAGTGGGGGAGATGGCACCATCTTTAAGTGGTTTGTGGATCAGGGAGGCATCCCCAGCAGATGGAGCTGCGATAGCTAGAGAGCCCTTCCTCACCGGCAAGGTCAGGAGCAGTGTGAGCGTCTACACAACAGGACTGCATCCCCTGTAGACGTAGTGTTGTAGAAGAATGGGAAACTTCAGATCCACAGAGAGTCTTTTTTTTAAGTGACAGAACTGTCGAAACTGTCTTTTGTCTTTAGCCAGGGAGCCGAGAACCTCAGCTAGAGTGGAGGACCTGCCTTTTTGTGAACTGGCCTGCTGCCTTAGCAGAGAAATGGCGTCTGATCTGGGCTGGGGAAGCCCAGCTGAACCCCCAGCTCAGCCTAGATCACAGGTGGAGATATCCCAGAGGGATCGGGTGTGTCAGCTGAGGCCCAAGTGAGGGAGGCAGGCTGAGATGGCCAGCTGATGGCAGCTTCTTATGCAATTTCAACCTGGCGCACCTGGGTGGCCTTCATAGAGTTGTAAGATAAGTTAAATGAAGAGCCAGTTGCATAATAGGAATAAGTGGAACTAGTTGCCCTTGTGGAAATCAGAACCACTTCTGTGTCACACAACAAAACTCCTGTCCTGGGACTGCACTGATGTGGAACTCTGGTCATATGTCAAAACTGACCCTCAAAAACTCATCTTAAATCTCCTTCCTATGGACTGGGGACATGGAAAGGGCAATCTCAGTTCTGCATTGATCCAATTCTCACTTATAGGATCTGTGGGTTGCAATGGGTTATTCATCATAACTACTATCTGGAATGAGCCCCCCCCCCCCCCCCCCCAAGATACGGAGGATCCCGGATCTGCGCACCTTCCATCGCGCTCTCAAGACTTTTTTATTCCATCAAGCCGGCCTGGCCTAAATCTTTCTCCTTTAAAATGTAAAATTTAATTTGCTTTTAAAATTATTGGGTGTTTTAAATTTGTCTCTGCCAAATTGTTTAATTCGGTTTTATTCTGTTTTTAAATTTTGTATTTATGTGTTTTATTTTGTGGCTGTTCACCGCCCTGAGTCCTTCAGGAGTAGGGCGGTATATAAATTCAATAAATGAAATGAAATGAAATAACTAGCATATGCACGAGGCTGGTTTAAATAGCCCATGCAGGGAAAAACCTGCCCCCCCCCCAGCATCACTTTTCATGACAGGCTACCTGTCATCCTGGGGCATTTCATGGAGGGGAGGGGATATAAAGATTATGCAACCTGGGTAATTTAAAGGGTATCCCATGTAATTGGTTTGCAGTGAAGCTTAATTCAGAATTCGATAGGATCTCAGATTGAAGACTGGTATTCCATGAAATATTTCTCCCTCACTGAAGGTGGTGATATAAAAAATGTGTACATAATAATAATGCTGCTTTTTAAAAGGTTTCTTTGTTGTGGAGCAAGATTTCCTTGCTGCTGAGCTGGGACAAAGCCCCCATATCCCAGAACAGCCCATTGGAAGGCTTGAGCTGCTTGTCAAACCAAACTTAGGGGTGGGGAGGGGGGAGCTCATTATTCATGGAGGCTCTCTGTTGTGTGGGGCGGCCCCTCTCCACCAGGAGAAAGGCAGGCTGTCCTTCCCCAAAGGAGGGTGGGTGGGAGGGAGGGCCCCCAGGCTCAGCTGCTAAAGTGCTCTGGAGGGTGATTTGATTTCAGGCTGCTGTGCTCCTCCACCCACGGGGACAGGCAGAGCCTTAAGTGGTGAGGTCTCACTGCAGGGAGTTGGCCTTCTTTTTATTCAAAGCAGGCACAAAGGGGGGGGGGGTAGAGAAGGGGACTGGAGGGATGATTAGCTAGCTTTGTGGTACTGAGTCATGGCAGCTGGAGTCTCACCCTCTGCAAAGCCTCAGCTGCCCCGCCTTCTCTTGGCAGAGCCTTCTTGGGATCCATTCACTCTCTGCTCAGAGGAAACCCCTTCCTCCCACCAGCCCACCCTGTCCCCAAGTCTATCCTGGCAGTGCTGGTCCTTTCAGGCAGTAGGTTTCCATTGGTCCCTCCAGCTCTTTGTCTGCTGTCCAGACACCTGCTGCCCTGGGGTCTTTGGAGTGGGAAGGGGCTTCAGGGGACGGGGAGTTCCTGCCTCCAGTCAGCACTGCCTGCCAAGCTGGGAAAATCCTTGAAGGACTCTCCTTCCCCACTTCCCAGCTCTGGGGACTGAGACGCAAGACAAAGTGGCCCAACAGCCTTCATTCCGGCTAAGGAAAGAAAGGGAGACGCCCCTCGTCGGAAGATCGGAGGGGCGAGAGAGACAGGTTGCTGGGAAATTGGTGGCAGGGGAGACGGGAGCCGATGGGACAAGGTACCCTTCAGCTCTGGCCTCGCCAAGGTCGCGGTGTCCAGCACCGTCTTTGTTCTGGGGATCCGGGGGTCTTTCAGCTGCTGAATGAGACCACTGCCCGCTTTGTCTTTGAGAGGCAGAGGGAGAGGGAGTCCCGCTTCAGCCACCCTTCAGCTCACGCCCCCCTCCCCCGGCATCGCCCCCAGGAAGCCAGGCCACAAGCAGCCAGGGAAGCCCTGACGCACAACGGGTCCGGGCCAGAGAGCGGTGCAGGCGCCTCTTGCGCACCTAACCCCCCCGGGTCCCGCCCCCTTTACCTTGGCTCCGATCTGGTTGCCGCACTGGCCCGCCTGGATGTGCACGATCTCTCTCATGCTGCACCGGCGGCGGGGCTGCTGCGACGGCGGCGACGGCGGGCTGGAGGGCGACGGGCAGCGGCAGGAGCGATGGGCGCGGAGCGATCGGAGGAGGCGGCCCGGCTCTGCCGGCGGGTTTTATCAGGGGCGCCTGCTGCACCCGGGCTGGGCGCTGACGTCACCGCGGACGCCTCGGCCAATCCGGAGGCGCCGCTGCAAAATACTGCACCGGCTGCAGCATCAGGACCAGGCGCGTTTGCAGAAGGCGAAGAGGCGGCGCTGGATTTGGCCCCTTGGGATCGGGCGCTTCGCCTCCTCCATATGTGTTACGCAGCGAGGCTCTGCTGGAGAGGAGCGCTTCTGAGCGTGTGCGGAGGGCTTCAGGCCCGCACCTCCTCCCCTCGTTGCGAGAACAAGTCGGGATTGCAACTGAACTTCGTGTCTGCCCGGTGTTTCCATCCTGTGGCTGGGGAGGGTCGCTTTGTTTTGTTTGCAACTCGCTTTCATTATGCACTTTTTGTGAGCTGCAGCCGAGCCGACAGGCTGCCTCCGGGGTGACCACTTCCCAGCCCCGGGGCCAGGCCGGCGCGCGCAGGGAGGCCCGGGCGACGGGGGCTTTGGTCCTAAGAACAGCAGCCTTTAAAAGGGGGAGGGGCGGAGAGGCGGGGGACAAAGGGCCGCTTGCCTGTAAGCGAGCTGCCGCAGCCCACCTTGGGCGGCTCCCGCCCTTTGTTCAGGCGCCCGCATCCCAAAGAAGCCAGCCCCCGCCCGCTTCTCCGGAGGGGGGCAGAGGGAGGGGACACGGCCCTCCTCTTCTTTGTGTCTGCACCGCGGCTCCCCTGCGGGAGGGGAACAAAGCCTGGCGTGCCGACCCCGACCCCGGCTCAGGAGGCGGGGGAGGCGGCGTTTGGGCCGGGCCGGAGGGGCTGCGCTCCCCCTCCCTCTGAGCAGAAACCCCGTCCTCGCCGCTCCTGAGGATCTATGAGGCTGTGGGAGCCGCCCTTCCCCTCGTTTGCCCGGCGGCCTCGGCGGACGCTCCGGGCGCTGCTGCTACCGGGCGCGATTTCAGCCGAAGGCCTCAGAAAGGCCGGTCTTTCCGCGGGTGCTCCTCCCACGCCTCTCGCCGGCCAGCTCCGCAGCTCAAACGTCGAGGCCGGCGTGAACCCCGCGCTACCCTCCTCCTCATCTTGTTGAGCTCTGGAGATCTGACCGGCAGCTAGGACGCTCTGTATCTGCTTCCCGGCCCGCCTGGCCGCCCACCCGGACCCGCTCACTGGCTGGCTGGCTGAAAAATGCGGGGGGGGGGGGATCTCCGCTTCAGTTGTATCTCGACGCCCCAGCGGCCCCCCCCCCCGGTTCCTGGTAAAATGGGAGGGCAGCCATGGCTTAGAAGGTGGGAGGAAGGAAGGAGGGGAAAGAAGAAGTGGAAAGGACTGGAAAAAGGTTGAGAATTTGAGTGGCACGATCGCTGGCATCAGATGGCAATGAACAGGGGTGCCCACAGGGCATGTTCTAAGGCGGAGTCATTGAAACTCCACCCTTTTTTAGGTGTGACATTCTCTTGTGGCCACCATTTTCACTTTTTTGACCATCCTGGGTAGAGCCATTTGATGTTCCTCCTTGTCAGTCTCCTAGTGCAGATCCTTCAGCTGGAGCAACCACCCAGTTCCTCCTAAACCCACTCTATGCAACTGCAAGGCAGCTCTTTCTTGGACCAGATTCCACCCCGCCCCCAAACCCCTAGTCAACAATTGCAAGCTCTTTTATCTCCTGTCTACACAGGAACAACCTGCAAGAATTATATTTTGGGTAGGAGAAATAGAACCCCGATGGGTGTGTAGAAGATGGACCTCATTCCCTGGATCCATCCATCCATCCATCCATCCATCCCATCCACCCACCAATGCCCTTGTTCCCTCTGCAGAGTCGCAAGTGAAACCCACCCGCTTAGATTCCCTGCCCCTTCAGTTGGGAACCAGTGGCTGAGTCCATCCATGGCATGCCACAGGCAGACCAACTGCTTCTTTTGTTGTCCCTTGGAGAGCAGCCTGCTTTTTTTTTTTTATTGCAAAAGTTTTACAATTACATTTTCACCCCTTTCCCCCCCCTCAACCCACCCCAAACTTCCCAACCTCCCTAACCCTCCCCTCCCCCCCCCCCGACTTCCAATATACTCACATCAGGTAAAAAAAAAACAACCCTTAATATAAAACTTATATATAACTTGAACCCCTCCCTCCACCTTATAATTTTTTAACTTCATTATATTAAAATGTTTCTATCTTAATATATCATTTTCAAATAAAAACTATTTGATACTTCCTAGTTTGATATTTGTTCTGAACATAATCTATCCACTTTTTCCATTCCCATTCATAAGTCTCTTGTGAACAGTCTTTTAAATATGCTGAAATCTTCGCCATCTCTGCAAAACTGGCCATCTTCAAAGTCCATTCCTCGATCGTGGGCAAAACTTCATTCTTCCAGTATTTACCTATCAGTAATCTCGCAGCTGTTATCATGTATAATATCAACTTTGTTTCACCAGAAGTAAAACCCTTAACTATACCCAATAAAAACAATTGTGGAGAAAATTGAATTTTTTTCTTTAAAACATTCTGCATGACCCACCAAATTTTTATCCAGAAGGCCTTAACTTTCCTACAGGTCCACCAAACATGATAATATGTAGCATCTAAACAATCACATCTCCAACATTTTGGCTGAACATTAGGGTACATACACGACAATTTTTTGGGGTCTAAATGCCATCTATAAAACATTTTGTAAAAATTTTCCCTCAAATTCTGCGACTGTGTAAATTTAACGTTCTGAACCCAAATTTTTTCCCAAGTTTCCAACATCACTGGCTCCTCAAAATTTTGTGCCCACTTAATCATACAATCTTTAACCAATTCAGTTTCTGAATCCCTTTCTAACAAAACATTATAAAGCCTTTTAATATGCATTGGACCTTTCTCTTTTATATGTCTAACCAATTCTTCCTCATGCAACATAATACCAATTTTTTGGTCTCTTTCCATCTCAATTGTAGTTGATTATATTGTAACCAAGTTAATTTAACCCCATCGTCCAACAGTGTCTGTAGTGTCTTCAACTGCCATCTGCCCGCATCTGTAAAAAGAACCTCTTTGTATAAACCCCCCCCAAGTGACATTATATTTGTATTCCACATAATATGACCAAGATCCAGCCATAGCAGTATTTTATAATCCCATTTGAGTCGGTGCTTCTTCCAAACTCTCATCAAAGAGACTCTAAGTATATGGCTTTTAAATACTTTATCCACTTTGTTGTCATAAAATAAGTAGGCATGCCATCCAAATTCAAGATCAAAACTTTCTATATTCATTATTCCAGTCTTTTTCCTTCCAAACCAATCACTTGCTAGAGTCAAAGCTGCTGCTTCATAATATAACTGTAGGTTTGGAAGTTTAAGGCCTCCCCTTTCTGGAACATCTTGCATAATTTTCAGTTTCACTCTCGGTTTTTTCTTGTTCCAGACAAACTGGCGGGGGCTGGTGGTCCTCAAGAGGAGACTGTCTTTGCTGGCGGCGAGACAAACCGGAAGCCGGAGAGCAGCCTGCTTGTCCCCATCAGCAAACCCCCCCCCACCCCCCCCACACACACCCAACTTCACAAGAAGGGTGGATTTCTCAGGACTAACTTCCTGAGTCGATTCACGTCTGCACGAGTAGCCTTGACAATGATCCAAGAAGGATTTTAAATATGCCTTTTAGAAACATGATGTTAAAAAAGATTGGTACCTCTATAAGGGGCTTGCAACGAATTTACACTGAAATCCACCTAACTGACACAAATGTGCTAATATTGCAAAGAGTGATGCAGATCAGAGGTCCCAATTCTCACTTTGATCCCAATCTCTTGTGACCATCATGCTTCATTGACATTTCCTTCCCTCCCCCGATGCCCTTCGTGCCACCCAATCTGATTCAGACACCTTTCATCTTTAAAGGGTGGGCAGTTGCCACCGATGAGGAAGGAGAGAGGCACCTGCAAAACCTAAAGGAAGGAAGCGCATTGATCTGTCAAAAAATATCCTGGGGCACCTGAAATTCAAACTTTAGTTTAGTTTTTAGTACAAAGCAACAACCATCTGTACAAAAAGGTATTTGCATTCAAATTGCTAGTGTAAAATATAAATCCAGCCCAAGAGAAAAATGGAATTGAGTGGCTGCTGGATAATTTTCTTATTCTCCGAGTTCTCTAGTGCAGCCTCTTACAGATTTGATCACTCACCTAGGATTGCAGAAGAGAGGCAGGCATGAATCCGGCTCTCAGCAAACAATCCCACAGCCCAGGGTGAGAAATATCCTGGGCTGCCTTCACTGGGACCCCCTGACTCTGTGCCCCCAGTTTTAAAGCAGGATTTGACCTGGGGAGGGGGGAGGGCTTGTTCTTTGTCCTCTGCCAGTTGGAACTAAGCAGAACCCATGGGAATCGCAAGAGAGTATTTGCTGGGAACAACAATAGGAGGCAGCCACTGACACAAGACACCCATTACGGCAGATTACGGCAATGGCGACTCTTTCCAAGTCCAGCCTGTGGCCATCCAATAAGCACCCAGCTGGCTACAAGTGGGAGAGAAGAGACAGGACGCTGGGCTCTTCCAACGGTCAGAAACCAAAAGTGCAGCAATCTCATCTCCACTATTTCCGGTGCTGCGTCACAGGGAGTCA
Organism: Arizona elegans; assembly: GCA_022577455.1. Taxonomy (NCBI): domain Eukaryota; kingdom Metazoa; phylum Chordata; class Lepidosauria; order Squamata; family Colubridae; genus Arizona; species Arizona elegans. Next base: position 1,951,956 of record JAKOOJ010000061.1, on the reverse strand, counting down.
CCTGCTTGCCCTTAATGGCGCACCCGGACCCACTTTGGGGTGTGGGTGACCGCCTTAGGTTTGCGCTGTGTCCTAAAGGACCCAGCCTCTCCTTCTCTGTCACCAGAGACACAGAGCCACCTCTTTCAACGTTCTCCTGAGCTCCTGGCTCCTGAAAGCGTAAATTATGGGGTCCACCACTGAATTGCAGATGATGAGAATGAGGTAGAGGCTAAAGTAACGGAAGTAGCACTTGCAGGCAGGATGGCTGGGGCAGATGAGGATGAGGATGAGGTGGAGGAAGAAGGGTCCCCAACAAATCAAGAAGACCCCCAGCAAGATGGTGAGGGTGATGGCCCCCTTCATACTGGTAAATTGGGGTGCATGCTGCTTGCCATACATGGTTGAAATCTGCCTGGCGTGCTGGTGTGCCAGCACGAACATGTGGATGTAGAGCCCTGCAATGAGGCTCAGCACCGACAGGAAGAACGCCACCAGGCACATGAGGACAGCAGTGCTGTCGTAGACAATGAAGAGGATGCTGGAGACGCTGCTGACCAGCCACACAGACACCATGAGGATGGCGGCCCGCTGTATGGTCATGATACTGTGATAGCGCAAGGCGTAGAAGATGGTGATGTAGCGGTCCATGGCAATGACGCCCAGGAAGGAGAGCGAGGACATCAAGGAGCTGCAGATCAGCATGTCCATGACGTTGTCCACCTGCTTGACTAGGCTGGGCTCTATGAGCAGCATCCCGTGCTCTATAAGCAGCATGAAGAGGGTCTCCACCAGGTTGCTGACGCTCACCAGCATGTCTGAAACAGCCAGGCAGCAGATGAAGTAATACATGGGGGAATGAAGGTTCCGGTTTTTGACGATGGCAGCCACCACCAGCAGGTTCTCCACAAAGCTCATTGCTCCCAGAGTCAAGAAGAGTTCACTGGGGATCACCACTTGCTGCTCGCTGGTGCAGAAGGTCTTATTGGTCCAGTTGACAAGAAGATCAGTGGTGCTGTTGGGGAAGTCCAAATGCACCCTCATGGGGGACGTCTCTGGCATCGTGGACGCTTTGTGGGGCCACTTATGAAAAATAAAAGGTGGCCCCCACCAATTTTGGAAGAGCTTTTCTTCTTCAGAAGTGTTTTAGGGTGAGTGCCAGTATCTTTGGCTGCCCCAAACACTCACCTGTGGGCTGCAGGTTCCTCCGTCAGCGGCTTTCCTCTTAGAAAGTCTCAGCTCTGTGAGATCAGCTCTCCAACAAAGCAGCTGAGATGGCAAAGCCAGCAACGCTTCACTGGCTCCCAGAAGGACTTCTCCACTGGGACTCTTATTCCAGGGATCCCAGAGCGCTGGCCTCTTGACTGTTCTTCTCGTTGGTTTCTGCAGGTCGCCTTTGTTCTTCAGCCTACGGAGCTCAGGAAAGCGATCCCTCTGGCTTCTTTCTTGGACAGTGTTGTATCCATGTCAAAGTTCCCCTGGCTTCCTTCCTAATGTTTTAATTGCTGAATTTGTCTCTGCCTCCAAAATTGATTAGCAAAACTTAACGGCAAAGAAAGAACTCTTTCTTTCGCTTCCTTTTAAAGGAATAGACTCAGCTCCTCCTTTGGCAAAAGGCTGGAGGGTGATCCACATGATAACAAGTCAGGCGGCGAGCACTTTGAATGGCAGGGAGGTATTATGAAACGGTCCGGATGAGCTGGGGCCTTCATAAGCACGCTGACGAGGGGACGGCTGTTCTCCATGAAGCTCCAAAAAACCAGGAACGAGAGAGGAGGGTGGTCACCTGGACTTGCAAGGGGGAGCAGAGGAATGTGGGTCATGGGTGGCAGCAGAGATGGCTTGGCCCAGCTGCCATAGCATGAGCCGTATCCGACATGCTGTTCAGCAAGGTTCCCGTTACGGTCAGGATACCCTTAAGTAGCAGACTGCGCCCTTCTCCTCCTATGGGAGACCCGTGTTCACCGGTTCAGCCTTTTCTTCTGCATAACTTCTTGTGCCAGCTACATACACACCTTATCTTGAGAGCTTTGCCTTTGTGAAAGGCTTCCAGACAGCCAGTTTTCTCATTCCATCCCCACCTATTTTTAACCCAGTGCTTGTGGTGAACACTCTGCCCTCTGAAATAACCGCTGTCCTCTCCTGCCATCTACTTCCAGGCCTATGTTGCTGAGTTTATTATTATGACAAGTCACTCCCTTGGCAGTTAATGTTCTTCTGAGATTGGATCTGCAGGAAGGGGATCATTTTTCTGACTGTTCACATGCACCATAATCTCTAGATCACGCTAGCAGGCATGGATTCCTAGGATAGAGTCTGGTCTATCCCGAGGGATGCCTCTGGTGGGGACAACTGCGCAAGGGGAAGACTGCCTAGCCCACTGGTGGGAGGGGAGAGGGGTCAGAGCAACAGAAGGCCACCCTCTTTATTGAGACCAAGAAACACACCGTCTGCTTATTCTTCATCTCACAGCAGCTTCTGCAATCTGGAAGCTGCAGAGTCATGAAAACCACATCAGTGGGTAAGGGCTCTGAAGAGGACAGGCTTTAGGTAAGGAAAGTTGGGGAGAGATTCGTCAATGAACCCAGGAACACACGTGACCTTCCTGGCATGTACCATCTGACAGGTTGAGCAGGGAAGGGGCAGCAGGTGAAGCTTCAGTTGCTCCAGACAGTTGTCTTTGGCCTGAACCCAGCAGCGGGCAGTTGGTCTTTGAAAGGGAAGGCAGCAAATGAGCTCCGAAATTGCTGTGTTTGGGCCTCCCTGGAGCAATTGAAGAGCAAAAATCCCTTTCTCCATCACTTTACAGTGGAAGTTGCAATTTGGCTTCCAAGCACAACCAGAGGCCTCCTCCTCGTCCTCCTCTCTGGCCTCCTCTGTTTCTCTGGCTCTGCTGCTGCTGCTCTAAATGCCCCAGCCTCTGGCGGAAAAAGGTTGACTTGGCCCTCAGAAGGGCAGGCAAGTTAAGCAGAGTCTCGGGGTTTGTGGGTTGGGCTGGCCCAGTTCCAGGAACTGGAAACGGGCACATGCCCAGCTCAGGAACAGTTGCCGCCTTTCCCGCTTTGCAGGCTGTCTGGGTTTCCCTGTTTATAAACAACTCTGCATATGGGCGTGTGATGTATGTGTTCATGTGACAGATGGAAAAATGTCTGTGTACATATTGTGGGGCCACATTAGAGGCTGAACGGATCTCAAGCATTTGAAAACAAGAGGGAGGGGCTCTTCCACAGACAGCCCCCACCAGTGCAGAACAACATCATGCCGGGGTAGCCTGGCAGCCAAGCACCCGTCCTCCCTCTCACAAAGTATCAAGACTGAAAGGTTCAACCACAGTTGTGTCAAGAGTATTTTTTTTAAAAAACATTTTCCTAACAAAAATATTTTCCTAACTTTTATTAATTAAAAAGTGGTGGGATGTAATCTCTGCAGCCTAAAAGAGATGACATGTTGGGTGGGCAGGTGGGACGTCTTGTAATGGAGGCAGAAGAGGAGCCGTTGCTCACTCTGGCCTCCGAGCCAGAAAGGCACCAGAAGAGAGTCAGCGCTATCAATGAGGCCTCTGGGAGATGTGGGGCAGAGGACCTCAAAGGGGAGCAGCTGCTGTGCCCCTTGGCTCGCTCCAGAGCCTCTGGGGAGACGGCTGCTCTGGGTCTGGGTCTTCCACAGCATCAAGGGGCCTGGAACCTGCCTCCTACTGCGGTTGGCTTTGCAACTAATGCCCATCACCCACCCACCCAACTTCTCCCTGGGAGAATTTCTTGGCAAGACGGTTGTTTAGCTTTGGACAAAGTTCTGACCATCCCAATCAGGCCGGTGTTGGCAAGGTGGGGCCCAACCACGCTGCCCCTGAACTTTTCCTAAGAGAAAGGCCGTTTCCCTCCACAGTGCAACTACTTGTTGGGAAAGAAGAGAATGACAGAAGCATCTGCAGGTTTCTCCTCCAAAGAGCCAGGGAGGTTTGGAACACTAACTGGAAAACCAAGAAAATTGGGGGGAGGCTGAGAGGGGAAGACGGAGAGGTGCGTGCAGAGGGAAAGCACAGAGGCCATTCCAGATTCTTCTGTTTATTGTGGGTGGGGAGAGGGGAGTCAGAATTCAGTCCCAATCTCCCCCATCGCCCTCGGGGTTGTCATCTCGGGGGGGCTCCTGGAACTGGATGTTGGCCAGCATGTCCCGCATGGCCGCCATCAGCCGGTTCACTCCCTGGTTGAGGTTCTGCCCGGCACCCAGCTCAGCTTCTCCTCCGGCGCGAACTTCCCCCTGGGATGGGGCAGAGGACAGGGAGACCACCAGCCAGGTCAGTCCTCCGGAAGGCTCTCTCCCTGCCCCCGATGGCTGGATTTGCTTTACCTAAGTGACTTCCATGGCCGCCCATCCCACCAGGGGATTCTGGGCAACTATCGGGGGCAAATGCAAAACCACAGCAGACAATCTGTGCCCACTCACGGCTCCAGAAAGAAACCAGCGGGCAGTATGGATCACCAAACCCCTGGCCCAAATACCCGGCCGGTGCACCGCAGCTGCTCTAGACCCATCCCAATCTTCCCGCCTCTGCTGCCCTTCATCCTACACCCTGGCCCACGGAGGGGCACCACCCCCGCCCACCCCCAGCTGGGCTCTGGACACACCTGCTATTGCCTCTGGACCAGCTCAAAAGGGCACCTTACCTGTAAGTTGAAGTTTGGCAGCAGTGAGCGGAAAAAGAGGGATAAAGTGCTTTCGTTGGCTGGATGAGCCGCCCTGGAAGGACAAGAGGGACGTGTGGCTGAAAGGCCGGCAGAGAAAAGTGGGTCTCCCTTGGGGGCCTCTCGCTCCTGCTCAGACTGGCCAGGCCAAGCAGCGCCTTGGAACTGCCATACGCACAACACAAGTGAGAGGAGGAAATACCTTTCGGGCCTCGTGTATGAAACAATCGAGTCCAGGGGGGGCAGAGGATCGAACCCCATGATGGGCTGGGAGGTCACTTCCTTGAGAGAGGAAAACAACAGGTCAGGGGTCATTGTGGCCACGATCGTCCAGCCTTCATCCACTGAGTAGTTGAATAAAGCATCTTTACTACCCCTGAGAAAGTCGGGCTTACAATCCGAAGGAAAAGCACAAAGGAAGACCAAAAGGGGGTCAGCCAAGCCAGACACAAGGACCGAGGATGGCTGGCTTGAATGGAAACACTTCCAGCCAAGAGAGAGAAACAGGCCAAAAGATGAGTACCGGCATTGGATCCCTCACCGGAGGTAATGCTGCTGTGGCTTCCCTGATCTCCGAGAGGATCACGTGGCGGTAGACGTTCCTGGGTGCGTTTTGGTATCTAGCCTTTCGCCTACACAGAGAGAGGGAGAGAGGGAGAGAGGGAAAGGGAGAGAGAGAGAGAGAGGGAGACGGAGAGGGAGAGAGAGGATTCCAACAGTCTCCTCCAAGCAGCTTCCTCTTGCCCACCTCTTGCTCTCACAGCAGCACTGAAGCAAAAGCACCCCCAAATTCTCCACCCTCTTCTGCAGGGGCCATGAGTCACAAACTCGGCTTACGGTGGGAGAAGGGACAGCGCTGAACATGCCGAGCGAGAGCAATTGGGGGGGGGGGTTGTCACCCAGCAGGGAAAAGGCCCCAGCAATCGCCCAGCTCACTTTTGTTCTGCCTCCTCCAGAACAGGTTCCTTGGCATCCACCACCCGCAGCACCTGGTGGACATTGGCCTCCAGCCAGGCCATGATGGCAGTCTCCTTCCAGAGGGCGTGGCTCCTCCCCAGGTAGAGGGAGACCAGCTGGCTCAGCGCTGCAGGCACACTGGGGCGAGTAGGGGGAGAGAGGGCTCTTAAGGAAACCGGCACAGTCGCATCCTTGGTTCCAGGGGATTAGATGCTTCTTCCATCACTGCTTTGGTGCCGCTGTTCCTGGAACCTTTCATCTCTGCTTTTCTCTCGATCCCTCTTGCAGGAGGTGAAATGAGGCCGGGGGGGGGGGGGGGGCGGGAGGAGGAATTCCACAGTCTTGAACCCCCAACCTCACCAGCCTCGTCATCAGCGACCACCAAGCAAAGCTGCCTAACTTTGCTGCAGTTATTAGGAGCGGCCTTTGCTCTCCGCCTCTCCCACTGCCAAGATTTCATTTATCCTCCTCTCGTGATCAATTTCTGGCTTTCTTGCCATCCCCATTTGGCTCTCCATGTCCCTCACAGTTGTGAGAGACACAACTGTGGTCCTCCAAAGGGCCCCCCTCCCCTTTACCTCAGCTGGGCTTCCAGTCCAAAGAAGGCATGAGAGGCAACCACAGGGTCAGGCTGCACACTGCACCGGTCCAGGAGGGGCATCAGGGCTGGAAGGGGGGGTGGGAGGGAAGGAGAGTCAGGGCTTTCCCGAGGGCAAGAGAGCTCAGGCCTCCTGATCAATGCTGGGGGCTGGGGAGGGGCTATTGAGGCACAGAAAAGGCCTTCTCAGTCCCTTTGTTCAATTTGAAGGAACTCCTCTGTGTGTGTGCGTGTGTGTTTGTACTTGCTCATGTCTAAGATGTGACACTTGGCACTTTCCTTAATTGCCAAACCCCCACCCCCACCCCACTCCACTCCCACCCAACGAGCCCATTCCTCTCTGCTGCATGTGAGCTGGGCAGGTCTCAGGGCCTCACTTACCACTGGGGAACATAATCAGGGCCTGCTGAATGAGGCCGTCCGCTTGCTCCCGGGCTCGGCTTTGCTCTGCTTCAGACAGATCTTCCTGCTGGCTCAGAAAGAAATAAGCCAGAGGGACGGAGAAGGCAAAATTGGGGAGCTGGCTCAGATTCCGGTGACCCTAAAATTGGGGGGGGGGGGAGGAAGAGGAGACACAGATATGATCAGTTTGAAGAGGCAACTCCAGAGTTCTAGAAGAGAGACGGGGAAGGTGGGTGTGGGGTTGGAACAGGAGTTGGGTCTTCAGGAAAGCCTCCCCCAAACACTGTGGAGGGCTCCAAGCATCTGCCTGGCATGCCCTCTCGAGGAGGGCAGCGTCTGTCCTTAAAGGGGAGGCAGGAGGAGAGCAGCTGTTCCGTCCGGTTCCGTCTGCCAGAGACTCTGCAGAGCAGCCACTGCTGCTGGCTGAAGAGGGCAGCTTTGGGGAGGAGGGAGCAGCTCAGATCCAGGCAGACCCTTTGGCAAGGGAGGCACCCACGTGCTTCCGCTTCATCCCCCAATCAGAGGCCTAGGAGAATTTGAAAGTAGAGCAGGCTGGCATTAAAGCGACCTAGCAGAGTTAAAAACAGGAGTAGTCAGCACCAGAGCTGTTCCAGCCTTTTCTGGCTTAATTGTTTTAAAGCTTTCTAATTAAAAGATAATTAACAGGAAGCAGGGCAGAAGAAGTCAACACCTGGGGGCGCTAGAGAGGAGGCCTGGACTGATGGCCCAAAGGGCTCCCCTTGTGGCCCAGAAAGGGGGCCAGGCAGCCAGCTGCAGATCAAGGAAAAGGGGGGGGGGGCACTGAGCCACTCCTTTGAGGACCGGCCCATGGTTTGTGCCGGTGGGGCTCCAGCTGCCTTGGGCTCTTCTTACCTCCCATTCCTGGAACATGCGTGTCAGGAAGGCATACTCCCTCGCTCGCAGAGACAGCAAATCCACCATCAGCAGCATGCACAGCGGGTCATTCTCCGGATCGAGGCTTGGGGGGGGGGGGAAAGATAAAAGGAACACGATTCTTTCAGGACAGCTGTCCGAAGGGAAGCTGGCTGGCCTTGGGTGGAGGGAGGACCAGCTGGCACCCCCAGGAACAGCACCCATCCCACCCCCAGAAGGCCACTAGAAGACCTTCACAACCCGGTTTGGGGGCCGCACACCCTGTCCCAAAGTAGAACTGGAAGAGGGCCGTCCTGTCCGCCCGCCTCCCTCCGAGAGCCGCCCTCACCTCAAAAGGAGCTTGCAGACCTCCAGGGCAGTCCGGGGGCAGCCTCTCCTCTCCAGGAAAAGCAAGTGCTTGAAGAGGGCCAGGTAGAAGGCTCTGTGAGGGACACCGGAAGGGGAAGGACGTCATTCCAGGGACAGGGATGGGGAAGTGGAGCCTGGCACCCAATGGTCACTGGCCAAGAAGCAGCCGCCTCCCTCCAAGTCTCCAGGGTGGTCACCCACCTGTTCTCTGGGTGGCGGTAGTCCAGCCTGCAGGTGCCACTGGTGAGGCTGAACACGGGGTGGAAGGCGCACTCCAGGGTGTAGAGGGCTCTCTCTGCAAAACAGGCATCGTGGCCTACACGCGCTGGGAACCTTCCTTTCTGGCCCAGAGCTTTCCAAGTGGTGGAACCAAACTCCACACCCCAAATCCTTCTCTCTCTTTTCATAGGCCATACCTGCCCGATTCTTACCGATCAGGTCTCTGGCCATCTCCTGGTCTTCCTGCATCCGGCACACGTCACTGAGCTGCAGAAGGGAGTCCACGTGGTATGGATTCATCTGGAGCAGCAGCTGAGAAGGAAGAGCCAGACACTTGAGGACCTTCTGGAGAAGAGCAAAGCTAAGCAGGGGGGTTGCTCGGAGGGAACGGGAAAAACAGCCCCCTTTTCGCACCACTCGCTGATCCCAAAGCAGCGTTTGGGAATCCTTTGGGAAGACTTCCAAATTCAACAGGCTCCAGACGAAGAGCAGAGCATGAGTCGGCTCCATGGTGAAACCGAGTGCTTGCCTGCATTCCTGGCCCCTATCTGGTCAGCGGAAGCCCTGGGCTTTCACTTGGACTTCAGAGCCATCTTCCATTTCTTCCTCTTCACATCCCTTCTCTTCCTGAAATCTCCGCTCCATCCTCCCTCCAGGTTCAGATTTACAAAGTCCACATTCAGTAAATTTAATTAAGTATGAACCATTTTCCAGAAGTCAAATATTCCCCCTTAGGACATGGGATCGATTTTCAGTGGCACCTCGTGTCTACTTGCCACTGAAATTAGGTTGTTTTTCGTTGCTGCCAGCAGTTATGCAAAACACCCTGTGCAGCTTTCTGTGCGTCACCTTATATCGATCCAGGAAAAGTCACCTCATTGCCTCAATGGACTGTGCTGAAAACAAACTCTTGTATCCTTCCCGTTTTCCAAGAACTTACATTCCTGTTTGTCAGAGAACCCGAACATCCCTCAACTGCGCTGAATTCCCCCTTCAGGCGCAAGGGAAAGGGGGGGAGGGGGAGCAGAGAAGGCAGAGCTGGGAGTCATTCCTGGACAAAAGGGCTTTTATCACCCAAACCCTCCAATTTCAAAGAGCCACATTTATCCTAGCTGGAAGGAAGGAAGGGGGGAGCTCTCCAAACTCAATGTCTTGATTATCTGGCTAATATTAGGCTAAGAACAAGTTTGGCCTTTCCACGCTTTGTATTTACCATCAAACTGTTCTCCAGTTAAGACAGCTGGACCAGTTCCATAAAAGTCTCAAAGCAGAGCCTGTTCTCTGAAGCCCTGGGGAAATGAGATGCTCCTTTCCTCAAAGATGGTCAAGGTTTAAATATAGCACAAGTGTTGGCTTGGACTCCCCTTCAGCCCCACTTGCAGTCTTTGTCCTCAGTGCTTGGAAGCCCAGGTAGGAGTGGGGTGGGGTGGGGTGGGGTGTCCACCAGCAGGGCTGCAAATGCAGGAGGATAGGGGAGCCTCTTCTCTGCCCTACAAGAGCCGACTCTGGCTGTTCTGCTCTCAGGGTCAGCAGAGGGAGACCACGTGCCCATTGCAGGGGTGCAGACAGGGGCCTGGATGCGGAGATGGCACTCGGAACCGACAGAAAGGGCAGGAGAGAAATGGTTTCGGCATCCCAAGCCCTCACCATAAAAATAAAAATCTACCATAGCAGATAGAACCACGTTTCAAGGTCCTTTTATAAGGATATATAACTCTATTGGTTCAAATCATTGACACGCATCTTGAGGGGAAGATTTAGTCAGAAAGTTACATCTCTTTTTATGATAACATTCTCTCAGAGGACGCAGTTCAGAACAGTTTAGAATCTTCAAGGGACGTTTGTGTGGCTTCAGGGCTTCAGCACACAAACCAGGCCTCTGCTGGTGGTCTCCATGCAGAGTGGGCTGGACACAGCTGCAGCCCGAGAGGGTCACTCGATTCCTACAGCCTAGAGGGGTGGCCCATTGGGAATGGTAGGACACACAGCATTGGAAGGCACCAACTGGGCATGGCTGGACAATACCAAATCCTGAGCAAGTCCAGAAGTCAAAGCTGGGATGGAACAAATCACTGCAGTTGGGAAGTTGGTGAATGTGAATTCATGACTTTGGGCATGCCTGATGGAGAACCTACCACAAGATTGTTTGGGTCCATCGATTCCACGGCATCCAAGAATTTGAACTGCACCAGCTGGTACTCCCGGTTGTGCTCAAAGGTGAAGTGTTGCTCTCCACGCCTTGTTTCTAAAAGCACCATGGATATACCTGGAGAGATTTGGTTTTTTTTTTTTTTTTTGGGGGGGGGGGGGAGGGAGAGAAAGAAAGAGGATGATCAGCCTGAGTGGAATGATAATCAAGAAGCTGGAGAGTGAAGTGTTTGTCTCAGTTTCTCAACCTTTGCTACTTTAAGGTATGTGGGCTTCAACTTCCAGAATTCTCCAGCCAGAATGGAGAATACATACCATGTATCTTAAAGCTGCCACGGTTGAGAAACAGTTTCTGGAGAGAAACTAAGCTCTGGAGACAGGAATGGGTTTTTCACTCCTTTCCAGTTGGATGGCCTTGATTACCCTCACCCCAAATGCCTGAGTCCAGATCGGAACGTCAATTGCAGCCCTTATCCACGTTCCCAAGCCTGTCAGTTCTCAGCATGTAAGATTTATACACCTCCAAGCTAGAGAAATCCAGACGGGTATGTGAACATTTCCACCTATTGTTTCAGGGTTTGGTAGACACTCTTCCTTTCTTCAGGCTTAAAACAAATCTGGAATTCTCCTACACAAAGTTGGAGAACAACAGTATGAACAGCCCAGAATGCAGGTACTTAAGGAAGGAAGTATTCCTACAATTGTGAGACAACAATTAGTGCCCTATAAGGCCTCTCTTTTCACTGGTATTGGAAGAGAAGTTGGTGGCTTGTATTGCAGCCACAATACATTTGGCAGCTGCTCAGCTCTGCTACTCAGTACCCAACATGCCATCAGAACAGACAGGAGCCTTTTCCCAGTCCCAAAGTCAGCCGCGGTGTAAGAGGCTTTGGGAAGGCCTCTCACCTGTTTTGCTATGACGTGGCCAGGTGTCCTTGGGTGCTGTCAACCATGTGCTGCGTACATACTGGCGCTGCCTCTGCCTTGGCCTGGAAAGAAGCAGCACGCTTTAAGATGTGAATTCATACATCAAAGCCTTTATCTATATTCTAGTTGCTAAGCAGCTGCAACAAAGCCCACATGGGTGGCACGGTTGTTTTCAAAGCCCTATTGATGTATCCTGACACACACACACCCCGCACTCCAGGCGATCACCAGACATTAAAATAAGCACAGCCTTGTTTTTAGAGTGAGAGAATATGGGCTTCCTTACTGGGAAAATGCAACTGTCTCTGTTCTCCAGCCAGGAAGTGCTGAAGTGAGCATCTTACAGCACCACCTCCCGATGAGCACAAAGATTAAACAGATGTAAGAGAAGAGGGAATAACCACATCTAACATCAAGGCATGTGCTTGTCCTCATATGCACGCAACGTCTGTGAGAAAGATGGATTCAAGTCTCTGTCCGAGTCCATCAAAGGAACCGGGACCAACTGATTTCTCCCCAGCAAGACACTGGGGAACCCACAGTGTGGCGCCTGCATCCTGGTGCAGGGCTGTGTGCTGGACCTTCCTCAGGGCAAGCAGCCGCCTGCGAAGGTAAAGAGTGGCACAAGAATGGATCAAGGCCCCTTCTGTCTCAGCCACATCTGAACTGTCAATGAAAACTCTCCATCCAGAACTACCATGGTCCTGGAGCGGCTCAGAGAGATCCCAAACTGATCCTTCCCTGGAGGAGACTTATGGACTGAGAATATACCATTTCCCTTCCTTCCACCACACCCAAACAAGATGGGGCAGTCCTTGTCCCAGGCACAGTCTAGCAAATGGCATTCTCACCACAATGTTACCCCAGATTGTGACTGGTGTGGCCGGATGTTTTGCTTTTCCACATAATCCAGAGACAGATTTCTATCTCACAACACTGGATCTCACCTCTGATCTCCCAGAACCGCCCGGGCCCCGAAGTATCTCTTCAGCTCCGTCTCTGGATTCAAGCTCCTGGAAAGTTGGGAACACAAATCTTGCCTGTCATTTAATGCCTACTTCCTATTCAATGCAGAGAACACGCTATTGTGTCCAAAACCTTGCTCACTTAAAGCCATCAAACTCAAGATACAATGTGCTTTTATTTGTATGCAAGCAGCAATTATCTACTGGCCTCTCAGCAAGCTTTGCCCTGTGCTGAATGGCCGTGAGCAAAAAGCAGAACCACAGTGTCAACCACTTTTACCACTTTGGCCCCCTACATTGCAAAGGCAAGACAAAGGAAAAAGGCAGATGCAGCAGAAATTACAGCCCGATGTTGGAAGGTAAAACCACGTGGGTCGCATTAATATTTATTCTTCCCGCTAGGTCAGCGTGCCAGCCATAATGTCTCTCTGAGATTTGACCGGTGAATAAAAGAAATTTGATTTACCAGGCCACAGGTTCCTGACTGATTCTTTTCCTTGTCACCACTCAAGGTCAATTCAGTTTCCTTTAAATGTTTTCTCACAGGGGCACTTTAAGATGTTCATATGTGCAAAGGGCATCTCATAGGTTTGATAGCAAATGTAAGAAAATAACACACACGTTGTTCTTTTTGAGCTCTCCCTTAATTTAAGCTGTCTAGAGCCTCAGCACTGATGTATAGCCTCAAATTGGTCATTTTATCTACAGCACACAAGAGAGGGCTCCCCCACCACCGACAGTCTCTTACCTGTGTTCGATGTAAAGAAGAGGCCGATTATCTGTGACCAGCCTGCTCTGGCTTTGGCATGGGGGCCCACTGGAACTCTCAATGCTCAGCAAAATGCTTTCAATATTTTCCACTTGGTCATCATCTCCAAGGAACTGTTGAAAAGCAACAAAATGAGCAAAAGGGCTTCACTCTTCTCAGACAAAATCCATGTAAAGGCAAGTCTCAATGCTCTCTTGCAGGCACCCTTCCTTTTAATACGACCAACACTTTCTGGAATCATAGCTGCCCCATCACTGAACATAGGACAGCCATTTGTCCAGAATTGTCTGAGAATCTGCCCCAGACAGGGGTTGAAGACCTCCTGTTCTGACCTAGGCTTCCTTAGAAATTAAACAATACAAACTTAGTCCCAGCAAACCTCTTCAATTCATACGTCTGTAAATTATTTTCATTTACAGTCTGCAAGGCTTGATAAACAGTCTTTCAGAGGAAGGTTATCAACACCCACATATCTCACGTGGAACGCTGCCAAAGAGCTAATTTCCAGATGCAGGGCAAGGCCAAACTTGGCAGAGTGTCACAAACAGAATTTTCAAATCTTGAATCGGCCAGATGAACTAACTGCTTTCTGCAAAAGCTCATGTCCTGTTCGCTTCTCTTTTATGTATTATGGAAGGGGCCAATCATCTCAAAGCCTTACTCCCATGTCGACCCTGTTTCCTTAATTGTTCCTGTCTCCTGGCAGCTCTGCCATTGCACATACTGGGAACAGGCTCATGCTATTCTTCTGCCTTGCTGATGTCAGACTCCGGAGACTTCAGAGGCAGCGAAGACCTACCAGATGGCCTTTTCCAACCTCTCTGCCTCCAACTCAGAGCCATTGTCCAAGCCTTCCCCAGACTCCAGGACTGGCCCACGTTCCTCACCAACCTCCTCACTGTTTGAATCTGCTGCCAGCTCTGCTGGCTGCTGGCGGGCCACAACACCTCCAGGGCCCGTTTCAACCCTTGGATTCTGCTTGAGTTTGGTCTTGCACAGGTTTTACCTGTCTTTGTGAATTACAAGCTCTTTCTAGTGACTAAATAGTCAAGATTCTGTAGTGCTGTAGTTATGATTTTGTAAGGGTAGCATCATATTTTAATGTTCTAATCCCACATCAAGTCTCAAATTCCTGGCAGCAAAGGGAATAACCATGACTTTTTCCACATGCCTCAACTGGGTTAATTCATTCAGCACTTCCATACAAGTGCTTAATCCTCAAACCTAATTCAATTTACCAGAGCCTCGCCTGAAGGATTCTTCTTATTCTTTCTTTTCTTCTTTTTCTTTCGTGATTTGTTGTTTGCAGTAGACTTTTAAAAATAAAAATAAAAGGTTGAAAGATGAATATAGTGAAGCATGACATGAAAAGTATGGATTTCAAACAGGTTATCTAACCCAGGAAAATGGCTAAGTTTCTGTTTAGAGGCTATACTCACAAATACCCAAAAGATGTGCCAGCAGATAAAAATGCAAATAGCAGCCAAGTAATATTATACTCCATTATGTCAACATAGCAGGAAATGGAGCCCTTCACACACCCAGGACCCCAGACCCGGGGGCACAGCAAAACCTTTTGAAAGACCAGCCAGGTTGGGCCTTTGTAAACCCAGGAGAGATGATCCAGCGGAAAGGCACTATGAAAGAAAAGGCAGGCCTCCTGCTCCCCACCATTCCTTAGCCAATGGGACCAGGAGTTTGCCCATCCTGCCAGACTGGACTGGATGGGTATAAACAACTGGGAGTAGACAATCCTTCAGATAACCAAACCACGAAGGACTTTAATGGTGACAAACAGCATCTTGAATTGCATCTGGCTACCAGTGCAGGCCCCGAAGCACATTTGCCAAATTACTGATTGTAGTTTGTTACTATTATTGTCATGAGCTGATCTGTTTGTATGCAGTTTTTTGTATAATTGTTTTTCATAACCTGTTCTACGTTGCTTTGTTTCTCATTGATGAGAAAATCAGTTTTAAAATCATTGATGAGAAAATAGGCACCGTTGTTTTTTACAGGATACTTGCCATTTGGTCCAGATGTTCCAACTCTCCCCCATCCTCCCTCTTGTCCCTCTCCAGCCCTTCAGGTTCGGCCTCTTCAGTTGTTGGGTTGCCTCCTTCCTGCAGTCGGGAGTCATCAGTCTCCTCTTTAGACACCAGGTCCTCATCCAGTCCTTCACTGTTTATCTGCACAGGTTAAAAGTTCCCCAGTCCACAAGCAAGCATAAGGCATAACCATCATTTGGTTTCTCTTTCTCTTAACGTTACAGAGGAGAACAGGATCAGAAGAGCAAACAAGAGCGCCGTTTCTTTTCCACCAGCAGGAAACTGCCAGAGAACTCCTCCTGGGAGCTAACTTTGGGGAGACACCCCCAGTGTTACCAACTGATCGCAGCCACCCGCAATGGGCTGGAGCTGCTACCCAACCCCTTGAAAGGCACCGGGAGGCTCCAGCCCCTCTATACAGCCCCACAGCCTGGGGACAGACGCGATTCCAGGGCCAAGGCAGCCTCTCCGGGGGCGCTTCCCTTGCTGGGAAGGGCAGGGGGACGCCGCCCGGCTGCTGAGGTTCTCCGGCCGGGCCACGGCAGAGCCTCACCAGCTCGAAGGGGTTCGCCACGCGCTCCAAGGGCTCCCTCCGCGGGCCCCGCCGCCGCCTCCCGCCGCCGGACACTGGCGGCAGCTGGTGCCCCGCGACCTCCTCGTCCTCGTCCTCGTCGCTGCCTCGCGCCTCCGGCCCGCCGACGGGCGTCTCCTCGCCCAGCAGCCCCTGCCCGCGCCACTCGCCCCGCAGCCGCCGCAGAGCCCGGCGAGACATCGCCACCCGCAGCACCCGCGCCCGGAACGCCGCCGGACCGGAAGCCGGCGGGACAACCCGAAGGAGAGCAGGGGGCCCGTCTAGGCACCGGCCCGTCGCACTTCCGCTGCGCCGCCCACGCATGCGCGGCTCGGCCCGTCCGGCCGCCTGCACGGCTGTGCCTCGTGGAGCGAGAGTGTGGCCGCCGGTTCGTTCTTTGCGGAGCCGGGCCGGCGAGAGACGTGGCGAAGGCTGGGATGGCTGCGGGCAGGCGTTTTCCTCCTTTTGACTGTAAGGCGGAAGGCAGCTTTTCTCCCCGGCTGTCAACAGTGATTATTCCTCTCGCCCCGCCTCTCTTGGCCTCCCAACAACAGCCCTGTGAGGTGGGTCTGGCTGCAGGAGAGGCACCCACCCAAAGTCACCCAGCCGGCTTTCGTGCCTAAGGCGGGACTGGAACTCGCCGCCTCCTGGTTTCCCGGCCAGCACTTGGACCCTGCCCCGCTCCCATCAGGCCTCAGGAGGGGGTGGGGGTCGTGCAGTGGGCCCGGTCAGCCAGGGGGTCTCCCTGGATTAGATTAGAACATCCTCTTGGAGATCAGCTCGGTCCTGACTGCTGGCTTTTTGCAAAGCCCTGGAAACCTGGCTTTTGCCGGTGAGTTTGAGGATCCCAGGCCTGCGGTAGGACCCGTTAAGTGGCTGTACTATTTTGGTGGATGTGATTATCTCGGCCGTGATTTTTATGCCTTTTATGATGGTTGTTTTATATTATTTGTTTTTAAATGGAATTTTTGTGGTGTTATATGTAGCTGTTTGCAATCCTCTTATATGTGAGATGGGTGAAATTGGAATAAATATGGCTGAATTAAATATTCTACATAATCTTATATTCAGGAGCTGAGGTGGCAGATTTTGGGCTGCTGTGTAACTATAAACACTAAGAACTTCATGAGCCAGACCTTCAATACTTCCAGTCACCTCTAACCCTTCTTTATAGGAGTAGAACTTAGGATATTATTTTGTTGCAGTCCTATTAAACAATCCTTGTGGATCTATTCAAATTGAGAAACTTCTGCCCATTCTTCTTCTGGAAAGAGAATAAGAAGAGCTGTCATAGATCTGATCAAAGGCTTTGTGTGACTCCTGATCTCTGGAATGCCAAACTGGGAGCCCTGGAATAAGCAAGCACACCTTCCAAAGCTCCTTTAACCATTTGTTTGGATTAACCTTGCAGCCTACATTATATCTATGCTGGGAGAGTAAAATAAGTGGGCAGAGGGCAAAAACCGGAGCTCTACTCTAAACAGATACCGACAAGCTCTTCCATCTGGAAGCATTTTTATCAGCCTCAAATTCCCCCTCCGCTTGATGAGTCTTCCCTTCAGATGACTGCTGCTGACCAGGGAAATGGTTACTGCCTCAGGAGCAGGATATACAGAGGAACATTACTAGGTCTGTTTCACTTTAAATTTTATTTACAGTTCTTTAAAGTACACGCTTTATATAAAACATTGGCAGAGGAGGACAAGCGCACGCAGGACTGATAAGGGGACAGGAAGCCCACTTTGTCACAGCACAGTAGTTACTGCAAAGAAGAGTGAGCGGATCAATGGACCACATAAAGGTCAGGTCAAATGTCAAGCAAGCAGATTGGCACAGAGGACAGGAGGAGGGGGACCCCTAGAACACCAGCTGACTTTCCTCTTCTGTTCTTGAAACCTTCCTCTACAAACTTCTACAAACATCATCTCCCTCTACAAACATAAACCTCGGTCTACAAACATCTCCCTAAACCTCCCTTCCACATTTGAGCTTTGCTTTCTGACCACGTTCTTAGTTCTAGGCAACTTCTTGATTATGGACTGTCCATGTACACTGCACACAGCCACTGATCAGTTTATATGCAAGTTATTTATGCATCCACCTGCACACAGGTGTGCATTTCTGGCATGAAGTACCCTCATGCCATGTTAGCCATGGGCATGTGTACTTTGCAAAACTGGGCATGTTGAATTATTAGATTTCTAGGCCCCCTTTTTTATATATAACCCGAGGGAGCAAACATAACTTAATACTCCTACCTCCCCTTTTCCTCACAACCCTGTGAGGTGGGTTGGGCTGAGTGATTGGCTCACAGTCACTCAGCTGACTTTCATGACTAAGGCATGAAGAACTCGGATCCCTGATTCTAGGTCAGCACCTTAACAATGCCAAAGTGGCTCTCAACTCAGTTGAGCCCGGTGATGCTAGGCACAAAACTGGCACAAGATGGAGGCTTCTTCCAAAACAGGCTACAGAGTAGCAAGGGAGGGGACGATGGCATGCAGAAACAGGTTTGGAGGCTCTTGACAAAACCCAAAGGGCACTGGCGAGTCCCTTTCATTTGAGGAAAAAACAGCACAGCGGACCAGCCTAAGGCCTAAACATGAAGGAGAAGATCAGCAGAGTGACATTGAGGCATTCTTCGTTGGGCTCCAAGACCATAAAAGGCCGAGGGCCTGTGGCATAGGCTTTCCTGCACCAAAGGCCCACCTTGCAAACTCAGTGGCGTTCCCAGTCCAAAAAGCTCTATCAGAATTACATAAAGCTCAGAAGGAAGAGCAGGGCTCCGATCTTATTCTTGTGCAGCTGGGAAGCGCAAATAGGAGGGATGGAGGTTCCATAAATACTGAAGGCAGGGTTGGATAAAGTGGGCAGCCAGTGAGGCAGGAGAGAGGAATTAAGAGGAAGGTGGAATGAAAACCTAGAGGAAGGGGGGGAAGATCTTTCCCCCTTCAGGTTGATTATGCCTCCCCCCTACCAGCTCAGCATTTGGGATCATTACCCAATTTTTAAATTCTTCTGGCAGACTTCCCGGGGCTAGCAGGTTCCCAGAAAGAGCCACTAAATCAGATTAACCAGGCCAGCCTGCAGCTGCCCCAAGTCTGGCTACTCATTCTCCAGCAGCTGCAGAACCCCCACTTCACTCCCTGGCATGGGGCCAGCATTACCCAAAATGCTGGGATTTGGTCTGGCAGAGGTGGTGGCTCCAGCTGGAACTGGGCTCACTCCCTTCCAGGCTTCTACTCTTCATTTCAAGTCAGTGGAAAGAGAGCAGAAACCAGCCTCGGCCAGCTCATGCAGGACACCCGCAAATTGGGTGGTTAAATAAACTGTAAAATAGCCACTACATGCTAAGTTGCTACCCAAGTAGCCAGTTTAGTTTGCAGCTTACCCAGTTTACACAGCTTAGTGCAATGTGTAAATATGGCCCCGTTTACGCAGGAACCAATATTTCTTTCTCTACAGACATGGACAGTCCAAGCCTCCTCCACCTCCATAAAGATCCTGGCACCCTCCATGCAGTCAGCTGTCCTCACTATGCAAATGGCTCTCAGGAGCTGGGAACAGTTGCTTTTTATCTCTAAATTCTTACAAAATTAGGTATTTTATTATTGGCTGTACAAATAAGACACATTCCTGAATCTGTAGAGGGAAAATGAGAGGAAAATGTCACCCTTTTTCATAGTCTGGGCGGGAGACCCGCCTCGTTCCTTGATCGGGAGAAAGATGACAAGCAAGAGCCACAGAAATGACCAGGAGCAGCCAGCAGCTCCGGAAGGTGCATTCAGCAGCAGAGGCACGTGGCTGTGGAAAGAGCCCGCTTTTAGAAAGCCCAAGGCCGGAAGGACGTTTCCTTCAGAGACATCAGCGAGGGGCACAGAGCTTCTCCAGAGGAGGCCCTGTGGGGAAAGAAGCTGGCCTCTGCCTGGCAGGCCGCCTTCCTGCCCGCCAGCGCAGCTGGACCCCTGGTGCCCAGGCTCCCTCTGGCTGACCTCCAGGCTGGGGTGGTTTCAGCAAAGTTCTCGTTTGCCAATGAAGGGGGTTGGCATGCTGGTCAGCTAAAGCAACTTATCTGGTGTATAAATATAGAGTATCTATAAGGGTGTGTGGGTGGGTGTATATATATAGATAGATATGTGTGTTTGTGTGTTTGTATGTATATGTACATAAGCAGCAGGCAGACGTCCCTGGGAGATGGGGTGGGCTGGATAAGGAAAATGGGAGCCAGCAGACACCAAAGCTGTGTTTCCTCTGCCAGAGTTTTGTGGCTGCCTGGCCTTTGAAGGTTGGATGCTGGAGCTGGAGAGGTTGGTGGGGGGGAGCCTCTAGCTGGACGAGATGTACAGGGACTGGGTTTTGCGGCTCCTGCCCGGCTTGGTGTTGAGAATGTCCATGCTTTTGCGGCTGGAGCTGACGACGTCCGTGACGAAGCCAGAGCAATCACTGCAAACGTCCTTGAGCACTGACCCATGGGCATAGATGCAGGGGAACTCTTCCTCCACGCTGCGCCAACGGGTGCCCTGCAGGGACCTGGAAGGCAAAAACAGGGTGCTCTTGACTGGGGTCCTTGCTCTGGGGCAGCAATGACTGATGCTGCCCCCGCCCCGCCCTGCCCCGCCCCAAGAGCTGGGCAAGAGCAACCTCAGCTGACAGGCTTTGCTTGGCTCAAAGGTCTGTGGCTCCAGTATCAGGAAGCACCCTGGCTAACCTGCTGAAAAACACCCTGAGATACATGGCATGCTTTATGGGAAGCTTTAAACCATACTTCAGAATGTCCCGCCCGACTGTTATTCCCGTCTGAATCTTGAGGGAGATCAGGGTTATGCATCGCACAATTGTTAAGCTATCATCCCTGGCCCTCTGCAAACCTTCAGCGACTGGAAGGGGTTGCAAGAGCTGCACCCATGAGCCAGGAGGTCTTTCACGGACTTTGGATCCCTTCCATTTCTCAGGTCAAATAATCTCTTATCCATGAATGAAAAGGATATGGGGACAGATCTGCAGCTGAGGCCACATTAAAACTATTGTTGGTTAGCGTCTTAATATGTCTGGGCAAATGCAACAATCGTAGTTTGCAAACCTATCTGGCTGTGGTTCGAATCTCAGACTGCAGAGAGTTGAGGCCCTCTGCCTGCAAGCGCCTTCCTTAACCCTGTGCTGCGATTGCAGCCCCCAGAATTTCCCTTCAGCTGACTCGATTGGTTTGAAGTTCTGCTAGTTGACCTCTCAACCTGTCTGGAAGTGGAGTCAGAGACAGCTGCCCAAGATGACTGGAGCAGAAAAGGTCTCTGGACTCTCTTGCTGCTGATCTGCACAGCCGAGTTTCCTGAACAGCCGAGCAGGAAACAGAAAGGGAAGAAGGAAAAGAAGCGCCACCTACTGGAATGTCTCCTGCCGGCGGGCTGGGGGGCCCTTGGCTCCCAGAGAGCCATGCAGCGTCTCGAAGCCCAGGGCGTAGACTGGGATGTGGGCAAACTTCTTCGAGGGCATCTTGATCTAGAAGGGGCAAGCAGGAGGGACTCAGCGGAGGGCTGGGCTGCTCCACCCAGCTCCCCGAAGACCTCCCCAAGGGGGACTTTGCCTGGGCTGTTGGGAAAAGCCCTTACCTTCAGGCTGCAGGAACTGCAGACAGACCTAAAAGCAACGGAGGACAGAAAAAGCTCAGCTGAGAGCCCCATTCATCCCACGGTCTCCCCAGCCGGGCGCCTGCTTACTCACCTCTTGCAGAAGAGGCAGGTCGGGGGCCAGGAGAAGAGCGTAAACTTGGTTCGGCAGCAGCAGCAGCTCTGAGCCAGAGGAGAGACGGTCAGCAACAGCTTGTCCGGGGGAGCGCCTCCCTCCCCCCCCCACTGCAGCCCCAGGAGCCCCTCTGGCCTCACCTTCCCTTTCTTCAGGCTGGTGTAGAGCTCCTTGCTCTGAAGAAACTTCTCCATCTCTGCCTTCACCAGCACCCGGCGCACGTTGATCATTTCCTCCACCGTCAACGCCAGGCTTTCCACGGGGTGGCTGAACTCCTGCTGTGGGGGGCAGAGTACGGGATCAGAGCTGCCCTCAGCCAGGCCAGCTGCCCAGGCAGAGAGGGCAGTTCAGGTCTACGGCAGTTAGGGCTCCAGTAGAAACACCAGCCCTTACACTACATCCCCTTCCTCAGCCGGTCAGATTTCAACAGCCAGGGAAAGCTGGCTAGCCACAATCTCACAAGATACAGAGAGAGGCTGGCTTCCGTTTGGAAAAAAAACAAAGCACAGAGATCCATGCAGAATTGGCCCCAAATAGCAAAATGTCAAATTGCCCAAAGGAAGACGTTCCACACACTCGGGCTCTAACGCCAGAAAGACAGTTGGAGCCATTGCACTCGCAATCCTCCCATTAACGTTTTTCCATATTACCATTTCCTGACTCGATCCCCTCTGGGCCATGTTCCTGGCCCAGCCAGCCTCACTTATCAGAGGGCATGCCGCAAAGCGTGTGTGAAAACCCAGACCACCAAAGATGCTTACCAGCCACAAATATTTCAAACTCGCGTCTGTGACTGGAACAGAGCTGGCCTCCAAATTCTCTTCCACAGAACCGAGGATGTCTTGTTTACGAGGACACGAACTGACCCGAGGGTGGTAGCGAGCCGGAACCGAACCTGAAGGAGAACAGAAGGGAACCGGCAAGTCAGAATCTTCCCAGCAGGGAGAACAGGCCCTCTTGCTTCCCATGAAAACACAAGGGGTACGTAGCTGAAGCAAGAGGCAAATCAGAAAATCAATAGCAGCCACATCCAGCCAGCGTTCACAAAGGGAAAACTCCTCCAGCACCCGTTGCCCTCCCAGGTGCAGGAGATGAACCCATTCACACCCAGGCAGAGCTGGTAAAAAGGGGTCTCTCCCCCCCCCCCATCTTCCCAAGCTCTTTCTCTCTGGATTTGCAGTGGTCCTCAGACAGTTGGACTGCAATGTATCTGCTGGGAAAGGAGGGGACGCAGAGAGAATGGCGTCCTAAAGTGGTGTTAGGTCACAAAAAGAGGTCCACTTGCCCATGTTTTCCATGCTGGCCCATGCAGAGGACATGGTACCTGAGCGAGGCCTCGAGTCTGACAGGCTGGGCCTTAAGTACTCTAGGTGAGGCTCACTGCTCTCGCTTTCATCCCGAAAATGGGCCAAGTCTTGCTCAGAGAAAGAGCGGTCCCGCTTCAGGGGCATCAGGGGGCCCGGCTCCTGAACCGCCTCTGAGCAGGGAGAGTCTTCTTCCTGCAGAAAAGGGAACACTCAGCACGCCTGCAGAAATGCCGGCACTCAGGCCCCCTCCCCAGGCACAGCCCCTGAGGTCAGAGCAGGACGGCATTTCTGCCCTCAAGGAGAAGGAACACTGGAGCCGGAGCATGCATGCACAAGAAGGAGGCCTTTGGGCGCATGGTGCCAATGGCCCTAGAGGGTGGCAGAGGTTGCCAAAGCAGGTGGTTTGGGGCAAAGGAAGGAGAAGAAGAGGCCAACAGGACTGGACTGCAAAGGTCGCTCATGGCCTGTGCCCGTTCCAGCAGGCCAAGGTGCTCTTCTTGCCCAGAAAGCAGGAGACAAAGCCCAGCTCTTACTTCCGAAACAAACATCTCCTCCATCTCTGCCAGCGTGGGTGCCTTCAGCAGGACCCTCGGCCTCTGGCGCTGAGGTGGGGCACCGGACTCTGAAACGGAGAGGTTGATGCAAGAGGTCGATTTCATGTTGCTGGAGCAGGCATTCACCAGGCAGGGCAAGGAACCAAACCCTGGCAGGACAAGAGGAGAGGGCATGGTGTGGCACCAGCTATCTTCTAGGCTGGGCTCCTAGGAAACTCCATCCTGGCCTCCCTTCTAAAAAAGTGGCATTTAGAATAGCCCAGCTTTCCCCAGCCTGACACTGCACCATGGCGCCCATCCAAATGTCAACGTGGGTCAGAGCTGCAGGGCTGAAGGATGGGACACTCAAACTGTCTTCCCTCAGAGAGACTTTCCAGCTCCCTCCTGTTTCAGTCTCCACTTTTGGTGATGATAGGCAGCTGCATTCTCAGTCTAGAGCATCTTGCGATGTCTGTGAGACTAGACTCAGATTTGAAAGTTTCCCCTAAGACCCCGCAGTTCCTCTCCTGCCTTTGCCGTCTCATCCAGGAGGGAGCAAATGGATATTCTCTAGCTTCCAGGAACAACCCCCCCCCCTTTTTTTTTTTGAGGACAGACACACCTCTCTGGTCCTGGTGCTGCAATTCCACCGGCCGGAGCTTCCGTTCCTGCTTGATCTCCTCCAAGATCTTCTCGTGGAGGGTCCTCTGCTGTTGAGGCAGGGGGCGCAGCCTGCGCTCTGAAGCCTGCAATAGGGTTTGGAAGCCAGAGAGCCATTGGAGCTGAAAGGGCACCTTAAGGCCACCAAAATAGGTCCCCAATCCGTGGCTTTCAAGAGGTTACCGAATGATGGTAAACCAAGCTAGTATGTACACTGGACTGCATCCTTTGTAACGTTCACTTGTTGGGAAGCAGAGCAAAGCACCCTGGCCAGCTGCTGCCCTTGAGATTGCAAACAGCGCAGCTCTGGCTGGCCGGAACATCCCCTGTCCAATCCAGAAAGCAGCCCCAGCAGCTTTTTTCCAAAAAATAATTTCCTATCGGGCAAATGACAGGCTCAAATAAATGATGGAGTTTTAGGAGTGGCAAAAGCAATTAAGATGATTGTTAGTGCAACCCTCAAAGTCCGACTAAAGGCCCTTTCCATCCCCACCCCGGTAAAGTACAGAAAAGTAGAAGCTGGGCTGACCTGTCTCAGAGGCGGACGGGATCGTATGAAATCCAAAATGAGTTCATGGGCGTCCTTCTTCACCCTGGGCGGAATGTCTCCGTCCACCTGATGAAGATCCATACAGAAGAATTAGCCACAGCTGCTCCTCTCGTTACCTGGGACAGGTGGCAATTTCTGCTTCTTTCCAAAGTCCCCTCCATCTTGTCTGCCTTTGGGTTGGCTTCTATAAGGTTCAGGGGGAAGAGTGGCTGACACCCCATTTTAAGTGGAACCTCCCGCTGTGCTCTAGGGCCAGACCCACACGAACAGGAAGGCGCCAGAGAGTGGCCGAGCTGCACAGATTGCCTGGTGACCCCAGAGAGGGAGGGAACGGACCCCATTCCTCTCACCATGACCTTGCGGAGCTTATAGTTGCGGGCTCGGATGTCCTGCATCAGCATCTCAAAAGGTGTCAGCTGATACTCTGTAGGCAAGGGGTCAAATTGTTTCTGCTGGACCTTCTTGAGCTTCACGCCGTTCCGTAGTTCTCGCATGAGCTGGACCCAGAGCCGAGCCTGCAAGTCACAAACCAACAAAGCCACCATGGTTGGTTTCCCCCAAGCTCTGCTTGAGCCAGAAGAGGCGCTGGGGATGCCTTCTCTGTGGCTCTTGCTCTGAGAAGCCAATCCTCCTTCCGAGCTTTCTCCGAGGCAAGCAGTGCTTCACCCGAGGGACAAAGCAGACCGCCTCCCACGTGCTGGGAAGGTCTCGCTATGGGCAGCCCTGGGAGACTGTTCCAAAGGCCAAACCACAGCCATGACGACACGGCATTGGTCAGCCTAGCCCGACCCTTTCTTGCAAATGGGTCTGTAGGGAGAACCTGGGGTTGCAGATGAGTGTTTTAAGAAAATAAATATTATTATCGAACAAAAAGTTCACGTCAGGTGCGCCTACAGCACCAAGGGGAGAGCTCTCCCCTCCATTCTTCTTGAGGGGAAGCAGTTCTCTATGTAGAATATTTATACCCAGCCCCACCCAGAGAACTTTACAGAAGCCCAGCACCAACTCTCTTTCTCCTTTTCCCAGCCTGCTCCATACCCAGTCTGTGTTCCTCAGGTTGTCCAGCTCTGCTGCCGATTGGTCCCTCAGCTCCTCATCCTTCAGTTTCACCAGCATCTGCACACCCAAGAGCCAGAAGCAGCTTAGCCTTTCCCATTTCCATTGCATTCATGGTGGCATAGAAGTTACAGATTGGACTGGGATGAACTGGAAAGGGCAAGGAAGGGGCACCCAAAGCTTACTCCGGGGTGCTGGGGGGGAAGGGATTAAGTCTTTATTCAGCTGGATCTTCTGTGCAAACAAGGAACTGGGACAAGAACCAGCTTTAGCATGGTGTGGGGGAGACAGGGCACAACTTCTCCAAATGAGGGCCTGTCTGGGAGCTGTAATACTCCACACAAGGGACTAGAACGGGTGTCAGCAACCTGTGGCTCCAGAGCCGCATGCGGCTTTTGGGGCCCTGTTGAGTGATCCCACCATTGGTTGGCCTCACCCTCCCCTCCCAGTCACTCCTCGCCTGGCCTGAGAAGGTAAGGGCGATGGCGGGGGATGGAGAAGCAGGCGGGGCAGAGAGATACAGAGAGAGGGGGAGGGAAGGAGGGAGAGAGAGATGTCAAAACCATTTTGTGGTTCCCGGTGTTTTTTAACAACCGGTTCTCTGCCCTAATGACCAGCTGGGTAGGTGTGGCGGGGGGGTCATGTGACTGATGGAAATGAATGACGTTGCATTGGCCATGCCCACCCAGGTTTTCTGTGTTTTCTGTGGGAAACGGGTCCAAATGGCTCTTTTGAGTGTTTAAGGTTGCAGACCCCTGGACTAGAAGCAAAGGGCAGGGGAAGAGCAGAGCAGCTCTTTTGAGAACAAGCCACAGCTATCAAAACACGGGTGGCTCTCAGCCCTCAGGATGCCCAGGTGGGAGAAGAAGGTGGCAGGTTGACTCTCCTCCGTGAATAGCTCGAGTCTTACAGTTTGTAATTGCTTAATGTAGCTGCACCCTTGAATCTCGGCCTGCTGGCCTTCCAGTTCACGCACCGGTCTGGGAAAAGCCAGTCAATGTACGTGTGGATGCATTCAATTCCTCACCAGGAGGTATCTGGCTGATGCTCTTCTGGAGCTCCGTTCAAGGTCTCCTTGCAAAGAGAGAGGAAGCCGAGGGCACCACCACTACACTCCCATCTCTAATGTTGATCCCTCTTTCTGTCCCTCGGCCTTTCTCACTTCCACGATGAGGTTTCAGAATAGAATCCCCTGCCCGAGTGACTATTTCAGGAGGGGGTGTGTGGAAATGACTTCTCCGTGAACTCTTTTCCACAGGAAACAGCGCCTCTCCCTGGAGAGGGTTGGGTTGGAGAGTCCCTAATTACCAGCTCTCATTAGCTACTTAGGGTTTCTCCCAAGAGATGCAAAGCACAAGCCCACTGAGAGGATGGCTTCCTCAGGCAGCACCCCAGCCTACCTCCATCCCAGGAGTTCTCTCCGTAGGAAGAGGGAGCGCTGAGCCCCACCTATGCCATGGAGGCATCCTGACAAAGAAGTGGGTGGGGGTGCTTCCCCTTCCCCCCTCCCAGCTCTTAGTTGCACCAGCTGTGCAGGGGAGGACCCTGACCAGGTGCACAGTTCTAGAGGTGAGAACTGCAGGGAGACAGCAGAGACCCCTCCCCAGCTTTCTTACAGATGGGAGGGCAGGAACAACAGGGCTGGGGGCTTGCCAAGATGGGGCATGTTGCTGCTCAGCTACCAGAAGAAGGTGGAGTTCCTAGAGCTGCCCATCTCCCTGGCGCCTGCAGCAGACGTCCCAGGCCAAAGAATCTAACGGGCTGAGTCTGGCCATCTGGATCTAATTCTTCTCAGCTAGAGGAAAGAGAACAGGAGGGGCCTTCTCTGTGATGCCACCTTTTTCTGAAATGCTCTTTCCCAAGAGGCAGGGGCAGCCTCTCACCCCTGCCCCTTGGTACCCAATTGAAGTCAGTATTCCTCCCACCAGTCCTTGGCCAGCTCTTCTCCCTGGGGTCATTTTAGCCATCTTGGTTATTTTATCTCCATTCCTTGCTGCGGAGAGGTCTGTACTCCATCCAGAGTCCTGTGGGACTGGGATAGCTTAGAAATGCCGCTAAACAAGATAAATCCAATTTGCAGTTACCTGCAGAAGCCAAGCAGCCCAGCACAGGGGCCTCAGCCAAGCAACTATCTGGGACACAAAAGAGCCTTTTTAACAGCTGGGCAGCTGCTGTAGAGATGCTGAGGCTCTCCCTTTCCAGGGGAATTGGGTAACTTCTTGGCAGGTGCTGAGAGATGCAAGGCTGGAGTGTCCTCCCAGCCCCAGGACAGACACATATCCAGGCTCAGCCTAATGCCCACTTGCCCCCCGAGGGCAGCACTTCAGGAGTGGCATCTGCAGATGATCAACAACCCAAGCAAGCCCCACTCACTTCCTTGGCATCCCGGATCTTGGCCAGAAAGGCCTTCAGCTCCACCGTCTCGAGGAACAGGGCCCGGCACACTGCCTGGTAGTGAGCGTGGGCCTCCTGTGGCTGGGAGAGGCGGGCAGCGCAGAGCTGCATCACTTGGCTGAACATGCGGACCGCGCTCAGGGTCCCCTTGGCCACTGCCTCCTCCTCTTCCTCCTGCCCACTGTAGCCTTCGTCTGCGGTGCTGCTGCCATTGCCGCTGTCCTCGGAGTCCCCATTGGTCATCAGGTCGATCAGCCGCTCCAATTCGGGGCTCAGCTCACGTTCTTCGTTCTCCTCCAGGCCCCAGTCGAGCGCTCGGTAGATGACAAAGCCCAGGGACTGCACCATCTGCAAGGGAGGAAAGGGGGGCAAATTAGCAGAAGAGGGAAAGACACGGCTTGGTTGATATCCTGTTTGTTTCAAGTGCTGATGAAATAACTCCCAGGGCAAACTTAAGACCCCTTCCCAGAGATCAGGGTCAGGGAGAACCTGCCAGTGTGGTGTCTTCGGAGGATGGCTGGACTCAGCGGCAATGCCAAGTAGCTGTGCCGAAGCCAGGGTGTGCCAGGGTGCTCAGACCATGGCAGCTTTGGGGAGAGGTGACAAAATGGGCCATCTGATCTGCGCAAGCTGAAGTTTTCCATACTTGCCAATGCTTTGCTAGTGAAAGTGACATGAGGGACTTCAATAATTAGCTTTCGAAGAAACTGTTGAGTGGTTACCAGATTTATCCAGTTCCCAAGGCCTGCAAGAAGAGAAGATGAGCTTTCCATAGGGCCCTCGGCCACCTACCTGTGCTTCTGCTGCAGGTGCCAAGGTCAGTGGAAGCTCTGCAAAGGGAAGATGACACTGTTAGAAGATGCCAGTCTCAGAGAGACCAAGAGCGCCAAGCGTTGTCAACTCTAGGTGGATTTATATGCCCACCTACGTATCTGAGCCCATCCTGGATCTGAGAGCCAGGCCAGAACCAAGCAGGTTCCACACTGACGTCTCTTCTTTTGGTAAAAGGGCAGAGATGGCAAATGAGTAGAGTTTACTTTGGCTGGTTAAATGGGGAATGTTTCGCCCTACGTTGGGTTTGGTGCACAGAGGCCAACTATTCACAAAACGAGTGTGCCTGGGTGTGCAAATGAATTAAGGCAAGTGGCATGTTGGGGTCACACATGCAGGTGTTGCTTTGTCCACGAGTAAATAGAAAAATGCAAAAGGAAAAATACAAATGGAAGAAGAAAAAAAAGATTGTAGCAAGTACTATGAAAAGAGTATCTCCTTGTGTAAAGGATTTCTAAAAACAAAACTTGTAAGATGCTGGTAAAAGCAACTTTCCTGGTGCATTTAAGGTTGGTCTGGAAGCCATCTTAGAACACACGTGTACACACGGCCAGTTCGGACCCCCATTTCCTGCCATTGACAAGATGTCCAACAACCCCATTTCACAGCTGTGCTTCCTCTTTGGGGATATACGCTGGATAGATGTGTTTGTGCCTAGGGAGACCTCTCCCTCTTCTCTCCCTCTCCAAGTGAACCCAGCTCTTCTCTGTAACTGCTGTCTCATTTCTGGACCAGGAGACAATGGGAAAGGACACTGAAAGAAGATTCTAGGGGTCACTTTCTCCAGAGAGAATTACATGAACTGTAATCAATAAAATGAAGTTTGGCAAAAAGAAAGAAAGAAAAAAAGGAGAATTAGGCCATTAGGAGAAAGCAGAGAACCACTTAATGCAGCAGCAGCAGTGTAAGCAGAGCCAACTCCAGCTAGTTTACCTCCCCTTCCACTGCCTGACATCACACAGAGCCAAGGCTGGGGGAGGGAGGCACAGCGCAGTCCTTGAAGCCTTGCAGGCAACTCTTCTGCGGCAGCCTCTGCCCTGGTTCCTTCCTTCCCGCCATGAGGCCGATGGGAAGCAGTGGAACTCCCTACCCTAAAGCTGGCCTTTCTAGAAGCTGACTCTGCTGAACTGTTGTGACATACTTGGCACCTCCAATGCAATTCCCTTTCAGTTGGTTTCCCCAGCCCTCAGATGGGGGGCAGGTGGCATCAGCAAGATCTTGCACAGCTCCGTGGTCTGGAGAACCTGGGAGAAATGCCCTTCATAGGCATGGGGGGGAGGGGGCTTTTGCACACTGGACTTTCTCTTCCCTGGTTTGATTCACATTCTTATCCAAGTTACTGTTTGGAATGGGAACGGAATGGTTCCTGGAATCTTACCATTCACTTTACGAAAAAGGTATCTGAAGAGGAAAGTTGTACAAAATGCACATGTGCATTAAATTGGGAGAATTTGCTTTTCAAAAACGATGCATTAGGCAAAACTGAAAGAAAAGCACACATCTTTGGAGAAAATAGATACATTTTTGTGCAGATTTGAGAGGAAAAAAAAGAAGCAGAATTTGCAAAACTCTAAACTGAGTGCCTTTGCCCATTGCTGCTGATGTGCTGCCTGCATTTTGATCCATGAATACACCTGATATCAGGCTGGGGAGCCAGGAGCAGCCATGCCTGGAACAGAGGTCCTTTGTCCGCAGCAGCAAAAATCCCCTCTCACTGCTGCTGGAGGAACCCTCAAACTGATGCTGTTTGGCTCCTCCCCACTGAGAGATCTAGGCTGCCTGCAGGCAGGGAGTTCTGGGCTGGAATGAGTCAAATGTACAGCCAGGAAGCCACCAGGTTAGTGACCCTCAGCACCAGCCTTGGCCATAACTCATCAGCTGGGCTTTGGTAGAGTGGAGAACTGGCTGGACCAGTTCTGATGACGGGCTGGGCTGCACTTCTAAGTCAATATTAGCAGAAGCAGCTGCAGCTTCCCTGGTAAAGGCTCCCTACAACAAGCTGCATCCCAGACAAGGACAGAAGCAAACAGCCGCCTAAGGAGCAAGACTGCTGGCCTCTCTGCCACCCCAGCTGTGCGCCCCTCACTGCAACTCGCATTTGACTTTGCGCTGTTCATAAGCAATTAGAACAGAGGGACAAGCAGCAATTACCTCTTAACTTCAAGACTGATACACTGAAATAAAACCATGAAATGAAAGCATTTGCTTGGCAGCAGGGAGGCGCTGAAAGGCAGATGCAGGACTGAAGGCTGGCTAAACTAGGACTAAGCCCAAGAGGAAGGAATCAGAGAGGCAACTAAGCAGCAAAACCCAATTTAGCAATAGGAAGAACAGGTGGCAATCATGGGAGAGGAAAGCGGATACACGAGTCAAGGAAGGAAGACACCTTCCTTCCTTGACTGTATGAACGGAACACTCTGGATTCCTGCCTTAGGTGGGGGGGTTGGACTAGAAGACCTTCATGGTCCCTTCCAGCCCTGGGATTCTACTCTGAAAAGTCAGGCCTGTTCAGGCAAGAGTCATAACTCTCCCGTTGAGTTGATGCCACCAAGAGGAGGACATATGACCACCTGTGCTGGTTCTTCAGCAGGTGACCTTCTGGTGTGTGAATGCAGTGGCCTGCATGCAAAGGTCCTGCTGATTGATGGCTATACCACTTGGGTGGCCCTTTCTCCAAAAAGATCGTACATTTAAGGACAGCTTTTTTCACTCCCGCCCCAAGTAATAGATCCTTATCTTGAAAAAGTGTTCTGGTTTTAACACTGTTTTGCCATTAAAACCTCTGTAACGTTAAGGCCCCATCAGTCCCCACAGGATGTTCTCAGCAGTTCTCCCTTCCTGTCCCAAGTCCTAAAATCACATGGGGATCATCAGGCGCAAATGTTGCTGTTGAGGATGTTTCCCTGCTGCCTTTCAGAGAGGCTGGGAAGGCCCCATCGTGGATGTGGCTTTGACACAGACTCTCCTCACCTACTGCCTGCCTGCCCGACCATGCAGCTGTGAGCATCCAAGCTTGGTTACCTCCTACTCTGGGATGCCACCCAAGACCCAGCCCACTTGCCACCTGCCCACACTTCTTCCTCTGGGATTATACCGCTTCACTCCTCTGGAGCAGACCCTCCTCAAGGCCCCTCTTGCCTCTTGGAAGCCCTCAGGACTGAGGCCCTAGAAGGCTGCAGGTGCTTCAGCCCCCAAAGGGCCACCATAAACCACCTGCTTTGGCAACAGTTGGTGTAATTACACACATCAGACACATGGCAAGGAGATGAAAGAGACACTTCTGACCTCTGTGCTCACACAATAAATAAATTACTCAAGGCAAACAACCCCACCCGGTTCACTGGGGCAAAGGGGCAGATAAATGTGGAGTATTGCCAAGAGAAAGGTGGTTTTCCGGAAAACCGGAGGCTCCCCGAGAGAAGGACCGCTGGGATGTCGCATCACACAGAGCCCCGCAGGCTGCTCCCCACTCCTGGGAAACTATCGGCACCCCTGCTAGTCCTTTCATTGCTTGGGGCACCCTGACTTTCTGCCTTCCTGCAGCTGCTCCTGGAATTGCGTTGGAAAGCCTCAAATACTCAAACTGGGACAATTTCCTAACCCATCCTGAAATTCTGCCGGGGGGGGGAGCACTAAAGAGGGGGAAAAGCTCTTAGATGCGCCAGACCATCCTGCGGTCGGAGCAGGATTTTAGGGTCCCTGAATTCAGGCCACCCTCTGGCTTGGGACCGCGTCGGGGACCCCGCAAGTGGAGGCGGCTGATCGCGACCTCCCGCTCCGTCCAAGCCACGATTCCCCAGCGCCGGTCCCTTCGGTGTCCTTCCGTGGACAAGCCCAGACTTTCCGAGGCGGCGCGCTATTCCCCGCGCGCCCCCTCCCCACTCACCGGCCTGGCCGAACTCGCCGCGGGCGGAGACGGCGCCGTCCTTGTGCAGGCGGAGATCGGCGGTGTCGCGGAGGCGTCCGGCCGGTCCCCTGCGGCGGCGCCGCCCTTCCTCGGCGCCCGGCGGGTCGGGCTGGAGCAGCCCGCGGCAGCATTGGAAGCAGACGGCCCACGCCTGCTCCTCGTTGACGGGCTGCTCGTAGGCCTTCAGCACCTCCTCCAGGGACAGCTCCTCCGCCGCGGCCCCCGCCGCGCCGCCCCCGCCCGCCGCGGCCCCCGGCCCGGTCCCTGCGGCTGCGGCTGCTGCTCCGGCGCGCGCCATGGCCGCGGCTCCATCAGCGGCTCCCGGCGCCGGGCTCCATGGCGGTGACGGCGGCGGCGGCGGCCTCGCTGCTCCTGCTGCTCTGCCTGCTGCTGCTGCCGCCGCCGGCGGACGACCTGGGAAGGAGAGGGGGAGGAGACGGGAGGGGAGGGGAGGGGAGGGGAGGAAGGCTGAGCCGGTCGTCAACCGCACCGCCCGCCGGAGGGAGCCAGGCCAGCCCAGGCCCAACGCCGCAGAGCCGGCCTCGGGGAGCGCTTCGGCCGTTGCCGGACCCAGGGCGGATGGCGAAAGAAACTGGGCGGCACCTGCCGGGTAGAGCCGCCGGGACAGAGGCAGCGCTGCTCACCGAGGAGCCTTCGGCCGCCAGTTACGTGCCCCCGGCACTCCCATCCAGACTTACTCTGGAGTAAGCATCACGGGCGCCTGCTTCTGAGTAAGCCTGGTTTCGGAGTGGGAGGCAACTGGAAAGCAGGCGTAGTTAGGGGAGGTGGGGAGTGAAATCACCAACACCGCCACACCCCCAACAACGGCACAGCAATATCTAAGGGGGGAGGGGAGGAAAGTCTAACTTTCTGTCGGGGGGGGGCATGGCTGGCTGCAGCTGCCGGCTGAGGTCGCCCCTTTCCTTCCACCTTTTTACAGAATGGGAGACAACTGGCCACATTCATACACAGTTCCCCATGGAAGGATTCACAGATGACACTAAACCAAAACTAAACAAACTGTATCTGGACTTAGTAGAAAGAACTGAATCTCTGGTGCCACCTTTGCAGACTCTCACCTTTTATTAAAAGGATTTGTGTGTGTGTGTGTGTGTGTGTGATGCCTTTTTGTAAAACATGTTAGCCTGGAAAGGTGAGAAGGGGGAAAGCAGTCTGGATGTGCTCTGAAGCACCAACCTTCCGCTTGTAAAACAGGTTCTGGGGCCAAAGCCCGTGCCTTCCGGCTCAGACTAGGTCGTAGAACTCTTCTTCCAGGGTGGGGCTCATCGGGTTAGATTTCAAGCTCCACCTGGGATCCTGGAGGGCCAGTAGACACAATATTTGAAAGCCTGCAGGGAGGCCCAGGGATTTACCGCCTTGGGCGCCTGTTTCCCCCAGCAGCCATGATCTGCCCCCCTTCCTTTTCAAATAATTGGGGGCTGTTTTTTCATAGAGTCCATGGAGGGAAGGAGCAGCTATCTTGGACCAATCAGTCATGACCTATTAGTTCTTTAAAACACATTCCAGGAAAAACTCACTCTAAGCCACATTTTCTACACCTGCAGGGAAATAGACTAACCCTTCAGAAACTCAACTCCCGCCTGGCTGCTCCCAGTAATAATAAGTCATAAATGAGTTGCTCCCCCATAGAAAAAACAAACAATGTGTTCAGAGATCTCCCCTCCCCTCTCAGAGAGAGTCCATTTTCACTCTCTTGCTTTTCCAGGATTTACATTTTGTTGCTAGGAAGGTGCAACGTCTGTTAACTGCAACAGCAGTGTGTACACACAAACAGATGCATCAGCCACACCAGTTATTTTTAAACTCAAGGCCAGAAGAGTTGATGTAGCCTTTCAAAGCCCCCAGCTTGTCTACTACATACTTGTTCTAGTTATGTCAAGATATTTGAAAATTACACATCTCTTTTTCAGTGCAAACTTTAAAAAAGTCTAATTTTCAAGGTCCCAGAACCAAATTCTGAACATCACATACCTAAGCATGGTTCCATCAAACGTTTTCCCACAAAGGCCAAGCCAAGGGCCCTCTGCTGCTCTTACTAAGAGTTTTTCTTAAGCAAGGAGGAGGAGGAGGTTAATAAACAAAGTCCTCCTACTGATTAGTGGGAGAGGTGAAAACGGGGCATAATCACAACCTGAAAGAAACAGGCAAGTGAAGTTGGAGGAGAGAAAGAAGGAACACTCAGCCTTCCTCCTTAATGATCCTGGGAGTCCCTCCACCAGTTGTTATAGAGGCAAAATCAGGTGGTCATCTCCCCCCCCCCAGTTCTTTGCCTCTTGTCATTTGTAATGTTTTAATACAGCTTCCCCCCCAAATCCTGAGCTCCCCCCAATTGTTGAACGACAACTGCATTGCTCCCACACAAGAAGGGCTTCTAGGATGGAGAAAGCTAGACTAATTTATCTATTTCTTTAATTTATTAGTTTAGTTAGTTTAGTTTAGTTTTATTTGATTTGTATACCGCCCTACTCCCGAAGGACTCAGGGCGGTGAACAGCCAACAATAAAATACATAGATACACAAAATTTAAAAACCCAATAAAATCAAATTAAATTATTTGGCCCAGACAAATTAAAACACCCCGATAATTTAAAAACAGATTAAAATTTAAATATTTAAAAAGGGAAGAGATTAGGCCAAGCCCGCTTGATGGAATAAAAAGGTTTTCACAGCACGGCGGAAGGAGTGCAGATCCGGGATCCTCCGTATCTCCGTATCTTTATTAAATGTATTGGGTACCAATCTTATAACAGGATAACTCTGGGTGGTTTACAATATTAAATCAGCTTCATACTGCATACATAGAATGTATTCAGATGTTTTGACATTAAACATGTCAATACTATTTTGTATTTTACAAGAGGAGGACTGCTTGGAGTCTTAGATTGGCAGAAAACGGAGAACTGCAATAATTGAATGACCTGTTAGTGCCATATGTTTTCTAAAAATGCACAAGAGGAAAAGCATCTTTTGAGGTCTGTGTTTACTCTGCCTTTAACCACGGCACTGGAGGGGGAAGTGATGCTTTGATGTTATTATCAGCATCTGGAGAAACAATGCTTAGGCTGTTCGACAATCAAAATGAGCAGCAAATGCCACATGTAGGCCTGGGTCTCTAAGGTGGCACCACAGCAAATCTGGTCAGGGATTATTTTTAGCCCAGCGTTTGATGTGTTCTGCTGGCCTCATACAAAGTCTTCCAAGCTACTTCTCTACATATCTCTCTCACATACACACACACCAGAGTACAGGTCCTTTTTGCTTCATTGCTGTAGGGCATTTGGAGTCAGACCCCAGCTTCCATTCAACCTGAAGGCTTTAGAACTCTGGTGGGCACCCCCCCACACACACACTTTTCTGATCTGAGGCCCAGCCAGGAACAGTAGCTCTCCCTTCCCTATTCCAGGGAGTCCAGGGGAGGCTTTTTCTATAGGGGCTGAAAGAGTTTCTTCCTTGTCCCATCAAGAATTGTAGAGAGGGGAGTTTGGCAACAGATCAAATCCACTTGGCGAGGCCTGAAGCTGGGCCATGCAGGAGAGCAGAAGGTGGGGGCTTTCCTAGTCAGTGACCTTCCCTGGAGGCTGAACTGCACTCGGTGGAGTGGAAGGGATCTTTGAGCTGGGCTCACTCTTCTGGGGGACGGGTGATCCAGCAATGCCGATTGTGATCAACCAGAAATCTCCACTCTCTGGGCAGAGATGCCCTCTTCAGTGCCCTTTAGATCTGCAGATTGGTCCCTTTGAAGCAATGACTTCACCCCCAGCCCCAATTGAATCTCCAGGCTCTGCATTAATGGCTTAATTAAAAATAAACACTTTTATCCAATTAAATTAGTATGCATTAGCTCAGTCATCAGCTTCATGGTAATCTTTAAATAGTGGAGAAACTAAGGTGTCCAGACATGCTGAGGAAAATAGAGGCAGCAATTCCTAGCGGTTACCAGTTAAGTGGAGGCAGCAGCTGCTCGAGGAGCAGAGATGTTCCCAGGATGTCCTGCTAAAGTCAACAGCCAAAGTCAAACAGTCATTGTGGGATTGTGCAGCCGGATGGGTTGTGTGCGTCACCTCCTCATCTCAGAGTAAGTGTAACAACAACTGAGTTTACTGGGTAAGAATGAGCTCAAACAGGCCATTGTGTGCATTCCTTCTTGTTTGTAAGGTGTTCTGTGAAGCCAGCCAATTGCAGTTTATTAAATAAATTATGGTTAAAGAAATAATGGCTTGACTCGTCTGAACAAATTCCCCAAATCTCTCTCAGCAGATCAAGGCACCATCGCTAGTTTTTCTTTTTCCCTCAGAGGGCCTCTCCTCCAGCAGGCAGCCATCCTGTTGCTACTCCAGGAGCTCCAGGCTTCAGCTGCACACCAGGCTTGGAACAACCTTGTAGGCCAGGTTCAGAGCAATGACCCCTTGGCCGCAGGAGGAGGGAGGACACACAGGTGCAGCAGAACTGGGTTTTGGCTTCAGGTCACATGCTCACACCTCACCCTGCAAGGGCAGAGCCTTGTTAGGAGCCAAATCCAGTGGCCAGAAGTGTGTGTGTGTGTGTGTGTGTGTGTGTGTGTGAGAGAGAGAGAGAGAGAGAGAGAGAGATGGGGATTACCTGGAGCAGCTCTTTCCTCATTGTGAATTGGGCCAACCTACCTAGTTCAGCTCACCTCCCCCTACTAAAGCAGCCTTGGCTCCTGGCCGATTATTTGCCCAGCTGAGGCATTCTTTCCCTGCTCCATCATTATTTACAGTAGCCAAATATCCTTATCTCCTCCTCCTCCTTTTGAGAGTATTGCTGTGGCAACCAAGGGAAAATAGGAAACCACTCCCTTGCAAGGCTGATTTTTCTTTTGCTCCTCTCTCTCTTAACCTCAGATTGCAAGAAACAGATTTGCCCCATTAGCAATACCCTCCCCCCAAACTACCTGCCTTAGATAGTATCCTATTGTATGAAGAGGCAGAAGTTCCACCACACACACACACACACACACACACACACACACACGTGTGGCAGCCAGACTTTATTTTAAGCTTCTTTATTAGCATTTTAAAAAGTGACATTAGCACTTTTAACAAGTTCCCTTTTAAAATATGAGAACTTGTCTTCTCAGCACTATTCAGGAATCCTGTATTCTGGTCCTTGAATACACTGGCAACATTCAAGATACACACCCAGCTGGGAAAGTCATGCAACCTATAAATTTGCCACTTGTGGAATGTTGTTTAGAATCAATGCTTCTTTTTGTTCAAGTTTCACATGTAATCAATGTCTTTTATTCTTTGATCACTTGCTTGCTGAGTATCACATATACCAAATAGACATCATTTGTTTCTGTACCCCATAAAAAGACGCCCCCCCCCCTTAATAAATGCTTTTTGTTTTGCTTGAATTATTGAAGATTTGTACAGTGTTTTTCATGGGCAAAGCAGCTGCTTTGCGAAAGTAAAAGTTTCTCTCTCAAATTCAGAAATCAGCCTCCCCGCCAACCTCGGGCTGCCTGGGGTTGGAGGCAACGGCTGGACGGGAAGCCGGAGACTTCGCTCGCCAGCTTATTGCACGGGCGCCGCACACGGGCGAATGGTTGCCAATTAGCCGGAAAGTAGCCAGTCTGTGCGGTCATTTCTCCCGAATTAGATTCCCAGAAACGCACCCGTACAAAGGGAGCCTTATTCTGCAAGCCACGCCTGCGCAGTAGACCTCCCCGCACCGCCAGGATCGATTTTCTTGCCACAGTAAAGATGGCGCTCGGCTTGTTCCCTCCCTCCATCCGTTCCCCCAATGGCCGCAGCTTCCCGCTCAGCAAATAGAAAAACTCTCTTGTCCCCTTCCTATTGGAGGAGGCGTTCAAACGGCGGCCAATCAGAACGTAGGGCGCGCTAGTTGGCTGGTGGGAGGCGCCGCTGTGGGAGAATGGCCGGTCGGGCCCTTTCAGCCCTTCTGGGTACGGGGGGGGGGGGGGCGGAGCGGTAGCGCTCTGTACATGCCCAGAGACTCTCCGCGCTAGCCTTGGGCTGCCCGGGAGGGTGGGAATGGCACCCTGCATGCGCCCGAGGGGCCAGCATCACTGGGGGGGGGGGGGGAGGTGCGCTCTGGGACGCCCATGGAAAGAAGAAAGTAATTCCAAGGGATCCCCTCCGGGTCTTTAGCGGGCAGAGGCGAGAGGCAGAAGAGGGGAGCCAGGACCCAGCAGGAGCTGCGGGAAGCGGCCCTGCGCATTTGGAGTCGGCACCAGAGGCTGGACGAGCTCCTGCTGGAGGTGAGCAGCTGCGCCCGATGCCCCAATGGGGGGTTTGCCGCGCCCGCAGCTCCTCAGCCTCGGCGCCTTTCAGATGGGCGGACTTCGACGCGTGCATTGGCGATTCTGCGGGTGGAGGGTATTTATTGTCTTCGAGGCTCTGAGATTGAGACGGACTTGTGGCCCTGATAGACTGGTTCATGGTTGAGGAGGGCTGGGGGGAAGGCCGTCCTCTGAAGCCTTTTAGAAGCCCTGGGATCGATGATAATGGCAACATTCTCAGAAGAATAGTTGACCCTGAGAAACAGTTAAAAACACAACAGAGCAGGATTTGGATAATAATTCAGCTAAGGCAATATTGGCTTACATTTCAGTAGTGCTTACGGCTCTTTTTAGGATGGTAACCTTGTTTTCATTGTGGATTAATAGTGCTCTGTGATTTTTAAAGGATTACCCTGCTGAAAAGGTCCTTTGGCAGGGAAGAAATCGGGGCTGACCACCAGATATTTTAGCCTATTTAGCTTCCATGGTGATCTTATTTATCAAACTGCAAAATTTTAATATACATGGCTGCGCAATGCTCCATATTTTCTGTCTATGAGATATTTCCCTGTTCCTTTTAAGTATACTGGGAGGCTATCTCCATCTCAGAGAATGCTATGTTCCTTTGAGGACTCTGACATATTTGATGAATTAGTAATGTCTCATGTTGTGTCTGGAAAAGGCCATTAAAGACCAAAGGATTTGATATGCTCTACAGTCAAGACAAATGCCCCTTTCTCTCTCTTTTTAACAGAATGGAAGTTCAGCACATGGCAAGTCCATACTTTCCAGTAACTTGGGCAGGAGCGGAAGTAAAATGTCAGTTCCACAACAATTTGTAGGTGGGTGAAATAGAATTTATTTTTCAGGAGAGAATGGCTAAATTCAGTAAAATAAGAATATTGAGACTGCCTGATTCAGGATTGTCAGTTGTTATTGACAGGTGTAGCTTTCCAGGATTCAAGCATTCCTCACCTGTGACTGAGCCTTTTCAATGTGTCTGCCAACAATTGGGTTTTTCTTCTTTCTATCTTTTTTTTAAAAAAATTAAAAAAGTTTTTTATTAATAATACAAAATTAAAAAAACATTGGACATAGATATGACATCACTAGTTCCAAACATCTTCCATCACTTTACAATACTATTAGTACTCATATAAATATACAGTTCTTAAGCTTTGTTCACTATTTAAGTATAATTTGATATTAATACTTTTCCCCTTATTTCTGTATATTTATCTCTTAAACATACATTTATCTATAATAACAACTATATTTTTGTTCTATGCATTTGTCTTGGCTACCCTCTTGTTAACTATCCAATCATAAAATTGTTCCCAGATTTTGTAGTACTTAGTTTCACTTTTATCCTTGAGTTCCAAAGTGAGTCTGTCCATTTCTTCTTTGTTATCTTTTCAGCCTCATCATGTGCTATTTCCAGTTGCAATTTGGGGTGGTATATTTAAGGTCTGATGGAGTTTCTTCTCTTCTGTTGTAGTCACAGCCTTGAAGGATGAGGCCT
Source organism: Arizona elegans (assembly GCA_022577455.1). Classification (NCBI taxonomy): domain Eukaryota; kingdom Metazoa; phylum Chordata; class Lepidosauria; order Squamata; family Colubridae; genus Arizona; species Arizona elegans. The sequence continues at coordinate 1,911,661 of JAKOOJ010000061.1, read as the reverse complement.
CTGTGCTGGGCATGCCAGCAGGAATCTTATCAGCCAGAATGGCAGCCAACCTCATTGAGAAGATCTCTATGGAATCTGATCAGACTACATTATTGAGTGCAGAACACAGAGTAAGGGGATATATGCCCGTTTCATGTATGGCAGGGTGGAGGGAAGCACATTCAAGTTGTTCAGGCCTTGCTAAACAGGAAATGGTGGTCAGGGATCCTGAAACAGCCACAGGGAGTTCTGAGGGTTGCAAGCTAGTAGAAGAAGATTGATTGAAAATAGTTTTAGAGAAAGTCAACCTAGAAGTACTTTAAGTACTTGTTTTAAAGTTAATTTTCCAAAGGAGCACTGTCATTCAGGATTTGAGGAATATACAAAAATTTAGGATTGGCTCATTAATTGTTCAAAAATAATGCCAAGCCATATATGTTGCCTACACTGTAAACTAGACCCCTATGTCTTGTTCAACAAATTAAAAAAAATATTACTAAGAGTTACCTATAAACAGGTGTATGGTGGTTGGCAACTGGCTAAAAATCTGATAAAATCACTTCATTTTATTCTTTCTATTTACAGAAGAAGTTGTTCTGTTTGTTCCAGTCCTTGAAGGAATTATTAACGTACAATGCTTTCTGTCCTTCAGTTTTTGCTCAAGAAATGTGGAAAATGCAGGTAAAGTCATTAGAGCTGAAAGGGAGATGGAAGCACTGAATCCACATGCTTAAATTACTGCCCTAAGGCCATTTCTCCCCCCCTCTCCCTCCTCCAGTTTCTGAGTTGCTGTCCTCTTGAAGAAAGTGAGTGGATGGAGGGGGAAAGGCAGCTTTGGAAACCTGCTCCTAGTTTCAGAGTTAGTTACTTGGGTGGTATTGTGGGTGGAGGCATCTCTGCATTCCAAATGACCTTATCTTAGCGCTATTTCCCCCAGCGCCCACCTATTTTGGAAGTCGCCTGGCACCTGCACAGAGAGAACATTGTTCCTTTGGAAGAATTACTGGAGAAGTAGGTAGAGGCTTGAACATTTGCCTGTGGCTTTGGCTTGAGGTGGCATTTGTCAGCATTTAGAATTGTTTGTGGAAGCCCGGATCCTCCCCTTGAAGAGAGATGCGCACTGAGCAAGATTTGCAGTGATTTGAGGGGAACAGCTGCTAGTTGGTTTAGATAACACTGAAGAAAACTTCCACATCCTGGTGCAGTTTATTCGGTGGGAACAATAGTTGCATTTACAGGCCACACTAAGCCAAGGAGAGGCCTGATGTAAAGTATGGTACTTTTCAGAGTATAAAATGCACTCCCCCCCCCCACCCCCCAAAAGAGGGTGGAAATGTTGGTGCATCTTATACACCTAATACAGCCATTTTTGGCCTCCCGAAACTCTGCCCCACGTGTCCTGTTTTCGTCAAAAACAGGACCGTTTTTTGCAAAAACAGGATGCGCAGAGAGTTTGGGAGGCCTGCAAAGTTCTCCTGGGGGCTGGGGAGGGCAAAAACTTTTTTCTTGTTTACCGCTTCAAAATCTTGGTGTGTCTTATACTCCAGTGCGTCTTATAGTCCGAAAAATATGGTAACTTTCTCTATTCTGAACTTAAAATTTCAGACTTAGGAGTAAATGGGGCATTTTGCCCTTTTAGTGCAGTGGTCTCTAAACTTGGCAACTTTAAGACTTGTGGACTTCAATTACCAGAGTTGAAGGTATGCTGGCTGAAGCATTCTGGGAGCTGAAGTCCACAGGTTGGAGACCCCTGTTTTAGGGAAATGTTTGGAGGAGAGAAATTTCTTTGGAAAAGGTAAATGATGCAGGCTCCTCTGTCTTCTCAGGAATCTGGAGGTACCTGCCCTGGTGGATTGGTTGTCCAGTAGCCTTTGCCTCCTGTGCCATCAGATGGAAGAAATGGACACAGAGATTGGCCAGAACATTCTCACAGGCAAGGCAGGGCCAAAGCGAGGGGTATGGGGGGCTGGTAGCTAGGAAAAGGTCCAGGCCTGAGAATTGCCTTGCAGCGGTTGCTCTGGCCCTGCTCTCTCTGTCCCCTCAAAGGAGGCAGGCGGGTAGTTGAGCTGAAGTCCTCTTCTGTAACATGAGACCTGGTTTCATGTTACCTCAGTTTGTACTATTAAACATGGGTGTGACTTAGTCTTGTTTAACAAATGGCCAGATACACACAACCATTATGCCGTGCAGTTTCCACATACTTTGTCTTCTGGCAGACTTTATAATATGCTGAAGAGAAGTATAGTTGTCAAACAGAAGAAGAAAAAACAATGAAAAGGGTGAAAGAAATATGGCAAAGGAAAAACAAACGTGAAATATTGTAACAATACAGTTACAGTTGTATGTATACTTGTCTGATGTCTTTATTTCTAATACATTTATACAACTTTTTAAACCTTTTAAAATTCTGTATAAATGAGTCCCCTATTTGTGTTTTGCTCCTTTTTTCTCTTTTAATTAAAAAGCCATAAGATACAAATAAAATAGAATACTTAATGTTTAGAATAATGATAGCAAAAGCGAAGTCTAAACCGGGACAGGAAAAGATGAGAAATGTTTAATTACTGAAAAAGACAGACTGGAGTTTTTATGTCTGTGGTTGCTTCTTCCGTTCATTTGCTTCATCAGTTAAGATTTATTAAAGCAAAAAGGGCCCCCTCTGGATGGTATTTAACCGTCTCTTGTCTGAGTTCCTTTTCCATCTTTTCTGCATCTTTTCTTGCCTCATTCAGCTGGCCTAGGAGATCTCTGACCTGGGCTTCCTTCTTAATCCCTAGACTTGGCTCTGGTGCTCCTTCAAAATGGATTTCCAAAAACACCCGAGTCTGAAAAGAAGGTGGAAATGAAGAAGGTTTCTGAAGTAAGGCTAGAGCAGATTTGCTCCCTAGCATTCTAGTCACCACCGTCTCTAGGGGAGCTGGGAAACCCCCTGCCTGAGCACTGCAGCACCCACCCCTTGGTTCGTGGGCCATGAACTCACGTAGCAGGCTGGAACAGCCAAGGCCTCCGCGGCTATCAAAAGACGCCTGGGATGTTGAGGGGGAGGTTAAGATGAATGCAATCCAAGTTCAGATCTCCTCAGCCATGGAAGTTCATTCTGACTTTCTCTCCAGCCAGCCATCCCGTGGGGGTGGGGGTGGGGAATCAATTAAAAAAAAACAGGAAGTGCTCTGTCTGCTGCTTTGAAATCTCAGAGGAGGAAAAACACAAATGAAATACCATGGCTAATGCCTCCTAAAAAGTTGTCGACTTTGCCTTTTCTTTTTTCTTTCTAGATCTGTTGTGCTGTGCTGGAGAGAATGTTGGCATGTAAGTGTAATCGCCCTTTAGAAGAGAGGCTTATGAGAATCACTCACAGGACATTGCTACCACAGAAATAGCTTGAACTCTTACTACATTCTTTGGTGTGCAAAGCCACACTGAAAATTTCAGACTGTCCAGCTGTGAATTGTGCCCCCCCCTTTGCATTCCATAACTGAAAACGTTGGGGGTTAATTCTCCCAGGGAAGGACTGCAATCCCAACTTCACCTTTGAAGATCTTTGGTCTGCAGATCGCTTTGTTCCAAACAGATTTTTTTTGTTTTTCATTCCCATCTATGCTCTTAAGCAGTGATGTTCCCTCCAGGGGTGCTTGTGCAGTAAATATATTGCAATGATAGGACAGGTTTTCAGAAAGGAGGGAAAACGCTCCCAGGCCACTATCATGATTAAGCCTGAGGTTCCTCCTTTGAGAAATTATTCCTTGTGGAGGCTGTGGCTCCATGGCTCTTTCATGGCCTTCTGCTTGTTTTGCCTGAAGCTTGCTTCTTAGTGAAGACGCTCCCTTGTCTTTTCCTTAGGGGTGCTGGATACTGTAGCTACGGAGAAGCAGGGCAGTGCCTCCCCCACAGGGAAGGCGGTGAGATGCTGGTAAGGATCTGACGTTAAGGCTGGGAGAGGAAGGGTCGGAGAGATGCCAACTGGGGGAAGAGCATTTCTGAGCTCTGCAAGAGATCCGTTTGTGTATTTCCCAAGTGGCTTCATTCCCTGTGTACAAAGCAGTGTGATGCTCTCTTAAAATGGAACTCCTGTTTCCAGCAGCAATTCTGTGTCGGGCCAAAGTTTTGCCCACTGAATTGTGTTGTTATATTTACTAATAATAGCATGCTTTTGTGTTTTTTGCCAAGGACTTGAGCAATAATCAGAAAATAAATATTTATCATATATTTACAGGCCTCCTAGTAAATGCCTATTACTGAATAAATGGGAGCAATTAGCAGTAATTCTCAAGCCTGCTGACTCATTGTTCTTGCCTATTGAGACATTTGCCCCTTTTGTGTGCAGGCTCCAAGTATACAGCCTGGTGGTTTTCCAAGGCATGGCTCCACCGGAGTCTCTGCAGCCCCTCTTCGGGCATATCTTCACCCGTGTGCTTACCTACAATCCCCATCTGACAGGTAGGATCCCCAGAAGGGGGCCAGGTGAGGGATGAGGGAGGTCTTTTGCAGGACTCCCTGCCGCCTCTGGGAATCCCAGCGGGCTCTGGACCAGCTCCCCATAAGACCCTGCCAGCACTTCTGTCCAGTGTGCCTTTGAAGGCCGAGCTGATGAATCGATAGGGTCCAACTGTGTGGTTGGAATATGCCTACCTGCAGAGTCTCGTTTCTCCTTTTAACTGTCATGTATTTTGAGGGATACATTCATTGGTACTCAGTCAAGCAAGTTCTTCAAGTGATGACAACGCCAGAATGCACGTTTTAATTGTTAATAGTTAATGCGACTCTCCAGCTCTGGGACTGTCCATTCAGCAGCTGTTGGGCTGTAGTGGGGCAGGGCAGGGCAGGGTAGGCTCCTCGGGAAGTTGGTGATGGAACTTGGGCAAAGAGCTGAAAAGTTAAACAATGGATAGATCTGGTCTGAGATCTCCTTTTCCGTTGTTCTGGCATTCTGCCCTTCTGGCAAGGTGACAGAGTCTTAGAGCCTGGCCGCTCTCGGTCTCAAATTCTGCAATGATTGGGGGAGGAGGGAGGGAAGGATGGGGTGTGGGGTGGCTGTTCTGAAGAGCCGCACGGAAGGAAGGAACGGCCTGCCTATTTTGCCAGAAACAAACCAGTGAAGAGGCTCCTTCTGCAGTCTGGCTCTTACTGTTCTGTGAAACCAGCGTTTCCTCCCCTCCCTCTCTCTGAGCAGTCTCGGATGCCATCCATCTGCAGAGGGAATGGAGCTTTGCCAGGACCAGCTTGCTGCTTGCTACCTTATACCGCAAAGTATGTGCTCCTTTCCAGGGAACGCTGCTTAATAAGTCAGGCTGCGCTTTACCAGTTTTCATTGAACGGTACCCGCCATGCGACTCAGGCAGCATTGGCACCACTCGGAAACAATTCCTTTCAATTATTACAGAACCGGTTCTCTGGCCCAGAAGGGCAGGAAAGCCAGGGAGTGCACCAGCAGCTCTCTCTGCCAAGAAGCCGGCAGGGCAGAGGGAGGCTCTCAACAGTGGGAGGGGAAAGGAACAGGAAGGGCCTTCCCGGGTGTTTTCTGTTTTAATTCAAGGCAGGGCAGGGCGGGAGGAAGAGTAGGAGTTTTCCTTGGGGAATATGAAAAATTGCCAATATCCATGGTGAGGTCTTAAGAACCCCTCACTTCTGACCTCCTGAGCAGAAGGGCCACTTGGGGGGCGGTTAGGACTCAGCATTCAGAAAGCTTCTCCCCACAATTTCAAAAGCAATTCCGCCCCATTCCAGGTCTTCGTGGCGTTCCAGCCAGAGGAAGTGACTCGGCGCTTGCAGCAGGTCCTGGAGACAAGCGAAGTAAACTGGCATCACGTCCTCTCGTGCGTCTCTACCCTCTTAGTCTGCCACTCCCAAGCAGATCAGCTGGTTAAAGGTACCGGCAGCGGCTGGGAATTGGGAGACCCTGAAAACTGCTAGATCGTGATTTGGCCTCAAACTATGGCTCCAGGAGTCAGGTTTCTCTAATTGCAGCTGGGTAGCGAGTTCGAGACTGTCCTGTGTCTCTCCTAGACCTCCTGGGTGGTCTCTTGAGAAAGGCCTTTGCGAATTACGATTTGGAGAGCTTGATCACTACGTTCTTAATCGTCCGCCAAGCAGCCTTGGAAGGCCCGGCCTTATTCCCCCCTTACGCAGAATGGTTTAAGGTGAGAGCCACGAGGGAATTTCCTTGCAAGGACAGGGGGGCTTCCTGGGGAGGAGGGTCCTGGGCCTGTAGGCTTTGGAGGAGGCAAGCGGAAGAAGGCTGCCCAAGGAGAGCCAAGCTGCAGCCTTGTGACCCTGCCTTCTTTCAGGCATTCCAAGGCCTCGGTCCAGGTACACCCGGGGGAAGGTGGACGGAAAGGCCACGTGCCACATACTCAGCTGAGCAAGGCTGCTTGGTCCATGGAGGGTCCCAGGCAGCTGCGCTGGACATTGGGGGCAGGGAGGGAGGGCGGGATGCTGGCCAGCTGGGCTCCAGGCATCGCTCTCTGCTTCCAGCTGACTTTTGGGAATGGCAGCAGCCTCCACGGCAGCAGCAAGAAGGCGCTCATCTTCTTCTTCAAGTTCTTGTCACAGCTGGTTCCCTTCGAAGCTCCCCAGTACCTGAAGGTGGGCACTGCCTTTGCTCCTCGGCGACTGGGCTTCGAGATTTGCTAGGGCTGGCTACCTCTGGGCATATTGAACCGTTGCCCAAAGGCCAGGCTGGCTGGGGATTATAGATGCTACCTTGGAGGATGCTGTCAAAGCAGCGTGAACCCCAGTCTGTCCATTTCTGCCCTGGGGCCATTGCAAAGGACGAGGGTGCAAAATGGGGCATTTAATGTGTGGCCAGGTGCACGTCTGTCAGGTCTGGGGAAAGGACCCTCACTTTCCATCCTTGGCCACTCCTGGAGCTCCCCGCCTCCAAAAGAAAGATCAGGACAACAACATCCAGGCCCCGGGGTGGGAGTGGGAGTGGGAGGGGGCAAGGAAATGGTCCCCCCACCAGTTTCCCCAGAGTCTCAGATGTGCAGCGCAGACCTGCTGCTTCGATGCATCTGGAAGGGGGGGGGGCATATCTGCTTTGTGCCTCACCTTGTCTGAAACCTTCTAGGTCCACCTCCTGCATCCCCCATTTGTGCCCAGCAAGTACCGGTCCCTCCTGCTGGAATACATCACATTGGCCAAAACTCGCCTGGCAGATCTCAAGGTGCCTCCCCCTCGCTGGGGGACAAATGGCAGAGGGTGGTAGAACGTCCTCACCCCACCCCACCCCGTCCACGTGCCCACGGCCTTCCGTGCTGCCCCACCCCTCCAGCTCTCTCTGCCTGTCTCCCCAGGTGTCGCTAGAAGACATGGGCCTCTATGAGAATCTCTCTTCCCCCAAGGAAGCCTCCCAGGTATGGACTCAGACCTCAGCCCAATAAATGCTGCCACTTGTTGTCATGGTAACCTCTAATAGGGGCAGATTTCACCTCCCTATCTGCAAAATGGACCAGGGGGATTACGATATTCCACCGCAAACTGTTTAGCCAGCTGTGATGTGCTCAGAAATTGTAGGCGGCTGGGATGTGTCCTCTGAGGTTTGGGGCTCAAAACGTGTGTGTGTGTGTGTGTGTGTGTCCTCGGAGGATCTGTGGTTCCAGCTCTTTCCCCAAAGCCTCCGATCTTGGAAGGTGCAGCTGGCCGTTGAAAGATGACTCTGAGGAGAGATGCTTCTTGTCTTTCAAGCTGTGGCCTGTGAGGGCAGCTCATGCCCATTCTGAGCACTCCAGTTGCGCTCCCCAAAACCGGGTGCCGGAGCACATAGGCCTCCAACTGCCTGATTTCCCTGCATGCTTAGCAGCCTCTACTCTCCTTGGTGCTTTGGCCATCTTAGTCTCTTCTGTTGTTTTGGTGTCCTCCCTATTGCCCAATGCTTGCCCTGCACCCAAACTCTTCTCTCCCGTCATGAGACAGTCTCCCTTGACCTGGGCAGTTGTGCAAAACAGGTGTTCTTCTTTTTGTGGTGTGTGTGTGATGTAGCCATCCTGTCAAGCTCTTCGGGATGTTGAAAAGGCCATCCAGATATTCCGGAATACTGGCAAGATCCCAGCAAGTGTGATGGAAGCCAGGTAAGGTCTCCCCTTTTGAGGGTGGAAGGAAAGACCACTGAAAGGGGCAGCTGTTTGCAGAAAGACTTCAAGGGAGAGAAAAAACCCAAAAGTACAAAAATGTCAGGTTCTCGCTTAAAAAGATATACTTTCAAGAGCAAATTTGCAAGCCCAACAATTTCCGTTTGGCATATTTACAGAAAATTTATTAAGCTTCTATGCTGCCCAACTCCTCTGAGTGGCTTACAACAATCAAATTGCAATCAAATCAGTAAAGATGAAAAAGTGGCAAGCACAACCCACTGGATGGTATGAAAAAAGGGGGTCTCATTTTAGAAGGGTCAGGTCTTCCCAGCTGCAGAGTGGGGAGGGGCAGATCTGGGGGGCAAGCTCTTTGACAGAGGAGGCTCACTACAGAGGAGGATCTTGCTGGAAGACACTGTTTAATTGAAGGAATTCAGAGTGCCATGTTTACATTTATAATCTGTTTTTTACTCCTAAATTTATTAGTTCTTAATCTTGGGTGATTGGGTGGCTTACTGTGATTCATCTGCCTGCTTCTGTCTCAGTATTTTTAGGCGGTCCTATTACATCTCCCGTTTTCTTCCTGCTTTGCTTGTACCACGAGTGGTGAGTTTTCTTTTTTCCGTTGTTCATGTCCAGTGGAATCTTTAAATATTTTGGTTTTGATCTTTTTTTGTTCAGAGTGCTGCTCTGTTAACAGAAAACTCCCTCAAATAACCTGCAGGATAGAAATGCCTACAATGTGTTAACTTTGCAATGGGAGATTCATACCGACTTCTTTTATGATTATCTCTGTAGCTTCCTGAAACCCCTGACACTCGCATGACTTTGATAGAAGCCCTCAAGAGGTAGGAAAGCAACATTTGCGATAAAGGGCATTTTTCCTCAGTTTTTTAATGGGAAGCATTGTGTCATTTGATCTAACTTTGGCTTGCTTGTATTGTGATCTGTTCTGCTTTGTTAACTGCATACAGTAATCTAATCAATCCCAGTTATATTACTTTGGATTTCAATCTTACTTTAACTTAGAGCGACTGCCATTCTTTGCAGCCAGCAAGGGGTTCTGCTAATAAGAGCGCATTATACAAATATTCTGCCCATAGTTATTGTGATTTTGCTGCTTCCCTAGTCAGAAAAACTCTGGCCATTGTTTTTTCACAAAATAACTAAAAAGGGATTACTACTTTCTTTTAGCAATTAGCAATTTCCTTTCCCTTGGCCATATAACCCAGGATCAGAGGAGCAAGTTTCTTTCAAGAGGAGCCCTTTCTAACGTTAATTAAAAGCTTTTTGGGTGGGGGCTCAGCACCCCCTCCCTTTTATCATTTCACTATTCAGTCAATAGGGTACTGTAAGACTAAGAACAGGTTCTTTGCCTATTCAGACCTGTCCCCAGCGGCTGTTCTTTGAAAGGGTTGTAATCAGAAGCTGTTTGGGAAGAGACTCCATTGGTTTCCTCTCTTCCATCCGGCACCTGGTTGTTTTAGGAAGAGATTCCAGAGGTTGAAGGTGCCACGAGGCGCCCACGACTGACTGTCTGCCGTCTCAGCTGCATTTTAGAGGAAAGACATTTGCCTTGAGTTTGGAGAAAACAGGGAAAGAGAGAGGAAAGTCACTAAACATTTGGCATGCAGCAACTTGTGTTTGAGGAAAAACAATTATTCTTCTAAACTAGGGCTGAAAAAATCTCTCCGAATGCCTATGCCACTTACTTGGAAGAATGCGAAGCTGCTAAAAGGAAGCCCTTGCGAGGTGAGCCTCCTGAACTCGTTTCCTCAGTGTTGTGTGCATGAAAACCCCTTTTTGTTCTCCTGCCCATGCTGACTTGCTTCTGTGACGAGAAAGGGAAATACGTGGCAGAGTTGGGGCCCTGGCATGGATCTTTTTTGCAGAAAAGTGGGGCAAGGCCTGCCAGCATCGTTGGGCATCTGGTACTTGAGTCATCAAAGAGCTTCAGGGCAGGGAGAATTCTGAGGCTCCGAGGTGGGTGAGCCTGCGGAGTTACTCTGTAGTTACTGGGACCGGTGCAGCACAAGGTGGTGCCATTCTTAAGAGTTGCAAAACCTGAGATGCTGCAGTCCGTCTCACATGCTCCAAGTCAGGAATCGGTCTGACCTGCAAGATGTGCAGGGGCCCAACCGATGGCTGGTTTGGTGGAGGGCGACCTCTAGTGGCTGCAGGAGTCATCTTGTGGCTTCTGGATACCACTGGACCAGCCAGTTTGGCTGCTTTTTGTCCCTTAATCCTACCAGATTGATGCATATAGAATGGCATTGCCAGTTAAACTCCAAACAGCTGCTGGTATGTAGGATTAATGCAGGATTAATGCCCGGAACCCTTGATTTCTTCAGGCAATTTGCAGGGACCTGAAATTCTTCAGTTTGGTTATCTGACAAGGGCTGCAATTGTCAGGCACAAAAATTGTGATCAGGATGAGCAGCCAGGGAGAGACAGAGAGAATGACAGGCAGCAACAGGTCCCCTATGTCAGCCCAGCACCCCATAATAGTCTTGGATGGACTGAGGTTACCTTGTCAAACTACTGAAACTTCAGATTGTGAGCTTTGAAGTTCCAGGCGGGGATGAAAAGGCTTTAGGTGTCCAAGGCTGCAAGTTTCTTCCAGCCTGTCTCTCTCTGGGTCTCCCTCTCCCCCGCCCATATTTGAGACCACGTTTCCCACATTCTCTATGATCGAAAGCTGTTTTCTCTGCCCCTCAGAGGGATCGGCTGAAAAAGAGGTGGGGGGCCCCAAGGAACCCCTGGAGCGACTAAAGGCTGAACTCGAAGCGCTGAGGCTGCTCGTCACAGACGCAAACAAGCACAGTGGTAGGTACAGGGGGCTGGATCCCTGGGAAAGAAAATGGGCAGAGAATAGCGGAGGATTTCCCTGAGCCTCTAAGGCGGAGAACGCTGGCTGGGGAATTCTGGGAGTTGAAGTCTGGGCCTCTTGAAGTTGCCAATATCGAGAAACCCTTTTCTCATGTAATTGAGCAACATTGGAGGACCTCTGAGCTCGTTCACATGGCAGTGTTGGAATGACACTGTGAGATGTGACTCTCGGAAATTCCCTGGGGCAGCCGGACTCTGTTTCAGCCAAAGATCCAGGGAAATCTCTGCTCCATTTTTGGTATATTGATTAAATGTAGGTCTAGCCCAGATCCATTTAGATCACTCAAGCAACATTTTGGTTTTGGAAAGCGTCCTTTGAACCCAGCTTGTCAAAAGCATGTGGCTGCTTCTTCCCCTGGCAGGAGAAGAAGGTGTTTGCCAGGTTTTCAAAAACTCATTAAAGAAATTCAGCAGCTCGGCAGGAACAATTTTGCCTTTTCTTCTGCTGCTCCTGGGTGGTTCACAGGAGTCTTTCTCCACTGCCCCCGCCTGCTTTTCTGGAATGGGCTCTCCTGTGTTACAGCCATTCCGGCCCAGATTGCGGTCATCTCTGGGAACCTGATGGAGGTTTTGGGACACGTGACAGATGACGATGAAGCAGCATCCCTGACCTTGAGGGTCAGACTGGATCTTTCGGCTCCTGAAGTTGGTGCAGCAGATCAAGGGGTGCGGAGGGGAGCGTGTGGCTGGGGTGGGCAGGGCAGCTGGGGGTCTGGAAGGGCATGTCCCTCTCACTTCTTCAGAACCGTAGTTTAGCTGGGCCCAGAAGTTCTTCAACAGAAAGGGCTAGATGTGAGCCAGCTGTGTCTGTGTTCCAGGCTGTTGATCTTCTGCTGGCGTCCTTCTGTCAGGATGTCATGGCTGCCTCTTTCTTCCTGCCTCCTGATAGGTAAAACAGATTCTGGCTTATTTGCAGTGTCTACGCTGAAACATTTACGCACCCCCCATGTTCATCCTCGCAGTTATGCCACAGTACGCTCTTTGTGTTCCCCGCAGGCAAGGGCCCTGGCCTTCCCTCTTCGTGAAAATGATCTGCGGGCACCGCCCCCTCTTGTCCTCCTTGCTGAGCCGACTCTGTCAACTTCTCTACCACCAGGTTGGTTCTGCAGGATCGTGAATCGGTGAAGATCTCACGGGATTTCTTGATGCCAGTTGACTCCATCTGGTGCACTGACAGGCCTTGACCTGGCAATCTCCCCCTTTGCTGATTGCAGGGACCTTCTCTGAGTGATGCTCACGTCCTGGGCCTGGCTGCGTTTGTGGTCCATTTCAACGAGGCCGAGCCCCTGCTCCCCCCTGTGGACCTCTGCTTCCCCTCAGTTCCTCAAGCAGCTCTTCACACAGACCTTCCTCTTGCTGGACTGTGGGACTATTTGTTGGCACCCAGGTCTGGAGATTCAGCTCTCTTCTGCTTGCGGTAAGCCCCTCTCTCCGTCTGGGCCATAAATCGTCCCTTTCATAGGGGAAGATGGTGCCACGCTTTGGGGCCAAGCACTCGGCCAGCTGTTAGAGAGGGCATTTTATAAAAATGGAGGGCAGAATGGAATAGCGGACACTGCCTGGTGTCGTTTCTTGAGCTGCTCTCTCTCTCTCAACATTGTTGGATCAAATCTAACAGCTGGCAAGAAAGAGCTGCATAAATATTGTTCCTCAAATGAAGAGGGGGATGAACTGTGGGAAAAGCTGGTCCCACAAATGATTCTTCCCCCACCCCTTTTCTGCAGGTTTTGCACTGCAGCAATTTCATACTTTCTGTGCAAGTTTCCTTCCCTTTCCCACGAGCACCTTTGTTCCGTACTTCATCCAGGCTTCATGAAAAAGGTAACTTTTCCCCCTGCCCTAAATTCAATCCCATCTGTCTCCATTTTCCCCCTGCTGGGATTCCTGCGCAGGGACCTGGTGCTGGGTGGGACTTGCCCAGATTGTTGAAGGTCCCGCCTGATGACAGCTGAGAATTTGGTGGTGGCTGCAGCCTTATTAGCTCAGCCTCCCCGAAGTTGCACTGCTTGTTCCTCATTCAAGGAATTTTTGTATCCCAGCATCTCACATATGCCTGTCCGGCCTAATAACTAAGTGAGGCATGAATAAATAATGTCATGCCACCAAGTTAGTTTCTGTAGCTGCCTGCCTGACTGAAGAGGAGAAACTGGGTGGAAAGGAAGTGTGTGTGTGTGTGTGTAGGTCTTGGTGGTGGCAACGTCCAGTCTCAGTTTGCGCCTGAGGAGTTTTCTCAGCGACACCCTCAAGGAGGCAGAATTCAGGAGGGTTTCTTCATTTTCACTTGGCCCTGTGGAATGTCCGGGCAACACCGTGGGCCACCTCTTCTGCTTCTCAGCTCCAGTATGTCTTGCCACGGCTTTGCTTGGAAGCGCGAGAAACTGGCTATGAAGGGGACTCGGCTGCGTTTCCTTGGAAAATGCTCTCCTGCCCTCCTCCCTGCTACCAAAAGGCTGCCCTCGGCTTGTGGAAACAAACCCGTTTCCAGGAACTCCTGCGGGAGGAAGCCTTCCAGGTAAAGACCACCGCGGAGCCTTGAGGGTCAACTGGGGGTGGTGAGATTTTGCAGGGCTCTTGGGCTGAGACCAATCCCCAGCCCTGCTGCCCTTGGAAGGCAGATCATTTGCCTTTCTGCCTGGGGTACCTTTGCCCTTCTTCCAGCTGACTCTCCCTGAGTGGTTGAAGATGGAGCTGCAAGTCCTTCCCGACCAAGACCTGCTTTCTACTAACGAGAGGTAAGAGTGAGCTGCCTTAACGCTCCAAGGAGATAATTTGGGCCGTTCATTAGTGCTTGTTTGTGAGTCAGGGGTCTATTTGGGACTGCCATCACTGAGACGACTGTAAAACGAGAGAGTGTGTTTATTTGGGGAGGGGAACACCATGGCCTTATTCAAGACCAGCTTAATTGTGCCAAACAGTTTAATCGTGCAGTGGCTGCTGTTAGCAAATGTAGTACCACTTCTCTTCTGATTTCCTCACTTGTTTGTTTGACTCTGTGCCCCCCCCCCCAAAAAAAAAAAAAAAAAAAAAAACAAACCCTGGGCTTTTGGTCCCTCAACAGGCAGGAGTTCCATTCCTGGTCTTTGCATCAGCATTACCTCCCAAGGTCTGTTGCAGCTGGAGGCTGTGGTGGGGACCTGAGAGAGATGGGGGCGCTTTTTACCAGCGCCATTCTGGATTTCCTTCAGAGGTAAACTGCTTTTCTGAAGCATTTGCTTGTCGGGCAGTGGGGCTTTTCTGACATAAGAGCTCCTTCTGCAATCAAATGATAGTCTGTATCTGTTGCCAAGGATTAGTTCTATAAAACAAAAGTTATGCCATATCTACAGATCTGATGCAAATATTCTTTATGGTTGATCTTTTTCTTTACTCAACCACTCCTCCAATGGTTTAGTTCATTACTAATGCATTTTTCCCGGATTGGATTCAGACCGCCTCATATCTAACAACAGATCCCCTGAACTCACTGAGTGATCTGGAATGAAGACATCATTGTCTGACTATATCTGGATCCAGCCCAAGGCATATTAAAATGTATCCCCCATTATTTATTTTTTCTAGGAAATGCCATGATTTGTATGTATTTGTATCTTATGTATGTACGGTTTATATAACTTTATATTGCTTTGAATTCTAGGACAGAGGCAGAAGCCTGCAGTCTCCAGACGAACCCCAAGTGTTCCCTGACCCCTGCAAGAGGGAACCCTGATCTCTACTGCAGATTTCAGGTGGTGTGGTTGTGTATGCTACTTTTTGTTTCGTCTCCTTTTCCTGTGAATATTTTCCATGAGCTTTGAGTGGGCCTCTTCAGCAATTGCTGTGGCCAAGGGGCTTTCTAGCCCATGAGCGTTGTGGCCCAGGTACGTGGCAGCTGGGCTGTGCCTGCTATTCTGACCTGGCTCTGCCCATCGTTTTGCTAAGAGTGCATGAGAAAGCATGCCCAGGTGCGCCGCTGCATTGAAAGAGGCAACGGCTGGCAATGGGATTCCATCCTCTGTATGACTGTGGGAGGGCGAAGAAACACTCCAGGGTGGGACTGTCTGGAACAGCCTCCTCTGGGCTATCCCCCCACCCCCCTGACGTGGTGGATGTCCAACTCCCGTCAGTCCATCCGGGCTGGGATTCCAACTGGCTGCATTGGGGAGTCATTGCCAAGCTGCTCCATCATCCTGGTTGGAACAGGCGTCCTTCCTCCTCCTCCTTTCTCTTCCAGAGAGTGCAGGGTTCCCTGCATAACAGTGCCAACAACGGCTGTCAGGATTTTGTTATTTTTCCAGCATTTCTGGGTTGTGCTACTTCAGCCCATTATGTTGGCCTATCAGCCGCCTGGATGTGTGGGCAGGGACTGTCTCCCCTGTCCCACCCGCTTTCCGCTTCCTGTGCTGCAGAGGAGAGGAGGCCTTCAGAGGTGTGCCTTGCTTTCAGGAGCTGGTGCTGGAGCTGGAGCTGGAGCGCAGGAGAGGCATGAAAGAGCACTTCCTCTTCCAGGTGTTCCGGGAGCGGCTGAGGGCTCTGGGAACTGGGGCTGCCTTGGGAGACCGGCTGCTCCGGCAGCAGGAGCTGCTGTCCCAAACCAGGTGAATACACAGGGAAGAGGACACACCTGCAGTCTCCCCCCACTTACAGGCCAATGGGGGCAGGAAGGCCCAACTGTCCCCGGCTGAGTTGGGCTGGGCTTCGCTTCAGGGGACTTTGTTCTTTCCTCAGGATCCTCTTAAGCCTGCCTCCGTCTGTTCTTGTGGCAACGCAGAAGAGCGGAGGGGAAATCGTTGTGGCCTGTGAAGGCTTTTTCTCTTTTGTAAACACAGAACTGGTGTGTATCACTTCCGAGAGCCCAGCAGCGTCCTTGGGAATGCCCCAAGCGATCTCTTTTGCAGTCTGGGAGAGGCAGATGGTTTGAGGCAACCCGGGCTGCTCCCTCCGGACACAGGAGGCATGCTAAAAAGAGGGACAAACTGGCACTTCAGGCCTGTGGGTTTTTATTAGGGATTTCTTTTCTAGCTTGCTTTGTCTGGAGGAGCAACATCCAGTACAGGGTCTGCCGTCAGCTGCTTCTTCAGCAGAAACACCTGAAGTGCAGGTGGTCTTCGACTTGTGTCCAGAATTTTGGTCATGAGTCTGAATCCAGTTTATCCAATGAGTGGTTTTTGCTGGAAAACTGTAAAACCATCATGTGACTGCAACCGGTCGTAAATTTGAGGCAGTTGCCAGGTGCTGGAGATGCAATCACATGACCGCAGGGGTGGTGTGGCAGCCAACTTTGAGGATGAGTAACTTTTCATGTCCATGGTAACTGAGTGGCTGAGGACTCCTCTATACTGGCTCAGGCACAAGCCAGGTTTCTTGGGAAGGCTTTCCTCATCTCTTCTTTCCATCTGATGTTGTTGCAGAGGAACAGCTGCTCCAGAGGATGCTCTCTGCCTTATGACATCACCGCACATTTCTTCAAGGTAAAGAAGACTGAAAAAAGGCTTGTTATTTCACTCCATGTGGGTCCCTGTGACTATATACCTCAGCTGCCCCTTACTGTCCAGCAATGGAGGCGTCCTTTGCCTGTACATACCCCAAAAGACGAGCCTCGTTGTCCTGCTGTCCGGAAACTCACCACGAGATAACGGAAGAGAAGCCATTGAGGGTTGCTGGAAGTGGGCAGGCGGGGCTGAGGGCTGTCCGAGAACTGTGTCAGAATGGGAAGCGGCCAGAATGAAGGGAAGGTGGTTGTGGCTGCTCTCTCTAGGCAGCCTGGTTCCCCTGCTCCCTTTCCCCAGGGCTTCAGCAAGGGCGGCGGCTGGAGGGGGGCTGCCCTGGAGAAGAATGGGAGAAGGGGGTGGCCTTGCTCTCCTGTGATCTGTGGGTTGGATGTGTTTTAAAGTCATTGGGAATCAGGCAGCAAATTCTTTTAAAAGACGATGGTGACAATGCTGGCTGTTGCAGTGCCAAGATTGCTTTCTTTGTGGTCCCCTTGGGGTTCCTGCCTGCTGAGGGATCTGCTGTTCTTCAGGGCCTCCTGAGCACCAGTTTGGAGTGCAGCCATCCTGCCCGAGAGGTGACAGCTGTGCTGTCTTCGTGCCAAACCAGGTGTCCCATCCTTCTCTGTTCTGCTGCGGTAAGAGGCCTTTCCTCACAACTTCATTTCTGAAACTCTCCTTAAAAAGAACTCCGGGCAGTTCCATTGATTGGTGGTTCAGGGGGCCTGGTAAGCCAGGCTCCGTTGGTGGATTTGGAGGTAAACTTTTCAGAAAACGTTAAAAAAAGGGGCAGCCCTCGGGGGGACGAAGCCCCAATACTCACCTTCTCTGTTTGGTTGACGATAACGATGAATGCATTATTCTAATTTTCTCAAAGATGCTTCAGTGATGCAGAGCCTGTTTTAATAAAGACATACATAAAAACCTCAGTAATGTTTGGTTTTCTTCGGCTGCAAGAGCAGCGGCTGCCCCAAAAGGCTTGAAAAGGGGCTGGTTGTGGGCCTGGGGGACCGGGAGACGTGGGGGCCACTGTTGCCATTGCATCGTAAGGAGAGGGAGGGTGAGGATCCATTGAGTCCCTGGACAGAGGACCTCCAGAAAACTCCAACATGACGTTGCCCATTTCTGTATTCAGTGAATGTCTGCTGTTTGCCTTCCTCCAGCGATGGTGGCCGAGGCTGGAGTTTGTGCTTTGCTCACAATGGAAGAGACTGTTTGGTGCTCCTTTGGCTCAGGGGCTGCAAAGCCTCAAGGATTTACGGTCTTCTCTCCAGAGGTGAGTCCAAGAGCTGTGTCGGTGCAGCTGGGGGGGCTTCTCTGAGGGACTCAACACCTGCTGTCCCAGCAAAGACCTGGTCAAGGGGGCTATATTCCGGCTACTGTTAGCTCTTTCCTTGAGCCCATGAACTCTACCTGCCCTCGCGTGGCCATTACCTCCAACAGGCCCTTATTTCAATGGGTCTGATGCAGTGGTGAAATGTAATGGGTCTGTGGGCGTGGCTTGGGGGGGTGTAATATGACTGAGTGGGCATGGCCAACTTTTTTTTTTTTAACTTTTAAAACCATTTTTTCTACAACCTCTTTGGCTGAAGAGGTTATAAAAAATGCTTTTAAAAACCTCTGATGATCCCATCTGACTTGCCTGATCAGCAGAGGCTTTTTTTCCTTTTAAAAACAGTTTTTCTATAACCTCTTCAGCCGAAGAGGTTGTAGAAAAAATGCTTTTAAAAGCCTCTGATGATCCCAGCTGAGCTGTGCAATCATCAGAGGCTTTTTTTTTTTACTTTTAAAAGCATTTTTTCGGCCAAAGAGGTTGTAGAAAAAACGCTTTTAAAACTTTTTAAAAAAGCCTCTGATGATTGTGCGGCTCAGCTGGGCAATGGGGGTGGGCAGGGATTTTTGCTGCCGGTTCTCCGAACCACCCGCCTCTAACACTACCGGATCAGGCAATCCGGTCCGAACCGGGAGCATTTCACCCCTGGTTTGATGCCCTTTATCAGCTGCCCTTCCTCCTCCTCCTCCTCAAGTGGCAGTTCTCAGGGCTGCAGGCTATTGCTAAGGGACATGTTTCCAAGAAACTTGAGCAGTGTTCTTATGGCCCCTGCCTGATCTGGTGGCCGGGATGTTTTCCCTCCCTTCTCCTTCAGAAGGTGCCACCTGAGAGGTTCCTTCCTGTGACGCTTGGAGAGCAGAGACCCCACTGGGTCATGGCCTGCTAAGGGGCTGTGGAGCCAGCAGTGGTCATTTTCCAGGATTGACTGGGCGGATCTCCCACTGACTCTCTGCCTTTGCCTCCTAGCTGCCTCGCATGGGAAGCAGCTTCCCTGCCCTTCAACACGGCCTGGGTCTCTGCTGCTTTCCTCCACTTCACCGTCCAGCAGCAAGCGGATCCTGAAGAAAAGGGAGAAGTGCTGAGAAAGTTGGGGCCCAAAACAGACCAGGTGAGTTCTTTCAGCTTCCACTTCCAGGAGGAAAGTCTCTTTACGGGAGAGTTCCGGCCAAATGCAGAAGTTGCAAAAATGCTGCCAGGGGAGGGAGGTAGTCTGGTCGAGGGACTGGGGGCTCGAGCTTCAAGTCAGTAACGATTGTGGCTGTTTTTGTTTGCGGTTCTCAAACTGGCAGTTCCTGGTCTACGTCCTCTTCTTTTCCGTCATGGATTTCATCTCGGCAAAAGTGGCCCCACAGGCGAGTTCTACTTCCACACTGGCTGGTTGGGATGGGGAAAATGACAGGGAAGCCCACCGTGGCTGCAGACCTGGTGACTCTGCGTTGGCTCATATTGGTTGAACTGCTTTAAAGAGCTGCAGATTCATGCCCTGAAGCCTCCTTTGGACTTGCATCTAAAACTCCACACAGATCCTTTTAAACAGCAATCATCTGTGTAAACTGGCTGGAGGCCGCTCACAGGAGATGACTGCAGAGGGCAGTAGGTTGCTTTGAAGAAGGTTTTTTGTAGATGGGGAACAAAGGAGGCTGGGATTTGCTTAAAGCTGCCCAGTCTCTGTGGCAAGAATCAAGAAATAGCAATGTTCTTTATCTTATTTCTTTTTTCCAGGAAGGAACGGATGTTCACAAAGATCTGGAATGGAGTTCCAGAGTGCTTCAGCGCTTGGTGGAAGAAGGGCTTGGCTGGCTGGCTGTCTTCTGTCCGGCAGGAAAAGGTGCAGAAACCGTCCTGTGCTGCAGCTTCAGGGCAGGACCGATAGCGTTGCTCTGAAAAATGAGCCCTGGCGTTCCTGTCCCTTTTGGTTTGCAGGCTGTGAGCTTTATGAGACCCTGCGTGATGCTGTGTCTGATCAGCACTTGAAGATGCTGCCAGTTGCCTTCTACAGGTAAACCTCAGAAGGGCTCTTTGCGTACAAGAAGGTGAACTTCAGGGAGCAGGAGGGCAGTGGGAGAATGGCAGAAGGAATCTGAAAAGGCAGTTTGCTTCAAAACCGTTGACATCGCTTACAAAAGAAAGAAGAAAAAGGCTTTCCTTGCTCTTTATCCCAAGAACCCTCCCCCATCTCACTCTGACTGAGGGGTTGCCTCTCTGAGGCTGGCAGAAGGGGGCTTTCTGGGGGGCAGCTGAAGCCTTCGCCTCGCTCACTTTTCCTTTGACAGCAACTTAACCTTTGGGACTAGCCAGCTTCCCTTTGCTGGTATGCTATGACAGCTGCTCAAATGTTCTCACAAGATTCTGGCCCACTAACTGTCCTGGACCACGTGCAGAGAGCTCTCTTTCTCCATCATCCCCAGGCTGGCCGTCAAAGGCCAGCTTGATCTCTGCCTGCATCTTTTCTCTCCTCCGGGCAATGCAGAAATGCCCTGAACGGTTTTGCTGCCTGCTTAACATCTGCCACTTTTCCCCAGCCTGCTCTTCGCCTTCGATGTGGAAAAGCTTATCAGAGAGCAAACATTCCTGCCTGTGGCTCTTGACATGTATGCACAACTGCTCCAGCTCTTCACAGAAGGGGCCACGATGGTTGGACCGAGCCAGGAGGAGCGAAGTCTGCACACCTGCAATCTCGTGAGCACACTGGTTCCTTGAGTGGCTGGGTTTGTCCTCCAGCATTTCCCCCACTCCCCCCCCCCCAGGCCCTTCCTTTTTCTTGGCACTCATGGCCGATCTATTGGATGGGTGGGTTGCCACGGTCCAGTAACTGGGAAGCACTCGGCTCACCTGGGAAGCACCCCAAACTGGGTTTGAGTGGTGCTGCTGCACATTTGGACGCATATCACAAGAGGGGGGGGGGGCTGCTGCGTCCCAAGGAAATGCAGCTGCTGCAAATAATTTTGCATTTCTGTTGACTGTAAAATGTAGAAACTGTAAAACATAGAAAGCATCCCTCCCACACAGGAAGGATGTGCTGGAATTGCTACTCCCAGAATTCCCAACCAGCGTGGTCAAAGGCTGAGAATTCTGGAGAGGGCAGTCCAAACACACAGGCCGAAGAGAGCTTAAAAACAACTGCAGAAAGCTAGCCAAAGTGGTGCCTGAACAAGAATAATATATTCAGTCCTTTTAAACATGTGATACAATTGCTCCCTTTCTGAGGAAGGACTTAAACAAGGCCAGACACATAGGATGGCCGGAGAAAGAAAAGCATTACCCAGCTGCAGTCCCTCCAGTTCTTACTCTGAATCTCTTACAAAGCTGGTTTGAACTTGATCTGTCTTTTCTAGGGAGATTCACTACTGCTGATCCAGCAAGCACGGCAACTCCTACTCCGGGCAATCCCCCGGTGTCCTCCAGGGAGCTTCTCCAACCTCCAAGAGGTGAGTGCCTGCTGTGGACATCTGAAAGACACAACAGCCTAGAAGCTGGCCCTGGTTCGGTTCAGACTTTCTGAGTGTAAAGTGCTTCCTACTCTAATCTTGACCACATGTGTTTACAAAGTTCTCCCTATAAATTTCACTGGGGCTGCATGGATTTTGAATCCAGCCTTCACTGAAACTTTGCAGCCCTGCAAGGAAGACACAGACAGCAGGCCTCAATCGGCTCCAGCAAACTGGAAGGACAGATGTGGACCCAGGAGGGAGTTCCTGTCTTTCCCACCCAGAAGACAGGAATCCCACCTGAATCCCCCTTCTTTGCACGTCTGCTGACCTCTCACCTCATCCCTTCCTGGGACAGTAAGGCAGCCTCACTGTCTGCAAATGCAGTTTGGGGGATGAGAGGCGTCGGTTGAGGGCAGAGCTTCCACTCTGCATGTAGGTGGTCGGTATAGTCTCCTCCTCTAGTTAAAAGGAAGCTGGTTGCAGAGCCACCGGGGTCAGTCAGAAGAGACCCTAAGGGCTAGCTAGACGTGCAGCTTCTTTTTCCCAGACTTTTCATCCCTCCTCCTAAGGGAGGATCGCCTGTTTTGCTGCTCTGGCGCACCCTGACTGCTCTTACCTGTAGTGATTGGTCACTGTAGGACTCTGAGGCGATGGCAACAACTCAACAGCCGTTCTTTCCTCCCAAGAGAGAACTAGCACCACTCTCTGCTCTGCTAAAGATTTTGCTTTAAGGCCAGAGCCACCTCAGCACCTCTTTCTCTTCCTAGATGTTGGGCCTCTGTCGGGATCTGGACCCAGAGCTCAAGGCAGCCCTCATCAGCACAGGTGGGGATTTGCTAGAGGAAGGACTCCTGCTTTTCTGAAGGTCAAAGCCCCCTCCCCAACCAGGCCTCAAACGAGTTTCTGCAACTCCCCCAACCAAAGATGGACAAATTAAGTATGTGCCTTGAAGCCGGATCTGTCCAGCGTACTGTGTAAATAATTTATTACAAGCATAATTATGACTTTGAACAATAAAACTTAGGTTACAAATGTCCTGTTCTTCGTTTTGAGCTTGGCTTTGGAATTTAATGTAAAACATCTGGATTCACGTCTCCATCATTCTCGAGATCCATCACAGGGAATTTATGGGTGTCTTGTGAGCCATTTGCACCTTTACAACAGGCGTGATGCCTTTTGATCATCGTCAGCGGGAAGGGCAGACGGACCCTGCCTTTGGGCAAAGGAGAGGCTTCTCTATGCCAGCGTAAGCACAGAGAGAGTGACCGTCACCGCAAGGGAAAGCTCTTTGCAAGCAAGCAGAAGTTATTTCCCAGGGCCTCTTCACCTCTTGTCCTGTGCGATCGATGCAAAGCTGTGTCCGGGCATTTTCAGGTGGGTTCCTGCTGCGCACTCAGTTCTAGCTTGATAGTCTGGCTCTCCACAGTGTCCAGCCCCGCCTTGGGCTCTGGCTCCCCGCCCTTGGCTTTCTCCTGCGTCTGGGTCAGGGGGTGCACCATGGACATGTGAACATTGAGGTTGTGGGCCTTCTCGAAGCGCTTCCCGCACTGGTCACAAGCAAACTCCAGCTCTGCCTCCGCTTTGTGTTTGGTCATGTGGTACTTGAGGGAGGCTCGCTGCCGGCACTGGAAGCCGCAGATCTCACACCTGGAGAAGGAAAGCAGAACACAGAGGAGAAGACGGACCTGCTTTTACGCAGCTGCGCAGAGGTGAGTAAAAATGTTCTCAGCTCTTTACCTTCTACCTGGTCTTGCAACCATATCTGAAAAAGAGTCCAGATTCCGTATCAACCATTCAAAAAGCTCCTTTTATGAAAAACAGGCACCTGTGGGACAGTCATACTTGCACTAAGGGAAATCTGGCAGCTGCTTTTCTTTTACAGAAAGGAAGCCCTTCTGGCCGAGTTATTTGGACACCTTATTGCTAGAAGCAGCAGTCCTTCTAGAGGACATGCAAGGCATAAAAACAATCTTCTCAGGAGAGGTGAGGAGAGAGAGAGATCTCATCTGACAGTGTAAGCCCAGCCAGAGGTCGCCCTGTGTCTGAAAGCTCCCAAATGCAGCTCTGGGAAGACTCCTGGACTGGCTCCAGCACTTACTGAAGTGGCTTTGCTCCTGAGTGGCGCATCTGGTGGACCGATAGATGTTTGCGCTGTTTGAATGTCTGGCCACATTCATCACAGATATAGTTGCGTACCTCTGGTTGGAGAAGAAAACAAACCATTATTCCTTGTCTGAGCCTTGTCTGAGGTTTTTTAGATTGTGAATTCTAAATTCTCTGTATTTTCTGGATTGCATTCTAGAATTGGCTGCAAACAGGTGCTCTCACCTGTAAGACCAGGAAAACCGGTGTGTGTATGTATGTGTATGTGTGTGTGTGTGTGTGTGTGTGTAGGTGAGGAAAATCCCAAGCTTCCTCTCTGAGTTACCATTCTTAGGATCCACCTTTGACTGGCAGTGGATTAGGGAAGGAAGACAAGAGGTCCCGATCCATTAAGAATCTTGTGAGATGAGCCAGAGAAAAGGCGGCCGGGGTGGGGGGGCTGTGTCTTCTTAGGAGCTGCCCCTTTCATGGTGGTCTCTTCTCTGCTCATCTTACAGCGATCCTTGCAGGGAAAGGACAGTCCTTGGCCCTGTGGGAGGGGAGGGGCAGGGGGCCTGCCTTCTTCAGCTTTGCCAAACTAAATCCCAATCATGTGGCAAGAGTGGTTTGCCAAGCTGATGGCTGGGTGAGCGATGGCTGATGTCACAGGGCCTACCTGTATGAATGAGCTTCACATGGCGCTGAAGGTAGCGGTCAATCATGAAGACTTTGTTGCATCCTGGGTGGGGACAGGGCCTCTCCCGGACCTCTTCATGGTGTTCTTTGATGTGCTTCTAGACCCAACCAGAGAGGGGGCTTTAGGGTGGGTGGCTTATCCTCTGGCCTTCTTCACGGCCAGATTCATCCCTGGCTCTTCTCCTCTCCGCCCCTCCCCGCTTCTCTCCATGCATTGGCATTGGCGTTTTGAATAGGCAGGAGCCACCGTGCCTTTTGATCCACCAGCTCCATGTGTTCAATCAAATGTGCAGTGAAATCTGGGCTTTTGCAGAACACAAGCTTTAATTATAAGCCAATCGTTTTTCTCTTTAGGCTCTAAACGGGTGCCCCTCAGTTAACTACAAGGCCGCAACCCCCATAATGGGTGTTTTGTTTTAGACAGATCTTTTTTTGCCTTGGCGAAGGCCACTGGAAGTTACTGGAAGGAATTCACAAACACACTTTGAAGTATGTCCTCTCCTGGGGGACCCCCTGGTCGTGACTGGCTTCTCTTGCAGGGCGACCTGGCTTACCTTCATGCCATCCGCCCCTCTGTACACAGCTGTGCAGCCCTGATAAGGACACTTGTAAATGTTTGGCAGCTCCTCCCTGGAGAAGAAAAGAGCAGCTGGGTCAGAGCTCAGGCAGGCTCTCCCCGAGGCCCTTAACCAGGGCAGCCTCCAATACCTTTCGCACTTGATCTTCTTCTTCCAGCCAGGTTTGGGCCCTGGCTTCTTCCTTGTTTTTGGCTCCTCCACGTTTGCGTCTTTGCTTTCTGCTTTTCTGTTATTGGACATCCTGAGAGGAAAGGAGGAAAGCAGGAGAACTGGAGTCCTCTCCTCAGGGAGGCTCCCAGGGCCGCCACGTGCTGCCTTCTGGATTTGGGAGTGGGGAGAAGGGAAATGTCCGTGGCATCTCCACCCCCAGGAGGTGCAGCAGTCTGGAGCTGAGACGTACCTCTTTTCTGGATAAGGCTCAAAAGAGTCGTCTGAAGACTGCGCTGTTTTGTGGTTCTCATCCTCATTTGAAGACTCTCTGAGAAAGGAGAGAAACTTTTAACCATTTCACTAGTTAAAATAGACTGGTTCACTGGTTAATTACAATGAACTTCAGACAGCTGCCAGTGAACACGCAAAACAAGAATTGAATACATAAAATGAAAATACAATTTGATAAAATAGAGGCCATCTATGTCAAAATTGAACAGCCCTCTCTCAGCAGAGGGGGAGGGCCACATCATCATCTATCTCCAGTCTACAACACAGTCCTTTCAGCACTTCCAAGAAGGCTCCACACCCATTTGGGCCACTCAGGTGATCCAGACAACACAACCTCCAAATGGCCTCAACGACCCTCCAAAAGAATGCAAATGACCAGCTGTCTGCAAGGAATATAAATCCTCCCATTCCTCACCATCCAGTCAGAGCTGAATACGCTTCTTGGATGAGAAGTGAAATGTCTTCAAAGAAAAACAAGGAAGTCCAGTTGCCTCTTGAAAAAGCACCCTTGGGACAACCGTGGCCTGGATGACCAGAATCTCTAGAGACTTTTGGTAGCCAAGTGAGCTTTCCTTGACCAGCAGCTCTGAATCAATGAATCTCATTTTCTGAAAGGAGGTGACTTAGAGCCGGTTGATGAAGGGCCGTGCAAAGGCCACCAAAGAGCAAGGAAGAAAAGTGGCTACGAGGCCTCTCAAATAACCAGATGCTGGCATTCTGAGCTTTCATGAACATCAGGATTCAAGCTTCTGTTGGTTGCAAGGATCCCTTCTAAAAGCTAAAAAATGCCTGTAGATGTTCCCGAGAGAATTCTTGGAAAGATTCTGGGACAGAGAAGAAAAGCTTCTAGATGCCAGTCACTTACTGTGATTAGCTGTATCTCAAGACAACACTTGTTTAGAACCACCAGCAATGGTTACTCAGTTTTGTCCCAATCTATAATCAATCAAGTCCCCCCAGCCTCTAAGGATTCTTAGCAAAATTCTAAAATTAGGGGCTTCCCAGGTAAGCCTGGGTTCAGCCACTGAACCCAGGCTTAGCAGCTCTATTTTCCCCGTCACAGCTATCGGTCCTTTTGAGCTGGAGAGGCAAGGATTGATCGCCAAAATGGCCCTTGCAAGCCAGTTCCTCAATTGTTGTTCTGCACCCCAAAAGTCTGGAGTGGATGAGGCTTTTCCGAAAGCCACAGAAGGAGCAGCTGCTCTTTGAGGAAAGGCGGTTGTATGCCCATGGTAGCACCTGGCTTGGCTTGAGCTGATTATTCACCAAGGAATCCCCACCTTCTGTATTACATAATAGAGTTTGTAATAAGTCACCAACTCTGTCCTGAGGTCTCTGGGATCATCATCGGTGCTCCGGTATTGGAGGCAACTCTGTCCAGAAGATGGCACTGAAAAAAGGGTGACTTTATAGGCCAGTGGAGCTGCAGGCTCTCCTGAAAAGGGCCCTGGAAAATGTGGAAGCTCATCCCCATTGACCCAAGGAAGATTCAGGAGCAGCATACTGAATCCCGGTCTCAAAACTATTATAGGATGTTCAGATGCAACGGCTTCCAGCAACCAACCAACGTGGCCAGGTGTGGGGCTTCAGTGAGGGCTCAGCCCCCAAAATAGTTTTTTAAAGCATCAACTTGGGCTTGGAAATTCCTACAAAAGGAAGCTTTCTTTTCTCACTCCTATAAACAATAGGACAGACCAGATTTAAAGTGGAACTTGTTCAAAGCATGCTGGTGTCAAACTATCCAAAGAAGGCATCACAAGCTTATAACAAAGGCTGTTCTCCAGCCACTGTCAATTACCACTTTCCCTCCCTGCAAACAGTCTCCAACATCCTCCAAATCCTCTCAGTGGGGCGTGACAAATGTCTCCCTGCAACAACATCACTTTCATGCGCGCAAAGATGACACTTCGAACCCCCTCTTCTCTCACCCCTCAGAAAGGTCACTGAACACGTCTTTTACCCGCTCATCCGATGCTGCAGAGAGAGCCAGCTTCTCACTCGGCCGCTCTAGGGAAACGAAAATGACAACGGTTATGGAGGGTGGTGGAGAACCCCCCAGAGCAGCGACCTTCCCATGCCCATGCCAAGGTCCTCGGCCATCAGAGAAGAAAAGGTCTCAGCCTTCTGTGCCCATGGCCTGCTTCCTTCTGAGAAGGAGAGGGGTCTCTGGACTAAAAGGGGTGAGGAACCAATTAACAGGGCAGAAATTAAAAGCAATGCAAAACACAAACGCACAAGAGAAGTGCTTCATGAAGCAGACATAGGAGCATTTGTCTTCTAGGGTTTGAACAGCTATTGCCTCCTCTCCATCGGACCCAGAAGAATCAGCTGACAGGAGGGGAACACAGAAAGGGGGAGAGTCCCAGAGATGCAGGCTCAGCACCAGCTGGGAGTCTCTCTGGGTTGAGCTCGAATCCTTCGCTCCCTTGGGGTAGCTGCTTCCATCGCTGCCAGAAGCGACCCTCTTACCTGGGCTACCCGACCGGGGACAGGTCGCTTGGAGCAGGTCCTCCTGCGAGGGGTCTTGCAAGGAAGGCAAACCTCGGCTCTCAGGAACCAGGTTTTCTGCACTGGACGCCGGCAAAGCAATCCCGCTGTCTGCCAGCTGCTGGCCAGCCACTGCTCTAGCAGCAATGTGCTGGGGTTGCAGCGATGGAATGGCTGCCCCGGAGCTGTCAGATGCCACCCCGTTGCCTGTCACATGCTGGGGGCTGTCCTTCTTCAGTTCCCACTGGACAGCCAGGGCACTGTCTACCAGCAAGGTGCTGCAGTCCGAGTCGGTGCTCATGATATAATTGTGGCCTTCTTCACAGCCCCATACGGCTCTGATGATCCCGCAGTACTTGGACGACAAGACACTTTGCAGGCTTGGTGCCATCGGGCAGTTCTCCGCATGGCCATGGCTCCACCTTACCAGCTGGTGAAGGCACTGTGGGCTGGAGGTGATCAAGTCTGCAGGTCACAGGGAGAAAAACGGCCTACGGTCAAGGCCATCCCGTTCCAGTTACGGCTGCTGCAAGAGCTCACGGGGTGGTCCGGCCTCCCATCTAAGCTTAAGGATAACCTGCCATGTTTGGGCTGGGCCTGCTGCAGCTGGAGGACTGGCCAATGGCTTCCTTCTCAGGGGTGTGCAGTCCCTGCTAGGGAGACGCTGGATCCCTTCCAGAACTCTCAGCCAACTTCCGCTCAAATAATAAAACCAAAAATGGCGCCTGTGTGTGTTTCCAGGCTGAACCAGCTGAGCACCGTCTATTTCACACCTGCATATTTTACAGGTGTGGTGCGAGGCTCACCTTTAGTTTCAAACAGGCAGAAGACTGCATCAGACTGAGAGGTGGAAGTCTGCAGTCCGATGGTTACAGTCCTGCAGGAATCCTACCAGGGGCAGGCAGGGGAGCTTTCCCTGCATCGTCATTCATGCCCCTTGTGGCTCTCCATTCTTTTAAAGGAAGGGGAGTTTTCTAGACTTAGTCACATCTGACGTGAAGTGCGCCAGGTCAAAAATTATTATAATGAGTTCAGCTCCTAACTTTCCTCATCAGTCCCTTCAGAATGTCTCCTACGTACAACATCTTTGAAAGTCAGTCCAAAAGACATCATTTGGGAAATCCTAAAGGCCAATGCAGATGCTTTAAACTAGCACACTGAGTAAAATCCCTATGGGGCTCATTAGCTGCCTTAATGCTCGAATTGTGGAGGAAATGCGTTCTGCTCCTTGGTTCAGAAGTTGGCATCCTAGCTAGACAAAGGATGGCCAGGCAGATTCGCTGTTGGCGTCCACCTGGAGCACAAGGCCTGTGCTGCTGACCATCCTTGGCTGGCAGGCCTCCAGGGCACGCCAAGGAGAAGCGAGCGCCCTTCAGCTCGGAGGCAGCAGGCAAAACCATCCAGGGGAATTCAGTCTCTCACCTACCCAGACAAGGCGCCTCTCCTTCTCCAGCTGAAGCGAGGGGCAGCGAAGGCTGGGCGAGATTGTTCCTGCACAGAGAAGGGACGGCAGACAGATCAGAGCAGGGAACTCTTGATTAAATAGCCCTCTTTGCAAGCCACCAACAAGTGCTGGGTTGCTTTGGCTTGCTTGGAAATCAGCAGGGCAGAGAAGGTGCCCGCCCCTCAGGCGGTGGGCAGAGAGGGGCAAGGCTGCTCAACCTACTTTCCCCGCGGCTTGGGGAGTCCTGCGGGCGAGACGTTCACCTTCTGGATGAAAGCCTTCAGGATGCCGCGGCACTTGTAGAACTGGGCGTGGCATCTCTTGCAAACAAAGGGGGGGAGAGAGGGGTCTTGCTGGACGGCCACCCCCACCAGCCGCTGGAAGTCTGCGAAGAAGGCTTGGCCCAGGCGCCGCTGCTTCTCCGAGTCCTCGCTCACCATGGGCGCCTCCCCAAAGGCGTTTCGCAGGCTCCGCGAGGAGAACTTCCCGTGGCAAAGCCGGCAGAAGCCCGTGGTCAGGCCCCGGGGGATCCCTGCAGGGATGGCGAGAGGGGAGTTGGCCTGGCCGCTCCGCCCAGAGAGGTTCTGCAGCCAGGACCGCCCCCCCCTCACAGAAGAGCTGGAGTTGAGGGGAGTCTCCACCTTTCCGACCCCCCCGCACGCGGCCCCCGTCTCTGGGAACAAAGCCGTTTGGAGCGCCGGTGGGCGCCGCTCACTTTGACACCCCAAGCAGGACCGAATCCGAGCGCAGCCCTCGCAGCCCGCCCGATACAAAGTAGCCTTCGCTGCCTCCGTAGCAGAGTCGGGCCTGCGCCTGCTGCGTTTCGTTTCCGGCCTTTTCTCGGAGGGCGAAGCCGTCTCGGCCTTCTGGAACTCGGCGGAGGAAGCGGCTTAGGGATCCTGCAGGCATCCCGGCCACGCAAAGGCCGCCCCAACCCCCAGGTTGTTCGCAACTCGACCGCGCCGCTCCGCCCGCCGCACCTGGGCCTGCCGGGCACCTTCCGCCCCAAACCGAGCGGCGGGGAGGCTTCGGGACAGGCCGGCCGAGGACAGCGCCCGCGCCCTGGCAAAGGCCAAGCGGAAGCAGGCGGGGGCCGCCGGGGCTCCTCCGATGGCCTCCCCAGCCCCGGGGCGGCTTCCGCAGGCCAAGGTCTGCTCACCCGGCAGGGCCGGCGCGGCGGCGGCTTCCGAGGGCGGCGAGGCCCAGCGCTTGGGCTCCGGCGCGCTCTTCTCCTCCCGGGCGGCGGCGGCGGCGCGTCCGCGGCGCGTCCGGCTCACCGACTCTGGCCTGCTGATCTCGGCCGGCAGCGGCGGGTCTGACCCGATCCTGGCCGCCAGCGCTGCGGGCAAGAACCGGCCACGCCGATCCCGCTTCATGGCCGCGCAGACGGAGCCCGCACCGGCTGCTGCTCGGAGCTCCGGCGCCGGTCCCCCTCCCCCCCGTGGCTGGCCAGGCTCGCAGCGCCCCTGGCGGACGGAGGAGCCCGGCCGGCCGCGCCAGCAGCAGCCCCGCCCGCGGCCTCGACCCTGAGCCGCAGCCCCCGAGCCCCGCCGGGCAGTCCCGGGGGAGCAGCGGGGCGGGCGGACAGGCCGGGCGCTCTTCCCAAGGGGGCCTGGAAGACCCGCAAGGGTGGCCGTCCGCGGAGCCGGAGACGGGGCTCCCCCGCCACACTTGGCTGCCGCCCTCCCCGCCTGAACTGGGGCCTCCGGGCGGCCGCCGGCTGGGGAGGGTTTGGGACTCATGACCGGCGCCGAGCCCCGCGTCGCCCGCCCCTCGTGTGTGCTCAGTCGGGATTTGGGGACTAGCCGGGCCGGCTGAGTGTGCACAAAACGCCGAGCCGGAGAGCGGGGCTGAAGGGGGGGGAGCCCAGCTGGCTTCCCGCGGGAGAAGAGGCGCTGCGAGGAGGCCCTTTTCTCGGGCGGGGGTCGCCCACGCAGAGGCCAGACCTCGGGGCGGAGGCCAGGCGGCCTTTCTGCCATGCGCGGAGCGACCCCCGCCCCGCCCCGCCCCGCCCCGCCCCGCCCAGAGACGGGCCGCTGCGGGCGCGGCCGGTCACGAGCGAGGGGGCTCCTCCCCCGCCCGCCCCGCCCCGCCCCGCCTCCCGGAGCCGCGCCCCTTCTGACCTCACCGGCTCCGGCCCCGTCCGAGCGCCCATCGCTCCTCGGCGGCAAAGTTCCGGCCCAGCCATGGCGGCCGCGCCCTCCGCCGCCGCAGAGCCGCCGGTGAAGCCGCTGCAGGGCGCCATGAAGCTGGCCAAGGCTGCCCTGGAGCTGGACGCCGCAGACCGGCCGCGGGTGAGGGGCGCCGAGGGGCCCCGCCCTTGTTCCCGTCCCCCTTCTCTCTGCGCCAGCGGCCGGGGGGGCTCAGGGGGTCTTTCAGCCCCCGCGCCTCAGGGGTTTTGGCCCCGTTGCCTGGAGACCGAAAGCGCCGCACCGAGCGGCTCCGGGAGCCTCTCCTGCCCTCCCCCCGCTCCTTCCTTCCTTGATGAATCGGATCCCGGGGATGAATGTGCTCCGGAAGCCTCCCGGGGCAACTCTTGCCTGCAGACCCGGTTCCCTTGGCTCTCTCCCCGAAGGGCCTGGCTTTGGCCTGGGCCTCTTAGGACGGCCCTTTCACCTGCTGAATTGTTCTCCTTGGCAGGAAGCCTATGTGGACTATCTAAAGAGCATCAGCTACATCACCCAGGTTCTCCTGGAAGAGGCGGCAGCCCCGACTGGTAACCCCTGCTTTTCCCACCCCTCCCCTCCCTGGGACCCCCCAAAGGAGATGGGCTCCTTTGCAGCACCGGTTTTCTTTAGGGAAGTTAAGCTTTAGAGTTGGTGTCTTTAAGATAACAAAATAAAGGCATGGAAACCCCCCTTCCAGTGGGAGCATTTTGACAAGATGAAATAATGCCCAAATCATTTCCTTTGGAGCTGCAGTGCTTGGCCCTTCTCTTCTCAATACCCTCACCTGGTTGTCCCCGCCCCCCTGGTGTCCTGGGTGATGGAGCTGCTTCAGAAAAGGATGTTTTGCTGGTCAGGTCTTGTGAGGATGACGGGACCAAAGCATTGATAGGAGCAGCCCCATTAGATTGGTCTTTCTCACCCTTGGCAACTTGAAGATGTTGGACTTCAATTCCAAGAATTCCCCAGCCATCCATTCTGAGCAGGGAATCCGTGCAGTTGAAGTCTACCTGTCTTAAAATTCCTTAAGGTTGAGAAATGCTGCGTCTGCTGTTTTTGGGGAAGGAATGATGGTCAAAAATCACTTTTCCTGGAGGTGGGTGATCCCACTGGGGGAGGGGTCCTAGAGTGGCTAAATCCTGCCAGATGGAGGGGAAAGGTGGTTGGCACCGAGCTCTCTTGGAGGTCTTTTTGAGGTGGGTTTGCATCCCCTTGTAATTGGACAGACACAATCACACATTCCTTGTCCCGAAGGGGATGAAAATGACCTGGCGCCTGACACCCCCAAGATGCTCAAGGTAGCGGAGCAGTGCCTGGAAAGAGCCAAGAGCAGCATTTCTAAAATTGGTGAGCACTGTTTCTTTTTATTGGCATCCCCCTCCCCTTTTCATCAAGCAGAATAAAAGGAGGAGGTCTTCCTCATTTCAATGGGACCTGGTCAAAAGTTGAGTCCAGGCGGGAAAGTGACCATTGGCCTTACTGCTTAGTAAGGGCTTCGTCTCTAAATGATGATTTTAGAATAAAGCGTCTGTTAAGTCAGGGGTCTCCAAACTTGGAAACTTTAAGATGTGTGGACTTCAACTCCCTGAATTCTGGAATTAAAGTTTCCAAGTCTTAAATTTGCCAAGTTTGGAGACCGCTGCTTTAAATCGCCATATGGACTCCTGGTGGCTCCCCTGATCCCTTCCTGCCATTTTCTTGGCAATGGTGTGGCAATGGTGTTTGATTGCCTTCCTCCAGGGAGTTTTTTCAATTTCCCAGACTAGCCTAATGTCCTATAGGTATCCTGTTGGTCTCCCATCGAATTGCTAACCAGGTCTGACCTTACTTAGCTTCTCAAGACTGGCCGCCATCGGCTTAGAATGCACCCAGTGTTGATGGTTGTTTTTAACTGGGCAGATGCCTAATGTGCATGATGTGTGTCTGAAGCCCATGTCCTGCTTCATAATTGGAACATGCTCTCTGCTTCCCTGCAAAGGTTGGAGCTGGGTTTTGCCATTGGCCCCAGTGTTTGTCTTCCTGGCTGCCTGGTTCTTCCTTGGACCCTGCACTCTGACCCGCGACTTTGGCCTGTTTGCCCCTCTGTGAGTCCTGAGATGTTTACTTTGACCATAACGGGGCTTTGACTGTGTTTTTCTTAATTCCCCAATTCTAGGAAAGGCCAAGGCCAAGCTGGTGGGGAAGAAGGTGGGCCCTGCTCCTGTTTCTCGGCACCGCAGAGTCTCCTCTGATGAAGGCAGGAAGCTGTCGCCGTTTCTGCCTCCTGAGATGTTCCAAAAGCTGCAGATCACTCAAGTGCACAGCCCCAGGAAGTAAGAGGGAGGTGTGGGGGCCTTTGGGCGCTGGGTGGCTGGACCCTCGAGCTGCTGCCTGGAGCTGGTCCAGGTGACACGGCCTCGAAGGAGCTTCTTCTTCTGCAGCAGAGAGCTGAGCCCGCTGGAAGAGGCTTCCCTGCAAAACCAGAAGCTGAGAGCTACCTATGAGGCCCGGCTGGCCCGGCTCAACCCCAACCAGGCGGTGCAGAAGACCTCTCTGGCAAGTGGGGCCAGCTGGGAAGATAATGGGCCTCTGGGGCCCCATGGGAGCCAGGCAGTGTGGTCCACACATTTTTGGACCCTGTTTGCCCAAAAGCTGAGATGAAGCTGTGCTTCCTCTTTTAAAACAAAGGTTGGTTGGTTGGTTACACGTTCCTTTCCCTCGTCCTCCATTCAGTCCTGTGGACTCTGCTTTACTACTATTTTTTGCTCAACAGACACTTTCTCTGCAACGTCAGATGATGGAGAATTTGGTGATCGCAAAAGCCCGGGAAGAGGCCGTATCCTTTCTGGCTTTTCTGTGGCAAAGGGAGGGAGAACTCTCCCAGGCTGAGCTGGCAAACCCACAGGAGACTAGACCGCAGTCCTGGGATTCCCTAGTGGTCTCCCATCCTAGATCCCCATCCTGCTTCATTTTAGGGGAACCACTCCACCCCCTCTGATTTCTCTTTGGCTGTCCCTGCAGCCAGCTGTCCTTTGTCATTTCTGAGCTGGACTGGCATTGGCCCAACTGTCTTTGCTGGCTGGCCAGAGGACCCAGGTGGGGGCTATCTGGGGCAGTCTGAAGCCTTGCTGGGGAGGACCTTGACTCTGCCCCCCCCCCCAGCTCCAGAGAAAGATGGAGGAGCATCGGCTGCGGCTGCAGGAAGCTGCCAACAGGCAAGTCAGCTGGGCCTGGGATGCTTTGCCCCCCTTCTCCGTTCATGGGTGGGGAGGGAGGGGGCCCAGCTGCTCCTCTGAGCCTGTGTTCCTCCACCCCTCAGGAGGTTCTCCAGTAATGCGGTGCTGACCCCAGAAGAGCAGGAGCAGCGCGCCATCTACGCCGCCATCCTGGAGTATGAGCAGGACCACGTACGTCAGCAGGCTCCAGGGTTGACCACGTCAAGGACGGAGCGTGCTGTTTTGTGTGCAAAAGTCCCCAAGAAGCAGACAGGGAAGGGCTGAGAGAGACGACAGGGGGAGGGGGGCTGTAGCTCAGTGTTCTCTGCTTTCTCCGCCCCCCCAGGATTGGCCGAGATTGTGGAAAGCCCAGTTGAAAGAGCATCCCAGCGATCTATCCTTGGTGCCAAAGCTTCTCTCGCACCTGCTCAGGTAGGGAGGTGGGGAGCAGGGCACAATCGCCCAGTGGGGATGAGACAGGGATGGGGGGGGAGCCATAATTTCCCACTGGGAAAGCCCCTGGGTCCCTTAGCGGACTTTTGAGTTGGCCTGGAGGGACAGAAGGACACTCCGCGGCTGGACTTTGCCTGAGCCTCTTTCAGAAGAGGCCGGTTCCTCCTCTGCCTACCAGCGCAGCCCCTGCAGGGAGAGCAAGGGGGGAAGGGGTGGGTCGTTCCTGCTGCCCAGTTTCCCAAGCAAGGGGACCCCTGCCATGTTTGGTGACAGCCCTTCCTTGGTTCCAGCTTTGCGGACCATCCCATCTGCCAGTTGCTGAAGAAGCTGCAGTGCTCGGCCTACAACCGGATCTATCCTCTCATCAGCCAAAGCAGGACAGACGCCTCGCGTGGTTGGTCCCTCTCCTCCTCACTGGACGCCGAGGTCTTCCTGCCATCGGCCACCGAGGGACGGAGGCTGCGCTCGTCCCAAAGCTTGCACTCCATGTATTCTGTCCAGGAACACAACAAGTTGAACCTCCGCCATAGCATCTCTGGCACCCCCTTCATTGAGGACCAGAGCCTGTTGCTTCCCCCCCAAGAAGGACGTGTGTCCCCCCCATTGGCTGACCGGGAGAGCTCCTTCGAGGACCTGGAGCAATTTTTGTCAGCCTCTGAAGCCCGGCCAGCAGGGCCCCTGCAAAGCCCTCTGGCTGGGAAGAAGGGCTCCCAAAAGGAGGCCCTCAAGGCGGTCGTGAAGGACATTCACAACTCCATCGGTGAGCTCCCTGGGTGGGCAGCCCCAGGGGGACTGGACTGCCTGGGAGGGGGAAGGAATCTGGTTTGCCGGCTGCTGCAGGCCAATCCATGGCGGCCAGGGGTGTGTCGCACCTCCTTCCTAGAAGTTTGCAGTGATGGAGGTGGGCTGATTCCTCCCTGCAGACAGACTGCTGTCCCTGACGCTGCTGGCTTTCGAAGGCCTCAACACGGCGGCCGCCAAGGATCAATGCTTGGCGCGGCTGGAGGAAGCCTTCTTCGGCCCACTCTGGAGGCCCCTCTTGACTGTGTACAGGTGGGAGTGAGCCAGCCAGCACCACCACCCCAAATCTTGATTGGATGGTGCTGTTTTGTGTGGGGAGAGTTTGGGGGCTGCTGGGCAGGAAGAGGCAGAAAGCCCTCTCCTCCCTCCTTCTCCTGGCAAGGAGCATCTGCTGACTGGTTTATGGGCAAAGGAAAGGGAGGGAGCCTGCCCGCCTGCCCAGCCACCAGGGTCTGCTCAGCCTTTTCTTCCTACCCTCTAGGACTGTCTACAAGGCGCAGGAAGAGGCTCTGTCCAAGAGCATGGAGCTGCGCAGAAAGACCTCTCCAACTGAGATGGGCATCCCCTCCAAGCTGCTACCCAAGGCAGAAGGGCCTCCCCCATACGCTGCAGCCGTGCAGGAGCTGCTCCTCCTCCCTTCCAGCAGCTGCCCACAGAGGAAGCTGGAGTGCATCGGTGAGGCCAAACTGGGATGGGCTGGAATCCGGAGGGAGGCCAAGAGTCGCCCACTTGGGTTGGGGGCACTTTAGAAACTCATCCCCCACATTTGTTTCCAGGCAGAGAGGTGCCAGAGCTCTCCCAGTTAACCCTGGAACTTTTTCTGGCCTCATCCAGCACAGACATGCTGGACTTCCTAATTGGGAGGGAGAGACCAGCTGGTTTGGCTGGGGGAGCAAGAGGTCCGAGCTTACCAGGGGTTGAAAAGTCCCTGGAAAAAGTGGTCTTGCTTCCCTCCCCTTCGGCCAGAGAAAGCCAGCCCTGAGAAATGCTTGTGGGAATCGGGAGGATGAACGGAAGTGGCCAGTCCTAGAGCTGTGTGCCCTGTCTTCCTCCCCACCCCCGTCTCTTCAGTGAGGACCTTGCGAGTCATCTGTGAATGTGCAGAGGAATACTGTGGGAGCCAACGGCCACCGGCATCCGCTGCTATGTGAGCACCTGACCGCAGCGTCCTATCCAGCTGGGACGCCTGGCTCTGAAGCCCACTTTGCCACTTCCTGGGCAAGCTCTGGGCAGGCCCTGCCCTGAAAGCAGCAGTGCTGCAGCAGCCCAGGCACCAGCGTCCCCCAGCACTGCTAGCTGCTGAGCTGAGGAGCCAGGCTTGACTCGCTCTGCCCCTCCCTTTGCAGCGGTGCTGATGACCTCTTGCCCATCCTGTCCTTTGTGGTCCTCCAGAGCAACTTGCCTCAGCTGGTCTCCGAGTGTGCCGCCCTGGAAGAATTCATCCATGAAGGGTAGGCGTGGCAAATGTTCATCCACCTTTGCAGGGCCCAGGCGGAAGCCCCAGGCAGGAGTTGGGGCAGGCTGCTGGCTCTGCCCTTTGCCTGGTCGCATCTCTGGGGCTGCCCCATCGCCAGCATCTGCTCAGCTCCCTCTGCCAATTTTGAGGGTCCAGAAATGGCAGTCACTGCTCCTAATAACACTCTGCATATATCTGATGATAGGGTGGAAGAGGGATTTCCTGGGGGAGGAGATGGGCTCTTTGAGCGGGGGGGGGGGGGGGAGAACGGACGGACAGTTTCTGTGGATCCCTGGTTGAGCAACACCTCCTCCCCCTTTTTCTCCCAGATACCTGATTGGGGAAGAGGGCTACTGCCTGACCTCCCTGCAGAGCGCCCTCTCCTATGTGCAGAGCCTGGAGGGGCCACTGCAGGGGCCTGTGGTGCTCCAGAAGTAGCAGAGCTCCCGGTGGTGGGGGCTGCCCCTCCCTGAGCCACCTCACGTAGGATCCATCCTGCCTCGCTGCTCCCTGGGATGCTTTTTGGAGGACTGCCAAAGGGAAACTGAGCAGCTGGACCAGGCACCCTCCCAGGGCTACTCTTGCACAATATTTTGGGGGGAGGGGTGTGCACGCAAACTTTGGTGTTAACCCAGCATTGACCAGCATATGCCCTGCCCTGCAGTGGTCTGGCACTGTGGCTTCTGTCCTGGTGTGTTGCAAGACGCTTAGCTTTCTGTCCCCCGCATCGTAACAGCTGAGCCTGCTTTTGCTTCTCTGCCTTGAGCATGGAAAAAAAGGGGTGGGCTGCATCTCCTTTCCCACATTAACACCAAGAGTTGCACCCCCCCCCCTTCTCTCAGCTGCAAGGCAAGCCAGCCATCCTGGCCACTGGCAGCCTCTTCCTTGGGAGGGATGGCCAGAGGCAGAGATGGGAGCCTGCTGACCCGCCATCCCTGCTCTCTCCCTGCCCTGCATGGCCCCTTCCTGTACGGCAGCTGCTTCAGCCTGTGGCGCCTGCACCCCACGGGGCCACTTTTTCTTTGCCTTTGTTGGGGTTTTATGGGGTAAAGGGAAGGCGGGGGATGGGCCTGGCTGCCCATTCTTCCTTGCGTTAGTTTGGGTCTTTGAGTTCCTCTGTGATGGAAGAGGGGCCACCACAGGGGAAGCCGATACGGGCGAATGTGAACTTTCCTTGTGGATTGTGCGTTGTCTACTGATGTAGAGGAGAGCTTGAGGGAGAAGACAGGAAGCAGAAAGACTAAGAGTGGCTGGCAGGAATTCGCACAAGCCTCTGAGCCGCCAGCTGTGGGGGAACCCAATGGCAGCCCTATGAGGGGGCAGCGGGGGAAGGAAGACGGGAGCGCCCATCCTGCAGAGTGCAGCTGGGCAGGGCCCTGGAGGGGCTCGGGGGGGATCCTGAGAGGCCTCCACTGCACCATAGGAAGCAGGGGCTCCCCTGCCATTCAGGCACTCCGCACCGGCTCCTGGGCAGGGGGCGGGGGGCGGCTTCGTGTCCTGCCTGACTTTCCACTGACTTTGGCGCCACCATTTTTCCTTCCATCCTGCCAGCTTCACTCTTGGAAGCTCTTTCGGAATAAAGCTCCTCTTCTCCCTGCTTGGCTGGTTGTGGTTCTTGGGCTGGGTGGGGATGTGGGCAGCCGGGTCCCCTCTCGGTTGCATGAAGCCAGCCAGGGTTACTTTGGGAGGGGCAGTGGGGAGCCTTCATTTGCCCTTCCTGCAACAGTGGCCCCTAGGCAGCCACCTGTGGCTCCATCCTGGCCAAGCTCTCCATGCTGGAGGCTTCCCGGCATCTGCTGGGTTTTAGAAGCCGCCAGGAAGTTTGGAGGCTCCCGCAGAGACAGAGCTGAATTGGGGGGGCGGGGGGGGGGCTTGGCGGCCCAAGAAATTCCACCCCACCGACGGCTTCCCCTTCATCCTGCCGTCTTCGGGGGGGGATAGAAGCGGTGCCCCCTTTGCAACCAGGCACGAAGCCCCGGGAGGAGCGCGACGCAGGGGGACCCCGGCAGGGAGAGGAGCTCGGCTTCCGCTTGGCTGCTCCCCCCGGGAGGCGCGGCGTGTGAAGGAGCCGACACGCGTGTTCCGAAAGGCGGGAGGTTCCTCCACGGGGCAGCATTTCGGGCCCCAAGAAGGCTCGGCCGCTCCCGGGGCGTCCGGTTCACGGGGCCCCTCCCAGCACGGGGGCGGGCGGGGGTCTGAGAGCGAAGCCCCCCCGGAGCGGCTCGCGCCTCCAGCCCCGCCCCCAGGAGCCGCTGCGCAAGGAGTCGACGCCGCCCCCTGTGACGCAAGCGCCTGCGTGGGCGGGGCCGGAAGCGTCGGGGGCGCCGGAGCGAGAGCGGCGGAGCGTCGGGCGGGCGCCGGCAGGTGAGCGGCGGGGCGCGAGTTCGAATCCCAACCGGCGGACCCGCCGCGGCGGCGGCGGCGCTCCCGGGGAAGCCCCGGTCCCCCAGCCCGAGGCCCCCGCAGGACTCCAGGCCGCTTCGGAGGACCCGCGGCGGCCGCCCGGAATCTTGGGGTCCCGGCGGTGGTCTGGCGCCGGGCGGGGCTGCCGTCCAACGAGCCGCCGAGTCCCACCGCCCGCCGCTGCTCCGCCGGGCCCCTCGGCGCCTGGCAGCGGCCCCGGCAACCCTCCTTTGTTGCGGCGGCTGCTCCGCCTCTGCCCTGCCCGGCCGCCCCTCCGAGCCCGGGACACCTGCGCAGCCCCGGCCCCCCAAGGAGCCCTCGGGCGAGCGGGGCAGAGGCGGCGGCTGCCCTTCCTGGCCCCTGGCCGGCGGGAGGAGGAGGAGGGCGAAGAGCGGCGCCCCCCCCCCCGCTGCCTCCCCCGGGCCCAACCCGCCTCGCCTCCCTCTGGCCCCGCCTGGCTGCCCCCGGACGGGAGAAAGCGCCCCCGACGCCCAGGCCGGTAAGCGGGCGGCGGTCTCCCGGGGTGTGGGGTGGGGGGGTCTGCGCCGCCCGGGGCTGAGGGTCGCAGCGGCTGCCTCTTCCCAGCTGCAGGATGGAGCCGGGCCCGGCGCTGCAGGAGGAGTACCGCCGGTGCCTGGAGAGGGACTTCCGCAGGGGCCACGTTGGGGCCTGCAGTGACGCCTCCCTGAAAGAGCTGCTGTGGCATCACCTGCTGGAGGACCCGGAGCTCCACTGCAGCCTGGACGGGGAGGACACCTTGGCCACGCTGGCCACTGCCCTGCGGGGACACCTGGACACCAAAGGGGCCCTGCGGGACCTGGGCCGGGCCTTCGAAGTGCTGGAGCTGGCAGCCGTCAACCTCTACTTCTTCCCTTGGCGCAAAGAATTTGCCACCATTAAGGTGAATTCTCTTTTGGGCTGGAGGGGGGGACAAAGGGAGCGTTTGGAAGTCCCGGGGCCTGACGGGCAGCTTTCTTTGCAGACCTTCTCGGGGGTCTACGTCCACACCCTTCAGGGGGTCCTGCCGGAGGCCGACCTTGCCCGGAGTTTCCGCCGATTGGGCTACGTACAGCAAGACCGTCTCCACCTGGTGAATTCTCGACTGCCGCCGGGCGCCAACCTGCTCTGTGCAGCCTGCTGCTTCTTTGCAGCCAGAGTGGAGTGCCAGATCCTGGCAAAAATTGTGGAAGAATTGGAGCCGCGGGTCGTGCCGCCCGATGAGTTGCTGAAGGCTCGGAAGGAGGCCAAGGGCAGCCTCGAACGGTGCGTGGCCAAGCTGCAGAGCCTGACACGGTGGCCACGGAGCCGCGAGGTTCGCTCGGACCTGGCTGGCGGGCTCGATCTCTACCGGGAGAGCGCTGAAGGGCACAGCTTCTACAGGGAGCCAGTGGGGAGTCGGCACTGGAGCCAGGATGCCTCCTCCCTCAGCGAGTGCGGCAGCCCCAGGCTCCTGAGGCGGAGCCCCCAGCCGCTGGCAGAGTGCCGGAGCGAGCCCCCCTGGAGCCGGGAGTCTTCCTGTGGCAACGGACTCCTGGGCTCGGAGGAGCCTGACCTGGCGACCTCCTTCTCCTTCATCTCCTTGAGGCGGGAGCTCAGCAGGACTTCTGAGATGGACTTCCCCACTCAGTTGGGGAATTCGTTCTTATTCTCTGGCCTGGGAGGCTATGAGAGTTCCGACCCCCCTTCGCAGGCGACGAGCAGCCCAGCCTCTCCTCCGTCCAGGCAGCCCAGGAACCTCCACCTCAGTCCGGCCAGCCTGCACAGCAGCACTCAGGGACTGAGCCCCGAGCCGGCCCATTACCAGATGCACACCTGCCTGCTCCCGGGGGCCCTGCCCTGCTCCTGCTGCAACACCTGCAGGCTCCTGCACGTCAGCAGCTGTGATGGGGTTCAACTCTGCCGGAACCGCCACCACCTCGTGGAAGAGCTGCAGAGCGAGAAGCAGCAGCGCCTGTGGCTGCAACGAACAGAGGTGGACAGGCTGCTGCAGGAGGGAGGAGGGCCCTGGCAATAGGATGGGGACGCCCGGCTGGGCTTTGGGGCACAGACCCCCACACCCTGTGAGGTCATTGAGGATCATGCCTGCCAAGCCTGCTTTCCCCTCTGGCCTGGGGCAGGACAGGGTCAAAAGCAGCCAAGCCCCCCCCCCCCCTTTCTTCTAACAGGAGGGAACTGGGTAGATTTTGTTGATGGAGGATTGAAGGGGAGGAGATGGGGTTTGATTAAGGGTCCAATGTCCACGAAGTCTGAAGGTGGCAGGTGGGGAGACCTCATGCCAGGAACCCTGATTTCATTCTGGATGCACGTCTCGTCTCATCCGGGAAGCCCTTAATGACATTCCAAAATTTGGCCAGTCTCCTTTCCCAGTCTGAAATTTATGTGGCCTGAGGCTGCTCTGAATATGGCAGAGGCCAGAGAAGAGCCTCCTGCTCAAGCAGCAAACTAGGGAGGAACTGCGGGCAGCATTTTTACAAATCCAGAATGGACCCCGTGGTCTGATGAAAGAAGCTGTTGTAATAAACTTAACTGAAAGCTACCTGGTTTTCTAGATATCTGGACACCCCCCCCCCATTGTCTAGCCCTCTTGGGTCCAGCAGAGTCTCCCATTCAAAGGCCAGGAGGGCTCTTCCTCTGAGACTCAGCTGGCCAAGAACCGCTGGCCTCCAGAAGAGGCTCCCTTGGGCCTGCCTAAGCCCCACAACAGGAATGGCTGTCCTGGAAAGCAGCAGAGTCCAGGCTCTTAGGCCCCAAAGCCAAGGGAAGAGCAGCTGGTTTTCTAGTGATGGCTGCAGGGTCACCTGCTGTTCCCAGAATGAGCTCAGGTGCCCTCTTGCAGAAGGGCTTGGGGAGGGCAGAGCTCCTTGCTGCTGCTGCCTCTGGGCATGAGGGGTGGGTGGCTTCCGCTTGCATGTTGCAGAGCTGCCAGAACGGCCTTGAGGTGGTGGGTGGTGTGTGTATGTGTGTGTTCGTGCAGAAGGAGTGTTGCTGGAACCGGGAATCTCTCCCACCCCCAAATCTATTTACAGCCGAGGAGCAGACAGGAAGCAGGCAGCTGGAGCAGCAGCCTATGCAGTGGGTGTGCAGAGTGTGGCGAAGGCAAAGCGGCGTCTGGAGACTGAGCTGCTAAGGCTTGGCACAGCCCCCCCC
The DNA here is from genome assembly GCA_022577455.1 of Arizona elegans. Classification (NCBI taxonomy): domain Eukaryota; kingdom Metazoa; phylum Chordata; class Lepidosauria; order Squamata; family Colubridae; genus Arizona; species Arizona elegans. Next base: position 1,869,148 of record JAKOOJ010000061.1, on the reverse strand, counting down.
CCCCCCATGCCTCACAGGTGCCACTTGGGGCCTGGGCATCTCTTATCCCCCTACTGACAAGGCACCCAGCAATCCTCAGGCCGGAAGAAAAGTCTTTATTGGAACTGGCCCCCTTCTTCCAAAGGGGTCAGCTGGGCAGCTCATGCCACAGAGCAGAGCAGAGCCGGGCCGAAAAGCAGCTCCCTGGAAGGCCTGTGCTCCAAGCCTCGGAGGCATCTGCCGGGACGCCTGGTGCTTTTCACCTGCCCTTTCAGTTGCGGCTGTCTTGAAAACTGTTGCAGGCCTTGAAGTTGCTCCCTTCTTGGCTGCTCCAGCAGGAATGCTTCGCTTGTTCTTCCAGCACCTGGAGACCCTGCTTGTTTTCAACAGAGCTGAGGGGGGCAAAAGCTCAGACTGGCAACAGAACCCGGCTGCTTGCCTGAAGCGCCTTTCAAAAGAGGGCGGCTGCTCCGGGAAGGCTGAGGCTGAGGAGAGACCGAGGATCCCAGTGTGTAGAGGAGGAGGTGGGTGGTGCTTTGCTGCTGACGGAAGGCTTCATGCGGAGCAAGAGGGTCCTGGACAGGCAGCCGTTTCCCTCCAGCTAGGATCTGCATCCAGCCCGAGCCTCAGAAGTGCTTGGCAGAAAGCTGGCAGAGGTGAAAGAAGGCAGTGACAGGAAAAGGGAGAGCTGAGGGGGTTGGGGGGTGGCATACATAACCCCCCCACTTTTCTTCAAAAAGACATTCCCGGTTCTTTTGGTCTTGTGAAGGGAGAGGAAGCAGAATGAGCCGACTAAGGCAGGGGTCAGCAACCTGTGACTCCGGAGCCACACGCGGCTCCTTGGACCCTCTACTGTGGCTCCCTGTCCGGTGATCCCACCACTGGCTGGCCCCACCCCTTGCCCTCCCCTCCCAGTCACTCCTCGCCTGGCCTGAGAAAGTAAGGGCGACGGCAGTGGATGGAGAAGCGGCCAGGGCAGAGACAGAGATACAGAGAGAGAGGGGAGGAAGTGGGGGGAGAGAGATGTCAAAAGGGTTTTGTTGTTCCCAGTGTTTTTTAATAACTGGTTCTCTGCCCTAATGACTGGCTGGGTAGGTGTGGCGGGTGGGGGGGGTCATGTGACTGGTGGAAGTGAATGACATTGAGTTGGCCACGCCCACCCAGGTTTTATGGCTCCCGATGTTTTCTTTTCTCTGGGAAACGGGTCCAAATGGCTCTTTGAGTGTTTAACGTTGCAGACCCCTGGTCTAAGGAAATGCAGAATCTGTTGCTTGATTTGACCTACTTTTGATGTTTGTGTTGGCACAAATATCCCTGAAAATACAACAAGTGCGAAAACCCGCTTCCCACCCATTCTTTCATGAGCCTGCCCTACCTTTTAGGCGCCCTCCGAAGCTGCCATCTCAGGGCCGGCTACGTTTGCCCAGGCACTCCCCTCCCGTGCTCGGGGCAGCCCTCTTGTTACGATGATGGGGGAAAGTTGGCATCAGCTCCGGTTCGCAGGCTGGAAGGAAGGAGGCAAAAGAGGGATCAGCCCCTGGAGAAGGAAGTGACCCCACCCTGCAGGAAAGGGACCCCGGGGGCCACTTACGCCATGGCTTTTCCTTGAAGTAAGAGCTCTCCAAGCAGTCTCCAGCTGCTGCTCTGTGAAGGAGACGTGGCAGTGAAGGACCCGGCCCTTCTCCCCGCTCCCTTTACCAAGCCTGACCTGCAGCCGGAGGGCCTGAGCCGATCAGCCCCATTCTGAGAAACCAACAATGACTTCCCTGTGGAGCAGCTACACCTGGGGGTTGGTCAAGGAAGGCACCTTCTCAGCATAAATGGATGGCTGGGAGTCTGCTGGGAGGGAAGCGGCAGAGCTTCGGGGCAAGGGAGGCCACTTACCTTTTATTCGGATCGTACATGAAGAGCAAGTTCAGGAGACGAAGGCCGGCCTCGGACAGCCAGGCGAACTTGTGCTTCAGGTTGTTGTAGGGCTGCTTGCGGAGGGTGTACTGGCTCACCAGGGGCAGCTTGGAGAAACCCTGGAAAGGGGGGGAGGGGGAGGCACCCAGAAGCAAATATTTGGCTGCTACCTGCAATTTAACCCCCCAGAGTTCCCCAGCCAGCATGCTAAGGCGGCAAAGCCAAACAAGCTGAAGTGAGAATTGTGGTTTTCATTATGCACAGCAGAGCAAGGTGCCACCCAAAGGGATGAAGAACAGTGGACGGAAAGGACTCACGGGCCAGATGGTCTCGTTTGGGGTGCCCAGCAGCTGCACAATCAGGTCAACCTGTTGTATCTCGGAGCTCCCAGGCAGCAGAGGCTTATGGGCCAGCAATTCCGCCAAGATGCAGCCCACCGCCCTGCAGGGCAGACGCAGAGTTGGTGGTGAGACCTCCACCCAAACCCCCGGGCACACACTGCTTTGCTCCTTCAGACTGCAGCACTGCAGAAGAGACTTTGCCCACCTCCCCACCCCCAACTGGAGGCCACCCAGTGGTCGGAGAGGTTGGAGGCCTTTTTTCCTCACCACATATCAATAGCCGTGGTCTGCGTGGTTGTGCCCAAGAGGAGCTCGGGGGCCCGGTACCTGCAAGGGGAAGGAAAGTGTGACGGCACTCGGAGTCGCCCAACACCCAGCCCGCTTGCATCAAAGGGGGTCAGCAGTGCTCTTTGGAGGGCAGGGGGTGTTCAGCCAACTCACCACAGTGTCACCACTTTTGGAGTCATTGGATTCAGGGGGACCCTGTAGGCACGAGCCAGGCCAAAGTCCGCTGCAAGAGAAGGCGACCCAGAGGAGTCAGGGGGCTTGCTGTTCTATATCTGCAGCCCCTGAGTTGAGCACATGGCACCTGAGATGCTATCGCCAAAGACTCACCTGTCTTCACGCAACCTTTGTCAGTCATGAGCAAGTTGGATACCTTGAGGTCCCTGTTAGTTGACAAAACACAGGTATGTAGAAGGCTGGGGGTGGGTGGGCATGCCTGAGTCCAGGCCACCAGTGCCAGCGCCCACTCTCTGCTTGACCCATCCCTGCCCTTCTCACCTATGGATGATGAAGTTGTTGTGCAGATACTGAAGACCATGGAGAACCTGGAGAATGATGCACTTCACCTGCAGGGAGACGGGCAAACGAAGGAGTGTCACTGGAGAACCCCCGACCCATCTGTCCTGTTCCGGATGCCATTCTGGACTCAAGATCCAGAAAGAGATGCTAAAATGATGGTTTATTTGCTTAAAACTGCACACGTATTGCCTACATTGTGCTGGTCACCCTGTCCAGCACAAAGCAAACCATGTTTTGGAACGTGTGAACAAATTAGGCCCATTCGGACAAAGCAGGTCAATTTGCCAGGCTGTGCCTTGACACCCCCCACTCCCCAGAGGCTGCCCTGCATTGTAGTCTTTGGGGCATCAAGTGAATTTTTAAAATGTGCTTTTCAGATCCTTTTTTTTTTTTTTTTTTTGCTTTAATTTATATGCCACCCTTCTCCGGAGACTCAGGGCGGCTTACAATGCATTAAGCAATAGCCTTCATACTTTTGTATATTTATACAAAGTCAGCTCATTGCCCCCACAATCTGGGTCCTCATTTCACCTACCTTTGAAAGGATGGAAGGCTGAGTCAACCTTGAGCCTGGTGAGATTTGAACTTGCAGTAATTGCAAGCAGCAGATGTTAATCTGTTAATAACAGTGCTTTAATCCACTGTACTACAGGCTCCTTGCCCCACTGCTGTTTTTAGTTGGAATTATTCTGTAATTGTTTTTGTATTTTATCTCCATTTTGAAAGCTCAGGTTCTTGCCAGTGTACCAGGCAACACCCTGTTGTTAATACCTTGCTTACACTGGAGCACAAACCTCCCTGTCATTTGGCCCCAGTTCATCTAAAAGTTGGGGCAGCTATTTGGGATGAAAGCCATTCCCCCAGGCCCTCTGGCCTCTCCTCCAACATGGCACGGCGATCACCACAAGCAAAGCACAACCGCTGTACCTGCCCTGCAGACACACCTGGGCTTCAGAGAAGGGAGCCTGCATGTTCTCAAGGAGGCTGGCCAGGTCCTGCTCACAGTAGCCCATCACCAAGAAAATGCTGCAGGGGGAATTGGAGGCAGGCGTGTTTCCAGCTGCAGCCAGGAAAAGAATCCTGCTGCAGAGAGACCTAAGGAGAGGCTGAACACCTCCTTTCCTTCTGCCCCACCCTTTGCTCCCATCTCCAGTCCGCACTTTCTGCAAATGTTTTTCCCCATCACGTGGACCTGCGGCCCTCAGGAAGGAGGCTCTTTGACCACCTGCCCAGGGAATTACCTCTCCAGGTGATTGCCCACCACCACCTCCTTCAGCTCCACGATGTTAGGGTGCTGGAGCTTCAGCAGCAGGGTGATTTCTCTCAGGCTGCTGATGGGGATTCCTGTGGGGGAGAGGACCCAGCTAAGAGGGGTGCTGCCGCAGCTACTCCCCCTGCCGGGCCTGCCAGGAGACCACTCTGCTCACCGTCTTTCTCTTTGTCCATCCGCACTTTCTTCAGAGCAACGATCTCACCTGTCTGCGTATCTCGGGCCCGATCTGAAACAGCAGAGCAACCGCAGTTCCCTCTCCCGCCTCCTGGTCCCACCAAGCACATTTCACAAAGGAAAGACTGTGGCAGCCAGCCCCCTCCTCCCCCCCCCTGCAGAAGCTGCCTATTATTTAGTTGGCTCTGCCCTCGGTTGTCTTTCCGCTTGAGGCTGCCCTCCTTCACAGAGATTTGGGCACCAGCAAGGGAACATCCAAGCCAGGAAGAAACGGGCGGCACAGGGGAGCTTCTGAAGCTGCTCAACCGGGTCACCCAGGGCGGGCCCCCGTCCCAAACAGTGCCCAGCCCGGCGGGCAGGTTCCCCGGGCGGGACTCACACACGATGCCGTAGGTCCCTTCTCCGATCCGGTTGAGCTTCTCAAACTCCTTGACGCTCCGGCATCTTCCCAGCTGAAAGGAGAGCTGGTGAGGCGGCCGTCTCTGCCGCTTGGGTGGGGGGGGGGAGCAGCTCCGGCCCAGATGCAGCACCGGCGCCCGGCAGGTGAGCGCGGACTACACCTCCCAGGCCGGCCGGGCGCTGGGCAGGAGGGCGGAGCGCGAAGGGCGCCCTGGCAGTCGGAGTCCGCTCACCCGGTGTGCAGCCGGCACCGCGAAGAAGCCGCCGTGCAGCCGCTTCAGGCGCAGAGGCTCGGGCTCTTGCTCCGCCATGCTCTTCTCTCTGCCGCCTCCCGCTTCCGCACAGGCCAGCTGGAAGGGGCGGGCCGAGAAAGGCTGCTGCGAGCCAGGAGGGACCGTTGCTTCGTTCCCGCCCGCTGACGCTGCCCCCCCACTTGCCCTGTGCGGTTGGACGGAGATGGCTTCTCTTCCACAGACAGGCACCAGCCTCCCCGCCCCCCCCCCCCCAGGCAGTCTGTTTCTTCTTTCCTCAAAAGCAGGGACCAGCCCTTGATCCCGCCCATTCCAGCAGCCTGATGGAGCAGCCCTCAGATGGGCAGGCACATGCCAAGAAGCCCCTTACTCACTTTAGGAAGTGAAGAAATTCTCAAAGTTAGTTAGAGGAAATATTTTGTTTGCTATCTTCTTTATCAGCAGACTTTAATAACTGCATAAAATTCACTATTGGAGGGAGGCCTCTCATTTCAGCCAAGTGCAAAAGGCACCGGCAGTTTTTAAATTTCACACACCCCCACTCCCTTTGCAGGTGCAAAGCAACCAAGGACGTCAGTGCTGAAAGCTCATCACCCGGCCTGCAGGCCCTCTTGGATTCCCACATAGGCAACCATTGTTGACCGTGCACCCGCACGGGCTGGCCATGCATTCAGACAAAACCCCAAATGCGTTTCTGGGAAGTACCTGCAACAAAACTCCCCAGACACGCATCTGGGGTCTCAGCTGAACGCATGGCCAACCCGTGTGGGCGCAGGGTCAAGGCTACCCCCGCAAGCAGGGTCGCATCAGGGTGTGGAAAGCAGGTGTGGCAGCTGGTTTGAGACCGGGCTGGAGTCTCCAGGGGATCAGACTTCTAAACCCATCATCCCCAATCAGCCAATAGCACTGTCTGGGGACTGTATACTTCCAGCCTTGAGCCTGGAGTAAAATGCTTTGAACTGAGCTACAATTAACCTTAGTTACCACCCAAAGAATTTATAGCAGCCTCTCTTAAATAATAAATAAAATAAATAAAATAAAATAAAATAAAATAAAATAATAAAATAAAATAAAATAAAATAAAATAAAATAAAATAAAATAAAATAAAATAAAATAAAATAAAATAAAATAAAATAAAATAGGATGGAGGCGGGCTCTGAGTTCAGCAACATCCGGGCTCTTCGTTGCCGCGGCAACCGCGGCCTTCTGAAAAAGGCACGTGAGCCTTTTGTTTCCTTCTCCCGTCTAGGCAGGAAGACGCATGCGCCGCCCGAGGCCCCGCCTCCAGAGCGGAAGGAAAGCGGAAGTGAGCATTTCCGGAACCCGGAAGTCCTGGCAAGAAAAGGCGAGCGAGGACTTCAGCCGGGATGGACGGTGAGGGTTCTCTTCCCGGGGCGTGGAAAGGGGCTAGGGTCTCGCCCACCGCGAGGGGCTGGAGGGGGGGAGTCGCTTTGGGGACGCCGGGCCCCATCTTCTCAGCTGCGGCTGACTGGAGCTGTAGTCCGGCCCTTCTGGAGCCATGGGAGGTGGGCGGAGGGGCCCCCAAGGCTGCCTGGCGCCCCCCGCCCCCCCTTTGGAAGGAAGGGCCGAAGGGCGGGGGGGGAAGGGGGTCCCCCCGGGAGATTCCCTTCGTCACGCCAAGGAGAGGCCGGGAAGTGGCGGAGGGAAGGAGGGCAGGCGGCGTGGCCCAGTGGTCGGGGCGTCAGACTGGCAGCGGGAGACGCGGGTCTAGCCCGCCCTCAGCTCCGGAAGCTCCTGGGGCGACCCTGCGCAGGCAGAGGGAGGGAGGGGGGCTGGGCGGCCCACCTGGAGCCCCAGGAGAAAAGGGGAGATAGGAAACAAGCAGACAGAAACACACACACACACACAGAGGAAATTAAATCTGAGAATGGAAAAGAAGGTTCCCTTTGGCTGCGACTGCTGAGGCCCCGGGGGTCTTGTGCCAGGGGATGGATAGATTTACCGTGTCATTCTGGAAGTGGAAACCTGAGTGCTTAATCTTGAATCGGTGGGAATTGTCTTCAAAACTCGATCAAAGGGATAAGCAGTATTCTAGTATCTAGTTGATACTAGAAATAGTATCAGATATAAAAAAAAAAACATGAGGAACTAATTATTTCATATTATTAGCCTCTAATAAAACATTTCTACATACTCTGCAGTTTTATATCTGGATTTTTCAAATCTATGGAAACATTTTGTGGAGTGCACCAATTTGGGCAGAAGGAATGTGAATGTTTCCAAAAATCTTCCCTTCCTATTGAAGATTCCTTTTATCCTTAAATCTTCCAACTGCTCTCATTTTTATCTCCACAGATACACTGTTTCAGTTAAAGGTGAGTGCTGGTGCCATGAAATGTGCTTTCCTTAGGGCTTAAAGTCAAAGTTCTTGCATCAAAATTAACAGACAGTTAACCCTTTTTACAATAAACATTGGACAAGAGAATGTCTGTTTTTGTAGCAGAACAATCCTTAGTCTGGTTTTGTCAAGAAATCTGGGAATGGCTGCTTCCCTTGATGCCGCTTGGAGCTGAGTTAGGAAATGGCCTCCTCTCTCTCTATCATGCCTTCAGTACATATCCCTCCACCTCTGTTTTTTAAAACTTGACTGTCCTTCTGTGGGACCGAGATCTTCCTCTACTCCATCCAGAGGAACTGGGGATGGGTGCCTGCTCTTGCCTACAGGCCTGCTGAACATCTGCTTCTCTTTAGTTTACAGCCAAGCAGCTGGAGAAGCTTGCCAAGAAGGCAGAAAAGGACTCCAAAACAGAACAAGCCAAAGTCAAGAAGGTGAGGGGCCTGAATGCCAAGGCTAGGAGTAATGGGCGGGGATAACTCTTGAGGAATGAGTCGGGAAGGCTGGGCTTCCATCTCTGCTGCCTTCAAGCCCTTGGGCTGCCCCACTTTTGTTACCCATCAAACTTCTACTCTTTTGAGTCTTGGCATTAAAGGCTATCTGCAGGCCCATCCTCTCTCTCCTTAGCTTGAGTATCTCTGCTCTCCTCGTTCTGTCCTGCATCCCCCTTGTCTTTCTGAGCTTGAGGAGCCTTCCTCTTTCCCTTCCGTCCCTCCCGTTTTTCTTCCTCACTTCTGAAGCAGATGAGCTTCTAGAATGTCTTCCCTTCAGTCTGCATCACTATGCCTCTTGAAATCTGATCCCTTTCCTTTCCTTCCACTCTTGATTTTGTTTGGAGAAACTGTGAAGCTGAAGGATGCTCCTTGTCTTGGATTCCAGGCTCTTCAGCAGAAGAATGTGGAATGTGCTCGGGTCTATGCAGAGAACGCCATCCGGAAGAAGAACGAAGGCTTGAACTGGCTGCGCATGGCTTCCCGTGTAGATGCCGTTGCTTCCAAGGTCCAGACAGCTGTGACCATGAAGGGAGTAAGGCCATTTATTTTAATACTACCTGACCTTCCTTGCTCCCTTTGAACAGGTAGAGGTTTTCTTTGTCTGAGGATACAAAAGATCATCTACACTAAACTGGCGCCTTCTAGGTATGGACAGCTTCCATCATTCCCAGCCAACTAAACTTCTGGGGGGGTGGGGGGTTGATACTATGTTGATATGTAGAAATTACCCACTGGATTTCCTATTCGCTTCCTCTTGCCCCATTCACCCTTTGCCACTCAGTCTTTATCCACCAGCAGCTCACAAGATTCCAGCATCCCAGATTCAGCCTGAACTTGAGTTGGTGGCCATGGCTTTCTTCCTGCCCCAGGGCTTCCATGACTAAAAGAAGACGAAACCGTGCAGCTAGGACTCCTTGAGAAATTCGCACTGACTGGCCATTGCATGCTTTTCTGTTGGGCTTGATCTGGGCTGCTGTTTGCAGGGTCCCATGAGGCACCCCGTCTTCAGGATGGGCCCTGGCTTGATGTGGTTGCTGACTGTTGCAGGTAACCAAGAATATGGCCCAGGTGACCAAGGCCTTGGACAAAGCTCTCGGCTCGATGGATCTTCAGAAGGTTTCGGCTGTGATGGACAAGTTTGAACAGCAGGTCCAGAATTTAGATGTCCACACTTCAGTAAGTGCTGCAGGGGATGCTGAGCTTCAGAGCTGGGCAGTTGGGAAACCACATTTTCACAGTCTCTTGCCTACTCCTACAGAGTTCTTCTCTGGCCTTTGCTGCCTTCTTTGCATGCTTATGAAAGTGTTTGAGTATCTGTGGGAATTCCCCATTTAGCCGAAATTACTCCAAATCAAACAGGTGGCACAGATTATGACCAAGCAGGCTTTGAAACAGGACTAAAAGGAGTCCAGCGCTAAATCTGCTGACTCATGCTTTGCTTTGTCACTGCCAGCCCCCGTCGCATTTCAGGTCAGTGGATCATGCAGCTCCGTATTCTGCCTTGTGTCAGATGTTTCACTGGTGAGCAAGAAGAGGCACCCTCATTTCCCCAAATTGCTTGAACAAAGTAGCTGGAGATGATCATCCTTGATTTCTTGCTTGGAGAGAAGTTGAAGGAAGAGGGTGGGATGATGGTTTAGCTTAGTGAAAGGCGGGTGAATGTACTGAATCGCAGGGATGTGGTCTGTCTGTTGTTCCCACCTTGGCGGCGGCTGCTGCTTGTATTTGTCACAAGGCTTCTGCCTGGGGTCCCCGCAGGTGATGGAGGACTCCATGAGCTCAGCCACGACCTTGACGACGCCCCAGGAGCAAGTGGACAGTCTGATAGTGCAGATTGCCGAGGAGAATGGCCTGGAGGTCATGGACCAGCTGAACCAGCTGCCTGAAGGGGCCTCGGCCATGGGAGAGAGCTCGACACGTTCACAAGAGGATCAGCTGTCACGGAGGTTGGTCTGCTTCCCTCCTTCCGCCTGCCACAAGGCTGGGCCTCTGGCCGGAAGCTCTTTTCAGCCCATAAATCTAGAGCCAGCCAGCCGGGCAGGTGGAGCTTTCCAGAAGGGAGACAATTTAATGTGCGTAGCCCATATTACCTGAAAGGATCGCACTGAAGAAGGAAAGCTGGGCTTGTGGGGGCTCCTGTCCCCCCAAGGTCTGCAGCCACTCAGGGGCTGCATTGTCAGCTTTCCTGCTTCTTGCCATGGTTTATCCTGGCAGGTCTGCCTCGCTCAGTGACGCCAGAGATGCAGCCGTCCCAGTCATGTGCCTGGTGGTGGCGGCGGCAAGTCTTATTAGTGGGGCCATCTAGAAAAAGTGCTTTGGGAACTGGTCCATTATGGATTGCATTAGATGTGAACCAGGCCATTGTGGCTTGGTCAGGAAATCAGAGTTGAAAGAAATCCTGGCTGAGCGTTAAGCACATCCACAGCCTGAATCTGAATTCATCCTTAATTAGCTGAAATGACCTTGTGTGTTCACAAGAGGGAGGCAGATCAGAAGTATTGGAAACCTTTATGAGAAGAAAAGGCTACAATTGAAAGGGAAGATGATCTCACACGCTCTGAGCATGCTCGGGGCCATGGGATGCTCTTTCTTTGGAAACAATTCAACATTTAGAAATGTCATAGCTGGAAGCTGTCTTCTAGGAAGCTGGGAGGGTGGAGAGCTGAATGGCTCTGCTGAGATTTGATTTTCCTGCATTAACGTTCTTCCTCTCACATTTTCAGGTTGGCTGCCTTGCGGAATTAATTCTCCCACCCCTTCGCAGACAGTGGCTCCTGCCTTGTTCTCCTGTGATTTCTGGGGTTTCTGCCTGGAGCCCTCTGGCCTTCCTTTCAAGGGCCAGGGAGAAGACTGCCCTGTCCACCCCTGCAGGTCTGCTGTGCCCAGCATGGACCACTTCCACATCCAGCAACGATAGCTCCTGTCTAAAGAAGCTGTGATGACCGCAAGACTCTGTGTGGGCGTGCCTGGTCCTTGGCAAAGGGCTCTCTGGAATGGATGCCCTGCCTCCCCCAACTGCTGCTCCTTCCAGCCTGCACTTCCCACTCTCCTCCTCCACCTCCTCCGGCCTGATGAGAGGAAGCTGAGCATGCAGTGCTTGCCACGGTGGAAGCATGGCCCTTGGGGGAGTGAGCACTCCTAAGAGGGCCAGGAACAAGGCTGGTGCTGCATGCGTAGAGTCCGGTGTGCTGACGGCTCCTCCTGATGCCGGTTGCTGCCCCGTTCCCTCTTCCTTGTTACGTGTATGTGTGGAACAGGCCGCTTGGAAGTTGGAGATGCCCCTTTTTCTGGCAGCTCTGGAACCTGCCTTGAATTTACAGACCACAAAGTGACCTTTGAAAACAGTGGCCCTGCTGCCCCTCAGCCTTCATGCATGCGCCCCACCCTCCCTTCCCCACAGCGTGTCACGTAGGGGTGAGGGGAATGTCTACCTGGGTCTGGAGTGGCCCTTTCCTCCAAACATCCCAGCTTCAGAAGACCCTTCTGTGCAGAGAAGGGCCCTTTGCCTAACGGTGGTGCTGGAGCTCCCCCCATTACTAGGAGTTACAGGCATCGGGACATCCTTGTATAGACAAGAGTGTGTGTGTGTAAATGAGAGCCAAGGCCATCTCCCCTCCTCCCTTGAGAATTCTGTTTTCCTGTAAAAACCAAGCTTGGGGTGGCAAGCAAGTATTTCCCCTCTACTGGTGGCATTAAGTGTGTATTTTTCCTTTCCCTCCTCCATCACTCAAGGCGGAGGCCTTAAGCTGCCCTGCTCCTCTGGGCTGGGGAGGGCAAGAGATTATAATAGTCTTCCCTGGAACGTTTATTTTTTACAGAGCAGTGAATTCTCCAACACTAGGAAAAATTGTCTTTGCCTTTTTCTTTTTGTAAATGAAAAGTGAATGTTGTCAGTTGTTTTAATGCTGGTTTAAATAAACAAACTCTGGGAAGCAGGAGCCGCACTGAGATTTGCAAAGCTGGATGGTTGTTTGTGTCGGCTGGGACTCACAAACGGTTCACCGAAGCAGCTCTGTTGTTTGAGAGGCCAAAAAGGAGCCCAGGCTGGCTTTCTGCTTTGTGGGAGAAGGAGTGTCAGGCCTGCCTCCGTTCAAAACCCAAGAAAGAAAACCCCGGGCTCCATTGAAGTAGAGAAGAGGCCCTTTTACTGAGTTTGAAACGATAGCAGCGAAAGCAAGGCAAGATCTGATTCAAAAGGTGCGAAAGTTACAGATTGAAAGTTTCCCTAAATCCCTCCCCCAGGGACCCAGGCTGAATGTCCAACCCAGGTCCCACATAATGTCATGTGAAGCTCTTCTTCAGGTATATCGCCCATCTGGAGTTCAGCTCCACTCAGCAGCGCAGTAGTTCTTGAGAGCAAGCCGCCTTTTTAGTTCACGTGGGCTTTCACCACACCAGCTCACTTCCCAAACCCCAATGCCACGCGCCCCCTCCCCCTTACTATGGCAGCCAATAGCAAGCCTGCATGAAAGGGGAAGGCGGTGCTGGAGATCCAGCAGACGGAGAGGGACTCCTGCAGGGAATGCAAGCACCACTGGGGGCTTCTTTTCCTCCAAAGGGGTCTGTTTCCATCTTCACAGGTACTGCTTCGTGGGGAAGAGGCCCTGCAAGGGAGGAGCTGCTGTGGACGGCTGTTCTAGGAAATCAACTCTACAGGAAGTTGGATAAAAGTCCTTTTTATTGATATTAGCTTTAGTCACAGAATCTTGCCAATCTGATTGCTTGGTGTTTCCTAATAACCCAGTCAATCAGGAAGGGGCCCTTTCTGGATCTGATCTTGGGGCTTAAGCCCTCCTTACCTAGATGATCCTGCATATTCCACCAAGGTAGGTTTTTAAAAAAAGATTTATATCCCCATTTCTTTTTCCATGTACAACTCACGTGGGCAAATATTCTTCTCTTTTTTCTTTTTCCAATAACAACTCTGTGTGGTGGGTTAGGCTGAGGGACTGGCCCAAAGTCACCCAGTTAGCCAACAGTGGGACTTGAACTCACCGTCTCCCTTGGTTCTAGGCCAACACCTTGGTTCTCTTATTGTAATGCAGGTTATAATATAATGCAGGTAGTCCTCATTTAGTGACCATAGTTGGGCATTATTAAGCAAAGCAATCGCTAAGTAGGAAATTATGTGAACCCAACTGCACATTCTTTTTCACCACTCCCTGCCCTTTGAATGTTCACACAGAGGGAGGGAGGGAGGGAGGGAGAGGGCGGAGACAGCCTGTTCAAAAGTAATAAAAGACTAATCAGTTTCACCCCTTTGCTTTGTTCACTTCCTAAGCACTCCACCCCAGCTGGATGATTCATGAGAGGGAATTAATGCTTGTATTTATATTCATTGGAGGGAGGGATTACAAGGAAGTAAACAGGCACGCAAAGGGGAATGCGCTGGGCTTTTTGCGTAGTGCACTCAGGGCTGCTGGTGCCACTGCATTGCTTTTGATCTGTATTCCCCATTGTGTGTCTCTTGTCATCCCTTCCGCTAAGATCTCTGTCCTTCACAAGGCGGGAAAAAAGAGCCAGGCAAACAGAAGAAGTACCTAAGGGGCACAAGGTGTCATTCCCTGTACTCCCCACCATGCATGTCCGGCATTATGCACACGCTCGGTATCTGCAGAGCAAAGAAGGCGACTAGCAAATATTTTGAAAAGTTCAAAGCAGAATTTTGCTTGTCTCTCCTCTGATGTCCGCAATAGGGAAGGAGGAGCTGTAATTGAGGCACTAACGGCATTTTGGTAACCGGCCATAAGTTAATGGAGGTAATAAGAAAATAGTCCAAGATTTGGGCAGAATTTGAAGTGTGATAGGAATTGGATGTAGAAATGCTGCTTCTTTCCTAACCTAGCAGGATCCTCATAGTCTACAAGGAAGGAGATCCTGGGGCTTCTATTAGATCAATGTGGAAAGCAGGAGTAGTAGTAGGAGCACAGCAGGCAAAGCTCTCGGGTGGTGTCCTTGGTTGGAGTACCCGTAGCGTGTTCGACATCCTTCCAGTTCCTGGAAGGCAATGGGTGTGTCATCGGGAGCAACTCCTGTGAGAGTCATATTGTTTCGCACCTAAGGAAGGAGAAGAGCTAGTTCAGAGCAGTTCATTAGATTTCGATTGGGTTCTAGTCTTCCTCCTTCTATCTTCTCCACAGCAGTCCTCTCAGGTAGACAAGACGGGGGAAGAAAAGGATGGGTTGCAAGACACCCACTGAGCTTCCATGGGTGGAAGTGAACCAGATTCTAGATCTTTGTGCTCCTGATCTCACACCTTAACCATTAAAGCACACTTCCATCTATATTTTTTGAGTCAAAAATGGTTCTACTGGCTGGGAAGAGGTTCTCCAAATAGAACAGGAAAATGAGCACAAGATGAAAACGAGAGCTGCTGAGGAGAAGCTTTGGGCTTGGACATTGCCGGTTTATAGAGCTGAGGTTCTTCCATGTCCAAGTCTCTTATTACCCACCTCCAGCTCTTCTTCAGGTCTGAGAGGTCTTACCTGCTCTACTTCCTGTAGGACCCGCAACAGATTGTTGGCCAGGGCATCCTTCACCTCCTCTTCTGTCCATTTCCTCCTCAGCAGTTCAGCAATTAAGTCTGGGTACTTGGAGACATCCTCTAAGCCTTGAGGGACTCTTTGAGCCAAAAAACCACCAGGGAAATTGCAAGAAACGAAAGGCAGGGTTCCATGCCTCTCACCACCACCCCTTTGCATGCTCTCTTCTCATGCCAAGGCTGATCTCTCTGGTGCTGCTCCCTGTCTGCACCCACCTGCTCCTTAATCACCCATGTCTTGGTCAGAGGGCAAGAAGTCTAAGGGCCAGGAGCGCCTTCCCCCTCGGGATGCCTGTTCATGCAAGGTCATCACACTTACGTGCCATAGGGACATGGTCCCTCCAGCCCTCCACTAAACTGTGAGTATCGTTCTTGGCAGCTGCCTACAATCTTCAAGCAATGATGCCACTCCCTTGTCTTGGGGCTTACATTTGTCCCACTGCAGGCTGGACTTCTTTCAAGTCTACCCTCATCCCCCTGCCTCTCCTCCTGATACCTGGTCACCCCATCATAGTCTCCTCCAATGCCAACAGCCTTTGCTCCTGCAACGCGCTTTATGTAGTCCATGTGGTCTGCAGGTGAGAAGGATGAGAAGTTGACCATTTTCTGTGTGCCTCAGTCCCCCCTCCCCCCCGTGTCTCCTTATGTGCCGTTCCTGCTCTGCTGGGTTTACCTGCTACCTGGGCCAGAGTGGCATGACTGCTGCAGGAGATGTAGTCATTGTAGAAGTTGACCATTACAAGGCTGCGTGTCTCGTTCTGCAAGAAGAGGAGAGGGCATCATCAAAGGGGCTGCCCAGAAGCTGATGCCCAGAAACAGCAAGCGCCTCAATTTCTCTGCCACCTCTTGACCCTGCGGCACCCAACCACGTGTCCACCTGATAGGTGGTGGGCCGGTGCCTTTGGAGAGGACCCGAGGAGCCAAGGAAGAATGTTGAGCAAAAGCTTCCCACCCGACCTGCATTGATGCTGTTGAAACCATGTGCATTCACACCCACACAAACCCAGTCCTGCTCACCACTTGGCGGAGCACGTCATCCGGTACATTCCGCCTGCTTGAGCAAATTGCATAGGCCGAGGAGTGGCTGAATATCACGGGGGCCCTGGAGGCCTTTAGGGCAGCCTTCATGGTCTCCACAGAGACATGGGACAAATCCACCATCATGCCCAACCGGTTCATCTCCAGGACCACACGCTGTGGAGCAAAGAAATGGAGGATCGTTTGGCCTGGAGAGAAAGGAAAGCTTCTGGCTCCACCTTGGCATTGTGAAGGTGTGAGAAGATGAACTCGGGAGGCTCTGGGTTCAAGAGGAAAAGCCCCGAAAGCATTGGGGGCCTGCCCCAAACTCTATTGCACAAGCCTTCATCTCACATCAGTTGCCCCCAGTGAGGCCTGTCCTTCCCATTTGGCTTCCTTCATGGCGGTTGCTTTTGCAACCCCCATTTCAATGGGAGCTCTTGTTAAGCCGCTCTGCGTCAGGCCAATGACAAAGCCTCTTCTCCCTTTGGCCGTACGGCCCCCTCCCCCCTTTCAAATCCTTCCACAGAGCCTTCGCTGACCTTCCCAAATTCCGTCAAGCCATTGTGAACAGGCTTTTCTTCAGCTGTATCCACCAGCCAGTTGTCAGCCCTGCCAAGGAAAGTGGACACCAGATGAAGGAGCATCGAATCCTGACTCTTCCTTTTCTACAGCCTCCTTCCCTAAATGGGCTTTAGGTGGACCTCCTCTCCCTCAAAATGGGACTCTACTGTTGAAATGAATTGCCCCACGACCCTCTTGGGACCTTCCCTCCCTGAATGCTTGCAAGGTTACACAACAGCCATGCGATGATGTCACTCGGCCCTGCTCAAGGGCACCTCAGTGCTATGCCCATATTCGAAAGCAGGCTTCAGCCCCCCCCCCCCGCTTACCAGGGAGTGTTGCAACTGTGGGTGAGGGTCATGTAGCGCACGCCCAGCAGGTAGAAGGTGCGCAAGACGGCCAAGCTGCTGTCAATGGAATGGCCGCCCTCCACGCCGATTAGGCTGGCCACGTGGCGAGTGTCAAAAGCCTTCCGGATACCTGCAAGAGAAGGATTTCCACCCAGCTTCCAGGGCCAGGTGCTCATTGTACAGGGTGGCCGGCTGGGAATATGAGATGGTTTGAAGTCTACACTAGATTTTCACAGTTAGGGCTACCCTTCCCCAACCTGATCCGTGCTGTTTTGCACATTGAATAATGGAGAATTCTGGAAGAGACAGAGTTCATGTGTTGCACTAAACCAGCTAAGAGTTTGTTTCAACACTCTTAGAATGTTGGCCTGGTTCACACATCATAAGCTGTGGCTTGCTCAATGCTTAGTTTGTTGAATAAACTGCAGTCACCTGAGTTCAGTGTGGCAAGCCAAGGTCAAACTAGTAGATGTTGTCATTGTGTGAACCCAGGCATGATTCTTGGTAATCCATGGGTTGCAGGTCGTATTTTGTGGTTTAGTCAATGAATCGCAGTTTAAAAAGTGATTGCATGCATTACATGTAAATCCAGCTCCAGACAGTTTCTCCCGCCACAACAGGGATTTAAGATTTTGGGTGGAAAAGTTGTCAAGGATAAAACTAGCACTGGCTTTTGGCCCTGATTCAGATAAGTTTTCCTGCTTTTCCCTAGAAGCAGCTTATCACAAAGAGCCAGTTGATGGTCTCCATAGGCCTGAGGCTGAGCCTGAGTGCTTGGATTCCATCATCTGGAGCAGCCCCCCTACTCACTGGGTGCCTTTCTGACTTGTAGTGTGCCCTGTGCTAAGAGACATGTGATTGGGCCCCTCCTTGGCCAGCCAGGAAGCAACAGCTGGGGCACCATCTCTGTGCTTACCTGCACTGTCAGTAACACACTTGAAGACATCTGGATATTGGTGGCACATCCGATGGACGACATCGATCTGCTCCAGAGTTCGCTTTACTGCGTCTTTGTTTTGGGTGTCGCAGGGCACGTAGGCTGCCCAGAACTGCAGAAGGAAGGCAAAGGTGTATTAAAGCTGCTTCTTTACACTTCCTGTGTGAGCTTTATCAGGAGACCGCATCTGCATCAGCAGATGATCTAAGGTTGGGGTGCAAGTGGAAAGGACAGATCTCTGTTTTCCACAGGAAGGAAGTGGGCAGGCAGCAGAGGTTGGACCCACTAAAGACCTCTTAAAACACACATAAATTTGAAATGCAGCCAAAAGGCTAAACAAATAAGCTGGGCTGGAAATCTTTATCTGAAAATAATTAAATGTATAAGGTTTAGCAATTCACAAACATCTGAATGATCAGATGTTTCAGTAGGAAAGTTAATCTCTCCTATTTTTTTGCATGGGAGACTTGCAAGTGTCTTTTGCTCATCTGTTACCTGTGCTCCTACATGCCCGAGATGCAGCTTCTGAATATTGGTATGAGTGTCTTGCAGCTGGTGCAAATTGGCTGCCTTCAAAGACAGCCGGTTGTTGAATTTTGTCAGCAACTGCCAGGGCAGATCGTTGTGACTACAAAAGCGAAAGATAACATCATCTTGGGTTATGATTCAAGAGGCTGATTGAAGCAGATTAATTGATAGGGCAATTGTCCTTGGTTGAGATGGTAACAGTTAGTCTTCCTTACATCAGATTAAAGGTGGACTGAACTATTGTAGATCAGTGGTTTGTTTGTAACACTAAAACTCTGGCTTGCTTTGATCAGAGAAAGCAATTCGTAGAACAACAAAAAAAAATCCATACATTTATTATTTATTTGTCAAAATCTCACTTGGGATTCCAGGTGGTGTAGAATTAAAACATAAACACTTATAAACTATATAAAAATACAATAAACCAATAAAAGAGCCAGATGCAAAAAAGAATAAAATAAGTTAAAACTTAAAAGGCTGCCGGAAGGTGATTAAGGTGCCAACCACCTCCAGCTTTATCCATAGTTACACTTACTGTAACGGTTAATAGCTAACAGCCACCAGCCTTGCTGGATTTGCAGAAGATCCTGCCCTTCTGACAGCTGTACTTAAGAGGCCATGAAGGGCTGCCTTGTCCGTTAATGGCTTGCCTTCTAACTAAGAAATTCAGTTATTTAGTTGCATTTAACTGGAAATGGCAGAGCAACCAAATCACAAACTGCCTCTTTTTCCAATATCTGAAGGAAATAAATTCAGCTATAATTCAAAACAAATAGCATTCAAGATCAAAGCAAGTTCTCTTTAAAAAAAGAGAGTGATAGGAACAGATCTACAGTATTATTATTTAAAAGTTGCTTTGATCTTGAATGTTATTGTGTATTGAATTGAAACTGATCTTCCTTCCTAATTCCCAGAATCCCCAGCCACTACTCAGCTGTATTTGTTAACACAAAAGGGCTGGAATCCGCCTGGAGTTCCCAAGATTGCCTCAAATGTGCCTGCCCACCCCCAGCTGTTTCCACATTCAGAAGGAATCCTCCTCTTCAAGGAGTCAGAAGAGCTGTTTGTCTTCCTGGTGCCCAGAGGTGGAGCCTCTTCTATGTTTTACTGGAAGTCATGCTGGTCTTTGAGAGACAGGCAAGGTGGAGGGGTTGGGAGAGCCTTGACGTTTCATCACCTCTGGATTTCCCAGCACCTCCAAGGCCGTCTGAGCATTGTACTTCCACCTCAATTCCAGAACCCTCCAGGGAGAGTGTCAAGCTTGGCCAACCCCGAGGGCAATCACCTGGTGGTTGATTATTCACTGACTAAACGGCTCCTTGGTCAAGGCCAGCATGGAGAAGGGGGGGCTGTAGCCTCTTCCCCTGCATTGCTCTGAACCCTTCTTGAGTTTTGAGAAAGGAAGCTCTCACACCTTTCTCCACCCTTTGCTTAATGGAATACACCCTTACACACTCACTTTTCCTTACTCCAAATAGCCCTTAGCTAATCTGGCTGCCCCTCCTGCCGCCTCCTTCTCCACAAATCCTTCCCAGGACAGCCAAATTCAGGAAGCTGCTTCAGGAAGGCCACACCCTGCACACTAGACAGCGGGAACCTCTCTGGTTCCGCTGCAGATGAACCTTACAGAAAACCCTGCCTTCATTTGCCCAAGGAGAGATCTCAGCCTCAGGGTCTCCTTCCCTGTTGGCCACTTTGAGTTCAGCGTGGGTTTTGCTCCCAAATCCATCGTTTTATTTCCATTGAACAACATTTGACAGTTTAATGTTTGTTTCCTACTTTACCGAGACTCTTGTGCAATTCTTCGTCACCAGCTTTTTTTAAACCCCCCTGCAAGAGCTCGTCCACCCCTTTCTCTCCCTCAGCACTTCACATTTAGTGACTCCTAAAAGGGTTTTTTCTCAGGAACTCTTGAGGGGAAACTTCCTCCTATCCGGCTCTATAGATTTTGTTCCCTGGAAAGCAGCCAGGCCATGTCGCACATACATTTTAACGGCGTCTCACTGATGTGGATTGTGTCAGCCCCACTGGAAGTCATGTGGCATTGTGCCAACCAGCCAACCAGCCCGCCCAGTGGAAAGCTGGATGCCAGCTGAGTGCCAGCAGGAGGCCCTGGAGGGCAAAGGATGATCCTTGCATCTTCCAAGACGGGGCTTTGCTCCACCAACCCACGGCAGGGAAAGGAAGGCTGTGATCTTACCCATCCACCACAGGTGTGGCATTCATTATTTTGGCTGCCTTCAGCTGATAGACATCTGCCGAGCAGATGGAGAGCCAAGCAAGCACGAGGTAAGGCAGCAGCAGCATCCTGGGGCGAATGGGATCTGGAGCACCAGCAGAGATCTCCTCCAGTGTTTCCTCCCAGGGATCCTCGGAGGCAAATGGAGTGGTAAGGAAGTGGGGAGTGCCCCGAGTGGGATCCACCCATCATGTGGCAGCTCCTGGGAGTGAGTGTGCCTTGGGAGGAGCCAGAGAAGGCTTCAGGCAGCTGAGCTCATCCTGCCCTTTGGAGCTGAGTGAGGAAGACCCAAGGAGGGTCCCTCTGGGAGGGAGAAGCACGGAGAATCTGGGCAGCTACAATTCCCTTCCTAAAGCATCTGTTCCACTTCCGTTCAAGGACTCCCAGGCCACTTTGACCCCAGGGGAAAGACCAGCCCCTCCTGGCCAAGAAACTGAACCCTCTTTCTCCTCCGGGTTCAGTTCTGAGGAGCTCCAAGTCCCCGAGGCCTCCTCCCTCGGAAGGGATCCATTGGGGACATCTGAAGGAGGTAGTATCTGGGTGGGGACAAAGTAGGCCAGGCGGTTCTTCCTGGGAGCTCCCTCTTTTCAGGCTAAACAAGAACACCTAGACTGCAGGTCTTTATTCATGGTGGGAACAGACCAGTCCTCGCTAGGTCACTTCCTTCTCCTTTGCTTTCATCTAAGCAAAGGAGCAGCAGATCCCAGGGTGAAAATCAGCCTTGCGCAAGGACTGGCTCTCTCTAGATCCAGTTCTGTTTTTATCCAACCTTGCTCTCAATCAGGGGAAAAGGGTGGTCCCTTAGTTCAGGATTAGCCGTAGTTCATGGCATCGCCAGGTCTACGGAGCTCCAGTTGGTCATGCCAAGATTGCCAGTCACACATACAGCTGTTCAAAGTACCCAGGGGGTTGCCAAGCCTGAGCTGTGTTTCCTTTGAAAGCCTTAAAAGGGTGAGCCCCCCAATGCCGGAAGGAGATTCTGCCCCCCCCCTTTGGCAGATGAGTTTGCAGCGGTGGGCACAAGAGGCTCGCTGGAATGAGGCAGCCCACCTAGTTGTACTTCAGCCCTGCTATTCCCCAGATTTGATTCAGCAGCTCAGCACAGCTAATTGGGGGGAGAGCGAGGGTAACAAGAGACCTCGTAGTGTGGAGTTATGATCCATAGTAGCCTCCATGGGAAGGAGATGCCATTCTGTGTGTAGATGGGATTTGAGGGCGTAGAGACAGCCATGATGGTTCACTGATTAATTCTGCCTGTTACTGAGCAAGGTAATTAGAAACCAACAGACAAGAGGCTTAGGAAAGAGATAACCAGGGATCAAGTTAATTATAAGGGCTTTCTAAGCTCCTGTTAAATTTTAGGTGAGGGGGGGGGGCAACCTGTCCATCTAACTATGATTAATGACATAATAAGTTATGACTTTGCTTTTAAATTGGTTTCCTTGCAAAAACTCACCCTAAGAGGGGTCGTGCTTTGTAAGAACCACATAAAAGGAACTTACCTTGAAAGGAAGGGAGTCTAGACTTACTTTGGGACATTTTTTCCTGCCCCTCCCCCCTTTTTTTATTTGTGCAGCTGGGAAAGCTGGGGAAAAAATCTGGAGCAGGATGGGGAATGGAAGGGGGAACGGGACATCAAGCACTGAAGTTGAATTTATGGCTGCATAAATGTGAGCCTTGGTGTTCTTCTCCAGACAGACTGTGGGGTCTAATCTGGAAATTAAGAAAACACAACGTTGGCATTTGGGAGTGTGCAGAGTTCCTGAAGGATGAACTTCAACATCGAACAGAAAAAGACATTCTCCTAATCCGTTGTGCTTTTTAAGTTACCTTGCACACAGTCACACATGTTCAATTATTCTCTTGCTTTATATTTTCTTAACAACTACTTAAGCAGGTCAACTATCATAACAAACAGATCAGGTTTTTCCATTCTTGCATCAATAACAAAGTAGCTCAGAAAAGCAAATACAGGAAGCTTTTTCCCACACGTTCTACCATTGTGTTGTGCCTTCCCCTCCCAAGTACGATTATGAATATAATGTGCAACCTTTTTTTTCTTTCTGGCCCAGCTTCCCCCCTCATAAGCCAATAGTGCTGTCCACACTCCAAATGATTTATTTTTAAAATTCAGGTTAAGATTTGCTACTTGTATTCATATTCACAAAAACAGACCAGATGTGCATACCTGCTTTGTCAAATTGCTGGCATCTCCATGAATAGTCTATTCTTTGTCCTGCCATTTAGATTTTTAAAAAAAAAAGAATTTGAAATAAAACAATTAGCCATGAAAACAGAAGGACAGAATCTTGCAAATAATCCAGTTTGGCTGAAAGATCAAGAACAGTTGGAAAGACCCAACCAGAGTTACGAAATTATTGATTAATTTGTTCTGGTTTTATTTCCAGTACAGAAGAATCTGTGCTGTTTCCAGAGATAAAGAAAGCTGACCTTCTGAATCCACCTGTGGCTGCTGCTGACAACCATTCTGCCTTCAGGAATGATGGTTTTGATTAGAAAAGCTCAGAGTGTTTTGGGAGGATACCTCCCACCCCTGGGCTGAGCAGCGGAAAGGGAGGTTCTTTGGCTGCAGGAGAGCAGAGAGGCCTCCTGGTTGCTGCCAGCGCCATGGCTCGGCTGGATGTGACTGAAGTCTTTGCCAATATACGCCTACCGGGACACCTCCACACCGAGAGCTCTCTCCACTTTGCCAGCAACTTTGAGTTCCAGGACACGGATGTGCTCCTCGTCACTTACCCCAAATCAGGTAAAGGGTGTGGTGAACCTGTGCTAGGAGAGGAGGATGGAAGTTATTCTTTGTTTACCAGGCAAACTCTCTGTGCAAAACCAAATCCGGTTGTGAGATTAAGTAGCTGTCTGTTTACTCAAGAGTACAAAAGGGAGCCTCTTCTAAAGATATTGGAAGCCTTTTGAAGCTGGCTGGGATGGCTCAGATGGGACAGTTCCTTCTGCTCCAGGCCTCTTCAGGTGGGCTCTTATTCCTCCCTCGGTGGGTCTGAAGACCTTTTTTCCCTTGGGGGGGGGGGTCATGGAATATCTCATTCATAGAAAAACTGCTTCCCCCTCCCCCTCTCTGCAGAAGCTGCTGTCTGTGTTGTGGCTTATTCGATGCCCTCAGTGGAAATGCAAAATAATGGAAAGGCTCTGGCTGAGACGAAGCACTTTTGAACCAAGGCATTCTACTTACAGTTACATTTCTTTCATGAGCTTTATTCAAATTTTTTAAACCAAGTAATAACCAGAGAAGAAAATAAAGAAAAACCATCAATAGGAAAAAAATAGAAAAGGAAAAGAAAGTTGACAGAGAAGCAATTTCCAATCTTCCTGGCTGAAGTCTCTTTTGTCAGCAAAAGGCCCATCAGGGTTTGCAGTCACTGATCAGCGATCTTTCTCTAATCAAGCAAGTTAATTTTGCCATCTCAGCTAGCTCTGTCATCTTCACCAGCCTTTCCTCCGTTTCATCACCTTTTCATTTTTGTGCATATCACGCCAGTCTCGCAACAGGCAACGTGGCATTTCAAGTAACCCTTAACAAGAACTTTGTGGCTGTCTGAGCAGTTTGAGTGTGGAAACCCATCAATTATTTTGATAGATACTGGGCTGCTGTTTGAAAGGGGAACAATGAGACAAGACGACTATCTTATCTGGCCTCTGAAACAATAAGTGTTTGGTCTTCACTCAAAGGGAAATGATGGTCTTTGAAATATTCAGAGGTAGTGGGATAGTTAATCATTGACTGACCCCTGAGCTACTGTCCAGTTTCAGCCTTCTCCTCCCAGAAAGACCCCACCCAAGAAGCTGTGAAGGGCCCCGATTCATCAACCAGACCTTTGCCTACATCCCCACCCCATCAACCCAGAGAATCCATGTGAGGTCCCCACTGTCCTTTCAGGTAGCCTTTCCTCATCCCCAGGACTCTTGAGAGCACTAGAGACTCTCCTGGCCCTTGAGCCAAGCTGGACAGCCGAGCACCCTTCTCAACTTTATCAGTAATTCTGGAGGAGGGAAGGAGAGAATGTTTCTCTTTATGTAGGGGTCTCTCTCGTAGTTGCATAAATGTGCTTTCTTCCAGTCCTGGCACAACTGGTTCTGCCCAAGAGGTTAGCTCTAATCTGCATGCATGTCTATCCATTGTTTATGTTTAATGGACTATTAGTAAATCAGACAATTAACTGAGTGCTTTACTGCAGGTAGCTGAAAGGTTGGTAGAGCTCTTTGCTTTCTTTTTTCTCCCACTGGTGTCAGCTGCTGGGGAAAAGAGCACCCTAATTGCTAATGGCAGAGTGGGCTTGGGGAAATGTTGGGGTGCACCTTTGCTCCAAGTACCTTTTAAGTTGCCCAGCTGACAGGTCAGTAGGGTAAAGATGCTCAGTCAGCTGTCCGTTGAACCCCAAAGGCTCATTTCTCCTCCTGTTCTCTGAATGAGTGGATGCAGGTGCTCCACCACTTTCTTTTCTGCGCAAGGGGCCGTTTTTCCCAAGGAGAACCTCTAGAGTTCTCGCAGTCACAGGTCGTGATGACCGGCCAGCCTTCTCCTCCTGCCCTCCAGGTACCACGTGGATGCAAGAAATCTTGACCTTGATCTATAGCAACGGCAACCTCCAGCCCATCAAGTCTCTTCCCAACTGGGCCCGAGCTCCCTGGTTGGAGCACAGCTATTTCCAAGAGCAACTTCAGCACATCGGGTGTCCTCGCCTTCTCACCACCCACCTGCCCCAGCCAGTGCTGGCACCTGCCCTGAAGAAAGCTAAGCCCAGGGTGCGTCTCTGGGGACACTCTGTGGGTTCATTTCAGAGCCAGCACTCACAAGAACGATGGCAAAACCTTCAGGGGGCTTTCAGAGGGACATAATGTGGCAGTTCAGCTTAGCATGTCATGAGTGCAGCCATGGTGGTTCTTGTGAAGCTAGTCAAGGAAACTGCAGCCAGAGGAGACCTAAGGGTGGGATGGCAGGTGGTCCTATGGGGAAATCAACTTGTCCATTCTTTGCTGCTGCAGGTGATCTATGTGATCAGGAACCCAAAAGATGTTGCTGTGTCCTACTACCATTTCCAGAGAATGGCCAAGTTCTTCCCTGACCCAGCTTCCTTTGAAGGCTTCCTTCATGATTTCATGGCTGGCACCGGTAGGTGGAAGGGCTCCAAGGACGGACGGACGGACACACACATATCTCTGCTTGCCAACATGGGGTAGATTATGTCATTATGCTTAAAAAGCAGTTGCAAAATTCAGATGAGGAAGTGGTAGAACCGGTCTCCAGTTTCACTGCCAGCTCCTTTGGGGGCATCCTACTGTCTTTACGGCTCTCACAGTCTGCTTTCATTCTGCATTTTGTATTGTAACTGAAAATTTGGGGGCTGTGGGGCTTGTGCATTTGTTTTAACAAGGTGAGGGTGGTGTTTTAGCTTTAAGCCAGAGTCTCTGGACTTGGCAACTGTAAAACCTGTGGACTTCAACTCCCAGAATTCCTCATCCAGCATAGCTAGGACTCAAAGTCCATAAGTCTTAGAGTTGCCAAGTTCGGAGACCTGCCTTGCTTAAAGCCACCTGACTGCTTTGTAGCAACTGTTTCCAATTAGTCCCAGAAGCCGTGGTTCCGTAAATGGAGGCAGAGGTTTCCGGGACTGTGGGAGCCTCCCCCAGCCTGATGATCTCCAGATGTGGAAGAGGATAGTTCTGCTCGTGCTGGCTGGGAATTCTGGGGATTGCGGTTCCAGGCATTCAGAGGGCATTAGGTGGGCGATGGCATTTTCAGGCAGGCTGGAGATGGTGAATATGTTGCTATTGTATCAGTGGCATCAACGCGGCTGCTTTCATCCTTAACAGGTTGGATTTTCTTAAAAAAAATTAGGACGGTCCTTTTCCATTCTTCAGCAGTTTTACAAAGTAACTGTTGTCAGGCACATCTGGAGCTGGATTAAAACATTTCTGCTCTTGAATGCACACCGAGGCTTTCCAGGAGGGTATTTTTTCTGAGGGATTCCTGTCTCGGATCTCACCCTTGAGGGTCGTGGAGGAGCTGCCAGTTCCTAGAAGGTGCTTCAAGGGCTGCTGGGCTCATCTTCCCTTCCAGCCCTTTGCAGCCTTCATTCCAGCACGGTAACTTTAACGGCTGCCCAAGACCATAATGAGGAGCCAGCAGGCCAGGGCAGTAGGAACTGCTCTTTAAAGAGCTGGCAATTTCCTAGGGGGGAGAGAGAGGGGCGATTCCTCCACCTGGGGAGGAATCCTAGCAGGGCAGATACCAAAACACACCTGGGGGGGCCCTGGGGGGGTTGTCAGGGAGCGGCTGCTTTGCCAGGACTCTGCCCACGGTCCTCCTCCCACCCAGTCAGTCCATCAAGTCCTTTGGCGTCAGGCTGGGCGATAGACTGACTCAAAGCAGATGCTGCTATGGAACATTTTGTGACTTGACTTTCTTCAGCTGGATCATAAGCACAGTTGAAGGGAAGCCAGGAGGCTGAGATGCCAGCCAAGGAGGTGGATCCTTGTTAGCTGCGGCTTCTTTCCCTCTCTGATCCTGCTCTTCTCCCTGCTTTGAAACAGTGCACTACGGATCCTGGTTTGAGCACGTGAAAGGTTGGCTCAGCTGCCGAGAAGAGTTGGGCCTGTTTTGCATCACCTACGAGGAGCTCCATCAAGTGAGTCTGCCCACAGACGGGCGCCAGCCGTGGCAGGAAATGAGACCAGCTTATTTCAAAACAAGCTGGTGGTTTCAAATGCTGGCCTGTTGACAGGAAGAGGGTTGTGTGAATGGGAACAAAGGTTAGAGAGCCTGATCCAGGCTGGTTCGTGAGGCAAGCGCTGAGGGAAGGAGCCCCCCTGCCCAGCCTTCTCTTCCCTTCCATCCCTCCAGGACAGCCAGGAAAAACTCCAGGCATCAGGCCGGTGGAAGGACAGAAAAGAGAGAGAGGTCTGGAAATGGGCAGCAAATGATCAAAAGAGGCCTGCTCGGTTATGACTGGATTTAGCCCCCTACGGAGAGGAAAACAAATGGCCCGAAGTTCAGATAGATGATTTTTTGTTTGTTTGTTTGTTTGGCAACTAAGATCCATATATAGGTAGATACTTTTGTTTTTACCTTTTCTGGTTTACAAGCAGCGATGTGGAAGCTTGGCCCTTCCAATGCTCCTAAACTCCCAACTCCCAGCTGTGAAAATCATGAGAATTGCTGGCTAATATCCGGGCGGCCACATTTTGTCCTTGGAGGCTCTAAAATGATGACAGAATTTTCTGTCCTGGGACACAAGTCCCATCGTTCCCAGCTCACGGATCCTTTTCTGCAACAAGGTTCAGCAGTAGAGCTCTTGCCTCGGTCCAGGGCAGGCAGCTGACCCCTTGGCCCCTTCACGAGTCAAAGGATGGGCTCCCTCAGGTTGGGTCCCACGGCTCCTCCTCTCAGTCAGCATTTATTCCTTGCTCATCTTGCTCATCTTTCTCCTGGATAAAACAGGAGTTCTGGTCTTTCCTGCTCTTCTGGTGGAGGATAGAGGGCCTGCTTTGCTCATCACCTCCTTCTTCTCCTCCTCCGCCTCCCTGTCCTCCTTTTCTCCTCCTAGGACCTGAAACACTGTGTGGAGCGGCTGAGCGCCTTCCTGGACCACCCCGTTCAGCCAGACCAGGCTGAGTACATACTGGAGCACTGCAGCTTTGCTGTCATGAAAGAGAACATCATGGTGAATTACAAACTTGTTCCTCCTGAGATTATGGATTTTCAGAAAAGCCAGTTCATGAGGAAAGGTCAGTGAAGGCCATGGGGGATGGGTTGGGGGTGGGGGGGAGGCTGGCGAGAGTTGGGGCAGTGCTGCCCTTCCCAGATTCAGCTCAGCCTTTAGCTTCCTTTGCTAGATGAGCACCGTCCCAGCTGCCGATTCAGCAAGATCTTCCTTCTGCCCTTCCAGGTATTGTTGGTGACTGGAGGAACCACTTCTCCCCCAAACAGAGCGCTCTGTTCAATGAGAAATACCAGCAGGAAATGGGGGGCCACCCCTGGCCCCTCCAGTGGGACATGGACTGAGAGTAGCTGCTCCAAGACCTCAGTTGACCTTTGCAAGGGGCCGTCCAGGACCAGCTTGCCTCAGGATGGCAGCTCCAGCATGGGAGTTTCTCCCACTGGGAAGAGGAACTGGGAAGTAGCCCACAAAGGTGTTACACCAGTCTGGGGCTGCAAGAGAGAATTCTTACACAGTTATAAAAAGCAGCCTGAAAGCAAATCGGATGACTATAAAACAGATGGAGACAAGCCAGTCCCTCAAACGAGGGGACCAAATAGTTTCTTTTTAAGAAGGGTGGAAGGAAGGCCACATGTAAGATGGTTTCTGTGTTTAGAATTAAGGGCTTGCTTGAGTCACACCAGTTGCTGGAAATCTTCTTGCTTTCTTCAATAAATCTGACTTATTTGCAGTGTCCCTAGTGGTTCCCCGCTGCTTGTGCAGAGGAGGCGGAGAGAGTAGCCCAGAGACCAGTAGAGGCCTCCTCTCCTCTCTTCCTGGCAAGCAAAGGGGGCTCAGGAGGATTTTTGGTGGGGTATGAAATGGGTTTTCAGAGAGCTGGAGAGCGCACAGCTGCACAGGCATCCTTTGGCAGCTGCCTTTCCAGATGTGCTTCCCCCCTTTCCTCTTCTGCAAATGAACTGGCTGAAGTGTAGAGTAAGAAGGGGTCATTGTCCCCAGTAAACAGCAGGCCATTGTCCAATATGAGAAGAGCAGGCAAGTCTGCAATTCTATAGCACAACCAACATGGAGATGCTAAGGATGCTAACAGGAGACACACTCAAGTAGCTGTCTGGCCTTTCCTGGCCTATGAACCTTCCTCCAGATGTGCTGCAGTCTCTCTCTCTCCTGTCATCCTGTCAGGGTGGTGGGAACTCCAGCTGAATGTGCTTGGAGAGGAACATCAGGCTGGGAGAGGACATCCATGTCCATCAGAGCCACACACAGGGACTCCTGCACAGGGGCAAAAAGTAACTTCTCTGGTCCAGCACTTCAGAGAAGTCAGCTGGGTGGGAGCAGGAAGCTGCATCCTCTTTCATTGTTAAGATTTTCTGCTGAAATTCTGCGGTGGGAAGTATTTCCCTCCCCTTCTGTCCATTGGGATGTTGTCCTGACAGAGGAGCAAAATGCTCAGTGGAAACTTCCTCCAGGTAACTCAAGTTATTGGTTAATAACTCCCCCTCTGCCCCCTCACCGCGCTTTCCTTCATCCTAGGAACACACTGCAGTGGGAAAACATATTAAATCCAAAACACCTTTATTTTTATTTAATACATCTAAATGTCATCTTTAATATGTTTTATCCAAGAAACTACAGTAAACAATTCAATAAAGGCAAGACGAAAAGGATGTTCATAGAATATTTCAAACCATAGTCTTTTTTTAAAAAATTGCCAAAAAAAACAAAACAGATTTGGATGGAGATAAAAGGTATTTCTCATGAATCCTGCACATAATCATCAAGGCTGGGAAAGACACCCGAAGGGAAGGCAGGAGGAGGACCAGGGGTGGGTGGGTGGGCAGAAAGAAAAACTGAAAGGTTCTGACATGCCCCCATGAACTGCCTCTTCTCCACGGAAACCCTGCTGACATTTCGGCCCAACCTTTTCACCCCAGCGACGTCGGGCGCTCGTCCCTTCTAGCCCAGTGAGATGAAGGTGCCAGCTGGGAAGAGTGGCAACGGCAGCCCAAGGGAGGGGGCTGCTTTGGCGATGGCTGGCTGGCTAATTCATTCTCATGGCAGAATTCCTGGCCTAACCAGAGCAGCCCTGCCTGCCTTTCCAAGGCATTGGCAGAGTGAGGTCCAAAAGTCAAGACGAGCAAAGCTGCCTCTATTGTGGCACCCATAAAAACAGGCGAAGCTTCAGCCACTCACTCTGCCACGTCCACCACCTTGGCTCCTCTGACCAGGCCCCGAGGTCACTCGTGCTGCATTTTATTCCATCCCAGCACACAAAACAAACCATTTCTCTTAAATTGGGGGCAGGAAAAACAAAGACTAGACTTTGATCTGTCCCAACTAGATCTCTGCTCTCAGCCTGTGTCATTAAAAGCTCAGTATATAAAAAAAGGAAATGGAGGCGGGAGCACAGGGAAAGACTACTAAAGAGGCGAGGAAGGAAGGGCCGACTGGGTGAGGAAAATGGGACAGTGTGGGAAAGCTGGATGTCCCAGGCCAAAGAGGCTCAAGGGTCTTGGAACATACTCCACCCAATCTTCTGAAAGGTGGGAGATTTCCCAAGATATGAGGAGGACCCAACCAAGGGGATGTCCTAAAATACTACCAAGGAGGGCAAATCACAATCATAACTTCTAGCTTTCTTCTTTCAGGAAAATGATTAGCATAACATAATGAACGCTAATCAGCAAAAGACAGATATGCATGTTTCTACAATAGAGGAGCCCCCCCACTTCCCACCCCCTTCAGTTGACGGAGGGACCAGTCTGGCCAACTGTTGTGGCTGAGTCCATGGATCAGCTAAAACCTTCTCTTAAATCTCCAGTGAAGAGCAAAAGTCCAGCCACTAAAACAAGGGAATTAAAACCGAGTGAGGTTGTCTTACAAATCCTGGCCCTGGTTTTCTTTTCATGGTATCGCCAAACAAATTGGTCATTAAAGGGAAGGCAGAGTGTAAAAGGCAAGATGTGAGAACTGCTCACCCCGGAGATCTATTTTATTCCGGATGCTCCCAGATCATCCCCAGAGGCTGGTTTCTCACATTCCCCCGTGAAGGCCTGGTACAGAGCCCACCTTGTTCAGGCAAAATGCTTCTCCATCACCCATTACTGACCTATGTCCTTGGATGATCCTGCAGAAGTCTGTCTGGAAAGTGAGGCCAGCAGGGGAGGGGGCTGCAGTCATATTTTCAGTTCAACTGACTTGATAGATCCATTTCCTGAATTACCTTCCAGGGTGCGAGATCTTCCAGGAGACAAATAGTTCTTCAGTTGCCCAAATGCCCTGGAAGCGAGGGGCCTTTAAGCGCTACAAACCCCCTCACTGTAAGAAGACCGGATTGGATTCCTGCAGGTGATCAGCCATGCAGGGGAAGAGGGAGGCCATTGCTGGAAGGCGACACACCAAGGGAGCAATCCGGGGAAAGCCTGGGAGGTTCACAATCCATCCTCACCTGAGCAGAGATGCTGTGGAGGTGCTGCGGCCGCAGGTCCTGCTCGGTTAGACAGCAGGTCAAACAATGCTTTTGTCCAACCTTCTGGACTTTGTGCCGGAAGTTCCTGTTGACCCAGAAGTAGACAAAGCAGTTGAGGAAGCCGCTGCCAATGGGGAGCCACAAAGCAACGAATTCCAGCCAGCCAGGGACTCTTTCCTGGGTGATTGCTGGGAAAAGAGAAAAAGAGACAGACGGGAGTGAGTAAGTTTCTGCAGGGTGCCTGTATTTTATCTGGGCATCTTGGCTCCTTCGTCCTGTCTTAGGTGAGTTCAAGGCTTCACCATTTATATCAGGCTGATGCCTTCAAGGTACCCTGGTGGTACAACAACCAGAATTCTCAGGAAATGTGTCATTTCAGGATTATGGGACTCATAGCATACTTGGAGGATGGTTCGCCCATTGGGAGCTGCATGTTTAGAGAAAACAGATTTCTTTCGAAAAATTACAAGCTCATGAATAAAAAAAATTAGAAGCTGAATACAGCCTGTCTCCTCCTTCTCCACCCTCCCTTGTCCTCCAAACACAATCCCTGCTCACTCAGACGGGAGGAGGCATCATCTCCAGCTCTGAGGACTGACTCAGCTGCTCCTGCCTCGGATCTAAAGGGCCAGGCTTAATCTCGGCACCAAATGCAAATTATGCATCAGCCTTTGGCCACCTGGCATTTTCCAGATGTGCAGAAAAGCCTTTGTGTGGGGAGAGATAACCGGAATTGCACAGGGACAGATTTCTGCCTTGGGAAGGCTGATTACAACATAACTGCACATTACAACTGCCAATATCTCTTTTGAACAATTCAGAGCCAATCCCAGAGTCCCCCCCCCCAGCACCCAGTTACCTGCCCTTCACTTCCCCACCCCCATATGTTGTCTTCCTTGGCCACAGAAGAGATGACTAAGAACTCACATAACTGCCTGGGTGGGGAAAAAAGCCCTCTTGCGTGGCATAAACACGTCTGCACCTTTGCCGTGTGTGTGCGTGTGTTGCTGTGCTCTGGAGCACTTACAGTTGTACACGATGGTGCCTATGCAAGGGGCCCAGCAGACAAAGAAGGCGAACACAACCGGGAGCAGCACTCGGGCGGCAGCATCCAGCTGGAGCATCCGAAGCCTCTTGGGCCGCCCCGCCTTCCCTAGCAAGCCCATGTTCTTTCCACGCTGGCGCTGCGAACGGGCCACTAGCCAGAGGCGCATGTTGGTGAAGGCGATGGTTGCAGCAGCTGGGCAGAAGATGGTGCCAGCCATCCAGAGGGAGTAGAAGGGGTTGGAGCCGTAGTCCGGCTCGCACAGCAGGGCGGCCGCAGAGAAGCGGACATGGAGCACGGCCACAGGGGCCGGGATGGCCAGTGGCACCAGGAGGAGGGCGGGCAGGAGCCAGGCAGCCCCGATGAGCAAAAGCACCCGCCTGGGGCTCAGGAGGCGGCAGTAGTGGAGAGGGAAGAAGACGGCCACGTAACGCTCCAGGGAGACCCCGGCCAGGGAGTAGAGGGAGGCCCCAAAGAGGCTGGAGTTGATGAAGGCCACCACCCGGCAGTAGACGGCCTCTTCTTTGGCAGCCTCCTTGGGGGCTGCTGGCCCCAACTCCAGGCTCTGGTACAGGTTGAGGGGCACCACCAGGACTGCCAGAGCGGCATCCGACGCAGCCAGCGAGAGCAGCATGAAGCGGCTACTGTGGCTCCAGCCAGACACCGAGGAGGCCAGCACCGCGATAGCCAGCCCATTGCCGCCCATGACCAGAAGTCCCAGCACCCCCAGGAGAGTCACTTTGACCAGCCAGGTCTGGCAATAGGGTGGCTGCCCACAAGGGTCGGGCAGGCATGGGGTGTGCAGCCAGTCTGGCTTGGTCTTGTCCTGGGGCTCATGCACTGTGGTCAGCTGGGTCCCCCTGCTGGTGTGGGGGCTTCCCTCCCTGCTCAGGGTGAACCTCCCTCCCCTGCCTTTGTTCCTTCCCTGTGCATACAGAAACCTCTGCTGCCCAGGGCCTGGCAGCTTGGCCCCTCCGGTCAAAGGGGCCTCTGCCCAGGTCTTCTCAAGAGTAAACGCCAGGAGCAGCACCAAGAGGGCCCAGAAGGGGCTGCTGGAGGCCATGATGAGGGCCATGAGGATTGGTCTGGCTGTTGCAGCTGCAGAGCCCGACTGTCCAGGGAAAAGCTTTGGCCTCTGGAAGCAGCGCCTTCCTTCTATGGCCTGGCTTCCAGCAGTCCTCAGGCTGCCCAAGGAGCTCAGGGAACCAGAGGGACGCCAAGGGCTTCACCTGAACTTTATTCCCAGCCTTGATTCTTTAACATCTCCAGCTGAGCGGCCAACCTGATGTTCTCCAAGCTGGACCTGATGACAGTGGGTTATGGGTATTGTAATCCAATAGCCTTGAAGGACTCAGCTTGGGGAGAGGTGGAGCAGGTTTTTACCTAGAGTTTCACCAATGAGTAGAGAACCCAGAATTGTGGACTCTTATTAGGACAGAGATGTGAACATTTGCCTATTTTCCTCTCCAGGTGCCTACAGGCTACACCACCCTCGGCCTTTTTCCAATAAAGTTCCCCTTTTTGCTGTGTTTTTATGGTCATCTACCTGGAGTATTTGCAGAATTAGAGCCTGTTTTCAAAAATGTCTGGAAACAAAGCAAACTGGGATGTAATGATGATTCCTCTTGACTAATTTCTTGGGAAGAGATGGACTGGGTCACATCCTGATGCTAAAAACGATCCCTGCAATCTTTTATTGCAAATTGAACAGTATGTGTGACAGTGAGTAACAGTTCCATCTGACTTGCAAGCCACAAACTCAATGACCCTTTGTTGCAGGGCAGCTTCCAACACTGACCAAGAAGGATCAGAATGAAATTTGGAAGACCATAAATGGAGCTGAGATCAACTGCTTTCTTTAGGCCTCTCCCATCTCATCCTGATTTGCTTGAAACCTCATAGATCCTCGATCAGTATGTTTCAGCCTCAGCAAATTAATTCAGTTGGACTTCAACTCCCAGAATTCCTCATCCAGCCATGAAGTCTTAGCTTAAATTTACCAAGGTTGAGAAACATTGCCAGGGAGCCTTCGGCTGCCCAACTTGCTTCTCTGGCTACTCTCTGGCCTTCATTTTCACACATCATTATTTCTACCTATTTCTTATTTCTTGTGACCAGGAGGCTGTAAAAGTGATTTGATTTGATTTGAGAGAAGCAAGCCGAGACACTGGATCCCTCTCTAGTTCCAGAGCAGGGGCACAGGATTTAAACGAAGGGTGAGGCAGATTCTGGGGTCTGTTAGGAAAAGCTTCCTAATGGCCAGAGAGGTTTCCCTTTGGATTATTCCGCTGAACAAAGAGTTAGACCTTAAGGGAGCTTTCCATGTTTTATGATGCTACAACTGCAGCCAAAGTTTGAATGTTGGGTCAGCTCGTCGTCTCTGGAAATGAAACCTGCACATGGAATATTCTTTTCCTGTGGAGCCATTTGGAAATCTTTTTCCGACCGCCTCCAGCCCCGGACGGGAGATTTGGCGGGGTGGGCTGTTAACAGCAAGGCTCGCCGGCAAATGAAGGCTTTGGCGCCACCTCGCCAGCCGCCACACGGGGGCAGCAGAGTCGCATTCAGGGGAGCTTGCAGTTGGATGGTGCAAAATACAATGTTGCCGTGGAAAGTGGGGGGGCTGCAGGCCCCTGCCTCAAATGCCTCAAATTTCGGGGCATCTGAAGGAGGGGGGTTGCCAGCGAGACTCAATAAATATACTCTATATAGTTTCATCCCTGTGACTGAATTAAACATGCACACCTTAGTAGGGGAAGAAGAGACTTAGGGCCTCTCCTCTGCATGGGGGGCAGGTGGGAGGGGGGATCATCAGTTCAGCCCCATCTCAGTCAATTTGGGCATGCGGGAGGGCTCCCTCACTTGTGCTCTTGCTTGGGGGTGGCGTGGTGCAGGGGAATCTCAGATGGGGATGTGGGGCACTCACAGGGCCCCAAAGGCCTTGGCAGAAGCTCCGAGACGCTTCAGCCTCGGTTGGATTCCAGGGGGCCCTTTCCCGGCCAGGGTTGCCAATGTGGAGTATTCCAGGACCTGCCCCAACCATTTGTTAATGGTTTAAGAACATCAATTCACACTGATTTCAAGAAACAGCCACCCCATTTGCAAAGCTGGAGAAGATTTTGCAGGTGGAGCCCCAGAGACAAGGCCTCCTCCTGTCCCCCAGCTGACTCCGCACTGACTCCAGGCTCTCTTGGCCCAGCAAGGAACTTTGCAAAAGGAGGGAGGGAGAGGGGACTCCATAGGCCAGCAGACCCTCCCCAACAAAAGGGAGGTGTTCGTGCAGGGAGATGGCTGCATTTTCTGCATATCAGCTCTGGAATTGTATCCAGCCTGGTGCAGATCTCTTTGTTTACGTATCTAATCATCTCTCTCTCTGTATTTACTTGTAGGATGCCTTAATCCCAAAGTGATTTTACAATAGGATTAAGATAGCAAGTAAAAATATCCAATAACAACGAAACAGAACGTGGCACGCATTGCAGAGGGTGACTAACACAAACAACTTCCCCAGCAAATGCCAGCAAGGAGATGCACCACCACCTAACCCAGAGTGACAAAAAGGCCGGTCTCCGTGGCTTTGTAGAAGAGGTGAAGACTATGCCGGCCTTGGAGGGATGGATTCCCCAGCCACTGAGGCTGCATGTTTCCAATATCCCCAAGAGGATCACATTTTACAGCTAAATCCAAATCTTCTACTCAGTCAGAAATTTCATTTCATTTCATTTCATTTTATTAAATTTGTATACCGCCCTACTCCCGAAGGACTCAGGGCGGTGAACAGCCATAAAATAAAACGTATAGATACAAAATTTAAAATAGAGATAAAACTAATTAAATAAATTTGGCTGAACCATTTTAAAACCCCAATAAATTAAAACCAAATTTAAAATTCCATTTAAAAAGAGGAAAAGTTTAGGTCAGGCCAGCTTGATGGAATAAGAACGTCTTAAGCGTGCGACGGAAGGTACGCAGATCCGGAATCCTCCGTATCTCCGGGGGGAGCTCATTCCAGATGGTAGGTGCCCCCACAGAGAAGGCTCTCCCCCTGGGGGCCGCCAGTCGACATTGTTTGGCCGACAGCACCCGGAGGAGCCCCTCTCTATGGGACCGTACTGGTCGGTGGGAGGCTATTGGTGGCAGCAGGCGGTCCCGTAAATAGCCAGGTCCTAAGCCATGGAGCGCTCTGAAGGTGATAACCAAAACCTTGAAGCGCACTCGGAAGATCACCGGGAGCCAGTGCAGCTCGCGCAGGAGAAATGATGGTCCTATAGGTGACCAGGTCCTGAGTCCTGAAGGGTTTTATAGAGGACAACTAATACCGAATTGCACCTGGGAGAGCAGTGGTGTTATTGAGACACCCTGAGCAGTTGAGGTATGGAGCTCCTGCCGTCTCCGTCTTTGGAACAAGTCCAGAAGTGAGAAGGAAACCTCCATGGCAAAGTAGCTCCCATCTGGGACATGGGGAACCATCTGCTGCTATCGTGGCTGCTTCAGAGGTGCGTTGCTGGCCACCGGCTTGGTTGACTTCAAAAAAGAGTTGGCTCAATTCATAGAAGTCCTGAGGATCAACAGATATTAGCCTGGATGGGATGGACCCTTCTGAAGGCCATCTTCTGGGACACCCGAAGGCCTCCTTGGGCAGATGCTGGCCCCTGTGAGAGCAGAGTCAATGGGCTGGGGGTCTGGTCCAGCAGGGCACGGTTTATGTTCTTAATCTTGTTTAAAACCCTTCCTCTGAAAAGCACCAAAAACCCACCGCCAGAGTTTTGACCAGTCTACACCAAATGACGATCTCTGTCCGTGCCAATGGCGCAAGCATTTACAGGCAGAGCAATCCCTTGTGATGTGCAAATGTTCCACATCAGGTCCTTCCAAACTCAAGCAGCAGAGCAGGAAAGTGAGGAGTGGTGCCTGGGGAGGGGGCACCAAAAGGGAGCCCAGCATACAAATTCTGCTGGCTGCAGTGAAGAACACCCCCCCCCCCGCTCCCATCCCAAGCCTTTACTCACCCAGCCTGTTCAGTTTTGGAAGATGGACACCTGTACGGTGTCTCTGTGTTTTGCGCATGCCAGAAGGGAGAATGGACAGGCAGCGTTCATACAGTAGGAAAACATGGTGATTGAAGTCTTGGGGTGGGGAGTTGAGGGACTGCTGGACAGGCATGTGCACGTCTCCGGTTGCACCCTGTAATCATTCCCCACCACTCCCCGCAATTAGCCTGGTTTTGTGTTGCTCTGGATGCAGCTGGCCTCTGTGTGCTGTGGCTGGGCTGCGGGTGCGGGTGCTGCTTCCCCACCCCCGGCCTTCCCAAGGGGTCTCTTTTCCTTCCCTGGCTGGAGGAGGAATTCAGCTTCTTCAGGGAAGCTCTTGAGCCTGTGAGTAACACAAACCCGGGTGCAAGTTGGCTTTGGAATGCAGCCAAGAAAGCGGGAGAGAAGAGCAGGCACTGAGCTGATGGCTGATTTGGGCCTGACGCAAAGCCAACCTCAGGCCTCGCTTAATGGCTGGACTGTGGCCCAAGAGACATAGGTGACCAGAGCTCTCGGGCCAAGGAGCCCTTTGTCCTGCAACAGGGAGGAAATAAGGGGGGAACGTCGGGTGGTCCTTCCCCCCCTTTTCTCAATACTATGACCAGCTGGTGGAAACACACTGGCATAATTTCTACTTGTGAGGACCTCTCAACAGCGGGGGTTGGGGGTGGGGGGTGTATGTGTGTGGGGATGGCAGTTGAGTCCACCCAATAAACTGGAGGAGAGGTTGAACTGATGGAGCTGAACTTCAAAGGGCCTTTTGGGCCCCCTCCTTCTCCAATTATTGAATCATTGATCTTTTTGTTTCTTTTAAAAATTTGAGCCTCTGTATTTTCAAAAGAAATCAGCTAACTTTGTGGAGTCCTGAAGAACTTTCATCCTTGCAGAAACTGTTTCTGCTGCTTTTTGCCTGTCCTGTGGCTGCCAAGGGCAGGGAGGGCCTCTCAGCCACAGCTGAATTTATCTTCCTGATGAGCTGCATTCAGTACCGAAACTAGACTGGGATATGCCTCTTGCTTCTTCCATCTACCGCCCAACACAAAGTCAAGAATGGTCTTTCTGAGGGGGCCGATCTCCTTGGCATCAGAGCGGTACCCGCCTCCTGACCTTGAAGGGAGGGAAGACCTCCAGGGCCCTTTCCCTGGGCTGGCTGGCCCACAGGCACCTGCACGCCAGCCAAAAGCTTTTTGTGGTGAGAGGAGGAGGCCCACTGAAGGAAGCCAGCCTCCATTTGCTGCACGGCAGACTTTCCAAAATTCTCCCCCTGCAGCACTTTGTGGTCAGGGAGACTGGTGGATTTCTCAGGGGGATTCTTGTGAGCCAATTTCAAATCCAATTCAGCAGAGAGCAAAGAAAGTGGCTCCCTCCTTCTCCAGGTATTGAATCATTGATCTTTTTGTTTCTTTTTAAAATTTGAGCCTCTGTATTTTCAAAGGAAATCAGCCAATTTTGTGGAGTCCTGAAAAACTTTCATTCTTGCAGAAAAATCAAGTAAACAAGGAATAAAAATGGACAAATAATTGTGGAGTGCTTCGTGCTCTCTGAGTTTGCTTGTTTTCTTGAAGATGATTCATTACCCAAATTAGGCAACATCATCAGTGCTGGTATAAATAATTATGGCCAGAATAATGACAAGGGGTCATTTGAATCAAGCAGTAAGGCTATTGTTTGTAATGGCTGAAACAAGAGAAAAATCTATCTCTGTATTTATCTATATATATAAAAGCAAAAAATACTCATGCTGTAATCACAAAATCTCCAGAACCGTAAAGTCTACAAACTTGAAGTTTGTCATGTATGTTCCTCTTGGCTTCTAGATGCTCACTAAGAAAGGATTTTTCGAAATGACCATCAGAGCATTAGTATTTCCTATATTATTATTAACACACTCTGTTGCTAAGGAGTTCTAATCCCACTTCCCACCCCAAAAGAAATCTGTTCCAAATGCAAAACACAAGCAGAGGAGACGAGTTTCACTTTCAGTTTTACTTTCACAGCAGCAAGCAGCTTTATTACAGAACAGTTGAGCTAAGCCATGGCCAGCCTCCTTCCTGTCTCCTTCTTGCTCACACAGCAAATACTATTTGAATTTCCAAACACCCCTCAACTCTCTCACACACTGACAGGATACTAGCCAGATAAATACCAATGGATTCTGCGGGCTGGGACATTCTACTCCTCCTCCCCCTCTCTTCCAACTGCCAGTTGCATTATATTAACACACTCTGTTGCTACGGAGTAACACATTCTACATTAAGTTTCAGGCTGTAAGTGTCAATTTATCAAGACTGAGTTTCGTAGTGAAGCACAGGCTTCACAAGCACAGGTCCAGCTAGTTTATCATATTTTAAAAGTTTATTCTCTTTGTCATCAGTCCCAGAGAATCTCTAAGTTGGACGGGAAGGTCAACCTTGTCTCCTCATTGTTAGCCTAATTTTCTCGGCAAATGCAGTGATTTCCCACAAATTCACCAAGGGAAGAGGAGCAAATGGTTATGGATGTTATCCTTGTCCAAGACAATCGGAGTTTGCAGGTGCAACATATTGTATTTTGGTAGCAGGAACAGACGTTTCTCAAAGGTTAGCACCATTTAAGAATAACTACGTCAAAGAGACCAAGGAGGTTTGCATTTGTTCCCCTGATCTCTGCTCAGTGCACACCCGGTTAGGAGGAGACCTGGGAGCTCAGGATTTGCAGCTGACCCACAATAGAGTGTTTTGGAAGAGCAGAAGATGGAGCTGGCTCTTCCCCATCCAGGTGGCTCACCTGCCATGACAGAAGCACCCAAGGAGGCCTCTGGTTCCTCCTCCGTCAAGAAACATCTGCCCTCAGCAGAGGATGGGCTCCAGCATGAATCTTATCAGGCACAAGAGTTACTATGGTGACATCCATTATCCCTCTTTATACAGAGATGAATCAGGAGCTAAAAATAAGAAATCTGTGGCAGATTGATTGGGTGGGGGAGGTACCCGTAAGTATTGGTGCAGGATGGATGGTGAGGTATTGGGGCAAGTGGAACTCCCTGCTCTTGACTCCTTTTCAACATTAGCCAGGGCTCAGTGAAAAGGTGGCTGGACTTCTTTGCATGGGACTGTCGAAATCAGATGGCATTTGCTCCTGAGAAGGAAGGGTTGAGCAGGTCTGGGATCACCTGCCTCCCTCCAGCACCTACTTGATGGGGAGCCCTTCTTTCCTGGCCTGGTTGCTTCTCTTGCAAGGCTGGGGCCAAAGAACTGAAGATCTCGCATGAAGATGGCCATGAAGGAAGTTCTCTGGGAAATGAGCCTCCAGGGGAGCCAGGCCTGTTTTTGGAAAGCAGCCAGCCAGCAGGATGACCAAGGACCCTTTGAACAATCGAAACGAGGACATAGCAATCTCAGCCTCCAGCATTTCGGCCACACTCGGCTTCATGCAAGCCCGTTTGCTACAGCAGGTGCTTTCCCATCAAACTTCATCCTTGTCAGCATGAATACATTGTGCTTCAAAGCCCCATTTATTGCAAGAACAATTTGAGCAATTATCCTGACAGTCAGAAATAATCACTTTGTCTCTGTTGAATAGAGCTGTTTCATGGTTAGAGCCTGGCTCCTTTTGTTGGGGAGGGGGTGTCAGGTGGGGGGGACAGTCACTGTGGAACTGGTGCTTCTGAATGCCCCAGCATTACAGCAGATTTGGGGGTGTACAAACATGCTTTGTAGGAGTGGTGTGTGTGTGAATGGGAAGAATGTATTAAATTATTGCATTATGTGATATGATTAAATTGTACAAATTTGTGCCCAGACAAATGCAGGA
This sequence comes from Arizona elegans, assembly GCA_022577455.1. Classification (NCBI taxonomy): domain Eukaryota; kingdom Metazoa; phylum Chordata; class Lepidosauria; order Squamata; family Colubridae; genus Arizona; species Arizona elegans. The sequence continues at coordinate 1,827,965 of JAKOOJ010000061.1, read as the reverse complement.
AGGCTGCATTTCAGAATATAACCATGAACATGTTATGTCTCTCCTGCTGGTTAAAACTTATTAAAGCTTGGCCATTTTTTAAAAAAACACCCCCAAACAATTACTGGTTACAGAGCACAACCGGGAGATAGAAAAGTCCATGTTTTGTTCACTTGGGCAACACATGGACTTGGCCTGGTCATCCAAGATAAACACCTGTCATTTTGGCCATAGAAACCTCTGTCCATGGTGCTGAAACATCCCCAACCCAGATCTGGACTGGCAGCTCACTCAGCGGCTCGGCTAATGCTGTCCAGTGCTGAAAGAACATTGGCCTGGGGGTCCTTCTTTCCCCACCCCGACCCTCCTTTCTCTCTCTCGCAGACACTCAGCCGTTCTTATTTTTAATTCCATTACAATGCGATACAAAGGCCCTGATGAGACTTTGTTTCCGTTTTCACTCCATGTTCCCCTGGCGTCTCAGAGCCTCCAGTGCTTCGCCTTTGATTCATTGTGTGTGGTAGGAAGCCTCAGTTAATCTCACTGAACTGCTGACTGCATTGGAATCTCTTCTCGCTGAGCTCTTGGGCTGCGTCTCAGGGTGGCTGTGATCAGAAGCAGAAACGTACAAGGAAATCTGTGCACCATTTGCCGGCTGACATGGCTCACATCGAGGCTAGGCGCGAGATGGAAATTGGAAGGCCCCCTGCTGAAGGCGCTGCTCAGAGCAGGCATAAGCGCTGGTGGCAAAGCAAGAGAGAGACTGGTTTGCAAAACCTTTAAGGCACACATTTGGAAGCTCTCTTTTCCGCCTGATTAGCTGCACAAGAGAACCCCTGGATGGAGCTCCCTCCCCTTCCTCCTCCAGCCTCCCGTTAATTTAGATTTCTCTCCTGAATGTGGCAGCGCACCAGCAGGGGAACTTCTCATCTTCCCAGGATAGTTACGGCTGCTATTCTTGAATAAAAGAAGTTCAAAGAGAACTGTCATGTTAAGCCACCGAATTTTAATTTATGTAGAAGCTCTTTTTGTCGCCAATGGTCTGGATCACGATAATGAGTTCTGATCACATTATGTGTGTAAATCAGTAGAGCAAAGCTGGGGTGTTTGTACTAGGATTGCGGAAGGAACGGTGGCCCCCAAATTTCACTCTGCTTCCCGCCGCTCAGCCTCTTTCTGTCATCCTCTTCACTTACAACCCTGAGCCCTGTGTGGATATTCCCATTTTAGGATTGTAATTAATAAGACAGACTCAGCATTTGTGGAAAAAGTTATTGCAAGGCTTATTACCTGGTATGGTGCCACAGGTCTCCTGTTGCAATCAGATTTCTTGTTGCAACCAGATCCCCTCCCCCCCCCTTCTGTTCAGTCAGGTCTGATTCTCAGAGGCTGCTTGGATTAATGCCTGCAGTTTTCTTGGCAAGATTTTGCAGAAGTGATTTGCCATTGGCTCCTTCCTGGGGCTAAGAGAGGGACTGGCTTGATGACACCCAGCTGCTTTCATGCTCAAGGCAGGACTAGAACTCAGGATCACCTGCTTCCTAGCCTGATGCTTCACCATGACACCAAACTGGTCCTTGCAATAAGATTAACACAAGACAATTAAGTGGTGCTCCAGTCGTGGCCTGCAGCTCTTGAATCGCTGTCCCTGAGGGGCAGATCCAGATTCCCTCCTTCAGATTGGAAGCGCCACTCTGTTCCGCTTTGCTGCCTTCTGGCTTCCTTTGACGCTGTGTTTTTGGAGGCGATGCTCTGCCTGCAGCCCCAACTGCAATTCGGTTTGGGCTAATTGGCATCAATTCTCCAAAGCAGACACTTCAGCCAGACACTGGGCATCCTGTGCCTTTGAACAATGCAAAAGCTGGGAAATGTTTTTTTAAAAGGAGGCTTAGGATGTCACAGCTGCAAGAAGAGACGCCTCCGGATAGAGGCTAGGGGGGCGTTCGGCCCAAACCCACCACTGGGCCTCATCCTGCAGGTCTACGGAAGCTCCGCTTGTCTCAGTGGTGCTGGCGTGCGGAGTAGCCACCTAAAATCTCCATCCTCCATACTTTTTGCCAGTTCTTAAATTCCCCAAAAGACCCCTGAGAAGCCGCCTGAAGTCTGCCTGTTTCCGTACAGGCGGTTTGTCCCTCCAGAGCTGGTCACAAAGGACCAAAGTGCCCGTTTTGTCCCGACTGTGACATAAACCAAGTGGTGCCACAGCTCACCTGGCACGCTGGGCTCCAGTCAGAAATGGCCTTCTGTTTAAACCTGGCTCGAGTTTGCAGTCCGTGATTGTTTCAAGATGTTTATAAGGGTTGATTTTACTTTACCCCCGAAAGGACAAGAGGGATCAGAATCTCTTTTTTAATCTCTTTTTATTTGGCCGACTTCCTGGGTACATTTAGGATTTCTCATGCAACCATCAGCAAATGACACATCACAGCAAAAGACAACCACGGAACACACAGGGGGAAAAGGGCCCCCAGACCCGAACCACTTCAGGCACAGGAGGCGGCTGTGAAATGGACCAAAGTGCCTTTGCAATACGGACCGGGTCCTTTGACCTAGCTGTGCCTCTGTGCCACGCCAAGAGGCGGCCTCATCACCGTTGGAGCCCTCTCTGCACACAGAGGGGAGGGGGCTGAGACAACCCAGTGGTGGCAAGGGTCTCTCTGCTGCACCCCACCTTGCCAAGGGGCTGGTGTGGGAACAGCTGCTGGTGCTGCGGCTCCAAGAGTTGGAACCCTCCAGGGATGGTCCTGGGCTCCTCTGTGGAAGGCAAGCTCAGGGCCCATCCTGAGGGCCTTCCCGACCCACTCTGTGAAGTTCAGCTCCTTGGGGTGCCTCTGTTTTCTATCCCCTGCCCAGAATGCCCCTGCTTTATTTACTCCTTCGTTTCCAGGGCGCCCCATTGCAAAGAGAAGGGGCACTGCTGTTCCCTTGAGCAGTTTCAAGGGGCGTGTGTGCTGTTAAACATACAGAGGTTTATTCCCCTGCCTGGGAGACACCAAAGGAAGGGCAAAGAGGAGCTTTCTTGGCCCGTGTGGATGTATCTGAGCGACAGTGATGAGGGGCAAAGGGCACCCACTTCCCCTCTCGGCCTGCTTCTTCCTCTGTACCTTCCTCTCTCTTTCCTTTGCAATCCTGCTGCCCCTTTGGAGCGCCTGCTGCCCTACTGCCCCCTCCCTATCCCCATCTGCCCTCCCTCCTCTCAGGGCCTTTCCTGGACTTGCTGGCCTCTTGCACAACTTCGCTGTCCTGGTGCCCAAACAGCCAGGGGGGTGCAGGAGACGTCCTGCTCTGCGCAGTGGAAAGAGAAGCTCTCGGTGGGTCTTGCTTTCTGGAGGACGAGCACAAGGAGGGGAGACGGACGCAGGTGGACGGGTGGGGTCACTGCGGGTTCACTGCGGTGAGTTCAAAGCAGAGCCAGGGGTGCTCCCTTTGGGGCCACGGGGGGGTAAGGCCTTGGAGCTGTAATATTCCACCACCTGCTTGGGCACCTCTGCCAGCACGCACTTGGCCAGGGCGGTGGGCGAAGCCTGGAAGACAAAGAAGGCCGAGAGGTCAGCTGGCACCTGCCATCCCGCTGCAGGGCCTGGTGTTTATTCTAGCAGCTTCACTCGGCAAAAGGACTGCAAGAAGGCAAGAGCTCTCAACTGCCAATCAAAGCAGGAAAACCCCCACAGGGGGATCCTAGGATACATAGTGGCCTGTCAGGTGCACATCTGAAGCGCAAGGGTGCTCTTTTTCTGGAGGGTGAGCAGCAGCTGGATACCCCGTGGAGAGCAGGTCGGGCATCCCGTGTTTTCCAGACCCTTTGGGTGGGCCGAGCCAAACTCCCCCTAAAGCCCTTCCAGGCTGCCTGCATCCCATTCAGCCAGGAACTCTCATCAAGGGGTCCCTGCTCAGCAATGCTCGCAGAGGGGGGGGCAGGGTAGCCCTGGGGGGCGGCTGGAGTCAGGGTCCTGGCACCATCTGGGCAGCATCAGGAGAGAAGGGAAGAGCAGAGCAGAAAGGCCGGGAGAGACCTGGCGAAACTGTTCCCACATGGATCCCTGGGGAACCTGCAACCCAGTGGCTCCAAGGCAACCTTTCTCCATGCTGGAGGTGCCCATAGCTGCAGCCAGATGAGGGGGGAGGGCGGCCTGCCTGAGGGAGGGGGACTTACATTCTTGAACTCTCGGAAGGGGACGAACTGCACGATGTCCCGCATGACAGGCTCGCCTCTGGGGGAGCGAAGGATCCCATCGTCCCCGTCCAAGATCTGCATGTCGGTAAAATCGGCGTTGCCCACCCCCACAATGATGATGGACATGGGCAAATAGGAGGCCCGGACGATGGCTTCCCGCGTGTCTGCCATGTCGGTCACCACCCCATCGGTTAGGATCAGCAGGATGAAGTATTGCTGTGAGAAGAGGGGGCAGGTCAGGAGCGGGCAGGAAATTAGCAGGACGGGGGCAGAAGAAATTTCGCAGGGGACAGTCAGGGGTGCAGACAAAACTCCCCCAAATTCTTCCTCTTTGATGAGCCTCGCAGCCAACGGCCACCAACCGATCTTGTTGGCACACAGAAGGGGCAGCACTGCAGCCCCCCACAAGACAACAGCCCCTCCCCCCAGGGCTTCCTCCTTCAAAAGAGTGAGGGGAGGCGGGTGAAATGCCAGAGAAGGGAACCTCCTTTCTTCTTGGCAAAGGACAAATCTCTCTCTCTCTCTGCGTCTTCTCTGGCATAGCTGCAGGGTTCCTGTGCATGTGTCAAGGGCTACAATCCCGTGAGAGCAGCAGAGGCACAGTGCCAGTTGGCACCAGCCAGAGTGGGCAGTGGGCCTAACTCTGGAGATATGCTGCCCTCCACGGGGGCTCTGCAAAGGCCCAAGAGGCTTCTGACAACCCCTGACCCATCGCAGGGCCCAGAGTTTGGGTGGCTGGAGGTCCTCCAGAAATCCCGGCCTCCATTCAGGGATTCCATGGGAAAGCAATTCACTCCGATTTGAAATCAGTTCGGGAATTGAAAACCAATTGTCGTATTAAATGCCACCACATCGATCAAGTAATTCACGTGTTCTGTTTTTGTTTTTTTAAATTCCATTTGCTTTCCTTAATCAAGTTGACCCGATTCAAAACGCCAATGTTGATGGACAAGTCCAAGAAGGCTGGAGCAGATTCGCTTCCTCCCTCGGGCTCCCCGGCCTTCCTTCTCTGCTCTGCCGGGAGCCCAGCCTCCCTCCCTCCCTCCCGCCCACCACCTACTCACACCCCAGGCCGTGCAGACAGACGCATCAGTTGCCACCATTAATTGATAGGACTGGCAGCAAAGCTTTCAGCCACTTAGTGAGCCTGCCAAGAGCTGTCAAGACCAGGATGAGCAAAGTCTTGCCTGGGTCCTCGCCCACTTGGCATATGTCAATAACGGAGGGGAAAATTTGTTCCAACCAATAAAGGAGAATCTTTGTAGCTCAGGGTTGAAAAGAGGAGCCTCTGATGCTCTCTGAGCCGGCTTGTTTTCTTGCAGACGTTTCAGGACCCAAACTAGGAAACTTCATCAGTTCTGTTACCTAGTTTGGGTCATGAAACATCTGCAAGAAAGGAAGGAAGCTCAGAGAGCCCCAAGGAAGCCTCAGTTTTGTTAAAGCTTCCCGGTCCATCCAGTGCTTTCATGCCTGCAGGCAAGGAGCCCAATCCACCACAACAACCCTGCCTACCTGGGGCTCTACTTTCGATCAAGCAGAGGGACAGCTTGCTGGTTGGAAGTTTGGCAACAGAGCTTAAACTCCAGCAAATGTGGGGGCCCCGACGTCAGAGGAGACTCAACCCCCAACTGTCACCCAGAATGTTTCTGCTGATTCCCACATGCTCACTGAAGCTTCCTGGGTCTTTTCTTCGTTTGCAGCTACTTTGGCCACTTTGGAGATGATGGGTGCCACGTTGGTTGGGCCGTAGAGCTGGATCTTGGGCAAGCAACTCTGGTAAGACTCCACCACCCCCTGGATGCCTAGGGAGGAGAGGGGAGGATTCAGAGGGCCCTTTGATGCAGCACAGGTGAGGCAGGGGGAGGGGCCGCATCTTCCCAAGTGAAGAGAAGTTTGAAGAAGCCAGGAGCAGAGGAAAGAGCCTTCCTGCTCCTCCCAAGGAGCCCCCAGGCAGACATTAGAGGCACTTCTGCAAAGGCTTCTCCTTTCCGGAATCCAGGAGGGTTTGGGCTGTTCTGGGGGAGGGTGGAGAGAAGATGTGCTGATCCACCACGTGTCCCAGTGGCCTTTTGGCCTGGCAGGGGCAGGAGAAACACCAGGGAAAGTGCCAACCAAAAAGGCAGAAGGAGCAGAAGCTGACTGTGCCCTCACCTTCACACTCATCATCCTCGGCACTGAAGTTAATGGCAAAATCATGGGAGACCTAAAGGAGGGAGGGAGGGAGGGAGGGAGGGAGGGAGGGAGGGAGGGAGGGAAGGAAGGAAGGAAGGAAGGAAGGAAGGAAAGTTGGTTAATTGTGGAGCCCCCTCCAGCCCGTTTCAGAGGCTGCCCTGTTGGCATCGCTTGGTGGATGGAAGCCGTGGCAGCTGCTCTGGTATCCTGGAGGACTCAGAGCTGTCAAAGTGCCAAGGGGATCCAATCACTCAGCCGGTTGGCAAGAGAAGGTGGAGGGAGGTCCTGGCGGTGGCAGGAGGCTGGGGCTGGATGCAGAGATGGCACAAGTGCCAATCTGCCCTGCTTCACTGCTGCTTGATGGGCACACCAACACCCAGAAAGGCTGGTCAGCCAAGTGCTAAGTTCATGGCAGCAAAGCAGAGAAACTTGTGGGACCCTGAGGCTGAACAGCTTGGCTGAGCAGACCCTTCAAGGCCCCCAAAAGATGCCTCCAGAGTCCTGGTGTTCTTATAAAGGCAAATAAAAGGAAATGCCAGGGCTGGAGGTCTGGGCAAGAGGCAGCTGCGATGGTGTGATGGCAGCTCACCCAGCTGCAGGTCCAGCCTCCTACAGGAACACTCTCCAATGGGGCCAGCTGCCTTGGGGGCCAGGATGCCTCTGCTCTACTGACCACCCCACAACCATTGCTTCTGCCCCCACTGGTCCTGTTTCACGCAGGTCCCTTGACTTACTTCATAGTTGGGGGGGATCCTTGCTCCAAAGCCCAAGGCAGAGAATTTCTTGTCACTGTGGAGAGGCAGAAACTGGTCACTCCGGCTGCAAAGGGCTTGGAAGCCCCTCACCCAAGCCCCTCCTCTTTGCTTTCCCCAAGGCCCCTGACTTCACCATGGGGGGGGGGGGGGGGAGATGCCTCCAAAGTGGCTGCTTATCCCCATGGGGATGAACACTCGAACTGCCCAGGTTAGAGAGCACTCCCCCCCTTGAGTGCAACGTCCCTTCAGAGCCTGTCAACACCTAGATGCCCCCTGCCCCCCCCGTGTCACCTGTCGTAGTCTTGGCAAATCTCCCCCACGGCCACCAGGGCCTTCAGGTATTCATTGGGTTGGTAAGGGTTGATGTAGTGCAGGGAGCAGCTGTTTCGGGGGTCCCCATTGGAGGCTGTGAAGTCAATGGCCACCTGGGGGAGAAGGAGAGGCAGAGGGGGTCAGAAGGAGGGAGCCAGCAGGCTGGTCTCCCCAGCTTTGAGGCTAAATCAAGGGGGGGCAGACCCTGGATTCCCCGTCATTTGCCATGGGGTCTGAGATGAGGGGCACAGAACCCTGCCACCCTTGAGAGGCATAACATCTGGAAAGGCAGATGAGAACGTCCTCAGTCTGGTTCCTGCCCCAAGTGAAGAGAAACCGACATTGAACAGGAATAATCAGGCAGGGCCCATTTTCGCCCCTCAGGCCTGAAGTCAGAGCGAAGCAGGAATCGCCGCCGTCTCTCTCTCTCCCTCCCTCTCCACCCACCCACCCACCCTGCGTGTGAGGGGCTCTCGTTCCTGGGCTGCTGCCCGTCGCATGCCCTCGCCAGTAAAGTGGGCCCGGAGCCAGCAATCTGTTCCTTGCCATGTTCTGGAACTGACTCACTCCAGGAAGGAGATGCTCTTTCAAAACGCAATCTGCTGCCTGCTTCTTGTTTTGAAAGAAAGAAATCTGTGCGGAGCTCCAACCGCCATGGCCAGAAGCTGAGGTGACCAAGGAGCTGGTGAGGTCCCAGCCCGCCTGGAGGGCCAGCCCAAGACAAAGCCCACTTTTCCAAAGTCTCCAGCCCCTCCCCCGATGCTTAGCCTCTCCCTTGCCAGGATAAGAACGGACGGCGTGCCCATATCTAGGCAGCGAAAGGGTTAAACAAGCCCCCAGACCCAAAGAGGTGCCCCTCGCTGGAGCAGAAGGGGCGCCCCTGCCTGGCCCTGGCTCTGGAGACCCTTGGCCTGCTCTGGACCAACCGAGGTGGCCGGGTGGAGCTACTCACCGTGAAGTGGATCTGGCAGCCGCCCATGATGTAGTCCAGGAAGGAGTAAACCCTGTGGATCTTCCAGAGAATCTGGGCATCAGCCAGAAGCAGAGCAGGATGAAAGCTACATCCTGCCAGCTCAACTCTGTGCCCAACACAGGGCAACAGGTCTGCAGCCCGGTAGGCAGAATTACGAAGAGTGGGCCAGGCCTGCTGCCACCCACAGCAGGTGGGATGAAGGGGGCAAAAGCCTGTTTGGATTACCAATATTCACAGCAGACCCATAACCCACCCCTCTGCTCCCGAGATTCCCCCTTGCTCAGCCCCAATGCACCCCCACTGATGATGAGAGGCTGGCCCATGGACTGGCCACTTACCTTCAGGTCCAGGAGAATGACCACACCCGAATTTCGGTAGTTCCGCTTCTTCAGTTTGTACTTGGGATTCATGCAGTCCCACTGGATCTGATGGGGGGAGGGGCGAAAGGGATCTCTTTTTATTCTTGCTGGGCAATTCAGGTCTGGGCAGAGACCAGCCCCATCCAGCCCCTGTGGATGGCTGCTTTCTCTCCAGGAAGCCCCCTCCCCAGCTGTGGAGCTCCCCGGGGGGCTGCTTGGCTTCCTCCCTGCGCTCCAACCTTGTTGCCGCCTGTGGCTTTCTGCATCTCCTCGAAAGTGGTGTAAAACTCCCCGATGAAGTCGTGCTTCCCTCGGGAGTCATAGTCGAAGACGACACACTGCACACAAGAGACGGGCCTTCAGGACCCCTCGGGATGGGGCCCTTTCTGCCCAGGCCTCCTCATCTCTCCCCCTCCCCCAGGACCAGAGGGTGCTGGCCTGGCATCCTCCCTCAGAGCCCCAAGGCAGCAATGCACGGCTGGTCTCAGAAGTGGGTACGGGAGGCAACATCTTGGAGACCTCCACTCTCTGCAGGCCTTTTTTGTAGCCTGCTGGGGGCGCTGCTGAAGTTGCAGCCCGAGCAGCTGGGGTTGGCTGAGGGCATCAACGGGTGGCCCTTGCCCCCCACCCAAAAAACCTCACCCTCAGCTTCCGCTTCTCTTCACAGCTGCAGAGGGAGTTCAGGGACACTTTGAAGGGCTCCCAAATGGGGCTCAGGTTGTTCTTGACAAACTGCGAAGTACAGGGACAGGGTCTCAAAAGGCAGCCTTTGTGGGGGGGCAGAAGGGGGTCCTTGTCCACAAGGGCCTGAAGCTTTCCTAGTCAGAGCCCAACAAACGCCTCTCTCCTCTGCTCCTTGAACCCCTCTGGCTGATATGAAGGGGGGCAGTGAGGAGTGAGGGGACAGGAGGCCTGGCAACCCCAAGGGAATTGCTGCACTGCACTGGAGCAGGTCTCTTGGTGGGTTCCCGGGACTCCTCTCTGACCAGGGGTGTTGGGAATTTATCCTTTGGATCCTAGGAGGGGAGTCTTACCTCAGTCCTGTGTACCAGCTGCTCACTTCCATCATCATTGATCCGGTAGATCTCCAGAAAGGGATCTGATTTACTGAAAAGATCCTAGGGGAGACAGGGTTAACCTGTTATCAACGGGTGGCTCTCCTCCTGCTCTTCCTGGGGTTCTGGGGTGTGCAAACGACATGATGCCGCCTATGGCAAGGTCCATCCGAGTTGTGTCTTTGTGTGATGGTGCCATCGTTTTATTGGCCTGAAGGCTTGTTGCAGGGGTGAGAGGGCTGGCCACACCTGGGAGTTTTGCTCAATCCCACCTGGATCTGTTCTTCCTTGGGCATCTGAAGACCACTCCCCACTTCATTGGATGGTTGGGGAAATGAAGGGGGTGAGTGGGAGTGGGGTCCCCTAAACTCCACCCCCTGGAAGGAAAGGGGCAGCACTTTGTCTTGCATGCATGCTGGCTGGGAGAGAAGAGTGAACCCCAGCCTCACGGGGGATGCAGAAGCCCCTCCCCCACTGACAGACCCCATCCAGCAACTTCTCCAGCATTCCTTCCTCTCCTTTCCTGCTCCATCTGTTCAACTTTTAAATATCCTTTTTCATTTTTTAAAAAAGACATTCATATTCAATTTCACAGCTTTGATGCCAGCCTGATTTATCTCTGTCACGTAAGATGACAAATTTCCATGGATGGCTGATTACAGGCACACACACACACACACACACAGAGCGCCCATTTGCCCATGATGTTCGCTCATGTCCTCAGTTTTTCATTCCTAATAAAAACGGCTGCTCAACCTGCACCTTTTCTCCTTCAGCTCCTGAGCAGCTGTTTCAGTCTCCTCCTAAACTGGGCCCTTCCTGCTCTGATGCTGGGGTGGGTGTGGGGGCTATACTGGCACTCACCTGTCCAGACCAATTTATCCCCCATCCCCTGTCTGAATGGCATGTCCTCCTGCAGCATCCCAACTCCTCTCCCCCCTTGCCTGCCCCTCTCAAGCCCAGTGTGGCCACATCGACCCTCCCCAGGATGGTCTCTCCCAAAGGAGAAGAGCCCAGCCCCCCGGGCCCTCCCCCACCTTGTCATCCAGCTTCTTTGCCCGAAAGAAGAGCTCCACAAAGCCGTTGTCTCCGGAAATCTCTTCCGAGGTCACCTGTGAAGAGGGTCACGAGAAGCCCGTGGGTCAGGGGGGCCTCCCAGCCTCCGCTTCCAATCTGCCGCGGGGTGGGGGCCGGAAGGGGGCACTCACTGTGACGGTGGACTTGCCGGCGGGTTTCCCGTACTTGAGAAAGAGCGGCTTGCTCACCCGCTTTTGAGCCACGATCTGCAAGGAGGAGCAGAAAGGTGGGCGGACGGGCGCCTTCTTGGGGTGGCGGGGCTGGGCCCACCGCCTTTCCCCGCAGCCGCTACTCGGAGCTAGCAAGCCTGGCCCCCTGCCCGGCGGAGAAAGGGGCGCCCTAAGCCTTGCGGTGGGGGCAAGGGTCTCTCCTGCCGGCCAGCCCGCTGCCTGCCAGGGACGCCCAGTCACACCCTCCTCGAGGCGCAGCGGGCGGTAGGACGGGGCGGTCTCTTCCCAGGGGCTCCTTCGCAGATTAGCCCCCCATCCGCTGCGCTAACCGGTGAGGCCTTGGAGTTCAGCGTCCGGGCCCCCTTACCTGTCCCACCGTGCACTCCATGCCTCCCAGGAAGTCGTCATCGTGGGTGCCCACGCCGCCGTGCCCGTGGATGTCGTAGACCTCGAAGCGCAGCTTCTGCACCTCCTCAAAGTAATAGTCCACCATGAACACCTTGGCGAAAACGGGGTTCAGGTTGCTTCTGATGACCTCGGACCGGTCCACCTGGAGGCAGAGAGAGGCGGCGTCACCCCGAGACCACCGAGCCCAGAAGGCTTCGCCTGGCAGGGAGATGGAGAAAATGCAGCGCTCCGACCCTTCCCCGCTGCCCTTGCAAATGGCGGGCTCGGGGGCCCCGGCGTCTTCTGCGCTTTCCTCCCCCGAGGGAAGCAGAGCGGGCGGGGTGGGCGGCACAGCCCGGTCCAGCTGATCCTGGGCAGGGGAGCGCCCCGAAAGAAGGCCCCGGGAAGGGGCGCTGCGGCTGGGTTTGCCCAGGGCGGGGCCCCCGGGCCCAGATGATTTCAACCTCCGGTTGCGCGTCCGGAACGCTCAGCCCGCTTTGCCCCATCCGAGCCAGGGCAGGGGCTCCCGGCGGGGCTCCCACGCAGCCACAGGAAGGAGCCTCGGCTGCACCTGATGAGAAGCCAAGAAGCCGGCAAGGAGCGCGCGCTCTTCCCAAGTCAGCTTGGTCGAGCGCGGCGTCTTTGCTTCCCCCCCCCCTCCGCTTCGGCTCTCGCTTCTTCGGACGGGCCCTCATCACGCCTCCCTTCGTCTCCCGCCCATCCCGTGACCCCCTGCTGGGAATGAAGGAAACTTTGCCTAAACTTTCGGGGAACGGAGCCGTCCGGGCGAGCGGAATGCAACTGAGTTGCCAATGAGCGCTTCCCGGGTTCATTAGGGAAGGGAAGCTGGGGGTGGGGGTGGGGATGGGAGGCAGGCGTGGGGTTGCTGCTCTCGCTCACCTGTCCACACCTGTGACTTAGCGGGGTGGGGAGGGTGGCTGAAGATGAGCAGCCAGGCCTCTGGCCACCCCTCCCTCTCTCCAGAGGCAGCTGAAAATGCTGCTTGGATCTTTGGCTTCGGGCCACCTCCCCCCTCTCCAGGGGCCTCCAAGGGCACCAGCCAGGGCCACTCTGGTGGGAATTCAGGCCTGCTTATCCAGGAGCGGCTGGGGCAGGATTGGGCCTTTCATGTGGAAGGAGACGGATTGGAGGACAGGTGAGTCTCTCCTGGACCTGCAGCCGGAGGAGCCTCTAGCAGCGCTCTGGGCCAGGGATCTGTAAGGCCTTTTAGGGACAGCAACTGGGCGCCCTCCAGCTCCTGCAATGCCCCGGCCCTTTGCCCTGTCAGCGGGTGGCAGAGAGTCAAACCCAACCTGCCTCCACTTTTCCCAGCTCTTCAGGGGAGAAGCTGCCTTCTGAGGGACCACATAGCTCCTGGCTCAGGTAGCAGCTTCTGCCAAAGGCCATGTTCGCTTCCTGGAATTGTTCTCACCTAGCAAGTCATCAGTCGTGCTGCTTTTCAGAAAGGAAATCAGATATAATTTTATGAAGTTTCAGCGCCTGGACCAGCCTGGTTTTTTATTTCCTGCCCATCTGTTGTATCAGAGGGAGTGCCAGCTCCCTCTCATCAGCACCCAGGTCAGCTCATTCATCCCTAACTGGTCCTGGAAAATTATCAGTGCCTTATCACTCTCAGAGCAGGAGAACTACAGACGCTACAAAGAGTCTGTCTGCATCTTAAATACAGGCCAATTTGCCCTGGCAGGGGATGCCTTGGCTCGGCGCCAGAAAAATGGTGGCTAAAGGAAATGTGTTAATTGTTAAGATGCTGGAGGCCAAGGAGCCTTTTGCTGCTAAAAGCCTGGGGAAGCTAAGCAGGTAGAAGAATCTTTTCTCAAGCGCCAGAGAGTGTCCAGCCTTCTTTTTCTTTTTCATAGTGCAGCGCAAGCACACACACGCACACACGCCAAGATCTTTCCTGGCTCTTTCCTTCTGCTTTTCCCTCTGGATCTGGGCAGCTTTCTTGGGCTAAGGCAAAAGTTCTCTCCAGGCTAAGGATACACATTTTCTGGCAGGAGGGGTGTCTTTGAAGCACACACATTTACCCATGCCTCCCCCACCCCACATAGGTACCCTCACTCTCTATCTGCATCAGGCCACAAGATGGGCCATGCCAAGCTTCCACTGCCCCTGCAGGTAACAAAGCAGAGCTGTCCATTTGCTTCTCCTGGTCAGTTTGGGGATTGGTGTGCCAAGCAAAGAAGGGGCACGTCATTGCAATCGATTCCCCCAAAGCCCCTTTATCCCTCCCCAAACATCTTCCCAAGGAGTGGGAGGTTTGTTAATTAGATCCACTGTCAGAGATAATCTTCTCAAAGTAAGCTGTGGAGCTCATCTTCAGCGGAGGCTTAATCCATCTCATCATGACCCATATGTTGGATGCAGCAAATTGCGATCCGGAAGGGACAGTCAGCTCCCTTGGGAAGCCTTCAGTGGGTGGATCGAAGCTCAGATGGGGGGGGGGGCGAGGAGCCTGTGTGGCATGATTTCAGGGACTGTCAGGCGCTGGAAGGACCTTGTCCTGTGCTGGGATTGTTGCAGGCAGGAAGCCCCCGTGCTTGGGCTGAGCCTCTGAGATGACTGACTGATGGATTAATGGATCAGTCAAATGTGTGTAACTGCCCCTCTCACCAAGAGCAGCTCTGGGCTCTTTACAGGTATTGACAAAGAGGCAGGTGACCAAAAATTTGGCTGCCCAGGGCACCCTCCCCTCCCAGCAGCTGAACAAGGCCACAAACATTCCCAATCTCCAAGAGAGCCACAGGCACTGAGCTGCAGAGGCCTCCCTGCTCCCTGCAGCTGCATCCCTTTCCAGCGACTCGGACCTATTGCCCCGTCGCTCTGGGTTCTCCTGATTTCTAAATAATGCCGAGCATGAAATGGTAACTTTATCAATGTCAGGCCACGCAGCCCTTTGGGACATCAGCCAAAGTGATTTTCCGTGGCTGTTAACATGGGCAAAGACAGCTGGCTCCCCTGAAAACAGAGCAATATTTCAGTATTGATTTTTTACTCCACGCTCTGAGCCTTCTTCTCCATCCCTTTCACAAAGCAGTCTTAAGCCGACTGATCCACCTGCAAGGCAACCTGGATCTGCCCCGGGCAGGATGGTTTAAACGCCCCTCCCCCCCACCAGCTTGGGACCAGCCCCCCCCCATTATCTTGTTGGCCTGTAGCAGGGTTTCTCTGGAGGCTCTGAAGTCTGCAGCTGGAGGGGGGAGCTGGGCTCTCTCTGCAGGCCAAGGGAGGTGCTGCTTCCCCCTCCCCAGAGGCTCCTTGGAAGGCCAGCTGTCTGTCTTGTTTTTCAACACCCAACCGGCCCTGCCTCCACTTCATCTCGGCTTCACTGTGGTTTCCGAACAAAGCAACAGGCAATCAGTGCTTGGTTCAGAGGAGAGCTGGCTAGATGGAAAGAGAAGGAGCGTGCAAAGCCTTGCTGCCAATTAAATGGGTACATGTCATATCTACTCAAGGGCCCGAGGATCTGGTGGGATCTAGGATTTAGGGATGAGCTGCTCACCAAGATTGGCAGTGCTAAAGAAATACGGCCGTCTTTTGTGGAAACTTTAGTCTGAATGCCTACAGAGAGGCAAGAGAGACTCTTTCCCTTTCTGGGGTGTTGAATGCCAGAAATCCGGGCTCCCCTCCGGGTCTCTGTGAGGCTCAACCTGGATGCAGGAGGGCTCAGCACTTTGGGATCCAGCTTTCCTTTCGCCACATGGAGGGGGGCACTCTGTCCCCAGGACACAGTCTGGACAGGAAACTCAGAGGAGGGAGCAGAAATGGAACTAAATCAGAGGCCTGAGCAATAACGGCTGAATGGGGAGGGGGAGGCAGAGGATTCCGGAGCTCAATCTCAGGAAGAGCATGGAACCTGGAGGGGGGGGCAGCGGCGGCCCTTCGAGAAGCTCATCAGCCTCAAGGCTCACCCGGGGCTTTACAATTAAAAGCCAAACAACAAGAGCAGGTCATTAATGTTCAGGCAGCCATTTTGGCTGTTCCAGCCATTCACTTACATCACCATACATTTCACCGCAACCCTGCAAAGGAAGACAGTGTGTGCATCACCTGTTGGAGCTTCTGCCAACTTCTCAAGTGATGCAGGCAGGTTTGTTCTGCTGGGCTTTGGCTTCAGTGCCAGAGCAGCCACAAAAGGCGGTTTACTTTTGGGTTCCCTTGAAGCGCGTTTGAAAGTCCCTTTCCCCACGTTGGCAAGAAGCATCCGAGCGATGGGGCTCGCTGGTCCCCCAGGGGAAGGCAGCGGAAACTGTGCCCCAACAAGGAGCTGAAATGGTGGCCTGGCCCTGCTCAGCCTCTGCCCCACAGCAGCCCTGAAAATGCCCCCTTTTATATTTCATGGGTGCCACAAGCGCCGTTGCTGGCTCTGCGCTCCGCACTATCACCAAGAGACAAAGGTCCTACCTGCCTGCCTGCCTGGCCTCTGCCGGACCCTTCGGATGGGGAGCCAGGCTCCTTCTGCCCCACAGAAAGGACAGGACCAGCTGGGCTGGTGGGGAGAGGCTTTTCGACTTGTCTCCTGGCCCTCCCAGCTTAGCACAGGTTGCCAGTCCCTGTTGTCTGGGAGCCTCAAGCAGAGGGGGAGGGAAACCTTCAGATCTAAGGGGTGTTTGAGGCTGCAGGCAATTTACCCCAAAGGCTGGAAAAGGAGCCATGTGCCAGAAAACGAGAGGAGAATCGCGGGCAGACTGGGGCAACCAGCAGGCCTGGCAGAGCCCTCCTGCTGCTGCCACACGCACAAAGGCAGGGGGCTCTGGACAGGATGGAGCAACGAGGCCAACGGGACAAGGGGTTGCCCTGGTTTAGGGGGTGATTGCCATGGGGTAGGGAGCTCACTTCGGGAGCAGTGCCAAGGCAGCATGTACCCAGCGGCTGGATCAGGCCACTTTGTGCTGTGAATGGGCCTCTGTCCATTCCTGCTGACTGGAATTTGTGGCTTGATTTGGGTCTTTCCCCCCACCCAAAATTATTTACAGCAATACCAGCTCTTGCTTGGACAGCTGATGGGAATGGGGCTTTTGTGCATCAGGGAGTTTCCGTTGGCAAACTTTGATGTCATTAGGAAGCCCCCATTCACTTCCAGGCGAGAAATGTCCATGGCCCCCACAGGCTGCCAGGCCTTTAGCAGCCTCTGCAGGGCACATAGGTGTCTCCAGTGTGGTTCATTAAACTAGGATTTGAGTGGTATCTGATGATAGCTAAGCCTCCTTTCCAGTGACTGCTGTGCTGGCTTGGTTCTCGGATTGTCTGTTTTGACTTGATGAGCTGAACCTGGATAGAGATCTTACAAGTAAGCCAGTCTGCCACTAAGCAGGGAATGTTCTTCCTGCTATAGGGCCCCAAGGCCAGGGAGCCCGTTTCCCCCTCTTTGAGTTGAATTGCCAGGCAAATTCAGCCATGCTGGGACTGGAGGAGGAAGATGGACACCGCAGGCGCGCTTGCCCTGCACAAACCCTGGTTCAAATTATTGGATTTGGTCCCCTGCAGGTGAGAGGAACTCAAGGCCCAGGCAGAATGTGAGCACCTGAGGATCATCCCAGAAACAAAGGGAGGCAATGGGGGCTCTGAGCTTGTGGCAAGAACTTTTGCTTCCACCCAAGTCTCTGGTGCAGGAAGCTGGGTTTTATGCAGGATTCTCCAGCCTTTGGGAAGGAGCTTTAGCGAGGGGGTTGGGGGGCCAACTCTGTCCAGTTCGCAGCCAGCAACAGCAGCAGAAACGAGAGTCCACCTCTCATAAGTGCAGAGATGGAGTGATTCCAAGGAAGCCTTCCGCCCCATCAGCCTCAAGGAATTGCTGCATTGCTTTGGTGCATTTCATCTGGGACGGCCTTACTTTGCGGCCTCGCAAGGGCCAAACAGGCTTGAGAGCGTTGCATGAGGGTCCAAAGCTAACTATGACTTCCACTGTGGTTGGAGGAACCAGAGAATGGGAAGCTGGAAAGCCCCAAGAGCTCCTGCTCGGCCAGGTAGAGCCACCTCTGCATCTGACCCTTTGGGGGCTTCAGCTTTGGCACTCCAGCCTATTACACAGCAACCAGCCCTTAGCAGCTAATCCCTCCCGGTGACCCCAAGACAGGAGCCAATCCGCCTTCAGGGAGAAAGGCAGAACTCTCAGACCAGCTAGTCAAGTTGCAAAGCTCAGCTGGCTTAGCCCATTAAGAGGAACAGATCGCAGGAAGTGAGTTGGGCAGATCCCTTAAATACTTTTATGCATGTGCTACTAAGTGTGAAGGCGTTACGCATCCTCCTGAAAAGACCCTTGTGCTTTTTGGTGGAAGCAGGCAGTTGGTCTGTGCCCAGTTCTCCTCCTCTGCCCCTCGGGCCCTAGACCTGCTCTTGCCCACAGGGTACACACCACCCTGAGATCTCTTGAGTCTTACGGACCCTAGTTCTCAGGTCTTCCTTTAAAGGAGGAAACAAACCAGCATCCTCACACACGAGCCCAGAAATTCAACCCAACATCCGAACAAAAGGCAGCCGAGTCCTTTGGCTGAACTTAAAGCCTGGCCCCGAAAAAGAGACTCTCAGACTCAGCCTATCCCTAGAAGAGACGTGGATTTTAGAAAGTCTCCCGCAGGGATCCCTAAAAGGCAGGGTGACCATCTCCAAGGCCTTGCTAGGACAGAGTCCTTCACCAGGGGGGGTAGGGCTGGTCAATGGGAATGCAACAAACCGGCCCCTCATTTGTGCAGAGAAAGGGGGCCCGGAGCAGGCCTTCCTGACCCGCTAAAAGGCCGAGAACAGCCTTTGAGCAGCTTGGAATGACGAGAACTTCTGTCGGCCAGATTGGAAGGGCCCTGAGCTGGGAAGCTGCTTGAAAGGACAGAGGGAAGATGGGGGAGCCCAGAAGGACAGAGAGCCGCTGCTGGGACTTTAGCAGCAGGGATCTCCCCTTGATGGTCCTGCCCAGCTTGCCCTCTTTCTGGACCCGTCTCAAGCCCCCCCGCTTCCCTTCCACCCTCCCTGCAGCCGCTCTCCACCTACCTCGACCCACTGTCCTTGAGACTGCATGAGGAGGACGACGCAGGGGTCCGACTTGTTGAGGGTGTCCCGGTCAAGGAGGTGCTTGCAGCAGACGCGGAGCTCCACCTTGGAGACGCAGGTGGCCGAGACGACCCCCAGGTTGGCCTGGGACGCCGGGTCTAGGATTTCGTTCATTCTGGCTGGGAGCGGGGCTGGAGCCTGGGGAGAGCTGGCTGCACGGCAGGAGACTGAGGCCCGGCCCGAGTCCACCGAGCGAGCGAGTGGTGGGGCTGGCAGCAGCGGAGCCTGATGACGCTCAGTGGCTGGCGGCTCAGAGCATTCCCAAGTGCCAAATGCCCGCTTCCTCGGTCTGTGCTGGTGCCAAATGAGGCTAATGAAGAGGTTTTCTCAGAGCCAATGAAAGAGCGGTGCTTCTTCTTCTTCTTCCTTTCCCTGATGTTGCTCCCACTCAGCTCCGTTGCTGCTGACACCTGGGTGCAACTGTGCCTGGCTTCTCTACAAATTGGGTCTGTGGGTGGGGACCCCTCGATCTTCTGGCCTCCAAAGAAGTGAAGACGGGGAAAGGAGGACCCCTTTACTTCCCCAACAGCAGAAGCTGCTCGTGCCTGCAGGCTTCCTGGGTTGCGAGGCTTCCCCCTCGGCGGAACAAGCAGAAGAGGGGCTTACCACGCTGAGACACCCACGTGCGCTGCCTCTGGAGAGGAAGCAGCTTCCCGCGGAGCCTCCCTGCTCCTTCGTGGAAGGTCCGACCTGGCCAGGAAGAGAACCTGAAAGGGAAAAAAAAAGGAAGACTGGCCTGCAGGTACCAGAAGAAACACAGGGAAATGAAGGGGCAGCCCAAGACCTTGCAGTCGCCCTCAACACACAACTGCGCTTTGGGGGGTGATCCAGTGACTGCATCCTGCCACCCACTGGGCACCTGGGCAAAAAAGCTGCCTATAGAAGCTGGTTTGGCTAATCGAGAGCCTGGATTGTGCCAGAAACAGTAGAACGGAAGTGTCAGATCCTGCTAAACTTCAGCTGCTCCTCAGCAAAAGGGACAAGAATCCTTCCCCCCATCCAAATGCAGCCAGAATCCTGACATTTCTGCCCTTCACAGGAATGACAAAACCCGAAGACTTGGATGCCATGGCCAACGCACACACCTGGATATGCTGCTGGTCAGTAGCTTGTCAGGTTTGTCCAGGGCAGACAGGCAGCCTTCTTGGGTCAGGAGAGTCTGCCTTGCCCCCCACCCCCCACCTTGGAAAGGCTGAAGAGCAATTGCAGTGGTGGCTGCCTTCCTCTCCCTGCCCCCTTTTCTCCCTTGTCTCTGGATAACCTAAGCCAAGACCGAGGTCTATGTGCCTTGCTCTTGAAACAGGACGTGGCTGCTGAGAGGGGGACGTGGCAGGGAACCCCACTGCTCAGGTGGAACAAAACTGAGAGCTGGCAATGCCCAGGGCTTGCCCCGGAGGCCAGAAGCCAAGGCCCGGAACCCACCATGAGCAGCCCCCAGCTGGACTCTACAACAACCCTAATTCCGCTTATCTCCACACTTCTCTACCTGATTGCCGCCTGGCCCATTCTGACCTGAGGATGAGGAGGGCCTCGTGCACAATCCCGGCTCCTTCCCGTGAAGGCCTGCAAGCGGTCTGGGCTTGGACTGATGGGAGATCCCTTTGACAAGAGGCCTTTGGAGGGCACTTCTGGCACAGCAAGCATGGCAGTTTCAGGAAGGGGAGGGGGTCCCCGGGGTAGGAGGGCAGGGGGCTCTTTCTCTAATTGGTGCCTGGCCTTGTCGGGGGCTCTGGGTGGATGACTGTCTTCCTCACTGTCCCTTCGCCCCTCTGGCCTTCCTGGGAATTGTGTTCCACACATTGGGAAAGAAACTGGATGGTCCTTTTGCCGAGTCCCACAAAGTGACATCATCAAAGCATCCACCAGCACATTCGTGATCATGCATGTGCCAAAGTAGCACCTCCCCATATGTGGCGTTTTAATTGCCCAAAACAGGTTAAGACTCACTAAGACTCACGGGTGCAGGAAAGCAAGTTATGAAGTAGACTTTGGAGCTGAGTTTCCACAACACATGAGCTATGAGCACTGAATTAATCCAGGCTTGGTGTTTCCAAAGTATGAGGACTTCTCATCTAAGCAAACCGGCTGGGCTCAGCCAACACAGGAAAGGCCCCAACCAAGGTGAAAACCAAACGGCCTTTGCTGAGTGAGTTCCTCTGCCTTCGCTGCTCCTGGAGTGACCAAACGGGCAGCTTCTCCATCTCAGAGCCCTCAGGAGCGCCATTCCCACACCAGCCTCTTTCCCCAAGGAAGGACAAGAATCCTTCCACACAACCAAATAACACCCAGACAACTTCCGGGCGGATCCTGGGCTGCTTCTGGAGAGCCTTTCAGCTCTTTTGAGATGCCCCCCTCCCTCCAGGCGGCCAGGAAGACTGGCAGCCGAGGCTGCTGCACCACTGGCTGCCCTGGGCATCACCACATGCGCGGGGGCTTCCGTCTTGGGGATGCAGGTGACCCCAATGTGCTGCCTTTGGCCAACGCAGGACCCGAAGAGTTCATGGCTCCCTGTCCGGAACCTCCTCATTGCCGGAACCCAATCCCGGTGCTACCAGCCCACAGCACAGCCACCTGGCCTCGGATGGGCGCTGATGCCCGCCCGGAGCCGCCCCTGCCGCAACACTGAGACGAGGAGCCCAGCCACCTGCCGCCTCCCCTGCAGCCGCTGCGCCCGCCGCCCAGCCTGCTACGAGCTCGGCACTTCGGGGAGAGCGGAGCGTGGGGGGCCCTTCGGCCGCCGCCTGAAAGTTCCGGGCGGGAGAGGGAGGGAAGCCGCCCCCCGTTCCCCGCCGCCTCCACCGGGCTCGCCGCTTCTGCAGCCGGTCGGAGAGTCGGGCGCGGAGCCGCCGCTTGCCAACCTGGCTGCGCCCGAGACTCTCCGGTGCGCGCGGCAGCGTTAACCCCTTGGCGGTCTGGGCAGCCACGGGGGCCGGGTGGGAGCCTCTCCCCGCTCGGGCCCGCTGCGGGGCTTTGGGGGGCAGCCCGCTTTCGCCCGCCTGGATCCCGCCACGCGCTGCCTCCCGCGCAGAGCCCTGCGCTCTCACCAGATGCAGCTGCGCGGCTTCGCCGACGCTCTGGAGCCCGTCCATCCGCTCCTTCGCGGGCTGGCCGGGGGTTCCGGCGCCGCCGGGGGAGACGCCGCTTCGCGCTCCAGGCGCCCCGGTTCCACCGCTGCCTCTCCTCGAGCGGGCACGTTTGGGAGGCGGAGCGGCGGCGGCGGCTCCGAGCCTTTTCTGGAGCGCTCCGGGCGACCCCCGCGCGCCCCTCTCGACGGCCGGGCTGACAACCAGGGCGAAGGCGCGGTTAGGATAGGCGCCGCCCTTCCCGGGCAGCAGCGCAGCGCAGCGCAGCGCCAAGGCGTCTCCCCAGTCCGGACCGTCCGGTGCTCGCGCCTCCCTCCCTCCCTCCCTTTCTCCCGGGCCCTGGGAGCCCCAAAGCCCATCAGCCCCTGCCCCAAACTCCTGCGGAAGACAGTGCCATTCCTCCCCCACTTTCCAACTCTTGGGTTGGCATTTCTCTGGCGGAAACAAGGCTGTTGAGTTGCTCCGAGGTTCCGCTTCCAAGCAACCGTTTGCACGCCCCCCCCCGCAAGCCCCCTCCCCGAAGCAGCAAGCACGAGATCCTGGTGCGAGGGAGGGGCGCCAGTCCCACACTTAGCACTGGTAAGATGTGGGGAACCAGGCCGGTCCAGCGCAAGGCTTGCCTCGGAGGTTGAACCTTAGGCTAACTTGCCCTTGACAATAAGCAGTAAATGGCTTCTGGGGTTAATTAGCCTCCCAGAGTCTGATCCGTTTCTTTGGAAGACCAATTTGCACTCTCGATGTCTCCACCATCTTACAGCTACCTTGGCTGGTGATGTCATAAGAAACAAAGCTAGCCTCAGTTACAGCTATCAATTTTTAAATTTTAGGAAAGCTGAAATCTAAATGGATTCCTTACAGTGCCCTTCTTGACGCTGCCCCATTGCTGCTTGGGAAGTTCTGTGTGTAAGAGGCTCCGGAAATCAGGTGAGGCTTCTCACCCAAAACTTATTTGTGGAAGAAGTTGGGAGATGTTGGTGAGCAGAACCCTCCTTGCAGGAACTCATCCCTCTGTGCTGTTCTGTCTGGAGGGCAGAATGAACAGTCTTCAAGCTGCAAGCAGGAACAATTTTCACCATCTTCCAGGGCCCCCAAAACAGGTCCCAACGGCACAGGTGAGGGTCCTGGCCTGCCAGCTCTCGGCTTTTCCTCATTTTTCCCTGTCAACGCATCCTGTATCCCACCCCCTTACTACATTTTCGGGAGAACTACAGAAACAGGGCTCTTCACCAAAAGGTATTTTGGGAGAAGGGAGATCATGCTACCCCTGAATACTAGTGCATTATGTGCATCGAAAATTGTACCAAGAGTTATGTGTCTTTGGCAATGGAGTAGCACAGCAGCTGTAGCAATAAATGCACAATAAATAATAATAATAAATACACTTTATAGCAGTTTCATTTGGAACAGCTTACATTCTGCAATGGTTCCTTTAAGACCATCGAACAACCACATCTGCCTACCTCAGATACTTGGGAAAGACTCAATAGGTCAGTGATGCCTAACCTTTTTTTCCTCGGGTGCCAAAAGCATGTGCACATGCCCACCCCCATAATGTAATTCCCCCCACGCACGCCATGCCCCCCCGTGCATGCGCACACAGCCCCCCCGCGATGCTCCTCCCACCTGTGCAGGTGCGTGTGACCCCCCCCCTCCACATCCTGTTTTGGGCCTAGAAGGCCTTCCTGAAGCCTCCAGAGGCCGGAAATCTCCTGGAAACTGGCCTGTTTCTGGACTTGCAATAGGCCTGTTTTTTGCCCTCCCAGAGCCTCCGTGTGAGCCCTGTACTTACCTGGCATCCAAAATGGGCCACATGGAGACTCCTGGGAGGGGCAGGGTGGCATGGGCCTCCACACGCGTCTCCCACATGTGCAACAGAAACCTGAAAATCAGCTGGCCGGCGGGAGGCATGCACACATGCGCGGTGGAGCTGGCCTAGGGCAACGGCTCATGTGCCACCTGTGGCACGTGTGCCATAAATTCGCCATCACGGCAATAGGTGGACAAAATTGCCAAATTCAGTCTAAACATTTGGCTGGCTGTGTGACCAACTGTAAAAATAATATTAAAACGTGCAGATTGTGCAAAAATGCAGAAGAAACAGTAGATTGTACATTCAGCTCATGCAAGAAAATCACAGAGATAATAAACAATGACATCACATAGTCTCCAAAACGATTCATTGGAAGAATCTGTAAAAATTATCACATATGCCAGTAATAAACAATTGGGTGAGAACGTATGAGTTGAAAAGGAAGTTAGGAATGAGCATATTAAAATATTGCAAATACAAGCAGATAAAGTCTTGGCTAATAACACACCAGATTTAACTGCAACTGAAAACAAGAAGGTGTAGATAATGTATATGAAATACCAGGGACAGCAGAATAGAAGACAAAGAATTCCAGAAGATCACAAAGGATCAAGATCTAAAAACTGAAAATGAATGATTATGGCATAAACCAGCTGTGGCATTCCTGGTGATTATTGGCACACGGAGTGCCACACAGAAACATTTTGGACAGCACTTAGGAAATCTGGGCATTGACAACATTTCCATCTGCCCATCGCAAACGGCCACCCTGCTTGGATCTACACATACACACCACCAGATTTTGACATCCTAGGTTTTTGGGAAGAGTTCAGCACAAATGAAGGCCAACCAGCTAAAGAACCAGCAGCTGTGATTTCACATTGTTGTGTATTTAATAATAAATAATAGCCAATCTTACACAGCCAAACAAGAAAAGATTAATGCAGAAACATATTTGAAATACTTCCCAATCTGCCTGTAAGTGGTAAATATTATTTTCTTGCAGGTGTTGTTACTCTGTGGGCTTCGAGTCACGGAAGCTTCAGTTGACCTCTTCAGCTGCATAGCACTTGAGATCCCATCGGCCGTAAACCAGGCAGGAGTTTCATAGGCCAGCCTACGGAAGAATTGAGGTCCCAGAGAAACAGGCAAGACAGGCAAGCAAGCAAGCAAAAAGCAGCTTTGGCAGGTCAGTCCTAAACCACAGCCTTGTCCTGCTTCCAGGCTTGCCAGGGAGCCCCGGCCAGCCCCAACTAGCCAGGGCAGCTGGAAAGGCAGAAGAAAGCTCCTCTGTCTGGCCAGGGAGGGGCTCTGCAGACAGATGGTTTCATTAGTGGCCTTATTGCTCCATCCATCCTTCGGGAAGGGAGGGAGCCGCCGTTCTGAGGCTGGGTGCCTGAGGGTGCTTTTTATGGCCAATTTGCTATCTTCTTTTTTTGATGATGTTCCCCCAGATGCAGCATCATGGACTCACATACCTGGTTGCCCTGAGCAACATAAAAACATTGTCATATGTTGGTCCTTCCCAACTCAATGTTTTGTACTCTGCCTTTCAGCCCAGAGAGGATAACTCTAAAATCAACAACAATGCAACCCACCTGGTGCTCTGGTGTATCCCCCACAGGCACCCTCCTGGAAAGCCCACCCTCTGAATTAAGGTGCAAGGAAGGTCGCCTTGCCTCAACAGGTCAGTATTTTCCTGGGCCTTGGATTGCCCTTGATGGGGCTGGAGTTTTCATTTCAGGTTTGGGAAGAGGAAGGAGAGCCATCGCTTTAAAATGAGTCTTTAAAGTATAGAAAAACACCAAGTGATGAGTTTATAGGCAAGGACAGCATAATTCACTATTGGCTTTGGAGTCTTCCTCCCACCCGCCCAAAACCCCAAACAAAATGAATCAGCAAACCCAAACCGGAGCCCTCTGTGATTTAGTGAGCCGAGCCGGGCCGGATTCTGTTCATTTCAGGAACCATATTTTGAACCGAACCATTCCACATTTGAGAAATGATATTTTATCTGTTCAGCCACAGCAGATAACTGTGAGTCACTCAATAGTGTTCTGGCTTTTGTGTATGCCGCACATTATTGTTTTTTTCTTTTTCAGGAACAAAAAAGGTATGATGCATAACGGAAGGTTTGCCAGTCTGCAACGTGGCTTTTATGTTTACAGCTGTGCTCTGTCATCTGAAGGTCATTCCTGAATCCACAAGTTGTTCTCCAAAGGGCACCTCAGGCACCACTTCCTTTTCCGCCCCCTTCCACACCTGCCATGACTCCCGGCACATATGAGCATGGAAGCACACTCCAAGACAATTGCAACGTTATGCTTAAAATGCGGCTGAGTGTTCTCCTGGCTGGATCTTAATCAATGCAACCCGGCAACTTGAATACCACTCTCAACATGTAAAATGATGCACACACAGAGAGCAGTTGGAGGGTGCTTTTCCCTCCTCAATGGGCTTCTGGCCTTTGGTGTGCTCAGGTGTTCTGCAGTGACACAACTGAGAGGTGCAAATTCTTTGCGCATCCCCAGAGGATGAGGTTTGTATTTGCACTGTGGAAGTCATGATTGGCTCAGGGCTGGCCTGAAGCCACTGAGACCAAACATGTTCTCCTAATCCCTAACTGGGATTTGTTCCTGGCAGCTACGACACATCCGTCATGACCAATGAGCATGACCAATGCATGAGCTCTGGTGGCTGTAGAACCTTCCTTAGCCAGCCCCCCCTCCCCTCCCCTCCAGCTTGTGAGCCTTGAGCACCACTAGGAAGGTTGGCCTATTTCCGGACTCCTACAGATTGCGAAAGGACTCCGGTGACATCTCTTCTCTGAGTGCCATTCCAGGAATCCTGCAGAATATCTGGAGCCTGGTCGCCCCTTCCTGACTAACCCATCTCTCAGAGGCTTCTGCCTTTGAATCCCATTGGTGAGTTGGAGAAGCAGCAACCAAACCTTCTCCTGGCTTTTGGCTCCTGGAGACTAACGTGGCTCTCCTCCCACAAGGAGTCCTGTAAGCAAATCGGATCACATCATCTCGGAAAGCAGAGGGAAAAATGGGGTCTGAGATCAGAAGAACATAACCAAGGACCTGGAGCACCACAGGAGAACGAGCAGCTGCATCTGAGGAGCTTTGCTTGGACAATGGATGGGAACCCTTTCCTTTAGTCCTGAGGCCATGTGTAGGAAATAAAACCCACCCCTCTCCTAGAAAATGAAATATTTTAAGAAATATTAAAAAGGCAGAATATTGTATTTCCCTGGATGAGAAATGGAGAAACATGTTTTAAAGACAAAGCAGCTCCCTGTCCCCCCACCTTTGTCAATGGGCCATCATCTGCAATGCAAAATAATAGAATAGAATAGAATTCTTTATTGGCCAAATGTGATTGGACACACAAGGAATTTGTCTTGGTGCATACGCTCTCAGTGTACATAAGAGAAAAGATGCATTCGTCAAGGATCATAAGGTACAACACTTAATGATAGGCATGGGGAACAAATAAGCAATCAAATCAAATTAGGAAACAATCAATATAAATCTTAAGGATACCAGCAACAAGGTTACAGTCATACAGTCATACATACATAAAGACATAAGAGGACCCATCTAGCAACAGAAATTCACCACATGGCAAGCTCAAGCAAGCCTGGGAGACAAGTTAGCTAAGACCCCCACCCCCTGGGAGTTTTACAACCAATCAGGATGCACTTCTTACACAGGAACCAGAAATACTGAGGTGGGGCCCAACAGAAGGCATAAAACCATAAAACCAAATTCCTGTTGAAAGTTTCCCGCCAAGACCCAACGGCCTTTTTAAATTTTATTTTAGATAAACAAACTTCTTTTTTTACCAATCAATTTTTTTTGTGTGGAATCATTTCCAATACATGGAACTAAACTGACCAGTTGGAGGACAAGGCGACCTCTGACAGAGGAAGCCCCACCTGCCCAGTGTTCCCTCTTGAACAAGACACCATCCAACATGCTCCAAGGGGGAGGGTTTACCTACCAGGATGGCCTCCCCATCAGGTGCACTGGGCTGAGGTGTCCGCTTATGCACAGTCTAAGGTTGGCAGCTTTTGCAAGCCAGGAAGGTATAACCGGAGTAGCCACTTTCCTGTCTGTGCCGACCGCCTGAGCAGCCGATGCCCAGGAATCTGGCTATTTGGCACAGAGCCATTAAGAGAGCGGAGGGAGAATGTCCTGTCTCCAGGGAGAACAGTTGGCATCATTGGCTGCTTCCTGGGGAAGGCTTGGGAACACTTTCCCCTGCCAATTGCTTCTCCAGGCCTGCTGCTGACATCGATTGCCCAACAGTTGGAGTTCTCCTGTCCAAGTTTTCTCCAGAACCGTTATCTTCTTTCTAGCACAGAGATCTAGCCAGGAAGCCCCACAGAGAAAGGGACACATGAAAGGAATGTGCGCCGAGATCAGGTGACGGATGGATCGGACCTGCTGTGCCATCTGCCCAGGGCAATGGATCCTGTGCCCAGGCTCCACAGCAGTAACAAGGTGTTTGTTGCTAAATGTTTGCCAACCACCTAGCAACCTAGGTGGACTGCCAAAATCCCCCAGCCAAAGCTCAGCTAGAGAGGGAATAGGTCTGCCTTGATGCCCTCTGAATGTGTGGCAGTTTAGCATTTGTTGAAGGGGGCTCTGTTGGAAGGGCTTGCCCTGGGACCCAGGGGTCGTTCATTTTGAAGGTCTTGAAGCTCCTTAGAAACTCCTTAAGTCAGTGTGGGCTGGAGGCCTCGGATGGTCACAGATGAGGGCTCAGCCTCTTCTCCAAAGCACCAGAAGGCAGGAGTAGCAGCAACAACGGATGGAAGCTAAATCAAGGAGAGAAGCAACCTAGAACTCAGGAGGAATTTCCTGGCAGCAAGAACTATTAGTCAGTGGAATGACTTGCCTCCAGAGGCTCTGGGAGCTCCATTGCTGGAGGTTTTCCAGAAGAGACGGGGCAGCCAATTGTCTGGAATGGTATAGGGTGTCCAGCTTGAGCAGAGGGCTGGATTGAAGACCTCCAAGGTCCCTTCTGGGCCTATGATTCTATGATCCACCCTTAAATCTGGGGGATAGTGGGAGGCCTAACCTAGAAATAAGGAAGAATTTCCTTACAGCGAGAACAATTAACCTGGGGAATGGCTTGTCTTTAAGGGCATGGGTATCAAACTCATTGTCATGTTGCCATCACATTTTGTGACCTCCCCACCTTTATGGAGCTGGGGTGAGCGTGTCCTATGCATTACGCATCTGGCCCACGGGTTGCCAGATTCTGCTTTTTGGATGCTCCACCTCTGGAGGTTTTCAAGAAGAAATTGGGCAGCCATTCATCTGAAATATTATAGGGTCTTTTGCCCAAGCAGGGGTTGGACTAGAAGACCTCCAAGGTCCCTTCCAACTCTGGTATTCTGTATTCCTCTTGAATATATTGAAGGCTAATATGTTCTTGCATAACTGTTCTAGTTCACAATCTTGGGGCACATATTAAACTGCGGAATTTGCTCTGCTCAACCACACTGGAGCCATGCAGAATGACGTGCTAAGGGCAGGCCAGTTGGACAGAGTTCAGAGCACGAACAGAACGCCAGTTTGCTTCTCAGGTCTGGGGCTTCCGCCACACTCCCAGGGATGTGGGGCAGCAAGGCTCCTCCGGTGCCTGAATTGAGCGGGCAAGTAAGCGATTGCCGGGAAGTTCCCAACTTGGCAGCCTGCTGCCCCCGTGTGGAGATTGCTGCCTCTGCAGCCCTAACCGCGGCCAAAGACATTAGCATCTTATTCAACAGTGACAGATGTCCCAGCCTGGCTCCCCACCCCAAACCTTATTCTGAAGCATAAATGTCACTTCTTGGCTTATACCTTGTCAAGCTCTACCTAGAGCAGATGCCCAAGCAGCCGCCCACACGACAGGCCCTGCATTGCTAAAAGATGCTGGCAGGGTTTCAGAGAGCGAACTTTCTAGGCAATCTGCTACCTCCGCTTCTCAAAGGGCCCAAGTTGACTCGGGCACACACTGCTCTGCCCAAGAGGGACAGTTTGTGGACTGTCAACTAAACCCAGCTTCTACCAAGTGACCACGGTCACCTTTCCGCCTGGGCAATATAACACACAAGGGGTGAAGGGGGCACACCTCAGGAGAGTTTAAAAAACCCACCACACCCAGAAGCAAGCTCTTGATCCCACTTGGAAAGACTGGTGAACTTCTACACACATAGACAGCCCCCCCCCCCCCCCCCAAAAAAAAAAACAAAAAACACATAATAATGTGACTGTGACTTTTCTCCTTGCAGGCTCCTCTTGAGGGCAGTGAAATCTTACGCAACCACCCGAGAGAGACAGCCTGT
Organism: Arizona elegans; assembly: GCA_022577455.1. Lineage (NCBI taxonomy): Eukaryota > Metazoa > Chordata > Lepidosauria > Squamata > Colubridae > Arizona > Arizona elegans. Next base: position 1,798,254 of record JAKOOJ010000061.1, on the reverse strand, counting down.
TCTTCCTCCAGGAGCACTTTCAACAAGTATGCTGAAGCTGGCACTTTGCTCCCAGCCCCCCAGATAATAAGGGCCCCTCAACCACCTGCAGTCTTCCAATTCAAACCTGCCAGCAAGCACAAAGCCCACCGAGTCCATCACTGCCAGGCATTGCACTGAAGAAGGTAAAAGCACCCTGCCGTTTCTGGGGCAACCCTTCTACCACCCGCTTTCCATGGCTGCATCCAAACACAGGCAAATTTCTCTTTTTTTATTGAACTGATCTGTCCACGCAGTTTATTTTTTCTTTTCCACGTCCTGCTCGGCTGCTTCCTTGGCTCGCTTAGCCCGAATGCCGAAGAGCCGAGCGTTTGCCCGGGCCATGCGCAGAGTGGCAAAGGCCTTGAAGTTCTTCTCTTCTTCCGAGATAACCCGGGCCTTCTCCTTTTTGTAGACCTACGAAAGGGAAGAGTTGCAACAGTCACTCATATCTCAACTGGCACATGCTGGGCCTTGTTCTATTAGCACAATTGCTCACGCTGCCTGTAAGAACTTCTCACAGGCAGGCTTCTCCCGTTTCAGTCATATTCAGCATGAAAGCTCTCCAGGAAATATTTTTCTTCGCAACCCACAAGCTTCTAAATATGGCGAAGAGATTGAAAAGATGATGTCCAGCTGACAAATACTTAAGTACAGAACTGCATGGTTCTGGTAACTGCTTCCCAATTAAGGAATCAGAACCATGAAAGGAGACCAAAGGAAATAAAAGATTGGAATCATGAAAGCCAATATAAGAAATGTCTTGTTCAGGAAAAAAAGACAGGACAGAGATCTACTGAACTAAACATCATGTGGACAAAATTTACCTTCTAATCTAATGAATTAAATCCAGTGAAGCTGATTCTTAGCATCAAGTTTAACTTATGAAACTTAGTGCAACAATAAAATTTATTTACATTTATACAGCCACCCATCTTACATCCAACTCTGGGCAGCTCCCAATCAACCATTAAAACAACTTAATACATGTAACAATTAAGACCATAAATACAAGTTTCCAACATCTGTGTTAAATCCTCTTGTACACTTCACCCCATTCCAATGGGGGGGTGGGGGGGGGAGAGAAGAGAACGTCTAAAGCACATAAGCCCACCTTCCCCACAAAAACACCCAAGGCAAAACTTTAAAAACTTCAGTTAAAAGCAGGAAACAGCTCCTGGTTAAAGCAAAAAGTTTGAGGAAAGAGCCAGTAAATCCAGAAACCAGGGTCACTTACAGTTTTGATGGGCATAACTGGTCCAGAGAGTTGTGTGGCCATCTTGAGTTCCTCTGCCTATAGAAACAAGGAGAAGAAGAAACAGCATTTCTAAAGTGCTCCACAAGGCTCTTTACTCCAGCCAAGCTGCAGACAAAAAGGTTTTTTTTACACACAAACTCTGTTCTCACCGTGCTGTCTCCTTTCTTGGGTGCAGAAGACTTCCGGGGAAAGAGGATGAGTTTTGAGCGATATTCCTTCAGCCTTTGGACGTTGGCTTGCAAGGCTTCGGTAGACTTGTTCCGGCGCCTGGGGTCCACTGCGATACCAATGGTCCGGGCAAATTTCTTGTGGATACCAGCCATCTAGGGAGAGTCATGTGAACACAAGATTCAAATCAAGGTAAGTCTGAATTGCTGCTCCTTCTGGGGAGGCAGGACAGTCATCAACTGGGAAAGGGTTCAAGGCCCCACCATCATCAAGCTGACAGGTATTTTGGGGTGTTATCATTTGACTGCAAAGTTCTGACCGCAAATGGCTTACTGAGGGTAAGAGAATCACTAGCAAGATCTTGCTTAGGTTATCATATTCTCTGAAAATACAGATTGGTACACCAAGAAACCTGGTCAAGGGAGTTTCTAATATAAAAAGAAATCTCAGCATAGAATACCCAACTCTCAAAATGATCTAGGGCAAGACAACCCATCCTCCCCGCCCCCCAAGGCATTTCTCTCCCACGCCTCCCCTTCACTCACCCGCAGCTCTTCCAGGCTGAATCCTCTGCCCAAACGGACTTTTGTATGGTATCGCACAGTGGGGCACCTCACGACGGGTCTAACTGGCCCAGATACTGGGCGAGGAGCAATACGACGGGCTTTGGCCTGGCGGGCTTTTCTCCTGAGGGGGAAAAGCAATAGAAAGGACTACATCAAAGCCCGCCTATCATCTCTGAAGATGCATTATAGCAAAATCAAGCAAGGTGGTCACTGGGGTGGGGGCAGCTACAATCATCAGCTTTATGGGTTCAAAAGTTCATCAATGAAGTACAGCGATTCCGGAGAATTCTCATCATTTGGCTGTAGCAACGAAGCCCCTTCGTATTATCCAGAGTCCTTGTCCTTTGGCTGGGAATCGCATCGGCTCAGTGAGCTCACCTGCGGATCTTCCTGGCAGGCTGGTTAAACCATGTGGCCACTCGTCTTTGCCAATCCTTATGGAAATGGGGCTTCAAGATCATGCCATTCCGGCTGGGCGCCATGCCTGCTTAGATCCCTGAAAACACAAAGCCAGCCGGGTTACCCTAAACGCCTCCTGGATACCATTTTGGCAGCCGCTTGATGGAAAACGTCTTCCATTCCCCCCCCAGCGGGGTGGCTATTCCTGCATGCAGACCCGGAGAGGGACCCGAGCCCCGCGCTAAGCAGCGCCTTTCCGAGCCCGTCCTTTGCATCCAACCCACTTCACAGGGCCTGGAAACGCCGCTGGCGAGAGCAGCTGAAATATGGGTCCCTCCAGCACCGCAGCCGTTGAAGCCCACGGCTCTCGCCCCCTCCGCGGCTGCCGATGCCCGCGGGAGCCTCGCTGACGCCCCGCGCGGGTTTAACGGGGCAGACGAGCGCAAAGGGGCGCCGCGAAGGCCCCGCTCTCCCGGGAGTTCCCGCCCCGCCTCGAGCTCTGCAACCCCGGAGAGGCGAGCATTACAGAGCCGCCCCCGCAGGGTCCCCACAGGCCTTTCGGAGGCCCCGGCCGGCGCCCCAAGTATCGGAGGCGGCTTGCCCACCCGGCCCTGGGCGGTTTCAACGGGCGGGGCCTCCTTGCACGCAGGAGGGTCCCGGGGTCGGAGGCCCCGCCGGGTCGAGCAGCCCTTCGCTCCAAGCAAAGGCTCCTCCTCGCCCTCCGAAGCTCAGCCGCGAGGCCTTCCGAAGGCCGCCCGCGCGTCTCGGGGGTCGCCTCCGCAGAGCGGGGCGAGGATGGCGGCAGATGCAGACCCGCCGCCGGCCCAGCGTGAGAACTCACCTCCCGGGAGAGAAAATGGCCGGCCGGAAAAAGAAAGAGGCAGCGCGAGGAACGCCGGGATATGTTGCCTTCGCCGCATCCAAGGCGCCCCGGAAGTGCGACATTCACTCCGGCCAATCTACGCAGCGGAATTCCCAGTTCCTGTTTCCAATCGCTTTGCCAGTCACAAAGATGGTGCTTAATTTAAAGGAACCGTCATCCTCACCGCTTTGGTTTCCATTGCACCGCCTTGTACGAAGCCAGAGAAAAGTAGATCGTTTTTCCTAATCTGATGCTTTCCAGATTTAGTGGATTATACTCTCCCCTCGGCTTAATAAATGTGCTTCTCAAAGAAGGTGGCAGTTGTAGTCTGTAATATCTGGACAGCATCTGATGCAGGAAGAGGGGTATAAATACTACAGAATGGGACAGAGATGCTTGGCACTCAGCTATGCGTTGAAAGCTACCCGAGAGTAAAACTTGCTTATGTCGGATTGTTGCTCTAATTCAAGGAAAGAAGTTTTATCTTCTTAGGCAGGAGCATACAGAGATGTTCAAGAAGGAAAAGGCGGCTGCAGTGTAAGCAAAAACCCCACCCATAGTGATGTTGACTGTCAGACATCAGGTACCTATTAGGAATTAAACCTTTTGATACTGGGCTCACAAATTTCTGTCCATTTCTACATCACTCCAAGGCTTTCAAATTTATCTCTACCAGCAACAAGAGCACAAGAGGGCAGGTCTTAAGAAACTGGCTATTCAGAAGCCATGCAATCCTGGCGTCTTAGCTGTTGGAGCACAGGTCTGCCGCTTTATCACGCCTTCACATGTAAAGAAGGCAAGACAGCCACACCAAGAACGTTTTAGAAAACCCTGCAAGATCATTTGCAAAAAGGCATTTTCTATCAAGGGAGAATTGCCTTGGCTAGCATTAGGAGGAAAATGCAAAATGAACTCCACCGTATTTCAGTTAACATTGTTCCCTAGAATTTTAGGCATAAATTAGCACTTAACATGTTAGCATGGTAGCCCCCTTTAGAAATTTAGGAAAACATGTTTTTCCTTTGAGCCATAGCTATTTCCTTTGATGTGCAATTACCCAATTTGTTGCTTTCTGATACATCATCTGTATTGAAAGGTACAGTATGGTGGTATTTGTTCTGTAAAAAGATTTTGATTTCATAAAATGCCTTTTGTTTTGCTTGTACTACTTGTGTTTCAAATTGTGTGTATGTGCATGTGTGAAAAACCCACTTTGCAAAGGTACTGTTCTCCATTTCAGGGACTGGATTCTTTCCATCTCCACAGCACGGGCTGCCCAAGTTTCTTAAATAAATAAACAAACTTTATTGTCATTGTATGTGTATACATAGTATACACTATTGTATTACTTGACACCCAAGTAAATCCCTGCCTATCAGAGTGGAGGCTGCTGGAGAGGATGCGTTTATGTCTTTTTGTTTCCTTCTTAGCTTTTTGATTGTCTCTTTTAAATTGTATGTAAATATTGAACATACAATTGCTTAAAAAGATAGTGATCATATAACACTAAATCATGATCTCAACAAATGTAATAATCCCATTTTTTATGTAAAGAGGAGGAAGATTCTAGAAAAAGCAAATAAAGAAACCATAGTCGTACCTCTCATCCAGAACCCAACGATAACATTGTTCAGAACAGGGAATAGGAAATGTGGTTTTTCTAGTTAAATCCCACCACTTAAAGTTCAATACTTGGATCTGCAGCACTTCTGAATCTTTATTGAAATACAGCAGCCCGCTGAAAACCAAATACAATATCTTCCAGTGTAAAAAAAAGGCAAATACATGTATGTACCCTAAAATCCCACTTCATTGATGCTGCGGTTCCTAAATTTGAGAAATGGGTTTTCACAAAGATGTTGCCAGGCTGCAGACAAGCACAGGGAGCTTATGGCTTCACTTTAGATGCTGCCGAGTCCCAATTCTCAGCCGCCTTTGCTCCCTCACCAAGAACCATTCAATTGTGCTGTATATAGTCAGGTTCCCCTTGAAAATGCCCAACACCACCAGGCAGGAACTGGGTGGCTTAACCAGACTTCTCCATCAGAACAAATTGTGATGCTGGTTCCTCAGCAGACCACTAGGTGGCAAACACTGATCACAGGAGGTGACGGAGCCTGGCAGAAAGGGGCGCTTACGTAGCAGGACTAAAATAGTTGCTTTTCTCAACTCTGCAATGCAAGGGCCTACTTTGAAACTCTCTAACGTGCCTCTGCATTGAGATAGCAACCAAATGGTTCTAGTGAGGACAGCTAAGCAGGAGACCCCAGGCAGACCTGGGTTTGTTCCAGGAATGACAGGTCACTCAGACCAGCTCTGAACCAAAACCAAAGGGGTCTCAAAGATGGAGCTTCCGGCACTGTTCACCGCTTGGCCTGCCTACTGCCCACATCCAAACTAGGCTGGATTCAGGATTCAAAAATAAGCATCCTTAGCACTTCTAAGTTTGGAAGAAAAACCTGAATCCAACCGGCTACTTGCTTCCTGATTGGCCTTCAAACGGAGCTCAGGTGAGGCTCCTGCTCCTCCTTGTAGGGGGGCAACGGGGGAGGTGGCTCTTCCTCTCCTCTGTCCTGCTTGTCTCTCTCGGCTTCAATCCAACTCTGGGGAGAGATTGTTTTCTTGGGCCCATGGGGGGGAGGGCCAAGAAGGGCTTCAATGTCCTCGTAGTTGATCACTTCTTTCTCCAACAGGGCGTCTGCCAGCTAGAGAGGAAGAATTGGCAGGCTTAAATAAATATGCCTCAGCAGAAGCTTCCACATTTGCCACAGAAGTCAAAAATGGCAACGGGACCCAATGCCCTGCAATGCACCTTCAGGGCCTTAAAGCAAGGGGCCCTGATAACAGGACAGAACTGGGCCCAGCAAGCCCTCTGAAAATGCAGAGCTCTGAGGAAAGGTTTTAGCCCCTTCACCACTTCCAAAGCTGGGATAGTTTTATGGTCAACTACAAAACGTTTTGCATCAAGGAAATCTGGCTGTAGAAAACCCTTCTCCCCTGACCTCTGCGGTCCAGCTAAGGAGCCAGAAACAGCTGTCCAGAGCAGACATTACTCTGCCAGTGGGAAAACTGAAAAGTGGCAAACCTGCCACATTTTCTTTTGAGAATGCGGAGTATCTGGAATATCACGAGTTGCCTTTCCTTCTGCATCATCTACAACTAGATATTCCAGAATCAAATCACAGATCCGCCTGTTCTGGAAGAAAAACAAGATGCTCCAGACGTGAAATGTTTTGCACACCCTTGGCCATCTCTTAGGTTTCTGGCACTGCTCAGGTCAGAGATGAGATGGGGCAGAATTCACTCTCTCTTTCCCTACCACAGACCCTGCTAGCCCAGAAAAGGTGAAGGGGTGAGAACGTACAGCATGGGCACATGCAGCCTTGTACAACTAGATGGACGCAGGAGACAAAAGCTTCCTGCTCCTCAAGAGAGGATCTGGTCCACTTCAGAGTGCAGAAAGCCTCTCTCGGCTTCTTTGGCCTTCCAAACCACTTTGCCTCTTGGCTCCACCTGCCCAAAAGGGGGCACCTTCTTTGGGGTGCTGCAGTGAGGTCATCCTAGCAGAGGCTTGAGCTCTTTGCCAGCTTTCAAGCAGGAGTGTTGTTGTGTATTTTTCCTTGATACTACACTTGCTCTGAGATTCACTTGAACCTTCAACTTCCCTTGAAGCCAGAAGGGAGCAACTTGTTAGGGACTGACTGGTGGTCCCCTGCCGGCCTTTCACCCTCCCTCCCCAGCTCTCCAGAACTGTATTAGGGCCTTACCATCTTCAGTTTGTCCCGGTTGTCCAAGAGCAGTTTCTCTGTGCACCTATACGCTTGGGCTATCAGCAACTTAGCTTCCTAGGAAAAAGACAGCTGTGGAAGGAATGGGAGCCACAACTGGCTAGAGCCACTGATCCCAACCTTTCAGTGAAAGCTCCCAGCCAGGAGAAGAGGCGGCTGAGGATCCAGCGTCCTGGCCCTGACTGCCCAATAGGCAGGATTAGGCCACTTGGATAATCTTCCTGCCTGGGAAGCTGTAACGGGGAGGGGCCCTGCTTCAGGAGCCCTGCAACTCGAGATGACCCAGTCCCGGCTCCCCTGCAGCTCGGCCTCCCTGGGAGAGCTTACGTGGTCCATTATTTGCTGGAGCCCTTGGCTGAAGGGGCGCCGTCCAATCCCCGGACCGCTTTCTGTCTCTGGGAAGGACAGATGGCCAATGGTGGGCATCATTCCATATTGTTTCACCATGGAGTAGGCTATCCTGGTGACCTTCCGGAGGTCATCTTGGGCCCCTGGACCAAGGCAGGATTAAAAACAAAGGCAATGCTGGGAAAGGCGGCCAAGGGGCTTTTTAAATTTCATCCGAAGGGAGGCACACGCTGCCCCTGGGAAGCCAACGAGCTTCCTGGCCCTTTTCTGCGCAAGGCCGGCCCTCCTCACCTGTAGTCACTTTGTTAAAGGTGATGGCTTCCGCGACTCTGCCCCCCAGTGCCATGCATATCCGCTCAAAGAGCTGGTCCTTGGTCAGGAGGTACTGGTCCTTGGGCAGGATCTGGGCAAAGCCCAGCGCAGCGTTTGTGCGGGGAGCAATGGACACCTGGGGCAGAAAAGGGGGGGAGGAGGAATCGTGAGCTGACCTGCCTTGCTCTGCGTATCCAGCTTCACAGCAGAGAGCCAGCTTACCTTCAACACTGCTTCGGTGTGCTCCAACAGCCAGCCCACCAAGGCATGGCCCGATTCGTGGAATGCCACCACCCTCCGCTCTTCCTGCGAAAGGATCTTGTTTCTCTTGGCAGCGCCTGTGAAGAGGTGGGGGGGAAAGCGCTCCAGTTCCCAGGTTGTGTTTCCAGCATTACCAGGCCAAGCGCTCAAAAGCCTCTTCTATATTTTGAATCATGAGGAGGCCAAGGAAGCGGAGAACAATGCTTGCTTGAAGAAAGGCTTACAAATGGGTTGTTAGGCAACCACGCAATCCACAATCTCACACCTGAGACTTACAGACCCCTTTCTAGTTTTAACTGCTATTAAACTTCGCCTCACCGAAAGGTACCCTTGCAGACAAGAAACATCCAAGCATGAAAACAATCTCTTTGGTTAGAACCATACAATTTCTGTCCCCAAAGAGCTGGCTGCTTAGGTGAGGTTTCCCACCAGGCGGCCTCTAGTAGCCTGGTTCTGCCACTCGCCTCTTACGAATTCCAGCAAGTGTGATTCGTCTAGGCTAGCCGCTGTGGAGACTCCCCAACTCAGAAGGCTTCCATCAGAAGATCCTTACTGCAACAAAAATGCCAAAAACCAACCCCCAATCTTGGCCAGCAGCCTGGGAGTTTATAGCCCTCCACTTGTGTTGAGGGAGCTCCTATCAAAGCCAAAGGACATGTTGTTCACAAAACACAGCATGATCAGAGATAAAGATCACTCAGGGGAGCAGTCCACACCAGATCCTAAATGAACCGGAACTGAGACCCAACGTGCTTTGCTTGGTCGGTGACCACTTAGGTGGCTCTCCTAGCTGAGGTCTCCTCCCAAATCTAGGCTGAAGAACACAACCACTCCTTACACCCCCACCCCCCAAGGCACCAGGAAAGAAAAAGGGAAGCTTACCTGCAATTACTCTCTCCACAGCACTCTCAAAACTGATTGTGTCGATGGATTTGTATCCCTCTCTGGCAGCATGGAGAGCCGCCTCGTTACAAATGTTGGCAATATCAGCTCCTGCGGACGAAACCCCACGCTGCCTCTCACTCGGCTTCTGGCGCATCAAATGGTGGGAAGAGAGTGGGGCGCTTTTAAAAAGCCAAGACGGTGTTCTCAGTGGGGCCACCCACCCATATCACCCAGCAGGGCCCATCATAGGAAGAGATACCGAGGGCCAGCAATGACACCAGCGGGAGAAAGAAAGCAAACCATCCTCTCCGCTCATCACTTGCCAACCCAGCTTGGAAGGCAGTTCCAGGCAGCCAGTCCGCCCCTTGAGTTGGGGCGTGGGGGCAGCCCTCCTTGCCTGGTCATCCCAGCCACTAAGTCTCAACGTCCACTGTTCCTCTCACTGCCTTTCCCGGTCTGCAGAAATAGTGGCTGCATAGCCTCCTCTTGCAGGATCTGACCTCAAATGTGAATCTATTCATTGTTCCAAGAAGAGTTTCTTCTCGCTTGCCCAGCCTTCCAAAACCTTCATCCTGGGCTCTTTCTCACTGCAAGACTAATCTCCAGGGTTCCCTAAAGACCTTGGGATTTACACAAGCGTCTCACCCGTGGGCTCTGGTCGCTCAGCTTTTTAAAGAGCAGCGTTTTTTCTTCAAGGAAAGGCAGTGGAGCCTCTCAGTTACATTACACCAAGGTAGCTGGACAAGGCGAGGGAAACGTAGCTGACAGAACTGGTTCGTTTTCAAGTCGTGCAAGGTAACAAAACGCTTTTAACATCTGGCAGGATTTAAGGTAGAGAAACACTGCAGGAAATGGCTTCTGGGTTTCTCTCTAACCTCTTTACTGTCAATGGCCATAGATGGCACCGGTATCTTGTGTAATGAAGTAATGCATTTTGATGTGTGTTGTATGGATGTGTGAACTGAGAAGCCCAGGGGTGGCTGTGTAAGATTGATCATGTGACTGGGATGAGGCTTAGAAAGCCCCCCCCCTCCCCCTGGGATGCACCAGAGAGAGCCATTTCTGCCCTCTTTTCCTCTGGAGGCCCAGCTGGATCCAAGCCCCTCTTCATCCTCCTTCTGCCAGCCTCCCCCCAGCCCCCATGAAATCCGTCCCTGTTCAGTTCTTGGAGGTTGTCCTGCTGATGGACAGACAGGCGGGCACTTCCCAGCACCCTTACTAATTCCTTACTAATATCTTACGATGAGAGTATGCCAATACTTTTTACCAACCCTTGCAGTGACCAGAATGCCTCTATGCGAATGTGTTTGGGTTTCATCTCTTATTCCCATGCCTTTTCCTCCAGGGGCTCCAGGCTTTGCACATGCTTCCCTTTAAGGCTGAGCATGGTGCCCAGTTCAAAGACAAGCGGAATTTGGCTCTGGGTCTCCCCATCCTGGGGAGCAGCCTCTGCAGCTGAGGGATTTCAGAGCCTCTTTACGGCTAACACCACATCAATCCCCCTCTGCCTTGGAAAGTATTTCAATAGTCCTTCCTTTTCTCTTCTTTCTCTGCTTAAACCTCATTCGTTACCAACATCCAGGGATTTTTCTCTAAATGCCTTTTTTTAAAAAGGCATTTTATTTAAGTGTTTAAAAACTCGGAAAATAAGTAGCTCAGCAAAAGGAAAAGAAAAACAAGCCTTCTGGAGTGGGAACCTCGAAGTGGGTTGGAAGGAGGTTTCTGCAAATGAGAAACAGGCCTTTCAAGGAGGGAGCAGACAGCCAGGCCTGCCGATTGTGCTGTCTAAGCAGGATTCAAACTGCAGGCCAGGCCTGGCTGCCCACACAGAGGTGCTCCACATCTGGGCAGCAAGGAGTTAATTGGGCCCAACCACAGGGTGCTCCCAGGAAGGAAGAACCAGCCTGGCGTGGCCCTAGGATGGCTCATGTGACTGCAGAGGTTGTTGGGGAAGAGGAGGCACATCTGTTCTGAGTTGGGGTCTGTAGGCGGAGTGGACAGCAGCAAAGTGGCAGCCGCCACAGGATGGGGGCTGGGCTGGGCTGGGCTGGCAGGGAACACAGAGGGGACTCCTTGCTCTCTCTTCCAACAGGAAAGATCCCCATAGCTCTGGGGAGGGGGCTCAGAGAAGCTGGGTCTTGTGTCCCACCCCCCCCACACATACCGCTGAAGCCTGGGGTGAGTTCAGCCAACCGCTGGGAGTAGAAGCTGCTGGGCTGGGAGAGCTTCAGCCCCTTCAGGTGTTGCTCGAAGATCTCCCTTCTCTCCTACAAAGAGCAGAGCGGATGTGTGGCTGTGGGGCTACCAGATCCTCCAGAAGGGAGGGGATCCTCACAAGAACTGGAGGGCAAAGAAGGGCTGCCCCTCCACTCTCCCAAAGGCCCCAGGACAGGCCTGGGGAGGGCCGCTCTCAGGCTTAAGTGCACAGAGAGCCTGTCTGGGTCTTGGACGGAGCAGATGGCCTTGGCTGCCCCACGGCAGGATGTCTCAGGCGCAATGGGCACTGAGCCAGAGATGGCTGATCCTGGCTGAGGCTTCTTTAGGCCCAGCGCCCCCCAACCCCGCTCTCCCTAGCCTGTCCACCCATGCCTTCCTTCCCCGGAAGAGCAAAGGGAAGAGCCTGCTGAGATGGCCGCCCTCCTTTTCCCCAAAGGCTGTAGCTTTCATCACCCGGCTTTTGGTGAGTTTGGTGCATCCCTGACCTTTTCACCATCGCCCCGCTAGCACCAAGATAGCGAATCCAGACTCACAAGCGCTCCCCTTCCCGCGACGCATGAATGAAAGGAAGGAAATGGGGGGGGGGGGAGAGAAGATCAGGTTGGCCCTGTGCCAGAGTGTGACTCATTTGGCTGGTTACAATAGCCCTGATTAGAGCATGGGGCTCAGCTGCCAGGATTTCCTGCTCCTTTTCCCTTCAGGGCAGCTGTGCAGCTCCAGCTCCTGGTGCCAGATCAGATCAGGCATCTGAGGAATTTTAGGCCAAAACAGGGAAGAACCAGAAAGGGCAACTGGGCCAGGAAAGGGAAAAGGAGCTGCTGCTCTCCTTGAATGAGGGGAGCCCAAAAGAGAGAAGCGCAGGAAGGGTCTTGCACCCCTTTCCTCAGGGCCAGTTCTAGGAAAGAGCAGAGAAGACTCCAACTCTCTTTGTGGAGCTATCCTCCTCAGCCAGGAGCAACGAACTGTTTAGGCTCCTGGCTTTAAATAAACACCTGGATCACATGACTCAGAATGAATAATCGCAACAAGGAAAGTAGGGTGTTCAAACAGGTGACTGGCCATGCAGTTGGCCTTGGATTCAAGAATCCAGAGGTGCACCTTCCTCCACTTCCATTATAATACCTGCAGAGTGGGCAGATCGATAAAAATGTGGCGATCGAGCCTCCCGGGTCTCATGAGAGCATTATCCAGGATATCAGCTCGGTTGGTGGATGCCAGCACGATGACGTGGTCTGTGGTGCCCATCCCTGCAGAAGAGAAATGGCGGAACCTCAGAAACAATGGGCAAAGATGCCAGAGACCTTCTCTGTGCCATGGGCACAGCGGACAATCCAGGGACAATCCAGTGTGGATGCTGGACCAAGAAGAGGGAGGAAGTTACAGGAAGGAGATGCTCATAAACCTTTGGGGGGGGGGGGGAGCCTGAGTTGTGTAATGATAAAGTATAGGATGTTTCTTTAAATCACTTGCCTGCACTCTTCAACTGAAAACAGAACTCAGACATGTGGTATGATTGGGAAAAAAACCATCCAGTCTTTGCAGACAACTCCAACTGTAAAGGCACTGTCCTTTCTGGACTCTACATTGCCCTATTCAGCCCTCAACTTCCTTGGAGGTTTTCTAGTCCAACCCCCTGCTCAAGCAGGAGACCCTAGACCATTTCAGACAAGTGGCTGTCCAGTCTCTTCTTAAAAAAAGCTCCCGTGATGGGGCACCCACAACTTCTGGAGGTTGTTCTCACTGTCAGGGAAATTCTCCCTAGTTCTAGGTTGCTTCTCTCCTTGATTAGCTTCTGGTGCTTTGGAGGCAGCCCCTTAGATATTGGAACACGGTGCTATCATGTTGCCCGAGTCCTTCTTTTCATTACATAAAAATTGTTTATAACAATTCAGGCCACACCATTTGCCAGAAGCATGCCGCTTTTAAATGGAAGGTCCAGCTCCTTCCCGCAGACACACAACAGCCCTGCCTACTCTTTCCACTTTTGGAAACACATCTGCGACAGAGCAGTGTTGGCACTGCAAGCAGAAGGATCTCTTTCTCCTTTACCCCAGGCAAGGACTGCTCCTCTCGGGATGCTGGAGAGGTGAGCCTCAAAGAGCCCCCCCTCCCTTCCCTTTATAAACAAGGAGGAACACAGCAGCTGGGAGCCCCTTGGGCTGGCTCAGCAGCCTCAGTCAACCTGTCAGTCCACAGAGCCCTCCACCTGCCAGTGGCCACAAACTCACTAATACAAGCCTCTGGGATTTAACTCTGCAAGTGGTGCCCTTACAGTTCCAAGACTGATATCCATCCTCAATCAACAGTTTTTAGCTCCTGTGCAGACGTGTTCAGCATTGGCATACGCAGCTAAACATGTGCAATGCTGCCAAGATCATCTCTTCTTTCTAGCTGCCCTATCCTTTCGCTCTCCTCCAGACACGCACCAGATTGTCAATGCCTGGAACTGGATGCAGCACTTTGAAGTGGGTCTGGCCAACCCAGAACCCAGTCGAAGGATGAGGATTTTTCCCCCAATCATGACCATAAAACTCTGTTGATGAAGATTCACTTTATAATTGTCTAGTGGTCCAGCCCATGTTTTGCCACCTTTTCTGTCAGGAAAGGCGGGTGCTGAGTTTTAATCCAGAGGCAGCAAAGCAAGAAGGCTACTTACTTATTGTGCACATCTGGAAAAGGGGGCTTCATGACCATCACCAGCTTGGCTGTCTAAATGCTCGGGTTCTTGCAAAGGGCACTAACAGCATTTCAAAGCAAGGCGCAAATATAAAGCAGAAGAACCCACAGAAGTTTCAGGAGTGAAGACGGCCAAACACACTCGGAGTAGGGAATTAGGGAGTTGACTCAGAATTCAGATGCCAATAGCTGAGCTTGACTCATTCTCAACCAGTCTGAGCAGTAATGGCTCTAAAGGCGGAGATTCATTTTTGCTTCCAACTCTATAAACCCTGAAATATAGTTCCATCCATCTGGAAGACCAAGCAGGCAACGGCTAGCTCTGCCACTTCTGACGTGCATAAGGCCGGACAGTCAATTGATGCAATACTGCTTCTATGGAGGCCTACCTCCTTATCTGTCTCTAGCTGGAGAGGAGGCCATCAGTCTTCCCAGCACTTCCCTGGGCCTCCCTCCCACAAAGCGACTAAGCCTTTAAAAAGAATCTCCCCACCCTCCTTCCAGCCCTGGAAGGAGCAGGGCTGTCTTCCTGCCTGAGCAGGGAGACTCTCCTTGCGCAGCCCTGGAGGAAAAGAATCAGAGCAGAAGGAACTCCTCTGCTTCCCTGGGCGAGACATGAACTGCCTCTCTCGGGCGGCACGTCTCCCTGGCCAGCAGCGTCAAATGCAGCCAGCACTGATGTTCACCTTCCCTTCTGACCAGCAAACAGAAACCCATCAAAGGAGAGGCAGCAGAGAAAAACAGCAGAGCTGACAATGAAGGGAAGCCCAGACTTCCAGATCTAAGGAAACAGGCAGCAGCTTGGGAAAGGAGTGGGGAGGGAAGAGGCATGCTGGAGGGGAAATGCCTTATTAGGAGAGGCGAATTTCCTTTTGGGGTGCGGTGGGAAGAAAAGACCCCAGACTTCAAAACCAAATGCTTTGCCATCAAAAACTGACCGTCCATTTCTACCAGCAGCTGGTTCAGGGTTTGCTCCTCTTCTGTGTTGGAGAAGCCAGACATGTTTGTCGAACGCCTTTTCCCAACCGCGTCAATTTCATCTATATAAACGATGCACGGGGCACAAGCCCGGGCTTCCTTGAAGAGGCTCCGCACCCGGGCAGCGCCAAGGCCTGCAGAAGGGCAAAGTGGGAGTGAACTCTGACCCAGACTGCGTCCAAGGGAGGGAGACTGGGCTCTCAAGAGTTTCTGCTCCTGTTGGTTGGGACCCTCGCAGCTCTCAGCCCAACAAACCCACAGGCTGCGGGGGTCCATTTTTAGCCAGGCGAGTTTTCTGCCAGGAACCAGCAGAGGACAAAGTAGCACCAAGGGAGCCATCCAGGAAGCTCGGCTAGTCAAAGCCCCAATGCTTGTTCTGGGGTCTGGAAGCCCCTCGAGAGCCACCCAATCCTCCCAAGGAATTCGGGGCTCCAGCCGAAGCTTTGAGGGAGGGAGCAGCAGCGGATCTGTGGCCATCGCTACAAGCATCTTTATGAGGAAACTGGTTCACGTCCTCCGAAAAGCATCTCCTTCCATGGGAGGCTCCATGGCCGAGAAAGAGGACTCACCGCCAATCACCTCCACAAATTCGGAGCCAGCTATTGCCAGGAATGGCACTTGGGCCTCTGTAGCCACCGCTTTTGCCAACAAGGTCTTGCCGCAGCCTGGTGGCCCAAGCAAGAGGGCCCCTCTGGGCACTTTGGCACCCAGCTGGAGGTAGCGCTCCGGACTCTGGAACCAAAAGGAAAGGGTAGAGCAGAGAACACTCGAGAGCCAAGGCGCTGTTCTCTTTCCCACAGCTGCACCAGGAGGCCAAAGGTATTCTGCAGCTTCTCCTACAGACTCTTTTGTTTGAAAGCACCTCGGAATGAGCAAAGGCCCATTCTAGAGGAAGAAAAACTGTTTGCAGTTTCTCCAACAATTCCCTGTCCTCAGCCTTCCTGCTTCCCAAGGTAAGTCATGTTTTTTACCTTCAGATAATCCACAAATTCCTTGACTTCTGTCTTGGCCTCGTGCAGGCCTGCCACATCCTTGAAACTGATCCCTTTCCCAGATTTGCCATCCACGATTGTGAAGCGAGCCCTTTTCAGCTGGTTCTGCCAAGGAGGGGGAGAAAACGCAAGCTCCAAGCCCTTGTTGGTTGTGGCGCGTGGAGAGGAGGGAAGTTCAGATACTCATAGCAAGGGGTCTGTGGCGCAAACCTGCGTCCCCCTCCCCAGGACAAAGTCTAGGTGGTGCTACTTCCTGCTTTCCATCCCATGGTAGGGCTGTGCTGGCTGCTGCCCTCCAAGCAGATAGCAGGGAGCGGGGACTCTCTCACCACGGCAACCCTCCTTCAGCTGAGCATGTGCCTCCTATCTATCCTATCCGTTTAGATCAGTGGTTCTCAACCTGTGGGTCGGGACCCCTTTGGGGGTCAAACAACCCTTTCACAGGGATCGCCTAAGACCATCGGAAAACACATATTTTCAATGGTTTTAGGAGTAATTTTATGGTTGGGGGTCACCACAACATGAGGAACTGTATTAAAGGGTCGCAGCATTAGGAAGGTTGAGACTCACTGGTTTAGATGGAAGGGCTGATGGGGGCTTCCTGAACTTAAGCATGCTTGAAACAAAGCGTGCAGCCCCCAGACTCCAAAAGTGTTGCCTCTCAAAAGGTTCGATGACTGGGGGGCAGTGGAGCAGCCCTGAAAACAGCAGGCATCACATTCCGGGCTCCTCTGACCCGGTGATGGACAAAATCACTATTTACCTGAACTGCAACACAGCTGATTATTATCCTCTGCTGAGCTGATCTTTCAGCTCTGCTCCCAGACGGGCTCTGTTAACATGACAGGAAAGGCAGCCCCCGAGAGGAAGGGGAGACAGCCAGCCTTGTGAGTCAGCAGAGACTTTGGAAAGAGTTCTTCTGGGCTCCCCACTCCCTTCTGAGGCGGCCTCCAGCCTCTAAGGGAGAACTGCCACATCCCTGGATATGCTGGGCAGCCTGGGCTGGAGGCACAGTCCCCACATCCTTGGAGGGGCGGACAGCTGGGGAAGGCTCAGTTCTGAGTGCTCCCCCAGCCAGGCAAAGACCAGCAGTTTTTTCTCAGCTGACGGAGCGGGGGTCTGCTTGGTACAGATCAGTAGGCACCTGAACCCTGGCAAGGGGGGAAAGGGGGCTGCTTTCAGCAGTCCTAAAGTGGAGGCAAGAGCGATGGCTGAACTGCTGCAGGGAAGGGTTTGCCAGCAGCACAAAGACCTGGCCCTGGCAGTCCCTGGAGCTCTGCCTTCCCACCTGAGAGGGGAAAGGGACTCCCTTTTTACACACACCTCTGCATAGGAGGCTGAACAGCAGGCAACCCCAGCAATGGCAACCACGATAGAGGAAGACGGAGGAGCCCCAGACTGCCCAGTCTCTGACCACCCCCATCTGGAGGATGTCAACACCCACCCCCCCCGGGGTGAGGCTACTTACGAAGGCACTGAAGGCGCCTTCCCTTCCTGATATGCCAGCCAGCCGAAAAATGTACCATAGAATGCCAACGCTCACCACAGTCATTCCCAAGGTGTAGAGGGCACTGCCAAGACAGGAGCACAAGAGGGTCAGGCCTCGGCATCTGGAGACAGGTCTGAGTTTGGGGAGCCAAAAATACAGTAGAAAATTGGATTTCTCAAATAACAGAATATACACAGCAGGGAGCCTGGAGTTTTTGGTGATTGTAAATCCTTTGGCTGCCTGCTCATTTAACAGTTCCAAAAGAGGAGAAACAGGTGCCATGCAATTTCAGTTTGGGGGAAGACTCAAAAGGAGAATCTATGCCAGCCCACTGCAACCGAGGGGGGTTGTGTGTCTG
This sequence comes from Arizona elegans, assembly GCA_022577455.1. Lineage (NCBI taxonomy): Eukaryota > Metazoa > Chordata > Lepidosauria > Squamata > Colubridae > Arizona > Arizona elegans. The sequence continues at coordinate 1,780,679 of JAKOOJ010000061.1, read as the reverse complement.
TGTCTTTCTGCAGGAGCCTCTGGTGACCCAGCCAAGAGGCACAGTTTGCTGTCAGGAAGGGACCACCAAGCCACTCTCAGGCAGCAGGCCTTCCAGTTACCAAACCGGACATTTTCCCAAGGAACTCCTTTACTCAGAGGCCTTAGGCCGGGCCCTCCATTATGGGATTCAACTGTGGGCTGGACAATTCAGGCCAGTCCATGGCAGACTCCATCCTAGACCTCATCTTCAGGATAGGCCAGTAGTGTGCAGCATTCCATCTGGTCACTGTGCACCCCGAGATCAAAGTACAGACCAGCAACTGTGAGGAAAGGAGGAAGGCGGACAAGAGAGGCTGCCAGGATGGAGGCAAGTCAAACCCTCCCTCCCTCCATACTTTCCAAAGAAGCTGCTGCGCCTGTAAGAGACGGGGATCCGATCGTTTAGGTCGATGTTCAGCTCCTCTTCGGCTGCTCGCAATTTTTCCTCGAACTTGTCGATGTTTGCCACCTTCATCACGTAGGTCAGGCTCAACTTCTGTAAGACACAAAAAGGTGGAGAAGTCCCAGCCAGGTAAGCCTTTGAGAAGGGAAGGGAGGGCTGCCTCTGAAAACAGAGCCATCCCTTGCCCGGTACTCATGGTGGGGCAATTCTATAGAGGGAGAAAACAGCCCCAACAAGGCAAAAATGGCTTCTTCAGCCATCTGACCACCCAGCCTGTCAACATCCAAGCCTACTTGAAGCCTGGGTCAAAAGGATTTTTAAAAAAATACAACCCAAAGCTAAAGTGATTCAGAATGGCTACAACCAATCCTTTGGTTATTCAAATATTAATACGCCATATGTATTTGGAGTTTTCCCACCGGTTAACTCCTGAACTGGAAATCATTTTCAGATCAGTCCAAAGCTCAAATGCTTTAGCTATGTTCTCTCTAGGAAGCCCTTCAAATGATCAAGGAACACACATAAGCCATTGACTTCCTTCACTTAATGAAATCATTCAGAAAAACATGAAAACTTCACAAAATGGGGGGGAAAGGAAGTCATTGCGACTGAAGCATTCTGGATACTGATTTAAAAGCAGAGGGCACGCAGCGGCATTTCCCAAGGAACGAAGGGCCGAAAAGGACACTCACGGGCCACCCAAAGACCACGGCCCCCGGGTGCAAGTGGATTTCCACGATTTCGCTCTCTGGCACCACCTGCACACTCTGCACCTCCCCCTTGGCCAGCAGCTCGTTGACGAAATCGTTCCAGGAAATGCTTCCCGCGCTGGTGGTCAGTGAGTTCAGCAGGCTCATGATGATGGCAATGAAGAAGAGGACCTTCAGTCGCTCGCGATACATCTGGTCTTCCCTCTCTCGGCGTCTCTTTTCCTCTGGGGAGAGGAAACACAAGAGCACATCAAGATGAACGTTACAACAAGCTGATTATGCCTCGAGCCACAGCCGTGTTCCCCCCCCTGCCCCCCCGCCTGGTTTTTGTTCCACATTTCAGCCTTCCCTAGAAAACAAAGCTGGGCTAGAAAACTAGCATCTGGTTTGCAGAACAGGATTGTGTTTCAGCCATTGCCCGGCCTGAATGAAGGGAGGCCAGAGCGGGGCCAGCCAGCTGGGTGGCAGGAGAGGCCTATTCAGGCCAGGCCAATGGCTGGGGAGGAGGAGACCTTAGGGAGCTACCTAGCTGGGATGCCATCCCTGGTCCTCAGCAGGCAGGGGGGCTTTGTAACATCCAGCCAGCGTTTCTCAGACAAAAGTAAACAAAGCCACAAAAGGAAAAGACGAATGTATTTTTATCTTAGAAACGGCCAGAGCAGCATGGCTGCCTCCTGCAGCACCTATGAACCAAAGGGCAAGCTGCCACCATTGCCAAGGGGAAGGCTGCAGATAAGCCAGCTTTGCAATGTCTCCCACTACTCCTGAAACTCTCCCAGGAACCCCAGGAAAGGAACCTTTTGCACCATTTTCTCCTGGGGACGTAGCTGCAGTACTCTGGTTTTAAACCGTGGCTTAGCACTACAGGCGAAGCTGCTGAGAAGGGCAGAATTCTGGCAGCTTAAAACTCTTAACGAACAGGCTGCATTGGCTTCTTAACCACTGGGAACTGGGTATAGCACTGCTATGGCCTCAACCCATTCACACATGTGCTGGGCTTGGAGCAGAGCCTCCATGAACTGTGGAAGGAAAAAGGCTCCATAGTAACAGCAGCATCTGGCAGTTCCCAATCTCAGTCTCCTTCCAGAGCCAGACAGCAGGACCCTCTCTTCAGCAAGTCGAGCCCTTTTCCCAGCCATGTTTGAGAACCAGCCTCCCTCTTTGGGTCCCACGTATGCATGGCTTCAGGGTCATCTAGCAAACCCCCGAGATCTTTCTTGCTCAAAAGCTTGGAATTATGAAATGACTTTCCTGCCCATAATTCAGACTCTCCAATACGCGGCTGCACCTAGGTCACGAAATCTATCTGCGGCGTTTTTCAATTAGATTCCCAAACAACACATTTGTGAGCAAACGAAGGCATTCGTCTGCAGGGACAACCCATTAAACTGGGCACCCGACAAGAGTGATAGGGCAGACGGGCAGGGCTGTGGAGTCGGGAGATAAATGTTCCGACTCCGACTCCTCAGTTTTTTGTACTTCCGACTCCAGTCTTTATTCTTACAGTAGAGAAGTCATTAATTATAACTTTTTGTGAATTGGGACATTTAAACTTGCTTTTTTTAAAATTCCAATCTAAATTTAGTAGGAATCGGAGTCGGTGCATTGTTTGCCGACTCCGACTCCAACTCCAGGTACCCAAAATTTCCTCCGACTCCTCGACTCCGACTCGACAGCACTGCAGACGGGCAGCCCTTTTCCGAAAATACACAGAGGCTGCATTTCACAACCAATTTCGTTCCCAAAGGAGAAGGCAACTGAAAAGCAGAGCTTCACCAAGGACGAAGGGCAGCCACAGCAGCAGTCCTCAAGTTAGCCCCTTTATGCCTGCTTTTTGCTTATAACACACTGGGCAGTTTTCTGTTATCAGGAGGGTTTAGCTGTCTGAGCCAATTCATCCCCTCCCTCCAGCTCTCCCCCAAGACAGCTCAGGAACAGAAAGCAGAGACACGGCCCAGCAGGGAATCTCTCAGGGGGTCCCTTCTATTCCAAAGGCAGGAGGAGGAGATATTCTCCGGAGGCAGGAAGGTGACAGCCTCTCCCTTGAAAAGTCTGTTGTCAGAGGCTGCCGTCAAAGACCACTTCAGTTACCGGCTGAAAGGAGACGAGAGCAGCAGCCATCCTAAGGATGCCTGGCCAGAGATTCTGTGGGTCTTAGGAGTTTTTGCATTTTAAACCACAAGCAGACTTGCAAAGCCCTTTCATCTTGCGCTGTGTCAGAGGGCTGGCCTCGCCTCTAAGGAGGCCACAGGAGGCTCAGGAAACAAGGCGGTCCACTGCCCACGGCCTCTTTGGACACCTGCCCTGGCAGCCTGGAAGGGCCTCGGAGCTCAGCGCTCTCCACCAGTAACACCGTCTGGCCCAATCAAAGGAATCTCCCCTCCAGCAGTCAAGGCAGGTGCTGTCTGATGCCCCAGACCCATCGTGTGCTCTCTCTCTCTAGAAGGCAAGCCAGGTCCAGGCTCTGCCCTGGGAAAGTCCAGAGAAGATCTCTTACAAAAGCCCTTGTCCCCGGCGTAGGCAGAGAGGGTCCCAGTTACCAGACATCCCTCTTTGAAGCAGCTCCATACCCTTTTAAATTGGGACCGTATGGGAAGAGAGCCGCTTCTCCCATCACTGGCAAATATAGTAAGAATCTTTCCGAGTAACCACAAGTTGCTGGTTACATTTGAATCTGTTCTGACCTAGGCTTCCTGAGAAAGCATAAATCACAATCTTAGTCCCAAAAAACCTCTTTTTATTGAGATGGCTGTGAATTATGGTCATTTACAGCCAGTAATGATTCACAGTCAGTCTGTGAAGATTCCGACAGATGTCTGCTCGAGTTGACACAGTCTTTCAGGATAATGTTGATAAGCACCCACCTTTATCTCCCTTGAAACGCTGCCAGAGACCTAATTGTCAATTAGTTTTTCAAGGCCAAACGGAGCACAGAGTCAAACTTCTCAGAGCTTGAATTGACTATACGAACTAATTGCTTCCTGCAAAGGCTCATGTCCATTTGCTCCTCTTTTATATCTTATGGGAGGGGCCAATCATCTCCAAGCCTTACTCCCCAGTTGCCCTTTTTTTCCTTAATTGTTCTTGCCTTCTGGCAGCTCTGCGCATGCGCGCACTGGGAACAGGCTCACACTGTTCTTCTGCCTCACTGATGTCAGATTCCGGAGGCAGCACATAACTCCCAGATGGCCCTGGACCCCTCTCTGCCTCCGACGCAGAGTCCTTGTCCGAGCTTTCTCCAGACCAGGGCTGGCCCATGTTCTTCCCCAACCTCCACACTGTCTGAATCTGCTGCCAGGCAGGTCACAACAATCCTGCTTTTCCCAGTGGATGTACAAATCACTTAATGGATCAGAGAGACCTAGAATCACCTTTTGCTTCTGGTCCACCCTCTTTCAAGCATGCCCTTTCCAGTCTGTAAAACCCAAATAGCAATAACAGCCTCCTGGGGATTGTGTTAGAGAAATTCATGAAGAAAAACAGAGGGATCATATTGTTTGCATGTGATAAAGAGCGGTTAAAAAGCTAACTTTTGTGGAAGGAACTATGAGTAACTCTCTGCTCCCTGGCCCTCCTTCAGGGGCTGGAAGAGGCCTCTTTTTGGCCATGAGGCAATCAGTGCCTCAGTATCCCTACAGTGCACAGGATGAGCAGTAAACCTGCCCTCCTTCCCAAAAGCTCACTACCCTCGTAGGCACCTCCTTGCCAAGTTAAGGAGGGATATTCAGATGGACCCCAAACAAAATGGCAAAAAGACCGTAACACTTCACGTCACAAGGGAGAATGTGCCCAAAAGGGCTGACAAAATGAGGAACGAAGCTTGTAGCAGGGCTTTGCCTGTTTTGCCTTCAAAATGGGCAAATTTGAGATAAAAGGTGGGGGGAGCACCTGTGCCTGGTCTGTCAAGATGTACATGCATATAAATCTCTGAAAAAAAATATTTTAAGGAGATCCTGAATAAATGCACAGTACCTGGCTATCCTTTTCCTTTGACAAATTTTAAGAATGATATATGAACAGATTAAAGACAATGAGATGCCCATATTCCCAAGTCCAGTAGAATATCCAGTGCTCTTTCCCCTTGCCCAGAGCAAGGCTTAGCCATCATTTGTGATATAGTCCTTGCAGGGTCACCTGCATTAAGCACACATAGGTAAGAAGACATACCTAGCTGCCGAGGAGAAAAGGTGTAAGTTCCTTATAAAATTAAACTGGGGCATAAACTGGCCATGATCCTAAAAAAAATTTTCAATCCAAGAACATGTCAATTTAATTTTAATATATTATATATTAATATATTTAATATAATAATGCTCAAAATACAAAAGAGGTTTGTTCATCTTAGAGAAAAGAGGACTGTTTTTGGGCCAACACTGCTGATGAGAGCCAGCTTGTTCAGAGTAATTTAAGATGCAGAGAGATCCAAGCTGGATGGGAGGCTATGTAAGCTGACAGAAAAGAGAGGACAAACATGCTTCGCCCAAACCCAAAAATACTGTTAGGGGCTTCATAGCAAAACTGCATATAAATCCAAACTTACCCTCATCTTCCTCTGGGGCTTTCCCTTTGGGCTTTCCCCCGCTTCGGTCATTGCGATGAGAACCAGATGTAGAAAAATAGCAGCAGGTGCCACCAGTAAGGAAGCCCGCAGTCAAGGCCAGGTACCTCTGATCTGTTTGGCACAAAGAAGAGCCAGGAATGCAGAACTGCTCAGCTGTCACTCCAAACAAGCAGAGTTCTCACAGGTTTCAAATGAAGGGCCCAGGTTTGGCTTAACTTTCAGCACCCCAGGGTGGAGACAGAACCTGTAGCTCTGTCAGGCGGCCCTTTCTACCATCGCCTGGGGGGACCCATTCTAGTGGGACATGGAGGCAGCTGAAAGGCAGGCAGGCTGGCCTGCCCACCATCAACCAGGCTTCAGGAGAAACTCCAGCGACTTCCTCCTTTCCCAGAACGGCTTCAAAGCATCCTATGTGAGCTGCCTCTTCAAGGACCCTTTGGATAGGACCTGACATGGAGGGAGGGAGGGGGTGGGGTGGGGAGAGAAGAGCTCCTTTGCTCCAGTGCCCCAACTGGGCCAGGATGCTGACCTTGTTGCGCCGGAGGCAAAGGCAGAGAAGTGCTCAGGCATTTCAAACCATTTTATGAAACCCAGGGCTCCCTGACCAGCCTCCTTTAGGCATTTTGTGAATTACATTGCTGTAGTTGGTTTTTTTTTAAAATTACCGTTTTCACCCTAGAATAGCATTTTTATGGTACCCAGTGCGGGAGGAGTGATCTAAAAACATTTAAGTGAAAGTGAACCCTGCCTGCTTTCCCCCTCTCGGGAGGGCAACCCTGGGGCAAAGACGGGGTCCTCCGGAGCATCTTTTGCAGGCTCCTCAGCAGGGGAGGCCCCAAAGGGCAGCCGGGCATCTGTGGGCGCTGACTCGGTCTCTTGCCTGGGCTGGAAGAGAAAGTCCGCTTGGGAGGAGAGCAAACGGTGGCTAAGAGGGGGCGGAAATTCCCGAGCGGGAGCCCGGCAGCCGCCCAGGCCGAAATGTAAGCCCCCCTCCCCTCCCCGCCCCTCCCCTCCCCCAGGGAATTCTCCCGTCTCGCCTGCAGCGCCCGGGGCGGTTGGGATTCCGAGGGAAGGGAAAACGGGCAGAAGCCCCGCGACCCCTCCTTCGAAACACAAACAATGGGGAGGGGGCTTCCCTGCCCAGTCCGGACGGATCCGCTTCCTACTCACCCAGCAGCCTCCACAGCCGGGCGGGGGTCCACGCAGGCCGCGCCCAGCAGCCCCCCGAGAGCGCGCCGGGCAGCCGGGGCTGAAAGGCAGAGCGGGGGGGGCGAGGGGGGGTGAGGGGAGCCCGAGCGGAGCCCCCCTCCCCCCGCCTGCCTCGGGCCCTGCTGGGCCGCTCACCTGAAGGTCGTCGCCCGGCCGGCGCTCGGCGGGGGCCCGGGTCCAGCGGCGCGCCAGAGCCCCCCGAGCGCCGCCCGGCAGAGGAGTCCCGGGCCGGAGGAGGCCGCGGCCCCGGCGCCGGAGCAGCAGCAGCAGCAGCGAGGCGGCGCCCGTCATCCCCGGGCAGGCAGGCCGCGCGACGGGAAGGCAGCGGCCATCTAGGAAGCGGGCAGCCCGCTCTCAAGATGGCCGCCGCCCTGCGGGGAGACCCCGTGCCGCCACCTGGCGGGGGGAGCGAGCGGGAGGCCCGTCGCCAGCCTTTAAAGGTGGTTGGCCGGGCACCATGGGTCTTGTGGTGCCGCAGCCCGACTCCCCTCGCCCCGCCCCCCGGGCCTCCAACCGGGGTGGAGACCAGGCGGCGGGGGCGGCTTTCTTTTTCAGGCCTGGCGCTGCCGGGTGATTGAAGGAGAAGCCCCCCCTCCTCCGCCGTCCATGGCGCGGAGGGCCCAGCAAATTCCTTTTTACTCGTATCCTTTTCATGTATTCAAATTACGTTTATACTTTTATCTGTTATCTCATATATGCTTGTTAAATAAATAGATAGATGGAGGAGAAAGGAGGTCCCGCCGGCCCCCAGCCTAAGGGTGTTGCACCCGTTGGGTTGTAGGGTTTGGCCATGCCCGCGCAACCTTAGGTTAGTAACCGGAAGCATCGCAATAGAAGGCCTGGAAACAACTGGTGAAGAGGAATTAGGACGTGCAAAGAAAGAGGATAGCATCACGGACAGCAGAGTAAAATAGGGAAGTGGGAAACCTCAGCACCATGGCCAAAAATGTATGTATTCTGGCTCCAGAAGTGGGTGTGTTGCTTTCCAATTTGCATGTGGGCACACTAGGGTCATTAAAAGTGATGCTCACTTCACCCAGAGACTCTCAATTTGCACACACCTTTAAGTCTTGCGGGTTCCCTTCATAAAAAGGCACGGGAGTCAAGTTACAGAAGAGAATTTGCTCAGTTGGATAAGCAGAAGATATTTAATAGTTGAGCAACAAAGAGAGAAAGATTTAATGCAGCGTGGCTAGAAAAGAAAGTTAGTTTAGGCAGAAATAATGTTAAAGCTGTGTAAATTTTTGTTTCAAGATCAGATTTGCAATGCTTGAGAGGTTTTCACGATTTCACTGAATAGAAACGTCACTGCTCTTCCCTAAACAAATGGTTCCACTCTCCAACAACTTCCACACAACAACAGACTTGCAAAACTTTTCCTTATGTTAATATCTCAGCAATCAACTTTGTGACAGACACACCCAGGATGTTAACTGGTTTCCTCTGGGACACATGAGTAAACTTTTGATCAAACCAAGAGCCTACTGCATAATCTACATGCCTATTTAGATAACTGGTACTTAACTGAGAAACATTTGATGTATAGACATAAAATTCAACTAGATTACTTTATTGACAGGTGACATTTTGAAAGGATTGTGGAGGAAGTGGGCCAGGAGAAAAAAAAATCTGTCACTTGCATTAAGATAGACATTGGCTTCATATGATGAAATACTGCAAACGGCTGCCTTGATTGGAGCTTCATGTGCTGGAAGGTTGAAGCATGTAAAACTATAAAAGTACTCAGCAATGTGGTTCAAATTAAAATCATGTGGTTCATAATGCTTTTTAACATTGTAGAGGATACTTATAGATTATTAGAATTATAGGCATCTCCATTTTGTCTTTGAACCTAAAGTTTAATTTCAGCCATTCAGAGTTAATATATAATAGTATGCATTATCTTTTACTCTGAACATTTGAAATGTAACCTTGAAAAAAGGTGATTTCATGCAGTGTCCCTTGAGTGGTAATAAAGCTTCCTTTGGGAACACGTCCAACCTTCAGCCATCACACACAGAATCATGTTCCAGCAATGACATCAGTGGGGGATTTTTTTCAAGTTACTGGAGAATGTTAATAAAAAAAATAATGGTGATGGGTCATGCAATATGAATAAATAAATGCACAATGCTGCATATTGTAGGCCATGTAGGATTTATTCTTTTAATTCAAATAATCTTTTTTAAAACTCCTACATTGTGTCTTTAAAACTCTTAGATTGTGGAATAGGAAGACTTCAACTTCTGGGGCAATCACCATGTTCTCCACAATTGCTCAAGAAATTTTGGACAATCTTTTCGTCTTCGTAGTTTATTTTCTCCTCATAGGGAGGAACAGAACGAGAGAGAGCAGCCCTGGAATTTCCAACCCACAGAAATATATATTAAATGTTTCAAAGCCTCCTGTCCTGGGAGTTTAATATTAGGGTATGAATAGAGCCAGTTTGGTCTAATGGTAAAGGCACCGGTTAACTGGGAGGGTATAGAGTTTCAACCCTGCCTTAGGCACCAGTCAACTCTCAGCCTAATCCACCTCACAGGGTGGTTGTGGGAAAATGGGAGGAGGACTATTAGATATGTTCACCGCTTTGGTTTAGTTTTGAAAAAAATAAAGAGGCGGGGTATAAATGGGAGTCAGTTGCACTTGATGCCAAACGTACGTATGTGTGTGTGTGTGCGGGTGCATGCATGCATGTATGTATGTCCCTCCCCTTATTTTCTAGCACCGGGGTTCCCCCGAGCTATCCAGAAGAGCCCTCGGCGTTCCGCGCTCCCGCTTGGCGGCTCGGCCCGTGCCCCGGGCAGCAGCCACAGCAGGATCCGCCGGAGTTTCGGGGCAAGGTGCAGCTGCTGCTTGGGCGGAGCGCGGGGGAAGCGTCTCCCTGCCCGGGAGGGCTCGTCGCCAAAGCCTCGGGCGCAGCCGGGCAGCTGGCTGGCTGGCTGGCGAGCAAGGGAACAAGGCGGCGCGGAGGCCACCATCCCGCCGGCAGCGGTCGCATTTCCGTCTGGCGTCTTCCGTGCTCGGACGGGCGGGGCAGTCCCGGTGCGGGGGATGCGGCCCCATTGCGGCGACCAGCCCCCACTCGGTTACCCTGGCAACAGCTGCACGGGGCAGCGCGGCGCCCCTCACGTGACCTCGGAGGAGACTGGTTAATCCGCCGGACTTCGACCAATCCCAGGGTGCCTCTCTCTCGCTCTCCCCCCCACCCCTCCCGCTTGCGCTGGCCGGGAGAACCCCTCCTCCGCACGCACTCACGTACGCGCGCGGGCATGCGCCCGCCGGGAAGAGGCCCGAGAGTCCTGGGACACGTCACGCGCGCTCCAGTCAGCGTCCGGGCTCCGCCTCGCCGCCTCGCTCCGTCGCCAGCCAATGGGGAGGCCCGTCTCATCGGGCCAATGGGGTGGGCCGGCTCTGGCGGCGGACGGAGCGGCGGTGCCGTGAGGAAGGAAGCGGCGCTGTCGGGCGGCCGAGCGGGCTGGGCAGGAGGGCTTCCGAGCGGGCGAGCCAGCGAGCCAGCGGCGGCCGGGGAGGCAGCGAGAGCCGCCGGGGAGGCGGACGAGCCATGGAGCGGGTGGGCCGGAGGCGGCGACGCCGGCACTGCTGAGGGCCCGCCGCTGCCGCGCCGCCCCGCCCGCCCGCCCGCCGCCGCTCCTTCAGGCAGGCGGCCGGGCCGGGCGCAGGCAGAGAAGCTGCGAGCAGGCCTCCCGCCGCCACGGAGAAGAGGCGGTCGTCGCTGCAGCGCCGGGTAAGAACAACGCCGAGGCCTCCCCTCCCCTCCCCCCCACCGGCGGCGAGGCCCGGGGGGCGGTCTGGGGGCGCCGGGGGGCGCGGAGCACGTGGTCTCGGGGTGGCGGCGTGGGAGGCCCAGAATCGCGGCCAAGCGGCTCCTCCGGCGGGGCGGGGCGGGGCGGGCAGCGGAGCGGCCTCCGAGGCGGGGGAGGGGTCGAGTGACAGCGGCCGGGTGGGGGGGGGCTCCCGTGCGCTGGGGCGGGGCGGGGCGGGGCGGGGCGCCGAGGGGGAGTGCGAGGTCACCTCTGCGGTCCCGGCTCCGCCGGAGCTTCCCTCGCGCTCAGAGGATCGGGCGGCGGCGGCTGGAAGCGCAGGGCCGCGGTCGGGGGAGGCTTCGCAGACCGAGGGTCGGAGGGGCGCCCCCGCCATCCCTGCCCGGGGAGTCGTCAAGAGGCAGCTGCCGGGGCTTTCCAGCCTGGCGACGAGGAGGGCGGCGGGGGTGGCAGGAGGGGCTGCCTCGGGAGGAGGGGACGATGGGGGGGGAGGGCCAGCAGGACCGCGGAGGAGCCATCGAGCCGGGAGGTGGTGGGAGAGCAACCTCCAGCCGGCTGCAGAAAAGACGGGCTTTGGCGGCCCGAGCCGAGGTGGGTGGCGCAGGTGAAAGCAGGCGCGGCTCCTGGGCCCTGGGAGCCCCGGCCGAAGAAGAGGGTCTGCCACCGCGGAGGGAGGCGTTGCATTTGCCAGGGTTGGTGCGCTGAAAATGACTTGGTTCTGCTAATCTCCATTTAATATTTCATCATCTCTCCGCCAGCCTGACTCTGCCTGTGTAGGGAAGCAGCCCTCTGCCAGCAAGGCGGGCTGAACTGCATTTATTTTCTTGTTTAATCTCTAAATTGCTCAGCCTCTTCCTTGGGCTCCCTCCTAAAACAAGAAATAAAAAGCAGCTGTATGTCTTCAAACAGAATTTAAAGCCTCCCACCCACCTCGTCTCTTAAGAAGAGGATTGATTACATGTTTAGAAAGGCAAATCATTCTGCCACCCCCCCCCCCCAAAGCCTTGAGGAACTGAGCCCTCTAATGCCCTCTGCCCTTTTCCCAGAGAAAGCAGCTGTCCTGCGAAGGATGTGTGCCTGTGGATTGAAAATCGGCCTGTTCATTGAGGCACAAGGGCTGGTGTGTTTGGATCTGCTTCTCCTCTCAAAATCGTTGCTCTGTTTTGATAGTTGCAGGAAGGAACTGCAGCTCCCTCCCCCTCCTTTCCTATTTTGTACACAGATCTCCCTTGTCACAAGGAACATGGCCATAGAGGGAGCAGATCAGTCACTGTCTTTTAAAGCCAAATGCATCTCTGGGGATTGTTCTAGAAAGGGAATATGGACAGAATAGCCAAGCCAGGCAGGCAAAGAGGAGAATAACAATCAGCCAAGGGGATTTTCATGGTTGTGCTTGGAAGTGTTATCAATAATGTTCTTAGAAGTAATTCTGCTCTTTCAAAAAATGGAGCCTGCCTCTTGGACTCTGCACCTCTTCCCCTGTCTCTCACAGTTTTTATGTGTCTGTGGCCCTAGTTTTATTCTGGTTTTTGTTTCTTAATGAAATTCAAGAGATCCTAATTTTTGAATAGGTGTTTAAGTGTTCATATTAAAACTTACTTTGACTACAATAGATGGCTTATATCTGAGTAAGAAAGAGTCCCAATTTTATGCTGAAAAGGAATTCTTAAAATGTTAGAGATGCTGCTAGTGATTAAAGTAGATGAAAAGTAAGATTCTTTGTCAAAGTCAAGAATTTTTTTACAATTATAGTAGGCATTGTGGGAGATCTGTAGTCAGATTGAGCAGCAATAGGGCACTGCTCTATGCAAGGACACAACAATTCAGTCGCTCCCTGAAGAATTGAGAGTGTTTTAGGATATAATTCTCTATGGAATAGAGATAGTCACATAGGCAACCCAGTATTTACTGCTCATGTAAACATTCTGCATTCTCTCTTAAAGAGTTAACTGGCTAAACCGGTTGAACAGGGCTGCATCTGGGAGGCTGGGCTTGGGGACTGCCCTGGCTTTTGAACCTTATGCCTTAGGAGCAAGGTTAGAACACTGTGCATATTGTGGCTGCTGCATGTACAGTTGTGCTGAGTTATGGATAGTTGCATGCATAATTCAGTTCTCATGGTAAAGGGACATTAAGGTTTTCCTAAAAGCATTTTTACTTTTTGGGAATAGATCATTAAAGGCTTAAATTATACCACACAATACGGGGCACCATGACGTGCTAGTAAGATGGCACATAGCTGCTTATGGGCTGTGCTTCTCACCTAAATGTAGATGTTGAAATAATTACTTTTTGGCAGTACACAGCTATGTACTTTTTGGCACATAACTGTGGAGCTTCCCATTATGTGTTTTACCACCTTGGTTTAAATACCAAAGAGAATAATAAAAGGTAAGCTGTGTAGTTGAGTCCCAAAGGTGCTTTTTCAAAAGACAACTTGACTTTGATTTTTCTTTGAAGACATTTCGCTTCTCATCCAAGCAGCTTTTTCAGTTCTGAACTGAAAGCCCAGTTGCCTTTTGAAAAAGCACCTTTGGGACAATCATAACTGGATGACTGAGAATCTCCGTAAACTGTGCAGATGAGATATTTCTCCGGTAAATTTCATATAGTACCAGTTTGCCTTGCTCAAAGGAGATGTGCTAATATTAACTCTAGGATGAAGATGAGGGACTGTTTTTACACATAATGGGTAGCTCTAACTACATGGCAGAGTGGATGTTCCAGGTCTCATTAAGATAATGGATATGTTCTGGGTTAATAGTATTCTTATGAGTATTAAAATATGAATTTAAGCTGAATTTAAGCTGAAATCTAAATCTGAATTTGTAAAAATTACTGTGAAGAACTTAATCATTAATATTTCTAGTTTTTGCCCTTCACAAAATAAAATGTCTGCTGATGTGGAAGATTCTGTTTTGATTTCTAGGAGAGGCTTTGATTTGCCAGGAAAGAATGGTTCTTTATTGTGATCAGGCAGCATTAATCAGACCATATCATCGGTCTAGTCTCTTTAAGGGAACCACATGTATATATAACCACTTGGATTTTATAAAGTAGAGAGAAAATGTGTCAATGCTCCATATAGATTTGCTTAATATTTTTCTCAAGCCTTTTTCTTAGCGTTTGTAAACATACCATTAAAATACAATTTGTGTGTGTGGTACTGAAGGTATGTTTAGGAAACAATGTGAGAAACTGCAGTGTCAAAAAGGCAATTTTGTATGTTGACCAAAAACAGGAACAAATAGGTTCAGAATATTTATTGCTACAGAACAGGGAGTGGAATAAAAAACTGCATTGTCCTTTGATTCAAACTTGCTATCTGCAGTATTGTTGCTGCTGCTACTACTTTTTTTTTTTATCCATGTATGTGTCTTAATAGGTTTGCTGTATTCATTATTTTTAATGGAATAGATTTTCTTGGTGTGGTTCAGTTAAAAAAAGTCTTAATTATAATCTTTAATCTTGCTGCTCCGTTCATGCAGTTTTCTAAATAAGCTTCTCTTGTCTCACCAATACTTCAGTAGAATTTTGGGGAAAACATACAAAATTTATGTATATTGCAGCAGCAGCTTAACAGGAAAATGAAGCCCATTTGAAATATATGTATGTAGCCAGATTTACTTACATTTTAATCAGAACATTAAATCGTGATTTGGAAATTGCTATCAAATCATATTAAAGGTGATACTTTCTTGCCAATAATAGACTTAAAAACCACATTATAAATGGCATTTTAAAATTATTAGGCTCTTTCAGATATGTCAAAGTATTTTAATATCAAGTCTGATGAGTCTAGTTTAGAATAAGTTGTTCAATTCAAGATTTAATCTACTGGAAGATCTAAGGAAAATTAGATATGACAGTATGAAAAATAAAAGAAGCATAGTAAGGACAGAAATAATATAGTGACAGAGATAAAGCAAATGGTTTATGCTAGTGTATAAATAGTGCCACATAACGGGGTGAGCTCCCATTACTTGTCCCAGCTTCTGGCAACTTAGCAGTTTGAAAGCATATAAAAAATGCAAGTAGAAAAATAGAGACCACCTTTGGTGGGAAGGTAACAGCGTTCCGTGCGCCTTTGGCATTTAGTCATGCCGGTCACATGACCATGGAGACGTCTTCGGACAGCGCTGGCTCTTCGGCTTTGAAACGGAGATGAGCACCGCCCCATAGAGTTGGGAACGACTAGCACATATGTGCGAGGGGAACCTTTACCTTTATAAATACTGTTTGTAACTTGAAGCCCATAGGACAAATCTGAGAGCTGGCCTATAGTTTTGTTTTCAACTTAGATGTGAAAGAGGTATGAAAAACATGGCTTTGTCTCAAAAACACTTGGTAAATTACCTCTCTCTTAAGAGGGTGAACGTTGGGGAGGGGGGTCCACAGTGCCTTACATCTCAAAGTGACAGTTCACAAACATTGGTGCTTAATAATTGGCCTCAGGGACAATTAGCTATCTGAGGTGGAACTCAATAAAAGATGGGGACTGGTGGACTGGGGTAGTTGGGGTAGTTTCAGAGAGTAGCTGCTCATTAGAAGGCGGCCAGGTTCCTAGTGAGTGATTTAAAGCTTCAGCTTGTGTCCTAAAAAGCTTCTATATGCTCCTGTATGGAGAATTCATTTGAGAACGCTCCATGAGGGATTTTTAATAGAGTTGCTTTTTTTGTTGTCAATATATCCACTTTTTAAAAAAATGCAAGTATCAGTGGCTTTCTGGTTACCAACAGTGCTGATCGTCTATGTATGGTTGGTGGTTATTTCATTTGGGAGGATTTTCCCAGAGGTTAGATAAGCAGAATGAATATAGTCCACCAGAGGGTGGGGGGGGGGGGGAGGATTTCCAGTATCTTGTGTTAGTAATACTTGACTACATGTTCACTTTGTTTTATTTTGGGTTTTTTTGCTGTGGTTTTAGAACTCTGTAAACTTGGTTCATATACTGGTTGGATTTAAGAGAAAATGATGAACCTTAATAATTATGAGGCCTGACCTAATTTTTAAATCCTTTTTATAACACTATAGCATTGTTTCTTCAAGATATGTTTTTTCTTGAAGTTTTACTCTGATCTTTGGTTCTACAAACATAATGTTACAAAACTAAAAGGATTACACAGTGTATCTTATATGAATGTCTTAATTTTATTTAAGTTGCTTTATTAAATTGAGAAATATAAGTGGAAATGATATGCTTTTCTTTTGAGAATATTGCTAATCTAATTTCTCAATTTCCCTTTGTTGTTATAATCATATTTCATGCGTTAAATATTGAAGAAACTATATTTAAACCTCTTGACAAATCTTGCAATTTCTTCGAAAGTTGCTATATAGATTTTGAGCAGTGCTTAAATCTGTCCTTTTTCTAGCAAGCTGCTTTTTTAGCTCATTATGTGAGTAAGACTGTTCTGTTGGCACTGTTTAGATGAAAAATTGACACGTATGGGAATTCAGCAGGTACTTCCTCATAGCTATTGAAAATTTGTCAATTTTTGCTGATGGGAAACATGAGCTGAGAGAAGCCAGATATTTTCCTCCCCCTCTCCTCCCCTCCCCCTCCTCCAATAAAGTTCTTCATTGTTTTTACAGAGAAAAGTAAGCATCCACATTCTTGTCAGCAATGCCCCTGCCATCTGCCATTGGTTTGCTGCACTGCCCTTGGCATTTATGCGGTAAATTATTTATCCTCAAGGAGTCTGTGGGCAGACTCTTTGCCTCTTTAAAAAAAAGTGGAGAAGATTCTGCTTGTAACAGCAGAATGGACTTTGATATAAAACAGATCTGTTTTTATTCTTAATTGTTGAATAATATTTTTATAAACCTATCAAGCACTGTCTGAACTCCTTTGTAGAACTATTTAACCCTTTTAAGGATTATATATTTCTTGGTAACATATTTTTTATTATAGATGATCCAGTTTTTAAAGAAAAAGGAAGCGTTGTGAGCAAATGGGCTTTAAGGGTGGCAGTGAGAATAGCAACCTTGGATTTTCCTTATGATTAGATAACACAGCATGCTTGTTGTGGAGAGCAATGGCAACTTCATAACCATGGCCCACTAGTCATCCTGTTGCCTTTCATTGGTTGTGACTAGGAAAAGGAATGTTGTTAGCATTCGGGAAGGCCGGGTGCAGCTGTTGAAGCCATGTCCCTAGTCATGGGCATGCTGCCGATGTGGAATAATGGAATTTACTCCAAAGACACTTCTAAGGGATCACTGAGTCTTCACCCAGTGTGAAGACATGCTTTGTTTGTGTGTAGGTCATTTACTAAATCATGAAATGTGTTAAGTCCAACTTTACAAATTGGCAAAGAATGATGCGTGTACCATATTGTGCAATTGTTTAAATTAGGGGTGTCAAACTCAAGGCCCGGGGCCTGGATCCGGCCCATGGGATACTTAGATCTGGCCTGCGGGGCCACCCTGGAAACAGCGAAGGACTGGCCTGGGGTGCTTCTCCCAGCAAAAATGGGCTCCCGAGCTCCGTTTTCGGCCGCCACGGCCTCTTGCAACCTTCTGCCAGTGAAAATGGAGGTTGGGAGCCTGTTTTCACTGGCAGAGCACTCAGGCCACCACAGGCGCCCCTGACAGGAGTGACGTCGAGCTGGCCATGCCCCCCCCCCCTCAAGTCAAACACAATCCTGATGCGGCCCTCAATGAAATTGAGTTTGACACCCCTGGTTTAAATGTTCAGTGCTGAGGTTCTTTCTGTGTCAAAGAGCAGCGGGCTTAATGGGACTGTGTTTCACATAGTGCATTCTGATGTCCTTTGGAGAAATTTCTTTTAGACCTAACTGCATGATTGCTTTCATAACTTTTTCACTGGGTAGTTATATAACATGAGGATGTAGGATTATGTTTTACATGTGTGAAATGGTTTAAGAAGAAATACAGATACAGAAATACAGATCTAACTATTATAGGAAAATGATGGCAGGGAGGGTTGGGGAACTCGTGTGGAAATAATGAAATCATTTGTTTCATCTTTCATTTAAATTAAGAGCTATAAATACTACATATGAGAGCCCTCCAGCACCAGAGTGAAAGCCTGCGTGTTATTTGCCAAGGGGCCAAGCAAATGCCTCTGATAAGTCTGCATGCAGGGCCAGGAGGCCACTGGCTTTCCTGCTTAGGTCCCCTGGCAAATGAGAAGAGGGGTAGGGGGCATTGTTTTTGATTGTGAAAGAGATGACATCATGCAGTTATCAGAACTGGCAATTCTGAATAGAATTCTTCTCTAGAACATGGGCATTTTTAAAAAATGAAAGTTGATTCTACCATTCTGCTTCCCAGTTAAAAATATAAATCCATGGCAACCCTTTTGTGTTAATTTCATTTAGTCCTGATAAAGGTCATTTGCCTATAGATTTTGGAGTGGTTTTCCTAGTTCACATATTGTTTGCTGAAAATCAATATTGTTTATTTCCTTGTTATTGTGTTCTACTCTAGTTCACATTTTTATTAGACTGGAATATATGTGCACTGTTCACATGTACGTATATAGTCATGATTTATAATGTAATTATAATTACATTATAATTAATGTTTTATATTTTCAAATGTTTTAGGCAAGCTTTAGAGATGTTTTCTGGTCTTGGTTGTTTTGAGTACACTGTGGAGTTTGATCCAATGATTGGTCTGCATGATTGGGAAGTGTAACTGGAAATATGGGATCCGGTTAATGTCTCTGCTGTTTCTTTGACATAGCTGTGATAAGAAAGCAATAATTTTGGAATTGGGTATTCAGAGGTTTGTTCCAGAGGCAGACTGATAGGATAACTGATTGATTATGTGACACCTTGGTGACTACATACATATAGGGGTCCTCCCCCGACAACCCGGATTTCTCTCTAATTTGATCCTTCAGATATTTCAGTAGTGCATTCATAGATTTTTTTTTCTTGGCTGTCCATGGTATTCTCAGGCATCTTCTCCAATCCCAAAGTTCAGAAATATCAATACCGCTTCTTCAAAATCCAGTTTTCGTGTCCATAGTGTGCCAAAGGGAAATGCCATTGCTTGCATCATTCTGAGCTGTACTTTTCTAATGGACACATCATAGCATCTGAATATTTTTTTTACAAAACTTCCATTATTGCTCTACCAAGTGCTGGCCTATTATGTGTTTCTTGATTGCTTGTTCCTTCATTATTGCTGGTGGATCCTGAAAAGCAGAAGCTTTCTACCATGTTGAGAGGACAACTGGAGAGATCTAAGTTCAGTATTCAGCTTTGAACATAAAAATAATTACAAACCAGTCCTCCTTTCTTAGTCAAAATTACCTGAAAAGATTGAACTGGGTTGATCTATGTACTGCATTCTGAACGTCTTGGAGAAGATTTAGTAAGTTTTTTTAATGTATTAAATGTGACTTGTAAAATCTAAATTTTAATTATTTCTTCAAATAAATTATGCTGGAAATAAGCAGATGAACTATGATTTCATATGGTTAATCCAAGCTTTATATAATTCTCTTGCCCCTCTTTCTCCTTTAGGATATGGACTTCTTTTCTACTGTTTTATTGTCCAGTATTTTCAAAATGTCCTCGATAGTTTTTAGTCAAAAGTGTTGCCATTAGTTTGCATTGTTACTTTCTGGCTTTCACGCTGAAGCCTTAGTACTGTAATCCAGCAACTGAGAAAGAAAGTTTAAAGTTTGTAAATTGATTTCATTCATTTTGTAACAGATATTTTTAGCTGACACATTGAAGCATTGATTCCAGATAAAATCTTTTTTGGTTGATTTGAAAGTTTCAAAAATCAATATTGTAAACATTGGTATGCAATCATGTACTTCCTAAAAAAACATTGGCAACTTTTGCGTTGTTAGAAGAAAACAAGATGGATATGTCCATATAGTCAACAGCATTTGAGTTTGAGGGAGATTTCACCTTGCTTTTTATGTTTCTAAACATACTTTTAACACAGGTAATTTGCTATAATTACTGTTTAGTTTATTATGCTTTGAGTTTCTGCTGTGGCTTTAGTACAAGATCAGATAACCTTGTTTAGTATCAGGAAGTCTGACCCAATAGATTTGCTATAATTGCAGCAATAATTATCTGTCTTTGAGTAGCATAGATTGCATCCCAGGAATTTTCTTCTCCTAAATCTCATCAGTTAAATGTGAAAAGGCAATTCTGAACCCATATTTTTTCCCAAGTTTCCATCATAACTGGTTCTGCAAAATTTTGCGCCCATTTTATCATACAATCTAATACCTTTTATTTATTGAAATAATGTTGTAAGTGCCTACTAGCCAGTGAGGTATGTTGTCATAATTATGCTTAAATATTGTGCTTATTGGAATATTCCTTTTTAAAGGTTGTTGAAATGATTGTTGTATATAAAACTAATTTGTCAACAATATTATATGGTAATGTTTACAGCCAAAGCCCTTTAGAAGCCAATGGTGGAAGGACACCTACTTGCACAGACTGAACTCAAATGAAGCCCTCATACCCTCTTCCCATACAATACAACCATGACTTATTAAGAGTGGTAGAATAAATATCAAACTAGGAAGTACCAGATAGGTTTTAGCTAAATGTTGTGTAGAAATGTATAGTTTATAGGGGGCAAAATAGCTTATTGTTATGTAGAAATGTATAGTACACAGGGGGGAGAATAGAGGAGTGGTAAAGTATGATATAATACAATGTGGATGGATTTCACCTCGGGGAAGTCATGGGGAGAGGGGAGGGTTTGGGGGGGTTAGGAAGGGATGGGGGGGAAATGGGGGAAAATTGATATTTGTAAAACTTTTCCAATAAAAAAAATAATAATAAAAAGTATCAGTCAGAATTTGCTACAATTAATTGAAGTACACTATAAAGCTGAGAATCTTCACTCTGGGAACCAAACTGAATAAATAATAAAGAGGGTTACTGTTTCCTCCAGCAGATTTCACACTGCTAACTCAACCTTAGCCACCTAAAATATAATGCTGGTTGGAAAGTATCTACATGTCCTCTTACTTATTCCAAACTTTAGCAGTCATGACTCATGAAGAAAGAATGCAGAAGTTTTCAAAGCTGCTAAATATTCTGCAGGAGGAACTTGTGATTGACTGGTGCTCTCTCTCCAGGCATTTCATTCTGCATAAACTTATCTTGCATGACAAAATGCAAATACTGCCTTTCCATCTTCTACTTCGGGAAGCAAAATTTTAACACTACTCTTAGATTTTCTTCTCAAAATAAATAGAGCCCCTTGGTGACCTAAACTGGCACTGAGTCACAATTTATGATCGTAGATGATGACAAATCTTAAAATTGTCCCATGAAAAGCTGTATGCATAGAAGTCGCCTGTGGGTCCTTTCTAGGACCCTATTTTGGCCCCTCTATAGATAGTAATCTATGGTACATTAAAATATTTTTAATGATTGTGATCAGGGTGGATTTGATTTAAATCGAGTTGATTTAAATCACAATTTATATCATGATTTAAATTACTAGTAAAAAGGCTTGATTTAAATCAACTTGATTTAAATCATAATTTTTAAAAGAGCAACTGTCATCTCTGCTACTCCTTTGACCCACTGTTGACTCACCGATAGTCCCAGTGTTGCAGAATATACAGCCTCATGCTACATAACTAAGTTCCATTTCATGCTGAATAAACTAAATTATTTATGTATCTTAAATAGAAAACTATCTTACGATAGATTTTTACCCCAAAAGTTTTTTATTAAAATAAATTGGATAAAAATAAAAAAAATCTGATTTAAATCAAAAAATCCAATTTAAATTAAAAAAAATCCATTTTTTTGATTTTTTAAAAAAAATCATTGATTTTTATCCACCCTGATTGTGATTTATTATCTAATTGCAATCCTGAGTGAGCCTGGCCTGGTCTTGATTTTCTTCTTTGACTATCTTTTACTGTGACATTTTAATAGTCCTCAATTAATCTGCTCTTTTTTATTCACTTTTAACAAATCTTTGTATTTGGTTCAATTTTTGATGAGTTGTTTATGGAACTATGTCAGGTCCTAGGAAAAAACAAATAAACCACTTCAGTTGTCTACATTCACATATATTAGTTGCTGATCTGAACAAAGGTATTGATGAGTATTAACATAATTTTGAGGTATGTCAGACTTGTTTGACGCTTCTATGAAATCTGTTTAAAAGTTTTCAGCAATGTATTTGTATAAGGAAATAATCATTTAAACTGCAAGTCCTTAAGCAATGGAAATGTTTTCTGGCCCAAATAATTCAAAATTCAAATCATCTTAATATCTAGTTCAGTGCCATATGTTGTTTTAGAAAGCACATTGCACATTCACTGGCTGCTTGTCTTTGATAGAGAAATCACAGCTTTAGTATATTCAGATAGTGTGCCTCTTACATTAGTGCTTAAAATATAATTGTAGCAATTTGTTCTTAAGCTATTACTGATCTTAGGCTGTTTGCATCAAATGGGAAAACTAGTTATGAAGAATATACCTCAAAAATAATTGTGGTAGTTATTCCTCCTTATTTTTGTCAATTTGCGCGATTTGTGTTGAAGCATTCTATCAGCCATACTGCTAATGTTCCTGCATTGTGCATGTATTGTTATGGGGTATAATTTTTTCGGAACTGTATTTTGCTTTTCTCTCCCTCTCTCCCTCTCTCTCCTGTTGTTATGGAAACTCAGTCCAGTGTAGCAGTGATTGCTAACAAGTGCCTTTTTAAAACAAAGATGTGTTAGTCATGTTGCACTTTTTTGGCCATGGAATTTTGCTGTTTTGGAGATGCTCTTCACATATTGTAGCATGATTGCAGTTCTTCCAGCACCTTTCAGAATGTAATATAAATATATTTTACAAATAGTTCTTTTGAGTACAATAATTGAATTCCTCATGGGATCTTAAAATTTCTATAGCATCTGTTGAGTGGGTTTCAAATCTTGTATTTTAGATTTAGGTAGCTAACAATTTTATTAGAGATATTTTATTTCTGTGTGATGGAGTTATTTCAGAAGATTTTAATATTTCAGAATACAGACGTTCACATTTGTGTACATAAAGAAGAAATACCTTTTAAAATATTTTATAAAGCAACAAATGGTTATCTTATTGTCTGCCTTGTCCTTAAAAGCTTGACGTTTCTGTTCTTTATTTAAAATAGCCATATTGTTAAGGAATATTTATGCTAAAGGAAAATGAATTTCTGCTCCCTGCATCTGGTTTTTCAAGATTTTTTTTTTTTAAGCAATGGGCTTCTTATGTAAAAGCCAACACATAAACATCATGTTCTTATAGATTGACAGAACCGGCCTTATCTCCATTAGGTAGCATAGATAGGCAAGCTACGTCCTAAAAATAAAAAGAATCATATACCATAAACCAAAACAAAAATCAGGAAACTTTTCATCCTTAATTTTGAGGCTCACTTTCCATTTCCATAAGTAAAGGATGAGAACTGCCGGAAAACATAATCAAAATTACTTAATGTACCCATTGGCTGCCATCTCCCCTCCCCTGTCTCCCCCAGCTGTTCTAAATGCTTTCCTCTTGATGATAAGATGTTTCTAAAAACCACATTCTTGTGGGAATGTTCAGAGTCCTCTGTTTCTTTTCCAGCACAAAAATAGCTGACAGAAGAGAGATTGGCTTGAATTAAGCAAGTTCCTTACATATGGCCAAATGCTTCTGTGCATGCAAGGGTTGGATTGTCCGAGCGTTCCTTTTTTAACTACGGTTGATGTACTGCATTGGAGAGTTTTTGAGAGCGTTCCTCCTACGTGTGAGAGTGCCTCCTCCTTGGAAGAACAATGGCAGCAGTGTGGCTGGCAACTATGGTGATTCTGCATCCTTTCTGCTCTGGTATCACTAGTTTTTGAGGGTGTGGTAAATAGACTATTTATTATATAAATTACATTAAATATTTGAATTGGTTGCCATTTTTTTCTAAACTCTTCCATATTCAATGGATGGTTTCTGAACATTTCTGAGTTTCTTAACGTGTTCTCTGAAGTTTGGTGCATTCAGTCCCGTGAAGCTTGGCTTAAGAATGTTTTTGTACTTCAGAGCCATTAATGTTTTTAAGCTGTCTTTGGAGGAAAAGATTGTCTGTTGAAATAATCATCAAACCATTGCATGTTCCCCATAAATCATTCCTTTTGTTAAAACTTGCAATTCTTGTAATTGAAAGACAGTTTTTAACTCCAGTGTGTAATGAAGAGGCAGAGTATCTTGTGATGTACTTGAATAGGCTATGGGTATCACCTCAAGAGGAATCTACACCATACTGGACTTGTAAAATGAGTGTGAACAAATTGTAATTCTGTATCACGTTCAATGCAAATTTGTAGATTTCAAGCCTATTATTTTGCATGTCTACTGGAAAAATAGTGTATTTTATCTAGAATATGGGATAAAACTTTTCATACTTTTAATAGTAAAGTTGCCCATTGTAAACAGGCCATTGCTCTATGTGGCATTTCTGGCTAAACAGTATTGTTACTAGTATGCTGCTGAATGTTTATGCTTGCACCTTTAAGTTTTTCCACAAGTAAATAGGTTAATGATATTTGATAGGTGGAAAAGATGTAGAGGGAATGGGGAAGAAGAAGCAGAGGAGAGGGTTTACTTGTAAGATAACTTGACTAACCCAGTTATCTTACTTTTTTACTTTAAGGTTACATAAAGATAGATTAAAATTTTAGAAAATATGTAGCATTTTGCAGTAAACCTCTGTTGTTGCTACACTTACAAATTTCTGTTGGATCCAAACCTAATATTGTTTAAAGTATTTTTTTCTGCCCATTTCAGAATATAGACTAGGGTTGCTGGAGCTTTCCAACATCTTCCATTTGCCCCCAGAATCCTGTTTGCATGTGGAAACAAAGCAGAACAAATTTCCTTGTAATAAAAGCAGTAATACGTAGTTTTACATATGGGCATTTTTCCCTTGTATGTGGGCCAGGAAGATCCACATACAAACTTCAGCAAACAGCTACAGCAGAGTATGAAGTTAATTTGCCTGGATAGTTTTCCCCACAAATTTTGTTTTAATTATGGGCTGAAATTCTAAATTTTAAGGTAATTAAGTTCTTAACTGAAATAATAAATTGTCCTAATGGTGATACAGGAAGGATTGTATGGGTGTCACAATTAAAATGTTGAACTGGTACCTGGGTCTACGGTTATATTCCTCCTGAAGCATACATCTCATTAGCTTGTTTTAGAAGATGTTAATTTGCTCTAAACGATCATTATTAGGACAAATTGTAAAAATCCTATGGACTTTTTGAAGGAAGACTCAGATAAAAATATGGTAATCAGGGATGAAGGTTAGTTTTGCCATCCTACTGTAAAAGTTCTGTGAAGTTTGCACAATGGTGCCTATACAAGTAGAATCAATAAAATGTATCATTTTACTTGCTTTGTTTCATCTCTGCATCACATGCTGCCTCTTTCTGTTTAGAATTGCAAAAGATCCCTGTGGCAGCTCACTGAAATAGAAGCGGTAATATTAGAAAGGCATTTCTCTTTTCAGGAGAGCACTTAAAAAAAAAAACACCAGTCAGGTTCTTTGCTTTTTATTTCTGCATTTCCTCTCCATCTGTTCCTTACTTTACTCAGTGCCCTGAAAGTTCACCCACCACCTGTCCCTAAAATGAATTCTCCTTTCGCATATATTCCAATTTAGATTGTTGGACATTGTTTGGTGGCTGCTGATGTGGTTTTACTTTCTGAAAAAGGCATTGAAATGGAATCTTTTGTCATTGTCCTTCTGGATTGGTTGGTTTTGCCAGGTACTCCATTGGTTTAGTTTTTCAAGTTCAAAGATTTTTTACTGTTATATTTTTATTTCTAATGTTATTTGAATCAAGCAGTCTTAGGAAGTATTGAGCCATTCCTGTAAACTAGTTGGTTCCCCCACCCCACACTTTACATTTTAAAAGTGCTCTGATTATTGAGAGGATTGCAAATAAAACGAATAAGCAAGCAAAAACACTTGAAAATTCGAAGTTTGCTGTCAGTCGAGAAAAATCAGGATCACATCTTAAATTCCAGTCAAGCTGATTTATTGCTCATGCCTATATACGAGAACCTAGTTAACGAACTGTCAGTATGAAATTGGCGCTCGATAGACTTACGGAATTCAAGGGGGCCTGGACTTGGATTGCTTGTGGAAACGTAAGGACTCCAAACTGCTTCCTTTCTTGACTTTGCCCCAGGCTTTGCTTGTTTCTCTCCTACCTTTGCATTTGTAAAAATTCAGAGTTATGACATGAACCAGTATTAGTGGCTTAGGGAAGTTTCTAACTGCCTGTTCATATTACTATTGTAATTGTCTCAGGCCTGTGTTGTTGTGTTTTTTTTAAAAAAATAAGTATATGCTTTATCTGCCAGATTTGATATATTTCTAATTATTTGGACCGTAAATAAACTTCAACTTCATGTCTGGCTTGTCACCAAGATACAAACTTTCCTCCCTCAAATAAACAGCATTCTGTTTAACTAACATACTACAGTATGGGTACACCTCTCATGTATTCTTCCAATGTTTCTCTGACATTAGATGTGGTTTTGAGATGCAAAGTTATGGCCATTTCCCCCAGTAATCTTTCATTGATATGAACCCCACTGCATGTTTCTGCAGTCTTAGCATTTTAGTCTTAGTTATAGCACTGCGTGCCTTGCTTTTCCTCCAGAGATACCTATGGTTTTCAGGTGGGCTGCCATCCAAAGGGATTTAGAAGACCAAATGCGATTAGCTTCATCTGGTAAATGATATCATGTCAGACAATTATTCAGCTATCCCATTTCATTGCTAAAATTAATATTTGATGCATTCTTTTATTTATTGCATTTACTAGAGAGTGCTGCATGTCTAGATGTTGACTATGTGCTAAACGTACAAGTCTCCCTTTTTGAGGTTTGCCTGGGCAAACTTAAGAGCAGCTCCCTTCTCTGCAGTTATGAGTCATGACTTGTTCTAAAATGCTAATATAGACCCCAGATATTCCTGTGTGTGAGCTGGTAGAATACTGCTTCTCTATTTAAAAGCTGTCATAAATAGTTTTATTTTAGTGATACCTTTACTTTAGAGGTGGAATTTGAACTAGTTTCTACAGATATTCTTTACATGCTTCTATTTTGAAAAAAAAAATTCTCAGAGCAAGCATAACAAGTACAGTAAACAAGTTACATAAATTTGTGAAATGCAAATTATCCCAACCTATAAACTTGATATAAGATTAGCATGCTACCCTTGTCTTTCTGGCACAACAGAGCAGAAATAATTCTGTCTTATATATGCATGTGTTTGTTTGTTTGCACATATACAAAGTTTTAATTGTACTATCCTGTCAAGTAATTCGCTTGAGCCTTTGTATTAATGGAGTTTTGGAAGAGCTAGACAAAATGAAATGGAAACAGAATTTAAAAGAAAATGTCTATAATTTAAGCCTGCATTTTTCTCTGAAATATTTATGGGGCTATTTTTGTCTTTCAGAATATAGCACTGCTTGCGGGACAGCCTTTTGTTGGATTTTATCTATGTCCAGCTAACTGCTGCTTTCAGCTATGGAATCGGTAAATATTATGCTATTTTCTTATGCATTTTTGCCTTTTTCAGTGGGATACTTTACATAAATATGATTTAAAAAAAATTAAAGTGGATAATGTTTTTTCATGGCATTTCAATAGAAGTCTTTTTAATGGTAAGTAGCTCAGTTTCTGCTGGTTGTAGCACAGGATAATGTCTTCAACCTGCTCAGAAATCATAATTTTATACAGAATTAAATATAGCAAGCTGTTTTTACTCTCTGAGTCCTTCTGCTAATTGCAGTCTAATGTGAGATTGGTGGTTCTCTTCTTAAGTCCTCTTGCCAGGAGAGAGCTATGTGTGGAAAGGGTCTATCTGCCAGCACTTGCTACTTGCTGCAAGTGACCAACCGACCAAGTGCTGGATGGCCAGGACGTTTTACGAGAGGTTGTGCATCCTTGGCTCAGTTGTGTTTGTGCAAAGTTTTGTGCCAAAGATTAGTCTTATTCATACATTTGAACAGCAAAAAATTAGGGCAATGTGTGAAAGAGACTCCAAAGTTCCTTACTTTTTTTCTGACGTCTCTGCCAATTACTATTAAGTGATCACTTAACTTGCTCTTCAGAATATTGAACGTGATTTTTGAAGGAGTTTCATTCCAGTGCAACAGCCAAAGAGCAAGTATGGTGTTCTAAGTGTGGCTTGTGCTCTAGATTTGTGCCTGCCTCTCCTCCCTTCCATCCATTGAAATCTTTGTAAAGGTTATACATTAACCAACTTTTCAATTCCGATTGAGATTCGGCAAGGAGAGGCCAGCTGGGTGACTTGTTAGTGAAAAGGAATGTTCTTTCCTACTAGCACTTCTGCTAGGAGAGGTTCATGTCCTTCAGCTCGGCTAAAGACCAAAGTTCTCCTGTTGCGCAAAGCCTGCAGATCAGGGTTTGCCAGGAGCAGGGCCCCTAAAGGGTAATGTGGCAAAAAACTCCAAATGTTTGAGGATGGTTGTCGCCAGGATGGTGGTTGGCATTTTGTTTTTTACATACATAGATGCTGGGAGATTAAAACATTAATCTCCCAGCATCTTTGCAAGATAAAGAATTGTTTTCCTTCTGCATTTGAAAAGTTCTGTTTCAAGTACGTTCTTATTCTAGTCAATAGTTGGAGCTATCACTAAAAGGTAATTATTAGAAAATGTGATCTGTTACTGAAATTGATATGCCAGAGTAAAATATCTAATTCAGTTAAATGGAGTAATTTCTTGAATATTTTGATTAAGGCTCTGTGTTGGGCCCATTAGTTTCCAAGTTGGGCCTATTAAATCATGAGCTGTGATCTTTGGTCCATAGGTAACAAATTGGCAGCACTGGATTCTGTCTTTTGATCTGCTTCTCAGCAACTCTCTAAAAACTGAACAGAATTGGGCCAAGACTTGGGAATAAGGTGGGGGATAGCAGCAGAAGAAAATGAGTTAGAAAGATCTGGATCTGGCTGAACTCTGTGGAGAAAAATATGCCTGGAAAAAGGCAATTCTGATAGCATGTCCACAAGAAAGGCAATTTGGCAATGGCTTTGTTGCTGAATCCTCCTTGATAAACCCCCTTCCCTCTTTCTTCTTGGTTATGAGACTCAGGAAGTGGTCTTTAGGGTTGGAACATCCTTATGAGGTTGTATTGGCTTGTGGAAGGAATAGGCCATGCTTGTCCAACGCGGGTTGGCAGATATAATCAGTGTTAGTCTGGGGTATCTATCATGGCCTGTTTGCCTTGGGAGACTCTTCTGGACATATACATGTCCAACAATGTAGCCCATGTATTCCACACAAGCTCTTTTGCCTCGTCAAGGACCCCATCATATAAGGAGGCATCCTTATGAATCTCTGCTAAATGTACTATTTTTATTTTATTCTGATCAAATAAATTATAGTTGTTGTAGCTTTGACTTACATAATAAGTATGAATTTGGGGACTCTCTTAATGTTGTATGAAACATGTTTATAAAGGACCTCAAAAGATGAGTGTCAAACGCTATTTTACTCTAAGTGTCTCTGCACATATTCCATCCGAATTTACTTTCATTATCCTACAGTGATGTCCCGTTAATTGAGTCATCCAGTGATGTGCACACCTGCAATCCTTTACCAAATTCCCAGTCTATAATTCATGCCAATGGTAATTTCAGCTGCTTTTCTGAATATATTTTTAGACATGGCAGACTATAAGAGATTTTTGGACAGTATAAGTCTGGTTAATATATGGAGACAGATGGCAATTCCAGAGAATATACTTACTGTTCTGAAAGACATAGGCTCCTGTCAAGAACAGACATGATTTGCACTTCAAAGAGTTTGGCTGCTGAAGGTGCTAGAGATACCAAAGACTGTAGCAATAAGGAAAGTTTCTGAAGCATTTGTTTGTTTTTTGTTTGATTGATTGATTTATATGCCGCCCTTTTTCGGAGACTCAGGGCGGCTTACAATGCGTTAAGCAATAGCCTTCATACTTTTGTATATACCTGTTTAGTAGGGCTTTTGGCCCGCCCCAAGCGGTGTTCTTTTTTATACAAAGTCAGCTTATTGCCCACACAAACCGGGTCCTCATTTTACCTACCTCGAAAGGATGGAAGGCTGAGTCAGCCTTGAGCCTGGTGAGATTTGAACTTGCAGTAAGTGCAGGCAGCTGGTGTTACTTAACAGAACTTTAGTCTGCTGCGCCACCAAGGCTCTATTAAACTAGGAAAGGTGCCTGAGTCAGTTGGATTATCAGGTTCTTATTATAAATGTCTTGAGGATGACATTTATAAAACACAACGTCCTCGTCCTACAACGAGGAAGGATGCCGGAGTGTTAGAAAGAGGCCAGTAAAATTACCAAAAAAAAGAGAGCAAGATTTGACTTTAAAGAGAGACTATAGGATGATATTACTGTTGAATAAGGATTACAAGTTGTTTGCACTGATTCTAGCTGATAGGCTGAAAATAATTTAATGGAGGGTTTTACCTATAAGATAATGCTAGAAATGTATTGGACATTTAGGAATATTTGTAGCAACATAACAAAAAACAAGCCAAATCAATGTTGGATGCAGAGATTTCGATGGGTTTTTTTGTTCATAGTTTTGGAAGATATAAATTTTGGAGAGAAATTTATAAAATGGGCAAGATCAATTTACACTTCACAGAAAGTATAAATGGAGACCCACTATCTCCTATCTTGTTTATTTTGCTCTTGAAATACTGAATAGAGATGTTAGATGAGGAGAAACTTGTACAAGTAAAAATTTAAAAAGAAACTTATATGTTAAAAGCTTTTGTAGATGACTTGGTCTTGGTTCTGGAAGTTTCTTTAAAGGGAAATGAAGCATAAATGGGCAAAGTAATTTGGTGCATTAGCAGGTTTAAAGATTAATAACAAAAGATGTAGATGTTAACAGAAATGTGAAAATAGAAGAACAAACAATTGATGAATAAGGTGTGTTTTAAGATTGAGAAGAAGGTAAAATATCTGGGTATCATGACAAATATGAATTGTATGTTATTTGAAAATAACTATAATAAGACATGGAATGATGGTAAAAGAGATATGTTAAGATACAACTGTCATTGCTGGAGAAAATTTCTATAATAAAAATGAATGTCTTGCCTAGAATCATGTTTTTGTTCCAGACAATACCTGTTTTGACAACTGATGTACCATTTAAACAGTGGCAGAAGGATATATCTAAGTTTGTGTGGAAGGGAAAAACATGAGTTAAATACAAAATGCTATAAGATGCAAAGTAGAGGATTAGTTTTACTTGATTTGAAAATGTTTTTTGCAGCATGATTTCGATATAAGTGGGTGCTGCTGAGAACTAGAAGGCTTTTGCAGTTAGAAGGGCATGACCTGAGATTTGGGTAACATGGATATTTTTGGTACAGTAAGTCAAGTTTAATGAGGATATAAAAACATTCTGGTAAACGTGCCACATTGAGAATATGAAATGGATACAAACTGAGGTTGTGCCTAAAGCACCTTTATGGATCTCAGCACAAGAAGAAGCATTTCATAGCTGAGAAATAATAGGCAGGCATAAATAGCTAACTTATTGTGAGATACTGGAATTTTGTTGAGGGGAATCAAAATAAAATCAAGAGAAGAACTGGTAGCAAATTGTGTACAAATGATGAACATGTAGTTGCTAAAAGTATAAACTGAAAAATGAAATGTGAAGAATCTGTGATAAAGCGGGCTAAAAACTTTTGGTCATAACATACACACAGGAAATTTGTACTTTATATGTATAATCTTAAAGACAATTTTTATAAAATGATATAGTGTTGGCATATGTACACGGAAAGCTTATGCAGCGGAAACAAATTCCTTGTGTGTCCAATCACACTTGGCCAATAAAGAATTCTAATTCTAATATGTCACCAGAGAAATTGTCTAGAATGTATAAAGGTACTTAAATTTATATTGGAAATATAAACAACAAGAAGGGACATTTTATATTTGGTGGATCCACACACTGATTCAGAGGATTTTAAAAATTAATACACAATTGAGAGCAGAGGTTTTTCTTTTGGGATCAATGGACAAGCATTTGGGGAAAAAAGTTAGCAACTGTTTTTGTACATGATAATTGCAGCAAGATGATTGTATGCACAAAGATGGAAAGATTCAGCATTACCCACAGGGAAGGAATAGTTGGTGAAGATGATGGTGTTTTCTGAGATGGCTAACCTAGTAGGTGTCACATAAGTAAGTTGGTCTAATTAGATGGTATATAAATCTGATAAATAAATGAAAACAGTTCTAATGGTGGAGTGGCCTTTTGCTGGTAGTTACATTGAAGAGTATAAATCAGTCCTTCTATTTTGAAAATCCGACAGTGTACTTTGTGATGTTGAATGCCTTGATAGTGTACTCATATTTATTTACTCACGCGTGAGGTCCACTGAGTTCACTGGGGCTTGTTGCCTCACAAATGTGCTTAAAATTGTAGCTGTATTCTTTTCCACAATATGCCAACTTGGGTAATGAAGACAGGCCACCACCACATATTTAACACAACAAGAGGATGGGTCATTTCAACTGTTCTTGTAATTATGCTAGTAATGAGCCAGTTTGCTGGCCTAGAAACCAAGATGGTGAGTTCTAGTCCAGCCTTAGGCATGAAAGCCAGCTGGGTGACTTTGGGTGGGTCTCTCCTTTCAGCCCTTGTAGGAGGAAGGAGTCTTAGGTATATTTGCCACCTTGAGTTATATATTAAAAAAGGGAAGAGGGAGAGAGTGATACTACTAAAACTAAAAATAGGAAGAACCCATATTTGTTACATCAGACCTGGGCATTCTACAGTTTGCAGGCCACATCTGGCCCTTTGACTGTCTGTCTGGCCTGCTGAGGCACCGGGAGCAAGCACCTCTCCACAGTGGTTCTAGTTTCTCATGTGGCCCCCTCAGGAAAATTTATTCCCCCACCCCCAATGTTACATGGACATAGTTCTTTAAGAAACGCTGAGTACTGTTGTTCATTCAACATATCTCCGTAAATAAAGATTTGGAACACTGAAACATTATTTTTTAAAGAGCAGCTTTCCTTCTGCCAATTCTGTTTCAGTGTAGTAGTGACATTCCCAACTTCAGTTGATTTTAACATTCAGCATTACGCTCTGTAGTAGAAGTAACTTTAGAAAAAAAATTGAATAAAACAAGATGATCACGTATATATATATTATAGGTTCATATTTAACACTTATTTTCATATCACTATAAAAAGGATAAATTCTTGCATGTCACTTTCTAAACTGAATATGTCAGAGAGGATTAAAATCTTATGAGTTAACCTTTTAGTGACTAACACTGTGTCTAGATGTGCTAATTTTAGTTCCTTTCTCCAGTGGCCCAGCTAGAAAGTGGAAGAATCACTTGGGCCTACTATTTGCAATCCTGGGCATGTACACAGTGTTGTTTCTTTATCACATTTGTTTCTTCTGACTTCTTCTAATCTAAATTAACAAA